>OY759219.1:44592674-45792674 GCA_963662175.1 Aradus depressus
TTCGACAGGTATTTACCTTCTGCCGGAACGACGACGAAATATAATAGAAAAAAATAAGCCCACTCAAATCCCATCTCAGTTTCGTAAACATATGTAAATTCCGGCATCTGCATTAATCAAGTAGCGAAACCCTTTCTTCAGTTCAAACAGTCAGTTCATGGCGTAAAAAATAAGTAAACAACTCCCGCCCCTTTAAGTGGATTCTACAAGCATCAATGGAGTGGCCCCTTCTCCGTGTGTACGATAATTCAATTTCAATTCTGGGAATCCCCTCCAGTTTATAATATATCTCCCCCTTCAGTCATGTATACTTCGGCTCCTTGCCTTAGGATTTCTTAAATAAAATAAATATAATATAAAATTACAGTTACTTTTGACCTACCATGGTCGTCACTACATCATAATAAATAAGGTCCATACCTGAATATATGTAACAAATATATTTACAAGGCTCTCATTGGGTTAACATAGACCATCATGGTCACTAGATAAAATATGGGTCAATGTGACATTTTCAATAGATACACACGGTCGGATACTAATACAAATATTATTTAAAATACAAAACAAAACAGACAAATACAATTGGAAGTACATTTACCATATGTGACTACCTACAAATGTGTGTGCCATCGCCTCGCTGTCAGCCTAGTCATATCTGCTTTACTCATATCAAACTCAAATACGTAGGTAAATTCCTATGGATGGCCAGTCCATACCTCTTCTGCCCCGTCCTACGATTACGTTAAATTAAAATGACACCATAACCTAAATTAACTTATCCCAAACTATCAATATAAAAAGAAAAAGACTTACTAATACTGTTAAAAAAATGTCCTATTACTAAATATAAACAAAAAAATAAAACTAACTTCTTATCTAAACTACCTACTATTTACAAAAAATGCCCTATTACTAAATGTATATAAAACAACTAAAACTAACTTATTATCTAAAATTATATCTACAACCTGGCGATTCACTTCGGAATCTTTGAGCTCGACTAAGGGGGGTATGCTCGATGTTAAGCCCCAGGGGAGGGCCAGAATGTCCCCGTCTGCCTTATCCTATTAAAAAAAAATAAAATTAAATAATAAATCCCGTGTCCCCAATAAATGTGTATGTGAAATTCTTTGTGTATTGTTGTATAATGAGGAGTTGGCCGTTAGTGTAAAATAATAAATAATTCCCAAATAATAAAGAATAGTGTCTGTTTTATGTGTGTGTGACTTTGTCTACCTGTTCCTGGGATAGCTGGGGATGGACACCCATAGAGAAGTCACAAATCTCCTCCCTGACTCTAGGGCCGCGATCTCGTCTGCAAAAATCGCCCTCTTAACTCGGCTGAAGTAAGATCGTTAAGTCTCAAAAATTGACCTAGCGGTACTTTAGCCTGCTTGTAAATTTTGCTAGGATTATTATTATGTCTAAGCCTTCATTTATATCAATAATAAAAGAAATCGTATTTGACTGATTTTAAATTTTGCTGAAGTTAATTTACTAAAGTTTATTAAAAAAATGAATTATAAATTGATTAATGGAGTGAGGCTCCCAAGGGAAAAACTATGTCATAAATAACTCTACAAAATTTTTACAATTACGTTAATTGTACCAATCAAAAAAATCAAATTATGTTTCCCGAGTAAAAAAAAAAAGCATTATTAATTCTTCTGTCCCGATTAATTGGTACATACCTCAAAGGCGTAGTCCGTGGAGCCCCATGAGTTTTGAAATTTGAACTTTGCTGAGAGAGATTTGGGGAATTAAAAAGAAATTTAAAACATTCTTACAAATTCACATAATTGAAAAAATTTATTGAATACTTGTTGACCGGCCATTTTGGTATAAAATTGTATATTAATTTGAGTACTCACATGACGCCATGGATCTAAAGTAAAATTAACATTAATTACTTATAAATATTAACAAAAATTATGTCCTCCATCTGCTCGCATCTATTCAATGTCACTTCGCACTTTTACTCATTGTCTCAACTTTTATAATAGTTATTACTATGAAAACTAGACTCCTCGGAACACAGATTTTGACCTACACAAAGACTGGAGGACGACTGCACTTTAGCTGTTTGCACTGCATTATGGGTCGGCAGATTCGGATGTCTTCTGTTTTCCGTCCATTGTTTTTCTTGAATATTAAACTTTTTTTGCGTTTTCTTCCCTGGTTTCCTTTTCTTCTTTCTTATTAAATGTTGCATGAATTTTCTGTTACTTTTCTTTTTAAATTTGGCTCCTTTATTTCTTGAAAATAGCATGTAAATCTTGTGCTATACACCTTCAGATCATTTTTTACCGCTTTGGATTGGATCCGTCCTCTATAATTGGATCTCTTTTGGAACTTGCTTCCTTTTTAAAATTATGAGCTGGCTTTTCCATCTGATGTGGGTAGTTTTTCTCTTCTTTTCCTTTTTCAAATTCTTCTTAATAATTAACTGTCCTTTTCTAAACATTTCCACAACCTTCTACCGACTCGTTTTTTAATTATTGACCTTTTCTTATTTCTTGCTTATAATTTCCTCAAATTTTCTTCATTCCTTCTTCTTTTAGCTGTTTCATTTTATTCCTAAGTGTGGAATTAGTCCCCTCTGACAATTTGCTTTCATTTTAAAGTCGGTGGATCTTGTTATTGATGTACAAAATGTTAGTTGATAACTGTTAGGTTAGACCTACAGATATCTTTTCTTCCTTTTGATTTCTTTTAAAGTTGTTCTTCCCTTCTTCCTGTTGATTTTCTATTTTATTTTCTTCATCTTTAGGTTTCTTTCTTCTTTATTTTCTTTTTCTTTTTCTAAATTGGTTCAAAAAAAAATAATGTTGCTTCGACCTCAGTTGTCTTGGCAACAGGCTTGTTTACATTACATTTTGCCTTCTTCCACTTTTCAGAGCAAAAATTGTGTCTCTGGAAACACGGTTTTTGTTCAACAGGTCCCTTCTTCATGAGTCTGCTCTTAGTCCTCCTTCATTTGGTCGTTGTGAACCGGCACTTTCAGGTGTCTCTATCACTCACAGCAACCTCAAAAAGTTATCTCGCACTTGTCACTTCACTTCATCATCCATGGCATTTACAAAAACTTTATATTGAACAAAAAAAAATTTTCTTACAAACTAATTATAAATTTTTATGAGCTCAGTCCTTTACAATTTGAACGAGCGGAAGACAAATAAAATTGTCTTTTAATTTTCATATAAAAAAAAATATTGAACATATTATCACCTAAATGCAAACTTTACTGTAATTAATATCCTTTGGACATATGTACCAGAACAAACAAAATTTATATTTAATTATTATATTGCTGCTTCACCACTTAATATTTTCTATTACGTTCCACCCTTCTTTCCCATCTTAATCGCAAAATTTAAATTTTAGTTCTACTTCAAATCATAAATAAAAAAAATTAATATTTGGGTTGCCTTTCTAAACTCAATTCATCGTTCCATATTATCATTTTCTAAATATTTCTTCACATATCTTTGGTTCAAATATATTTCGACTTCCTTCGTTAACTTCTCAAATTACAACCCCCCCCCCCCCCCCCCCCCCCCCCCTACAAAGTATAAATATTTCTTATCCTTTTATTTCGACGTTACTTAGGCCTTCGCCCATTCCCTAACATCTCCTATAGCTCAAAAAAAAAAAAAAACTTCAACTTCTTAATCTCAAAAAAAATCCCTAACAACTTCTTATATCATCGTAGATTATAATACCTCATATATCGTCGCAGAAAATGTGGATCCCCCCTTCCTTGGGTAGGCTTTTTACACAAAAATAAATCTCTAATTACTTCTTCCCTCTTCTAAATAACTTCATCAATATTTAAGTTTTCAGTAACGTCTTCTAAGTCTCAAAGAAAAAATTATCCCCATGTATTCTAATGATTTTATTATTAATTATATTACATCCCCTTTTCTTAAACAAAACATATCTAGATGAAACTATTTATAAAATTCTTAATTCTTCCCGCGAATAATCATATCCCTTCACTCTCTTTACAAAAAAAAAAACTAAAAAAAATACTTGCCAGCAAATCTACTAATCTTCCACTTCCTTACATATATGTATAATAAAGATAAATGTACTGATGTATTGGCATTGACCCATAAGTTGGTTTCTTACATAAATAATAGTGGTATATGTAAAAAAAAATAAGCTGCACAAATCCGCTCATGGGAAAATGCAAAATAATAGTGGTATGTATGTTAGACAGGCTGCACAAATCCGCTTATGGGAAAATGCATAAATACTAAAGGTATGTGTGTTAGAAATGACTGCACAAATCCACTTATGGGAAAATGCATAAATACTAAAGGTATGTGTGTTAGAAATGGCTGCACAAATCCACTTATGGGAAAATGCAAATTAATAGTGGTATGTATGTTAGAAAGGCTGCACAAATCCACTTATAGGAAAATGCAAATTAATAGTGGTATGTATGTTAGAAAGGCTGCACAAATCCACTTATGGGAAAATGCAAAATAATAGTGGTAAGTATGTTAGAAATGACTGCACAAATCCACTTATGTGAAAATGCAAAAAAATAATAGTGGTATATGTAAAAAAATAAGCTGCACAAATCCACTTATGGGAAAATGCATAAATAATAAAGGTATGTGTGTTAGAAATGGCTGCACAAATCCATTTATGGGAAAATGCAAATTAATAGTGGTATGTATGTTAGAAAGGCTGCACAAATCCACTTATAGGAAAATGCAAATTAATAGTGGTATGTATGTTAGAAAGGCTGCACAAATCCACTTATGGGAAAATGCAAAATAATAGTGGTAAGTATGTTAGAAATGACTGCACAAATCCACTTATGGGAAAATGCAAAAAAATAATAGTGGTATATGTAAAAAAATAAGCTGCACAAATCCACTTATGGGAAAATGCATAAATAATAAAGGTATGTGTGTTAGAAATGGCTGCACAAATCCATTTATGGGAAAATGCAAATTAATAGTGGTATGTATCTTAGAAAGGCTGCACAAATCCGCTTATGGGAAAATGCATAAATAATAGTGGTATATGTGTTAGAACTGGCTGCACAAATCCGCTTATGGGAAAATGCAAAAATAATAGTGATAGGTATGTTAGAAATGGCTGCACAAATCCGCTTATGGGAAAATGCAAAATTAATAAAGGTATGTGTGTTAATAATGACTGCACAAATCCACTTATGGGAAAATGCAAAAATAATAGTGGTATTGTGTTAGAACTGGCTGCACAAATCCGCTTATGGGAAAATGCAAAATAATAGTGGTATATATGTTAGAAAAGACTGCACAAATCCGCTTATGGGAAAATGCATAAATAATAGTGGTATGTATGTTAGACAGGCTGCACAAATCCACTTATGGGAAAATGCATAAATACTAAAGGTATGTGTGTTAGAAATGGCTGCACAAATCCACTTATGGGAAAATGCAAATTAATAGTGGTATGTATGTTAGAAAGGCTGCACAAATCCACTTATAGGAAAATGCAAATTAATAGTGGTATGTATGTTAGAAAGGCTGCACAAATCCACTTATGGGAAAATGCAAAATAATAGTGGTAAGTATCTTAGAAATGACTGCACAAATCCACTTATGGGAAAATGCAAAAAAATAATAGTGGTATATGTAAAAAAATAAGCTGCACAAATCCACTTATGGGAAAATGCATAAATAATAAAGGTATGTGTGTTAGAAATGGCTGCACAAATCCATTTATGGGAAAATGCAAATTAATAGTGGTATGTATGTTAGAAAGGCTGCACAAATCCACTTATAGGAAAATGCAAATTAATAGTGGTATGTATGTTAGAAAGGCTGCACAAATCCACTTATGGGAAAATGCAAAATAATAGTGGTAAGTATGTTAGAAATGACTGCACAAATCCACTTATGGGAAAATGCAAAAAAATAATAGTGGTATATGTAAAAAAATAAGCTGCACAAATCCACTTATGGGAAAATGCATAAATAATAAAGGTATGTGTGTTAGAAATGGCTGCACAAATCCATTTATGGGAAAATGCAAATTAATAGTGGTATGTATCTTAGAAAGGCTGCACAAATCCGCTTATGGGAAAATGCATAAATAATAGTGGTATATGTGTTAGAACTGGCTGCACAAATCCGCTTATGGGAAAATGCAAAAATAATAGTGATAGGTATGTTAGAAATGGCTGCACAAATCCGCTTATGGGAAAATGCAAAATTAATAAAGGTATGTGTGTTAATAATGACTGCACAAATCCACTTATGGGAAAATGCAAAAATAATAGTGGTATTGTGTTAGAACTGGCTGCACAAATCCGCTTATGGGAAAATGCAAAATAATAGTGGTATATATGTTAGAAAAGACTGCACAAATCCGCTTATGGGAAAATGCATAAATAATAGTGGTATATATGTTAGAACTGGCTGCACAAATCCGCTTATGGGAAAATGCAAAAATAATAGTGATAGGTATGTTAGAAATGGCTGCACAACATAAAAATATATATATATATATATTGTCTCCCCCCCTATTTCGCGATCATTCACTCTCAATTTCTTTCATACCAGCATACATTCCTCTAATCCTAAATTAACATATCTACACTATATACAAATAAAATCATAAAAAAATGCAAAATAATACAAAATCCTCTCCTGTGTATTGTGTAAGTTGAGTAATGTAAAATGATTTCGTTTCTTAATGTTGTGTTGTCCGTACGGTGTAACATAAATGTATCAAATAAATCATAAATCCCCGAAATAATGTATGTTTTGTGTGTATTAGCTTTGTCTTAGTGTTCCTGAGATTGGCTGGGTGCGGCTCCCACAGGATCAGCTAAAAATCCTTCTCTGACCCCCAGATGGACGATTCCTCACAGATGCCGGCACCCAGCGCCGAAGAGATGAGGCAATCTGCACTCTTTCTCTTCGACCCAAAGTGACCAACTCCGTCCGGAACCCGTCCTCTAACTCGACTTTCAGGGAGCGCGTTAAGCTCCAGGGAATTCCAGGCAGGTTCCCGTCTGCTGTTTTAGGCTGGGCAAAGTGCAGACGCCAAATACTGCAAGAGACCTAATTGTCTCCGCTTGCTTATTAAAAAAAAAAAACTAAACTACTTCATTTATTCCTACTCCTTTCATTCTCGGTTATTAATTACTAAATAAACTAAACTCACCCAAAAAAAATAAAGTTTCTAATGAAAAAAAAAATATATAACTTATCTAAATTACCTATGAATCCTTTGGATGGATCCGGTTTAAATTCCCTTAACTGGGCTGTCTTCTTCATGCTCCTGTTCGATCTAACTATCGACCCGGCTTGATCGATTCAACACTACTGAACGAACTAACGTTCATCACAACAATAGAATACACGTAAACATAACAATTAGGCAATATACAAAGCAACAACACTTCCCAGATATCTCAACACCTTCAATATCAACACAACCATTACAATAAACAACAAAAGTAATTATAACTAATAATAAATTTCATTCATCTCAATATATATATTCATTTATTCTTTTCATTTATCCTCAGTTTTGTCAGTGTTTTTCTTAGTTTGTCTGTCTGTTATTGTCAATAACTCATTCGAGTTTCTAAAATGGTTACTTTCTTTAGGTTCGGCTGATACAATTATCATTGCAGAGCCTTAGATGGCCCCCTGCTTTTTTCTAATGCCGCGCCGTATAATGTCTTCAAATATCTTCCCCCCCTCACTAAATAAAATTTTGCGTAGTCTGTCTGTCAGTACTGCGTCATTTTTTTCATTTCCCCTTATTTTAAAAGTTATCTGTTCGGTTTGTCTGTATTTTGCCCTAAAATTTTTTTCGAACCTGTCAGCTGTCCTATATAATATTTCTGTCAAGTCCACTCTCCATCCATACAGCAAAACATTCACACTCTTATATTTTCTTACTTCTGCATTAATTTGCTCTAAATGATTATTCATCGTGATTTCTCCTTTGGAAAGAAATTTTCTGACCAATTTTACCCTACTTTGAAACTTATTTTCAGCTACTAAATCTGCACTTTTATTTTCTTAATTATTTCTATGACAAATTTCCGAAGTTATTTTAACTTCCTTCATCTCTAAGTCTAAGTCTCTTACTATATTGTCTCCCTCTACTAAAATTTCTAAGTTTGTTTCTTTTTTTATTTCTACAATTTGAACCTTTCCCATTCTCCCTTTAATTTTGACATGTTCCCTTCTATGTTACTAATTCTTTCTGAATTGGTTTCTATTTCTCTCCTTAATTCTATAACTTCCTTGAATCCTTCCTCCTGAATCCCTTCTACCCGGCTAATCCTTTCAGAAAGTTCAGCTGTTTGGACGCTATTGTCCTCCCTAATTCCTGACAACTTTAACTCGAAATTTTGACAGCGTTCTTCCCATTTCTCTTCCGCGGCATCTATTTTACGGATAACCTCCTTCACCTGACCTTCCATTTTTTCTTTTAAGTTGCTTATTTTTTGATTAAATTCCCCCTTTAAGCTTTCTGCTACTTGATCAACTTTGTCTTCTAAATTTTGATTTTTTATTTGCAATCCCTCTATTCGGTCCTTCAGGTTGTCCACCTTCTTATCTAGTCTCACTTCTAAATTTTGAATGTCACCTCTCAAATTTCCCATCTCCCCTTTTAAATTTGTCTCTACCCCACTCAAATTTGTCTCTATGTTTCTTAATTTGTCCCCCATTTCCCTCTTTAAATTTTTCTCAACCCCACTTAAGTTTGTCTCTAAATTTTGAGATTGTTCTTTCATATCCCCTCTCAACTTTTCTATATTTTGAGACTGCTCTTTCCTTAAATTTGTCTCTAAATGTCCTAATTTTGTGTTCATGTCTGTTTTTTGTTCGTCCATCTTGCTACTTAAATTTGCTAATTGCTGGGTCATTAATTCCATGAATCTATCCATCTTGTCTGGTTTCTCTTCTATTTTCTCTCTCATCCCTACCTCTGTCTCTTTACTAACAATAACGATCCCTTGTACCTCCTCACTGGTACCCTCTGTGGTTTCCAGGGCAACGGGTGTTTCCCTGCCTGTGTCCTTCGAGACCTCTAAATCGGATCTTTCGTCGGAACTTGATTCCTCCCTATTCTCTTCCTCCAGTCTCTTTGCTTCTCCTCTAGTCAACGGCATTATAAAAAATTAAATAGTAATACAAAACAAAAAATAAATTTATAGAAATATCGCAACAAACGCAATTGTGTTCAATATTATTATATATATGCTGAAAACAAAAATCATAGAATATTCCCCACTCTCCCAACGAAACTAAAATTTCCTCATGGCCCCGTTAGTGTAAAATAATAAATAATTCCCAAATAATAAAGAATAGTGTCTGTTTTATGTGTGTGTGACTTTGTCTACCTGTTCCTGGGATAGCTGGGGATGGACACCCATAGAGAAGTCACAAATCTCCTCCCTGACTCTAGGGCCGCGATCTCGTCTGCAAAAATCGCCCTCTTAACTCGGCTGAAGTAAGATCGTTAAGTCTCAAAAATTGACCTAGCGGTACTTTAGCCTGCTTGTAAATTTTGCTAGGATTATTATTATGTCTAAGCCTTCATTTATATCAATAATAAAAGAAATCGTATTTGACTGATTTTAAATTTTGCTGAAGTTAATTTACTAAAGTTTATTAAAAAAATGAATTATAAATTGATTAATGGAGTGAGGCTCCCAAGGGAAAAACTATGTCATAAATAACTCTACAAAATTTTTACAATTACGTTAATTGTACCAATCAAAAAAATCAAATTATGTTTCCCGAGTAAAAAAAAAAAGCATTATTAATTCTTCTGTCCCGATTAATTGGTACATACCTCAAAGGCGTAGTCCGTGGAGCCCCATGAGTTTTGAAATTTGAACTTTGCTGAGAGAGATTTGGGGAATTAAAAAGAAATTTAAAACATTCTTACAAATTCACATAATTGAAAAAATTTATTGAATACTTGTTGACCGGCCATTTTGGTATAAAATTGTATATTAATTTGAGTACTCACATGACGCCATGGATCTAAAGTAAAATTAACATTAATTACTTATAAATATTAACAAAAATTATGTCCTCCATCTGCTCGCATCTATTCAATGTCACTTCGCACTTTTACTCATTGTCTCAACTTTTATAATAGTTATTACTATGAAAACTAGACTCCTCGGAACACAGATTTTGACCTACACAAAGACTGGAGGACGACTGCACTTTAGCTGTTTGCACTGCATTATGGGTCGGCAGATTCGGATGTCTTCTGTTTTCCGTCCATTGTTTTTCTTGAATATTAAACTTTTTTTGCGTTTTCTTCCCTGGTTTCCTTTTCTTCTTTCTTATTAAATGTTGCATGAATTTTCTGTTACTTTTCTTTTTAAATTTGGCTCCTTTATTTCTTGAAAATAGCATGTAAATCTTGTGCTATACACCTTCAGATCATTTTTTACCGCTTTGGATTGGATCCGTCCTCTATAATTGGATCTCTTTTGGAACTTGCTTCCTTTTTAAAATTTTGAGCTGGCTTTTCCATCTGATGTGGGTAGTTTTTCTCTTCTTTTCCTTTTTCAAATTCTTCTTAATAATTAACTGTCCTTTTCTAAAAATTTCCACAACCTTCTACCGACTCGTTTTTTAATTATTGACCTTTTCTTATTTCTTGCTTATAATTTCCTCAAATTTTCTTTATTCCTTCTTCTTTTAGCCTTTTCATTTTATTCCTAAGTGTGGAATTAGTCCCCTCTGACAATTTGCTTTCATTTTAAAGTCGGTGGATCTTGTTATTGATGTACAAAATGTTAGTTGATAACTGTTAGGTTAGACCTACAGATATCTTTTCTTCCTTTTGATTTCTTTTAAAGTTGTTCTTCCCTTCTTCCTGTTGATTTTCTATTTTATTTTCTTCATCTTTAGGTTTCTTTCTTCTTTATTTTCTTTTTCTTTTTCTAAATTGGTTCAAAAAAAAAAAATGTTGCTTCGACCTCAGTTGTCTTGGCAACAGGCTTGTTTACATTACTATTTATCCGCTAATACACGGCTTCTGTGATGTCATATAAAATACTCCTCCCTCTACGTCGCTGCCGAGGTGTCCTAAAATAAAAATTTGAGGACTTTCCTTATCTAGAATCTGGTAAGGTCCTTCCCATAATAACAACAATTTGGATACAACATGGTTAAGCAAATCCAAAACGCTATTACTGAACGCCACCTCATCACGTTCGCAATTCCCCACGTAGGCATCTTGGAAGGTGACATTGCTAGGCTGTTCGCGAGCAAAAGTCTGGTTCGTATGCCAATCCTTATGTCCTTCTGGTATGGTGAATGTCACTAGGTCATTGTCTGTCGGTCTGTCTGTTACTTCGTCCTCTTCTATAATTAATGAATTTACGTGGTCTGGGGCGGTCATAGTATTGTCGGGGTATGTCTGTTTGTCGATGGGCTCTTCCTCCTTATCTAGATGTAGTGTTTCTGACACGATCCCACCTGTCATTTCCGGATAACAGACATCTACCATGTCCCTAACTTCAGAAATAGGCTTATCATATCTCTCTTCTAAATCGTCCTGTCTAGATTCAGATTGTACGGTACCCATCTTACGTTTAATGGATTCGATATTATTTGCCATTGCCGAAATTTGTTCCTTTATCTCCGCTTTTAACTCCTTTCCCTGTTGTTCTATCTGTTCCTGTATGACCTTTCCCTGTTGTCCTATCTGTTCCTGCACGGCCTTAAACATCGCCTCTAGGTCAAATTTAGGCTTTTCTACCGGGGACTCCGGGGGCGTACGGATAGTTTTCCTAGACCGTGTCTGTATCGGCTCTAAGTCCGACTTCCCTTTCCCTTCCATGCTGGTAAACGAAATATATATCTCAAAACAATTAACTCAAAACAAAAACAATTAATATTACGGGAGGTCTGGTGCTACCTAATTTCTATGGTGACCTGTCAGATGGCATCACAATACGACAATAGTTATAATATGTAAAAAAATTAAAATACTGCATACTAAAATTACACAAGAAAAATTTAAAATGTCAAAAAAATAAAATATTAATAACTGATGTCATTCGTATTCCTTAATCCCTCCCATCCTTCTTCAGTTTTGATTCTAAATTACCGACTTTAAGGAAAAATATATCATTTTAGCCCAATAGGCTGGAATCTACGTTAAAAAGCAAAAGAAAAAAAATTTAATTTAATTAATTAATTAGGGACCAATTAGTGGGGTTCACTAATTATACTAATTAGCATAATTAGTAAACAAATCAAGTCCTTGTTAACGGGCGCCAATTATACCACCTCTCCTCCCTGCGTGAATGCATTTTTACGTAATTAGTAAATATAAAATTATATCGGAAAAATTATTAAAATTGAATATTTTTACATCGCGACTTTAATAAAAACAATACCTGGATAGCCAAATGCACTCCCACGAGAAGGACGGGTACAAGTTCCTAACTGTGTAGTTGACCTCAGTAATTAACAATAATTAATTATTGCTGTCAACCAGAAGAAGAATGGGAGGGGGAAAATGGAATGGACAACTCAAACCCTAGAACAGTAACATATTTATTTTAGAAGAACGTATAATATTTATAAAAGAAAAAACAATTGAATATAAATTGGCCATATGTCTGAAGGACTTTCTACCTTAATTACGAGGTACCTCGATACTGATCCCTGCAGGTGGCGATGTGGTCATCCTTGATGTACATCCCTCAGACCCCATCTACTCACCTAGTCCTTGTAGGTCTGCCTGGAGGCCACGATAGAATTTAGATTGTTCACTGAGTTTATGTGCGTCCTAAATCAAAATGTATCTCACTCGCCTGAATGGCCCCAAACATGAACGAATACTGCTCAATTCACATATTCAAACTCACTGTCAAATATAAACTATACGTGTTGATCATCCGAGACGTGAACCAAGAATCTAAAATCACATACTGAGCTAATGGCAAAATATAAAAAGAACCTGGTGAACGGTTGACACAAGAGTGCAGAGCGATGAGCGAAGAATGTAAATTCACATACTGAAACTCACTGTCAAAATATAAAAGGAACGTGGTGACCGGTTGACACAAAAGCGAAGAGTGCCAAGAGAGTTGAGCGAAGAGAATTGAGCGAAGGAAAGGTTGAGCGAAGAGTGGCTTCCAAACTGCTCTCCACCCTCGGCCCCCTTTTTTGGTGGGGATGATTCCTGATGTCTCATTGGTCGTCAGTCTCCGCCTACCCCATCTCCAGTCAATCACCGGTGACCACTTGAGAGTTCTGTGATAGCCTGCGGATATTAAGCTGTGAATCCCAGCGGATATTAATTAGAGTTATGTGAAAAAACCTGTTTAACAAAATACTGATGCCGACAATACAATTACTATACACAGGATGCCGACAATTATCCTGGCTTCCTTTTTATTCCCTATCTCTATTGTCCTTTGTTTCTGCTCCCAGCGATTGCGATTCCCTCGCAGCCATCGCTGGTTTCGAGCATGTTTTTCCGAATGCAATTCTCTTTCGTTCAACACCTCACAAGCCATATTTTACTCCTAGCGATCGCGATTCTCTGCAGCATCGCTAGTTCTGAGCATTATATATTTTCTATAAGGTAGGCATGCTACAATATATATAAAAAATAATAAAAGGGTTATTTTTGTTAAAACGTAGCATTCAACATCGATGGGCTCTGTTGAGATAGGGAGGTCAGCGATCCTGCGTTTGCGAGCATGAATTCACCCACAAATGGTTTTGAGAGCAAATACTTGCTCGTAGTGTCTGAATAAAAAAAAAAATAAATAAATATCCTCAAATGGATGAATAAAAAATAATGTATCATAAAAAATTAGACTATGACATTTAACGTAATTCTGTGTTTAAAAAAAAAATATATATATATATATATAAATGTAAATTCAAATAGGGATTATGCTACAAGAATTTTTTTTTTGAAAATATTGTCTTGGATGCATCATAAAAAAAAAAAAAAAATTAAATTATAACAGTAAATAGAGAAAGAAAGACCGTGTTACTTTAATAGAAGATATTGAACGAAAAGGAAATAGGGATAAATAGAGGGATAAACAAAATAAGTACAATTATAATAAACTAAAAATATTTAAAAGGAAGGAAGTAAAAAAAATAAAAGTAAGACTGAAAATATAAATACATTGTTCTAGTTGTGTATAATAACGGTAAGAAATAAATAATAATATAGGTAAAATCAGAAAATAAGAGTGAGTGGTATATTTTATAAGAAGAAGCAATCAGTGAATGAATATTAAATTTTTAGGCTTAGCCTGTAGCGAGGGAAATTGAGTATGAGCATATTTTTGTTGGTAGTAGGCAAAGATCCAATAGAGATCAAGACGGTTTAAAGAAATACTGGGGTGTTATTTATTGAATTTATTATTATATTTATTGTTGTTGGAAAATTGTATGGAAATTATTTATTATCTGATGGATTTTTGAATGTGGCATTATGCGTATGGAGAATGTAGAAGTGATAGATAAAAGATATGTTAGTTAAAATATTTATTGTTAAATAAAAAAGTATTATATTCCTAGTTTGTAAAATAAGTATGATAAAGTAAAACATAAACATAACGATTAAATTAATGTCTAATCTTAATATATTATAAAGATTATTGTAATTTTACCTTTTTTAAAGAATATCCAATCAAAATATAGAAAAGTATAAAACAATTTGATATATCAGTGCACAAACTATGATAACAAGTCTTATTGATAAAAAATAGAAATAAATCTTGACGCAGATAGAAATAAGAAAGCACTTTTATAACACTTATCAATATTTAAAGAATAAAGTAAACACAAAATAGGTTAGAAATCTTAACTGTAAAGCTGTTTTTTTTTCTGATATTAGTAGAGTAAATCAATAATTCTAGTCCACCTAAACAAAATTTATTTAAAAAATTGATTAGTATGGAATGATATTTGTTTTAAAATAAAGTTTTTATCTCATAATGTATTATAGCAGTTGTAACTTACTTTAGATGAAATTATTTCTGGAACGATAAATCTAGTACTGTGGCGTTCAAAAGTATTTGCACAAGCAATATTTTACTCATAATCATAGTAAGGGATAATTTAAAAAATCATATAACTAGGTACACAAAAACGTTATTTATTTATGCATATATTTACGTAAAAACCGTTAATGCGAAATAAGAATACATATTTTTACAACAATTTTCTTGAAAAAGCTCCGTTCAAAAGTATTTGCACAAATTATACTGGTTATTTTAATTAGTATAGTAATTCTATACCTGAGTGTGTTTACTCTTTTTGTTTACATTTCCTTTCTCACTTAATTAGGGATTAACATTCTTCAGAATAATCTACTATTTTAATCCAGTCTCAGTCAACATGGCACCGAGAACGTAAGTTATCCCAGGCAGTACGGGGAAATATTATTTTTTTGAGAAACCAAGGCAAAACCTACCATGGAATTGGGAATATTTAAAATTTAAATTTTTCTACAGTCCGTTATGCCATAAAAAGGTTCGAGGAGGCAGGAAATACGTTAAATAAGCAACGAACAGGACGACCAAGGGCTCGGACACAACGGGAGTGCAGGGATATCGTATGGGAAGTAAAGGCACATCCATCCACAAGAGGTTGGCAATTAGTCAATAAGGTCGAATTGACTTCTGAAAAACGTGTGAGTGAATCAACAGTAAAAAGAGCGCTCTATAAAGCTGATTTTCATGGAAGAGTTCCAAGGAAAAAGCCCTTCATTTCTGAGGTCAACAGGAAAATAGATTGGAATTTGCAAAAACCCATCTCAGCAAGCCAATGGAATTTTGGCAAAGCGTCCTCTTTAGTGATGAGAGCAAAAACGTTTTTAGAAGTGACGGGAAAAAATATATCTGCCGAAAACCGAATAAAGAGCTTAAACGCCTTAATGTCACACCTACGGTAAAACATGGTGGAGGATACGTGATGGTCTGGGGGTGTGTGGCTTACAATGGGTTTAGGCAATCTTGTCCCAATTGAATCTGTCATGACTGCTGATACCTACGACAACAATTGCGCCATAATCTCCGAGCTAGTGCCATCAAATTGAATATGGAAAATATTTTTATATTCCAACAGGACAATGATCCAAAACACAAGGCCAATAAAACCAGAGAAAGGCTTCTTTACAATGCGCCCAGGATGCTACAAACCCCTCCACAATCTCCAGATTTAAATATTATAGAACATGTTTGGAACTATTTAGACCTTAAAATTCGAAAACATAAAATTAAGGGGAAAAATAATTCAAAAGGAATTTTATTGGACGAGTGGAATAAAGTTGACGTTAACTTCATAAAAAATTTAGTTAATTCCATGCCAAGGAGGCTTCAGGCTGTGATAGACGCCAATGGACTTTATACCAAGTATTAAATATATTATAGGTTGTTTTATTGATTTTATAATAATTTTTATTTCAAGTTATATACTATGTGCAAATACTTTTGAACGGAGCTTTTTCAAGAAAATTGTTGTAAAAATTTGTTTTCTTATTTCGCATTAACGGGTTTTACGTAAATATATGCTTAAATAAATAAAGTTTTTATGTATTTAGTTATATGATTTTTTTAGTTGTCCCTTACTATGATTATGAGTAAAATATTGCTTGTGCAAATACTTATGAACGCCACGTATGTCCACAGTTGATCAGATGTATTGGATGTAAATGAATGCTGAATTTTTATATGAGTTATTTCCGAGTAATGAAATCTATTGAACTTAGGTCGTTAGATGCATATCGATCAGATGCTATGCGAACCATGTTGCCATTTTGAGTATAGACAAGGATCCTTACTGGTTACAAAATACAATATGAACCCATAATGTAAGTTGTAATAGAAAAAAAAAAAAAATATGTATTGTATATTTTTTTAATGATATGATGAGTGCAATGTAACGATCTGTACGACCGTACATGAGTTAAAAAGAAAAAAAATATTAAAGAGAAGGTACTGTAGTCAAGAGTCAGGACCACGCCCACATCAGTGGAGAGTAAGGTTACAAAGAGGTTACAATATTGTATTAGATTATATAAATTAATTCATTGTTTGATGTTTTTAAATGTTAATAAAAATATTGTAGTAAAATGAAAAGTAGAATTAAGAAATATTGTAATAAAAAAAAGAAAATTGTAATTATACAAAAAAAAAAAAAAAAAAAATGGCAGTGCGAAAACTAACCAATGATATGAGGTTTGGATAAAAAAATGGCGTAAGCGACATTCCGCAGCGCGAGTGGGTAGTTGTTGTTGAGGGAGAGAGGCTCGGTGTGTGGAAGTCAGGATGGAGAGTTGATGTGTGTGAAAAGTTAAAGTGGTAGTGATAAATGACTATGGAAACTACGGGATTATATTTGAAGACCCAGTGAGGACTCAGGTGAAGTCATATATCCCGCAGATGGAGAGAGACAAGAAGGAATGACTTAGGACCGTGGACAGATATACCGGAGAAAACCATGTGAACATCTCACAACCGAACACCATCACTTTGAGACGCCAACCAACCAATGGACCACACTCTATATTTTATATTGATATTTATTGTTATATACAATATGCTAAATATGCTCTTATAATAAGGATTTAAAAAAAAAAAAAGATTTAAATAAACTATTGTGTGATAAATGTAATTGTTGTGTATATTTTTTAATACTTATGGAAACCGGATAAATTCGATTCAATTATTGTGGGTTGCAAAATTCTCACACCTCAATTTTGTAAATTTAAATGTAGATGGAAAGTTTACGCGAAGTAAGCACCGTTACAATATATATATATAATTGAATTTGATTTATTCAAAAAGTTTAAATAATTCATCTATAATTTTTTTTTTTTAAATCAATTCTGTTCCCGTGCACGAAACATTCTTATTCTACACAGCAAAAAAAAAAATAAATAAATAAAATAAATAGTTGAGTATAAAGTATGCTGGTAAAGGGGAGGTTTTAGGGATGGATAGGGTTGGTTGGCCCAATTGATAAAATGCAGCACCCGAAACCAAAGATAGCCCTTCATGGTGAGACGTAGTGATTTTTTTCAAGAAGTTTGCGATAAGGAAGGCCGATTTCTCGACGGATTTGGGTGTTCCGGACGAACCCAGGGTGCGGTTACTGCCAAACAGAGAAACTTTTTTTCGAATCCTTGAAGTTTTTGTATGTTCGTTTTCTTTGTGCCCAGCCAGATGGAATGTGCCTGCATATGTGAATAGTGGTCGGAGCAGTAGTGATGTATAGAGGAGTTGAGATAGCCTGGTATGTGTTTGTGTGTTTTTTGTTTGTGTGGGGATTCCATGTAATTTTATGTCCAAATGAATGCCAAGGTATTTATTTGTTTCGTGGTTGTGAATGTAGTTTATGTAAGCGTTGTTCACGTGCAGTTTTGTCTATTCTTCGAAGAGAGAAAATTTTGGCTTCCGTTTTGGTGGTATTAAGTTTCTTGTCCTACCTGTTGAACCAGTACGCCAAGATTTCCACTCATGGTCAAAGGATATCCACGGCTGAAGACAGGTCACGGTGTGGTGTTATTAGCAAGGTGTCATCTGCGTAGGAAACAACATGACAGTAGAGATTAAACAGAATGGAACTAAGTATAGCAATCTGGAGAACACCGGCTTAAATCGGTTTCTTCTCACTGAGACTGGAGTTTATTCGAGTCTGAAAAGTTCTGCACCTGAGGAAGTCCGAGACTATTTCATAAATGTAAGAGGATATTCCAGTCCTCCTGAGCTTATATCGCAGTCCGTTATACCACGCTGTCGAAAGCTGCTACTTCATGTAGAAACAGCCCTACTGATTTTTTTTTTCTCTAAACCAGAAGTAATTTTTTCGACGACTCTCTGAAGTTGATGGGAGGAAGAAGACTGGAAGGGTGGTATGACGAAGGGCAGTGTGATGGTTCGTTTGGTTCCATTATCATGATGATTTGTGAGTGTTTCCATTGTATAGGCAAAAATGTGTTGCGAAGTATGCAGTTATACCGAGTTGTGAGAAAAACTATAACCTTACGAGGCAATTTTTTAAGAATTGCAGCCGTAATGAAATCGTATCCCGGATGCTTTTTTTTGGGCAGTTGTTGAATTTCGTAGGCCATTTCTGTCGGAGTGAAAGCGGGAGTGGAATTCTTAATTTATTTAACACAATGTCGTCAAGTGGTGCATGGGATGAGTCTTGATGTGGTGTGAAATAAGTGTGAGGTGTCTAGCAAATAGCTCTGTCTTTTTGTCATCCGTTATCACCATGCGTCGTCATCATTACGCAGCGGTGATGACACTGCTGGTTGACGGAAGACTCGACGAGTTTTTCGCCAGAGACTGCCATTTTCAGCATCGAGGTTAGAGAAGTTATATTGTTTGTCCTGTCTGAATAATTTAATTTCTGTCTTCAGTTTATTATTTAGTCGGTTGTAGGTTCGTCTGTCGAATTGAAGTCTAGAGGTTTGCCATCTCTGGCAAAACCTCGCTTCCTTCTGGATGAAAAACTCCAATAAGTCAGCTAATTCCCGTCTTGAAATTGGCCAGTAGGTCGGTAAGTTAGGCGAATACATTTGCGAATGGTCTCTGTTAAGTGTAGTGTTAAAACTCCCTCCCCTCGGAGTATAGAGTGGCGAGCGGCATTGCTAGTGTTTCGCGTTGTATAGACCCGCAACATTTTTGCAGAGCTGTATCGCATTAATGTTGCGAGGCAGGATCACATTATCGCAACATTGTTCCGCGTCTACACAGGACCCAGTTTCATTCCAGTCGTCTACTGTAGAAAAAGCAGAAGTGGATTTTGCAGCAGCGATTTGTCTGTTCACAGTAATTTATCGCTCACGACAAAGAAAACCGAAACGCTGGTGGACCTGAAAGTTTTTCTCAGCCGGGTTAAACCTTGTAGACAATCTAAAATTAGAGGTTGGGGCCCTCTATCGAATCTCAAAAGGATGAGGTCTACTAATTCTGAAAAAATGATAGAATTATGTATATAATACATAGAATAATAAACAATAAAGTTATATAATTTTTTAAAAATCTATTTTATATATCACTAAATTATATAATCAAATATTATATAATAGCATATGCGTATAAACATTTTAATTCCCATGTACATTTTTTTAATTCATTAAAATATTTTTTTCTCTCCAGAAATCACTCTTATAGTACACCCTTTTGTAGGCCGAGTCCGACTTTGCATCATCCTATTTCGGACCATATACAGACCGGGTAATGTTGCGCAACAATGTATCAGTGCTTTCCATCCCAGATAGGACTCACGAACATGTATCAGAGCAGCCGGATTCAGGCGCGATACACTGCAACATTGTTGGGGGGTTGTATCGCAACATGTTCAGTTGTGATATAGCTCTGCAACAAAGAATCTCGGAGGATGCTAGACTTGAAGTGTACAGTTGATGGGACTAGATCAAATCTCATGTTTGGGTGACTCTCTTTTTCAGAAGACGATTTGCACATCCTCTCTGACATCTACGACTGTATCAGATACAAAATGATTGGACTCGTAAGTGCAGTTTAAATTTAATTTTTAACCCATGGGTTATATGTTGGAGCTGTATGTTTGTATTTTCCTTCTCACGTAGCTCTTAAAAGGATGAACCAATTTGGGTGCGGGCTTTTACTTCCCAGCTATAAGATGTATAGGGGGAGAGGGAATTATATAATGAAAAACAACTGTTTTGGCTATAGTGCAGAACACAAGTTAAATTTTTTTTTTTTTTTTCTTTTGGCTTTATGAACGGTGCATATTAGCCATGTCAATGTGTATAATTATTTAAGACATCCATGGCCCCGGGAGGGAGTTCTATCTACGAAATAAAACTCACTCCCACTGTTAACATTTATAATTATCACATAGTTATTATGACTCATGCCCGAGCTTTAACTAAGAGGTCATATCGCCTACTACCAGAGCACTCTTTCATCACTCTGGTGGACTGTAATATCCAAAAATATGGACATTAATTGTTTTAATATATTTAAAATCTTGAGCTCAGTAGGAAATTACGCATACCACTGAGCTATCGGCGCCCTCTATAATTATAATTTATATAATTTTAAAAGTGTTTTATCGTACTAAGAAGTACTAAGCATTGAGATAGGCACAAAGAGTTTTCTCTGCTTGGGTGAGAATGAAAGCCGGCGTTTCGAAGCGAGACCATTTTAATATCTTAATATACAAAACTCTAAACTTGCCGATATCAAGCAAGTAGACAATGAAACTATAGCCAGAACAGGTGAGATCATTTCTACTTTTTTACCTACTAAAATGCCCCTACTTAATCCCTCTGCCTACCAAGTTTGAGCTAAGTGTACATTTTTTTTACTTCCTCAGCTTTACGAATTATATGGGAAGTAATGAATCGGTCAGAAATTCAATTTTGAGGTTTCATATTTTCTAACCTTCTTGATTCCACAAATGAAAAAAAATCGGGTGCGTGCAACACCGATGCGTGGCGAAATGAGCGTGACAACGTCTGAGTTGCGAGATAGCGAAAGTGTCAAGAATCAAATATAAACAATCATTTCAATAAAATTTTTGAACCTTGAAGCAATTTAAAAACAATATAGAAAGAAAACATTCATAAGCATAATAGTTAAAAAACGAGTTTATTATTAATATTATTAATCTGTATATATCTAATAATAATATTGGATAACTAGGTTATCTGTATATACAGAAAGTAACAGCTGTACTATAATACAATATATATTCTGTATTAGTAGAAACAGCTGTCTCTCTCTCTCTCGGCACATGCGCGATACGTGTGTTACGTGTTACCGAAAGTAACATAACGCAGTTTTTGAACATGGGGTGACGGCCTACCAAATTATAAGGCGTTGTCACGTTAAAATGTTTTTTTAATGTTTTAAATAATAAATTATACAATTTATAAATACGTACTCATTTCGTTTTGTTTTGAAATAATATTTTTTCAATGAGAACTTGATATTATTTGTAATTAAACGAGTCGATGTTGCAACCGATGCACTAGCATTGGCGAGACGAAAATTCATACGATTACTAACAGAAATTAAATTTGAGGCTAATATTTTAACTCATTCTCTGTAAAATGCTACGAAACCCTGGTTATTGACAGTTGCTTATTTGTTTTTACAAACAACATTTTTTACATGTTTGGAAATGTGTAAGTTAGGTAAAACAATTTATGTAAACAAACCTCATAACCTCAAAGTATCACAGGGAATGAGTAAATTTTGATAAACATAAGAAAGAACAAATGTCACCATATTTAGTATCACACTATTAAAGTATTACCTGACTAACTGTAATTTTTCTCAAGAAGTACGATGAAACATTATTAAACGATGCACTTGATCACTTCACAAACAACAATAACTTTTGTGTCGCTCTCTCTCTCTCTCTCTCGGCGCATGCGTGATACGTGTGTTCCTCGTTCCGCGTGACTTTCGTTACGGGACATCGTTTTCGTGCATGAGGGCCCGGCCTACCAAATTATAAGACGTTGTCACGTCAAAAACAAACATATGTATGTGGATACAATACCTTCCGATAGAATCTATAACACATGGACACAACATATTATATGTGAATCCAGAACCCAATATAGACCACAACTGTCGTTTTCTCTCCAGCCTCCAGTCAGCATGTCCAGTCAATTTATATACATTTTATTTTCAGACCAACCCAACAGAACCAACGAGCATTTGGGATATTTGCGCCAATCTGATGTATGATGATGGTAATCATTTCATTACTAATTTTAGATAGCAAAAAATATTACAGTGATTCCATTGTGAAGAACAGAACATTTTACTAAGCACCTCAAAAAGATACTGATCATGTACGTACATCTTGAGTCTTCCCACAAAACAGAATGTCATCTGGAAGTACTCTGAAGGCGAACTGATGCCAATGGATAGCCGTAAAAAACGGAATCGTCGTAAGATGACTTTTGTGAGGCCCCCTCATGGGGTTTTAAACTAAATTGTTTTGTGGGTCCTTATAAAAATGAGTGGGAAGTTAAACGGTTTGAAACTGTAATAGGTTCGCGTCTAATTAGTTTTCGAGGACTTTTAAATATTGAATAGGTGACGAGAGTACCGATCTAAAATACAACTGATCAATTACAGAAAGAACGAGACCCTTTTGTATAATTATAATAGAATTGTAAATCTATTATAAAAACACGGACTGGTATAGAAACTTGGACAAATCCGGACAGATGGCAGCCCTTCGTTTAAACATCATCACTCGCCATATCGGTTTTTAATGGTTCCAGCTGAATATTTTTTATGAATAAAAGCTGCATTCGATGCGCGAGGACCCTTGGACTACGAGGCCGTAGACGGTGCCCACGTCGCCAACGCCTTGCGTCGCCACTGCACTAATTAATTTACTTTTGTACTTATCTCTTTGGATGGGATACTGATACTTTATTTCATTGTTCCTTATATTTTAGAATCTGTATGTATATAAACTTAGGGGACTTCAGTCCCGGAATACAATTTCATTTCATATCGTTCACTTTTTACCCAGATGCACTCCTCGTTCTATCCTACTTTTCTCAGATGGCGGTCGATTCACTTTTTACCCAGATGCACTCCTCGTTCTATCCTACTTTTCTCAGATAGTGGTCGATTCACTTTTCACCCAGATGCACTCCTCGTTCTATCCTACTTTTCTCAGATGGCGGTCGAATCACTTTTTACCCAGATGAGCTCCTTGTTCTATCCTACTTTTCTAAGATGGTGGTCGATTCACTATTTACCCTGATGCACTCCTTGTTCTATCCTACCTTTCTCAGATGGTGGTCGATTCACTATTTACCCTGATGCACTCCTTATTCTATCCTACTTTTCTCAGATGGCGGTCGATTCACTTTTTACCCAGATGCACTCCTCGTTCTATCCTACTTTTCTCAGATAGTGGTCGATTCACTTTTCACCCAGATGCACTCCTCGTTCTATCCTACTTTTCTCAGATGGCGGTCGAATCACTTTTTACCCAGATGAGCTCCTTGTTCTATCCTACTTTTCTAAGATGGTGGTCGATTCACTATTTACCCTGATGCACTCCTTATTCTATCCTACTTTTCTCAGATAGTGGTCGATTCACTTTTCACCCAGATGCACTCCTCGTTCTATCCTACCTTTCTCAGATGGCGGTCGAATCACTTTTTACCCAGATGAGCTCCTTGTTCTATCCTACTTTTCTAAGATGGTGGTCGATTCACTATTTACCCTGATGCACTCCTTGTTCTATCCTACCTTTCTCAGATGGTGGTCGATTCACTATTTACCCTGATGCACTCCTTATTCTATCCTACTTTTCTCAGATGGTGGTCGATTCACTTTTTACCCAGATGTACTCCTTGTTCTATCCTACCTTTCTCAAGGTACAACAACCTCTACTGCTGACAAGGTGCTGAGTATACACTCCTTCGCTATTTGAGATAGCTTCACCCTCTAGTCTTATCGTGTTTTGTTATCTAGCTTGATGTTGTATTAGTGAGTAAGGTGTGTAACTTCTTGTAGTAAAATAAAGTGCTTTTTAAAAAGGGAGTTTTGGTGTTTGATCTTATAACTTCAGATGGGGGTCGATTCACTATTTACCCAGATGCACTCCTTATTCTATCCTACTTTTCTCAGATGTGGGTCGATTCACTATTTACCCAGATGCACTCCTTATTCTATCCTACTTTTCTCAGATGGGGGTCGATTCACTATTTACCCAGATGCACTCCTTATTCTATCCTACTTTTCTCAGATGGGGGTCGATTCACTATTTACCCAGATGCACTCCTTATTCTATCCTACTTTTCTCAGATGGGGGTCGATTCACTATTTACCCAGATGCACTCCTTATTCTATCCTACTTTTCTCAGATGGGGGTCGATTCACTATTTACCCAGATTCACTCCTTATTCTATCCTACTTTTCTCAGATGTGGGTCGATTCACTATTTACCCAGATGCACTCCTTATTCTATCCTACTTTTCTCAGATGTGGGTCGATTCACTATTTACCCAGATGCACTCCTTATTCTATCCTTCTTTTCTCAGATGTGGGTCGATTCACTATTTACCCAGATGCACTCCTTATTCTATCCTTCTTTTCTCAGATGTGGGTCGATTCACTATTTACCCAGATGCACTCCTTATTCTATCCTTCTTTTCTCAGATGTGGGTCGATTCACTATTTACCCAGATGCACTCCTTATTCTATCCTACTTTTCTCAGATGTGGGTCGATTCACTATTTACCCAGATGCACTCCTTATTCTATCCTTCTTTTCTCAGATGTGGGTCGATTCACTATTTACCCAGATGCACTCCTTATTCTATCCTTCTTTTCTCAAATGGTTGTTGGTCCACTTTTTACTTTCTTATACCTATAGTATAAGGAAATTGTAATCTTGCGAAAGTTCAAGTTTGATGTTTCAAGGCCGATGATGTCTCTGTGCGTGTATGTGGACTGGAAAGTTGTGAACCCTCTACCTCAAAGATCGGACGAAAATTGAGACCACTTTTCTTCTGGGCCTAAGTAGTTTTATGAAGCTATCGGTTAGATTTATGACCTAATCAATTTTTTTTTTCAAGCAATAGGTTTAGAAAACACTGAAATATAATATTATATACGATATACTCTTTTTCGCAGGTCGTCCAGTTTTCGAGATATATGCCTAAAACAGTTGCGAAATGTCGTTTTGGAACATTATTTAGTAGTATATATTTTTAGGCGTTTCCTTGATTTACCCGAAATTGGTTAGTCCTATCTAGAATTGGTTCTTACAACAAATGTTTCTTATTAGATTTCCAATCGCGATATGTTCTCAAATTGAGATAGGATAAATACGACAAACGATACAGCACAGTGCCTCGAGAAAAACAAAAATAAATTTCGTAAGAAATATTTCAAAATAATGTTTAAATTGTATAGCGTAGCAACGAATTATAAAATATTTTTTGGTTATTGGTAGTATTTTATCTGGGAGGTAAAATAAACTTAAGCACGCCGTCCTTCGGATGGGACGTTAAGCGATGTACCCGAGCCTGTACAATGTCAGGTACTCGTTAAAGACCCCTACCCTAGATGAATAAAAATTTAGGGTAGGCAAAATTTAGGACTCCCACAGTAGAGTCGGGCTCATGTCCACCAGAGTGACGAAAGAGCGCTCTGGTAGTAGGCGATATGACCTCGTTGTTAAAGGCCGGGCATGCGTCATAAAACCTAACCTAACCTTGGTTATTGGTAGTTTTTTATGAAAAATTAAAAAATAATATATATGTGATGTAGCCATTCCTTATACCAACTACGCTTAGAGATCACTCTTCTTCCCCCTCCACCTATTCATAATCTTATCATACTGGCGACACTGGGTATAAAATAAGTCACTCCCAGAATTACGCTTATTTACCTGTTTTTAGTATTTTATCTTATTTTTCAGATAAACATTACACAGAGCATCTAATCAATTCAACCCTGCCAGACAAGAAGTCAATTGTAAGTAAATCTTCTATGGATAATCTCTTTAGAATTTTTCGATAAGTTGAAGATTTGAGTCGAACTTAATAGACACTTCACTTGAGTAAAGAATTTTTCGAGGATGGAAGTAGGGGAGAAAGGATGGTTCTGGCCCAATGGCAAATGAGCAAGATGGCGACAGTCCCCCACCCCTCCCACCACCTTCGTCCCTCCACAACCTTCCCCTCCTACGTTCCTATACTTCAATCACTTCCCCACTACAATACGTTTCCGCTCTCCCTCTAAACCCATACCCTACTTTTTTATTTTCATCATATCCCTCGCCTACGCCCCTACATTTTCATAAACTAACCCACCAGCGCTCCCAAGCGTCTAGAATTTGTATTAATATTTATATTAAGTAGCTAGGTGCGACTTTAAGAAATAACTTAATTTGTCCTTTCGGAGAGCGAACCCGTTACCTTTGCCTTGATAGGCTGACTCGCTAGCCCCGCGACCATTGTGACATGGATGGTCGAAGTAGTGATAATCTAGGTATATAAACATACGGCAATGTACTATCACATTGGTATCACCAAGGTTCAGCGGTTTCTAGCCTTTTTCATCTTTTTAGCTTCGCCCGCTCACTCTTCTCATAGCTGATTTTCAAGCTTGTGCAGGACTGTAATGAAAGAGTTGATACAAGGATGTAAGATTGAATTATGAAATAAAAACTGGAAGGGGGTCCTCATTTTTGGGGGACTACGCCACTGGAGGGGCCTTGGACGTGAGGATAATTGAGGACGAGTAAAATAGAGATATAAAAGAAGTACGACGTTAGAATTAAGTTTATTTTCCTCTCAAGTTACCGCTACAGTAGGATGAGTTACCCTGCCCTAAAGTTTATATTCAGTGTTACATAGTCAGCCTGAGGTTCATTCGGGTAAAATAGAGATATAAAAGAAGTACGGCAAGTTAGAATTGAGTTTAGTTTCCTCTCAAGTTACCTTCAGCAGGATGAGTTACCATGCCCTAAAGGTTATATTCAGTGTTACATAGTCAGCCTGAGGTTCATTCGGGTAAAATAGAGATATAAAAGAAACGGCAAGTTAGAATTTAGTTTAGTTTCCTCTCCAGTTACCTTCAGCAGGATAAGCTACCCTGCCCTAAAGGTTATATTCCGTGTTACATAGTCAGCCTGAGGTCCAGTAGGCTAAAATAGAGTGAAACCTACCTGCTACTGGTGAAATGGAATATTTGTGGATTATTAAAAAAATTGAAATATTAGTTTATCGAGCAAAAGTTAATTGAATAAATATTAAAATATATCGCGACTTTAAAACGAAATATTGCCTGAACAACCTTCCATTTCCTCAATATCAGAGTAGCTTCAAGATATTTGATAGGGATCACTTGTAACTAACTCTTTGATTACCCTGACATTTAATTACATTTGACCACCCTGGAGTAGCATGCATAACATCTGGGGAATGAAACGAAAATTAAAATGAAAACATATTTATTATAATATAAAATTGAACATTGAAAAGAAAATTATGTATAGAAATTGTACAGTTAACATTAATGAACTTAAACAAATTAATTTAATATTGAAGCCTGATGGGCGAAAGGTGACAATTTATAATCTGTCTGAAGGGCATTACTGGTTCCTTATATGGCTCTATTGGCAGTTAATAAATGTTTAAGAAATAAAACCTGTTTGTTGAATTCCACATTCCTTGGGTGTTGTGTTGAAATCAATAGGCGGATGATGTCCCAGATGATATATCTCTTCGATGGCGGAGGGAAATGTCTAGCGTCTCCGATGAACAAAGGATGGGATTACTCCGACACTAAATGGGTGTAATTGTCCGGATGTCTTCAATTACGTTCATTATTAAACCATAGGAGAGGATTAATAACTCCCTACTCCTATACAAAAGCACTTGAATGGTTACATTTTGGGATTTATATACATCCCCCCTCCCCCCCAAACCTTCCTACGATACCTATTCTTAATCCATCATTATAATTAATTGTTTTTATTTTTCAGGATTTCTTCTGCTGTTATTTCCGACGACTTGGTTATGTAAGTCTTAAATTAACAATTTTATATATGTATATAAGTTACAAATGCACCTCTTGCAGACCTCATATAAATTATTGGCCACGTAAGGCATTTTCTCTTGTATTTCCCAGAATTGTCCACTTCTTAAAGACCCAAGTTTCCACCATCCTTTCTTCTCATCTAGCAGTTCTCTCCCAGAGCTCCCGCAGTTGACATCGTATTAAGTTTGCGCATTTAACCACAGTCTTGTCAAATTTACTTGTTAAATAAAGTTTTTTTAAAAAGCTTTCTGCGAAGATATTTCATTTAACTGAGGCAGTCGGTAGGATGAGTTGATTAGTTCAACGCAAATGGACTGAGTTCGTTACGATTTACAACTGGACTTGGAGTGCCGAGTGAAAATACGACCAACCGTTAAACAGTTAGCTCTATATTTATACTTAGACAAACAAACAAACCCCGTTTCAGCCTTATTAATATAGACTAGCAGTAATACCCGGCGTTGCCCGGGGAACTTTGATTTTTGTCCCAATATCTTCTATAACGCTATTCAGTTCCTCGACAGTACATTCATGATGTTATAATTTTCAATTATTCATACGGAATAAGGCTTATAGTCCTTCAGCTGTTGTAACGCTAGTAAGTTTTTAGGACTCCTGGGCACCACAGCTAGTATGCGCCTTTCAACGGCGGAAGCCACACCTAGTGAATACTTAGCATCGCTGGACGTCATAGTCAGTGCGTACTTAAGAACGTTTGTGACCACAGCTAGTATGTGGCTTGCAACGCTGAGCACCACAGCTAGTACGTAGTTGGGAATGCTGGGCATCATAGCTAGTATGTGCCTTGCGACGGCGGACCCAACAGCTAGTACGTAGTTAGGAACGCTGGTCACCACAGCTAGTATGTGCCTCGCAACAGCGGACCCCACACTAGTACGAAGTTAGGAACGCTGGGCATCACAGCTATTAAGTGCCTTGCAACAGCGGACCCCACAGCTAGTACGTAGTTAAATACGCTGGGCATTACAGTTAGTAAGTGCTTTGCAACAGCGAACTTCACAGCTAGTACATAGTTAGGAACGCTGGGCACTACAGCTAGTAAATGCCTTGCAACAACGGACCCCACAGCTAGTACGATATTAGGAACCCTGGGCATCACAGCTAGTATGTGCCTCGCAACAGCGGACCCCACAGCTAGTACGAAGTTAGGAACGCTGGGCATCACAGCTATTAAGTGCCTTGCAACAGCGGACCCCACAGCTAGTACGTAGTTAAATACGCTGGGCATTACAGTTAGTAAGTGCTTTGCAACAGCGAACCACAGCGAGTACATAGTTAGGAACGCTGGGCACTACAGCTAGTAAATGCCTTGCAACAACGGACCCCACAGCTAGTACGATATTAGGAACCCTGGGCATCACAGCTAGTATGCTTTTGCAACGACGGACCCCACAGCTAGTACGTTTTTAGGAACGCTGGGCCCTACAGGTAGTAGGTGCCTTGCAACTGCGGACCCCACAGATAGTATGTAGTTAGAACCACAGGGCATCACAGCTAGTATGAGTTTTGCATCAGTGGACCCCACAGCTAGTACCTACGTAGTTAAATACGCTGGGCCACACTGCTAGCGCCTTGCAACAGCGGACCCCACAGCTAGTATGTAGTTAAATACGCTGGGCATTACAGTTAGTAAGTGCTTTGCAACAGCGAACTTCACAGCTAGTACAAATATATCACATCACCACAAGAACCTGAACAATCATCCTCACGAACAGAAGACTCCGACCGCAATGATCGTGGTAGCACTGTACCTGTGAGTAAGAAAATTTAAGTTTAATTTATAATTATATTGAGCACTTAAATTTTGAGTTTAATTAAATATAAGTAATTTTAAGTTTTATATATTGTAGCATGTCTACCCTATAGACAATTATTATCATTAATATACAGCAAGGACCAGTGACACTACGAGCGAATCGAGGCCACTTGGAGCTGATTAAAGAGGATTTTATTAAGAGGAATAATGCTCGGAACTAGCGATGCCTGTGAGTGAATCGCGATCGCTAGGAGCGAAACAAGATCGAATTGTGGGTTGTTTGGTATTGAATTGAAGATAATTTCATTTAGAAGAACATGCTTGGAACTAGCGATGCCTGCGAGAGAATCGCAATCGCCAGGAGCGAGAACAAGGAACAAAGGATATAAAGGAAAGGAAGGAAGCAAGAACGACCAGGGAGGGCTGAGCTCCCCTATTCTTAGAAGAGCCTTACGCAACCGGTGATCGGTGATTGGCTGGAGGTGGATTTGGCGGGAAGTAACAACCAATAAGATGTCAGAATCCATTCCCCACCCCGTGAAAATGAAGAGTTGTGCCCGGGAAGAGCTTCAGTCTACATTGAGAGTTGGGACGCTTAGGTCGAGTCATTTATGTTTTTCTGTTTTATGTTTGGCAGTGCAGTTTTAAGTGTGATTTCTGTCAACGTTGAGAGCTGGGGCCAGAAAGATCACGTCAATAATATCTTTCTTTTAGATTTTACAGTTCAATTTTAAATATGTGAGTAAATCAACTCCTCTTCATGCTTGGGCCGTATAGGCCACTCGAACTACAGTGAATTATAGTGTATTTCGGACGTTGTAAAGCCAGTGAAAAATGTAACTTCTAATGTAGCCTCGGAACCAGGGATATCATTATCGAGGTACCTCGTAGTTAAGTTATAATTAAGTCCTTCAGACATACGGCCAATTATATATTAAATTGTTTTTTTGTAAATATTATATGTTCTTTTTAAAATAAATATGTTACAGTTCTTAGTTTGATTCATTACATTTCCCCCCACTCATGCTTCTTCTAGTTGACAACAGTAATTAATTATTACTAGTGACAAACCGCTGACGGTTGACACTTTGCAGAGTTCTCTTCTCTGCACAGTAGTGGAATCGCATACGGCCAGACCTGTGGCGAGGAAGCGAAGGTGTCAACAAGGGTTGCTTAGTACCTCCTAGTGGTGCGGGTGGGAAACGCCTTTTCGGTTGTCTCGGAACTGATAAGGTAGGCTAAAACTAAGTAACTCGGGAGCCGGTCAGAAGGCTTCAAGGAGGCAGCCCCTCCACCTGACTCGGAGGCAGTGGGCTAATAACCTACTCCTTTTAAACACAAATTATTACGAGACCTCATAGAGAAAACGCCGGATTGATAAATAATAACCGACCTGGAAAACGCCAAATGGACTTCAAATTAGGATATTGGAATATTTTATCTCTATACAGACCGGGAGGGCTTCAAATCCTCCTAACTGAATTGGACAAGTATAAAGTTGACAAAGCTGCTATTCAAGAGATTTGTTGGACAGGTAGTGGACTGATTAAAAAGAAATTCCATACAATTTATTACAGCTGCCACCAAAAAAACCACATGTTTGGAACTGGCTTCATAGTAAGAGGAAGAATGAGACAGCAAATTATTGGATTTTCCCCCATCAACGAACGACTATGCACCCTCCGTATTAAGGGAGTATTTTACAATTATAGCCTAATTAGTTGCCATGCACCTACCGAAACGTGAAGTGAAGACGAAAAGGAGAATTTCTATGAAGAGCTGGAAAGAGCTCATGATGGTTGCCCTAGAAGCGTTATAAAGATACTCTTAGGGGATTTTAATGCCAAGATTGGGAAAGAAGAAGTGTACAGGCCGACCATTGGCCTTCACAGCCTCCACGATGAAAGCAATGACAACGGGAAAAGGATTGTCCATTTTGCTGCGTCACGAAACATGGTCATAGGGAGTATACTATTCCCAGGACGACGAATTCATAAGGCTACATGGAGATCACCGGATGGATCTACCTTTAACCAGATAGACCACTTGTTGATTAGCGCGCGGCACAAAGCCAACTTGTTGAGCAATAGAACATACAGAGGCGCAAATATAGACTCTGATCATCACTTGATCATTGCTCGAATTAGGGCAAGGATCTCCTCTACAAGAGCTAACCGGTTGACTAGACAAAAGAAGTGGAATACTACCAAACTGAAAGACCCGGATATATGCGCAACTTTTCAAAATCAACTAGAGGTACGTCTGAATGAGACATTCCGTGTAGCAAGAATGGAGAACATCCAAGATACATGGAATGGTCTGGAAGCAGTCATAAATAAGGCGGCTGAAATCATTCTGGGAACTAATGAGCCAGAAAGAAAGTCCCCGTGGTTTGATGAAGAATGTAAAAGAGTAACTGAAGATAAAAATGGGGCATATAGAACTATGGTTCAGAAACGGTACACAAGGCAGGCAACCGAAAATTTTATAATAAAAAGACGCCTTGAGAAGAGACTCCATAGAAAGAAGAAAAGAGAATGGGAGAACAAGCAGCTCGAAGAAGTAGAGATTATGAGGGATACAAATAAGAATAGAATGTTCTTCCAGAAAGTTAACAAAGGAAGAGCCCCCTTTAAACCCAAACTCCTGGCCTGTAGAAAAGAAGACGGTTTGCGTATTACTAATAAGGAGGATGTACTTCATAGGTGGACTAGACACTTCAATGAATTACTCAATGAAGGACCAATTGACTCGGAAGAGAATTATGAGATCCCCGACATCAACCAGGATGATAGAGAAATAGAGCCACCTGAGCTGGAAGAAATTCAGAACGCGATTGCTCAAATGAAAAATCATAAGGCACCTGGAGATGATGGACTACCTCCTGAGCTTTCTAAATATGGTGGCGAAGCACTATACAAAGCCATGTACGATCTAGTATTCATGATCTGGATGCAAGAAGATATTCCTATTCAGTGGGAAAAGGCGGTTGTGTGCCCAGTGCATAAAAAAGGGGAGCAACTAGAATGTGCCAACTACCGCGGAATTTCGCTGCTCCAGTGCGCATATAAGATTCTCTCTAATGTCCTCTATAACAGGCTTGTTCCTTTTGCCGAACGGGAAATTGGTAAGTACCAAAGTGGTTTTAGGAAGGGGAGATCAACTATTGATCAAATCTTTACTCTTCGTATGATCCTGGAAAGAAGCCATGAATTTAAAATTACCACTCATCATCTCTTCATCGATTTCAAAAGCGCATATGACACCGTAAGAAGGCCCAAACTTTATAAAGCTATGGAGGAAATGAATATCCCCTCGAAGCTGATTCGCTTGGTCAGAATGACGATGCAAGACGTGCAGTGTAAAGTACGCATTCAGTCGGACTATTCTTCAGAGTTTCCCTCTAGCAAGGGATTGAGGCAAGGTGATGCCCTAGCTTGCTTATTGTTTAACTTAGTCCTAGAGAAAGTAGTGAGGGATTCCGGTATTCGAATAAGGGGCACAATATTTTCAAAATCAGTCCAACTGCTCGGCTACGCCGATGACTTGGATATGGTTGCACGGTCTTACCCAGCTCTTGAGAGTGCCTTTCTGGGATTGCAGGAAGCGGCAGCTGCAATGGGTCTCCGAATAAATGAGTCCAAGACTAAATATATGTACACAGGTGTAGACGCGAACCCCCATAGCCGAAGTATATCGATTGGCCCATATTCCTTCGAGAGGGTCAAAGAATTTACGTACTTGGGCTCTCAAACCCCACCAGGAACGAGACATCAGCCGAAATTAAGAAAAGGCTTACGGCAGCGAATCGATGCTATTTTGGATTGCTGAGGCATATGCAAAGCTCTCTATTGAGCAGGCATACCAAACTCCGGCTCTATAAGACCCTGATCCGTCCAGTCCTTATCTACGCCAGTCAAACATGGACCCTATCCAAGTCGGACGAGAAGGACCTGTTGATATTTGAAAGGAAAATTCTTCGAAGTGTTTTCGGTCCTGTGAAGGACGGACTGGTTTGGAGAATTCGCAAGAATAGGGAAATCTACGAGCAGTTTGGTGAGGCTGATGTAGTGAGGGTGGTGAAGTTGGGAAGGTTGAGTTGGGCAGGCCATGTAGCCCGAACGGAAGAGGGCGAAGTGCCAAGAACAGTCCTTGAGGAGCCTTTGTACCGATCAAGAAGAGCAGGCAGACCGAGGCTAAGATGGGTGGATGGTGTGGCAGCTGACGCGAGAGAGCTTCTTGGTCAGCGAAATTGGAAAGCAGCTGCACAGGACAGAGCCGAATGGCGGAGGCTCATTGAGGAGGCCAAGACCCACTAGGGTTGTAGCGCCAAATAGATAGACAGTGACAGCTACACATTAGGAACTTGTAACCGTTCTTCCCGTGAGGAGTGTACTCAGCTATCCAAGGCATTTTTAATTAAAGTCGCGATTTCAATAATTTTCGATTCGAGATTTCAATAATTTTCGATTTTAATAATTTCCGATACTAATTTTATTTTTACTAATTAAGTAATTTGCACTCCCACGCAGGACGGAAAGGTTTACAATATATATATTTTTTTATTTTTTTTATTTTTATTGTACTATCACTCTCACACATAATCATGACAAGCAAAGATATATTACAAGGTATATCTTCTCAACTCACAATGCCAATTCCAATTCTAAAGAAAGAATATTTAAACATTGTCCAGAGTTCTTTGGACAGCCTGAAACTCTGAGGCGATTTTTGGAAATCAGCGAAAAATTAGTTGATAAGTGTTATAGTATACAACACCCCGATGGCTTCCAAAATCAGTACCTATTTAAGGGCCAGTATTTTGGCAAAAATTAAAGGGCCAGCCTCCTAAATAATTTCAAAAAACAATATTTCAAATTGGACCTAGTTAATTAAAACTCGTTAAAACGGTTACACTGACCGAAGGGATTGTTTCACCCTTCAGATTGAACTAGCCGAACAGAAGCAAGTAGGTAACGAAACACCTTTCGGTCTCTATAATAAAATCTATAAATTATTAAATTTTTTAGTATCATATTTCAAAAATCATGTACAGGAATCAGAAATACTAATAGAATTCTCCAGGAAATTAGCTCTTAGAGTCTTATTATGCGGACTTGGAGACCCAATAGAATCATTTTTACAGGCTAGGAATCCTGAAAACCTAGAAAGAGCACAGAGGAATTGAATAACATAGATTTCACTATCGAAGAAAATCCTAATGAAAATTATTTTCCAATCGATTGTTCACAAGAATTTTTCCCAATAGGAAATTTCGAACCAACCAATTCAAAGGAAGAAATTGACCCCCTAGACGAAAATCGTTTTTTAGGATACACAACCTCGAAACAAAATGCTTCACTCTAACCAACCTCACAGAAGCAACCAGTAAACTGCCTTAAAACGAAACGAAATAAAATAAATTTTATTCTGGGACCGAGGTCCCCTAAGAATAAACACATGACAGTCACTGGACAGAGTAACAAATAAAATGAAATATGAGTGATGAGATAAAGGTGCTACAGTGGATCAAACCAAGAGCAAAATAAATAAAACTAAATAAGAAAAACCATTAAATAAAAATAATAGTAAAAAAGGAGTTAAATTACAGATTCAGTTGCGACCCGTACTTCGAACGGTCAACACGTACTATAAGTCCCTCTGTTAGAGAAAGTCTTAAAAGTTTAGTTTGTTGTTTTTTTTGTTAAATTGTTGTTGACTTTGTTATTTTTGTTCGTTTTCTTAATCAAGATGAGTTTTTTTTTTTGTTTATCGTGATTACATTTTAACATTCACATTTTATTTTGGAGTGTTTTCGTCTTTGGAGGCTTTGCAAGTTGGTTCCTGCTAAGTAGGGAGAAAATCAGATAGTAAGTGCATATAGAGAGACCTTCATCCCATCAGCCACTGTGGTCTAGTGGTCAGCCTTCAGTTCTCCGGGACTAGGTTCGGTACTCGTCACGACCTTTATTTTTTTTATTTTTATTTTATTTTATTTTTTTTAATTTTTAATTTTTTATTTCTTTCATTTATTATTTTATTAAGACATACAAATTCACTTAATATGAAAATTTTTAAATGTCTCTGTCTGACCTAAGTGACACCGACTTCCTACCAGCCAGAACGAAGTCGAGAATGGCAAAAGGTAAGAAAAATTCGGGCAAGAGACCACGCTCAGCAGAGCAGTACTCACCCCGTAAGACCAAAAAAGATGGCAACCTTACCCAGCCAGACAGTCCTGAGAAGTCAGGACACCCAGTAGCATCCACCTCCGGAATGGGAACAGCAGGCTCTCAGCCAAGCGGCATCAGCCGCATCACATCGACCATCACACCCGCCATCGACACCAGCAACAGGTTTCAGCCACTGTCCAGTCTTCAACAGGAAGATATGGTCGTCAGCGAACCCAAACCTCTCCGGCCTCCACCCATATTTCTCAGGGGAGTAAACAATTTCAAAGCCCTTTGTCAGACTCTCACCAGAATCCTTGGTCCAGGAAACTTCCAGTGCATATCAAGAGTGGCTGACCTAAAGGTAATGACCAACAGCTCGGATGGGTATCGGTCTCTCATCCGATACGCGCGGGAAGGATTTTCATACTTATCAACTCAAAGAGGACAAGGCCTATAGAGTGGTTCTGAGGGGGATCCACTATAGCATTCCTGTTGAAGACATTAAGACCGAGCTGGAGGAGCTTAATTTTTCAGTCAGGAGTGTACTTAATGCACTCCATCCCACCAGTAAGACTCCACTGCCTCTGTTATTTGTGGACCTAGAGCCAGGGGACAATAACCCTGAAATCTTCAACCTGAAGACACTGGTTCACACGAGGATAAAGGTAGAGGAACCCAGAAAGAAAAAGGAAATTGTACAGTGCCACCGTTGTCAAGAGTTTGGGCACACCAAAAACAACTGCGGCCATCAATCACGTTGCGTGAAGTGTGTCGGCTCTCTCCCGACGAACCTCTGTACCAAAAAAGACAGAAGCACTCCAGCAAAATGTGTTTTGTGTGCCGGTGACCACCCTGCAAACTACCGTGGATGTGAGGCCCACAAAGAGTATCGAATGAGGCAGCAGAATCTGGTCAAACCTCTGGAGACTAGAAAAACTAACCAACCCACGCCGCCAAGTGGAGCCAGCTACTACCCTTAATTAGTCAGGAGGATTTCGGCAGCTGAAGAAGTCACCCCACCGCAGCCACAGCAGCAGCATCGCCCAGAACCCTCCTCCAGCTACGCTACCGCCACTGGTGCCGGGTCTGGCCTCAATTACCACACCTTATCCCATATCCTTCCTTCCCCCTCGACCGCGGATATCACATCCCTCCTCAACTCCTTCTTCTCCCAATTCCAGAACCTTATCACCCCTCTCGTCACTCTCCTCACCAGATTAGTGAGTGGCAACATTTCCCTTCCTAATCCATGAATCCCCAGACGCAAAACTCCTTAACCCTCATTCTTTGGAATGCCAATGATATAACCAGACCTTAATTTTACATGAAAAAAGAATCGACATTGCTCTCATTACGGAAACTCACCTTATGGACAAAACTAACTTCTTTATTACTGACTATATAACTCACCGAACTGACCATCCAGACAACACGGGCCATGGCGGCACTGCGGTCCTAGTCCGAAAGTCCTTATCCCATCATCCTCTAAACAACATATCTTCTGATTCCCTTCAGTCGACAGCCATATCCCTCAAATCCCATCCTTTTCAGATGTATATTGCAGCTGTGTATTGTCCTCCTAATAAAAGAATTTCCCTACAACAATTCCAAACTTTCTTCCAGTCCCTCGGTCCTACATTTCTTGCAGGTGGCGACTACAACGCGAAGCACCAACAGTGGGGCTGCCGTGCCTCCAACCCACGTGACACTGTCCTTCTCAACACCATCCTTTCATCCTCCCTCAAGTGCATATCCCCTCCCGAGCCGACGTATTGGCCAACATCCCGTGCCAAACTTCCCGATATCCTCGACATATTTGTCACCTCCCACCTCCCGTCCATCCATTCCGATATGTATTCCCTTCATGACCTATCCTCTGACCATAGTCCCGTCTTGCTCGTTCTCGCCATCCGTCCTTTTACTGTTCCTCCTAAACCTAGCCTTATTACTGGACCTGTTGACTGGACAACATTTCGAAACTTACTAGACGAACAAATAGACTTAAAAATCCCTCTAAAAACCAAAGACGACATTGACAGAGCAGTAGAACAGTTTACACATCTCATAGATACATCTATAAAAAAAAGTACAATTCGTGTCATCAACAGGCCTTACTTCCTCACCCTCAGCGTGCCCCTACACATTCGAAAATTGATAACGGACAAACGACGAGCAAGAGCATTATGGCAACGGACTAGGTACCCCAGCGACAAAACACACCTCAACAACTTGACCAACACACTGAAGAAAGAACTGCAGCAGATGCGAAACTTGCAATACGAACAGTACACACAGACTATGAATGAAAACAGAACATCTCTTTGGACAGCGACGAAAAGGCTACTTTCCTACAAAAATTCCTCCCGTCCTCTTCGTCATCATGACGGCTCTTGAGCCAAGTCTGATGAAGAGAAATCCAACATGTTTGCTTCCCATCTTACTGAAATATTTACTCCTCACCCCGATATTGTTGATCCCCATCATTCTTCCTCAGTCGAAAGCGAGCTAGACAATCCACTTCCCCTTTCACCGCCTCCTAAGTGCTCCCATCTTTCAGACGTAAAATACACAATTCAACACCTTCCCAAAAAGAAAGCCCCTGTTTATGATGTAATTACCTCCCTTATTTTGAAAAACCTCCCCAAGAAATCCATTATTTTCCTTACCTACATTTACAACTTCATCCTCTGTACCACTCATTTCCCAAGCCCCTGGAAGCACTCTGTCATAAAAATGATAGCTAAACCAAACAAGCCCTCCCATCACCCCAGTTCCTACAGACCTATCAGCCTCCTTCCTCTTCTAGGAAAAGTGTTTGAGAAACTATTTCTAAGGAGAATCCTTTCCATACTGGATGGTCAAAACATCATCCCTGACCATCAGTTTGGTTTCCGAAAACACCACTCAACCATACATCAGTGCCATCGCGTTATAGACATCGTTGCATCTACCCTGGAGCAAAAGCAGTATTGCTCGGCGGCCTTTCTCGACGTTGAACAAGCGTTTGACAGAGTTTGGCACCCGGGCTTACTGTGGAAGCTCAAAGCAGCCCTTCCCTTCACATTCTTCCTAATCCTAAAATCTTACCTTCCTCACATGAGACTGAAAAGACAAGAAATGAACAGACGTTATAAACTTCTACTAAGACTACTAGACAAAAGATCCAAACTAACTTTGACAACAAAACGACTTATATACAACTCAATACTCAAACCTATGTGGACTTACGGACTTGAACTCTGGGGTTCTGACAAGGCTTCCAATCTCCAGCGCATCCAATCCCTTCAATCCAAAATCCTTCGTACAATAGCCAATGCTCCTTACTACGTCTCCAACAAAACCCTTCACACTGACCTTAACGTACCTTTCATTACTGAAGTCGCTAAATCCAAATATAAAAAATTATTTTCCCTTTTTAGTTCCCACAATAATCCTCTAGTCCGTGCCCTCCATTCTGCCATACTCCCCCAACGACGGCTTAAGCGTCAATGGCCTAGAGATCTCCTGATCAGAAGCAGTGACAGTGATTAGACAAAAACGAGAGAAAAACAGTGACTAGGGAGTGTCACCAGCCAAACCAGCCAAAGGGAAGGTGTGAGCAGAGAAGGAGGTTTACCCAAACCAGATGAGGCCGACATATTTCATAATCAGGGAACCACCCGAAGGGAAGAAGGTGTGAGCAGAGAAGGAGGTTTACCCAAACCAGATGAGGCCGACATATTTCATAATCAGGGAACCAGCCAAAGGGAAGGTGTGAGCAGAGAAGGAGGTTTACCCATACCAGATGAGGCCGACATATTTCATAATCAGGGAACCAGCCAAAGGGAAGGTGTGAGCAGAGAAGGAGGTTTACCCAAATCAGATGAGGCCAACATATTTCATAATCAGGGAACCAGCCAAAGGGAAGGTATGAGCAGAGAAGGAGGTTTACCCAAACCAGATGAGGCCGACATATTTCATAATCAGGGAACCACCCGAAGGGAAGAAGGTGTGAGCAGAGAAGGAGGTTTACCCAAACCAGATGAGGCCGACATATTTCATAATCAGGGAACCAGCCAAAGGGAAGGTGTGAGCAGAGAAGGAGGATTACCCCAAAACCATAAATAACTGTTCATGTAACTAATGTATCAATACAAAATTTAGTGTGAGGATTCAGATGTTCCTAAGTACGACATCTAATGCTTTTCAAACAAACAGGTATATTGGTTTCAAAGGGAGAGCGAAAAATTATAATTCGCGCTGGGGAAGTACATTTCTGGTCGAATCATTTTCTCGAGCTTATTTAATAAACATAATTTTTAGAGTAGTATTATTATGGTTTATTATAAAATATAATTGTATAATTTTTTTTTTTTTTCTTAATTATAATTTTGGTCGCAACAAAATTAAAAATCGGTTGGATAGCGACTGAGATAAGGCAGTTTGTTTATAGTGCAATGGCAGCCATCTTGAATGACGTCACCATAGCCATAAGCATCACCAGTGAAAGTGAAACCATGGAAATTATCAAACTACATGTTTTTATCGACTAAATGGTGCCACTGGTACTTTGCCTTCAGTAACTTTGCCACCGGAAACACAATGCTCACTCACTAAATATAGAATTTCTGACTAATTACATTATTTCCCCCCCCCCCCCCCCCCCCGCCCCCTCCATTCATCGTATATCTGGGGAAGCGAAAAAAAATATTGAAGTTGATCTCATTCAATAACTGAGTTGTTTATTTTTTTTATGTGTTTATTCACAGTTTACTTTAACCAACAATGTCGAGTGGCCGCGACTACCTAAGATGTTCAATGAGAATCCCGCAGTGAGGATCTTTTACGAACAACGCTGTTCATATCGTAAGCTGCACTTTTTTTTTTATTATAATTTTTCTTCGTCTCAAATATAGAGGTGAAAATCAGTGATCTTTTCTAAGAGCCACAATTTTTGATCGACTTTCTTTACAACTTTGTGCTTTAGGTCAAAGCAAACTATTTTCGTTTCGTGCCTGTCTGTATGTGTACCTGTCTGGCCCAACACATTTATTTATTTTGCCATCTAATGTTTTAAGAAATAAAACAATAAATGGTTACATGAGCCGACTACCTCCTCCCAAAAGACAAAGACTGAGTGTGGGAGGGGGAGGGGGAGCGGTCAGCTGGGATAGTATAATCGCTAGTAGAACTATACTAATAATAATAATGATAATAATAATAATAAACATGAGGAATATTCTCGTAATATAAAATAAAAAATAGTAATAAATAAAAAATAATAATAAATAAAAAGTAATAATTACAATTAAATAAATAAAAAAGATAAAATTGAATAATTAAATCACTAATAGTCAATGCAGATTTGAAGCGGCTGAGGAGCTCTGCCACTGCTTCTAGGACCAAGCCAGTACTGCTCCCCGTCCCACAGTCCCCCCTCCTCTTCTCACTGACTTCCCAGCACTGCACTCAAGACACCCGGAAGCATCTCGTCCAGTTCCCCGGACAGTTCCGTCTGCACCAGTTGTCTCGCGCCAACCAGGTCTCTCTCATTCGGCTGGGGCCAGGGTTCAGCCTTCAGTGTTCATTCCTTCTCGCCCTTCTGCTTTCATCCCTCCACCTCCTTCAACTACTGACATAACCTCCATCCTCTCCTCCTTCATGACTAAGATATTGAAACGTTTCTTCTACTGGTGAAGTGGATTATTAAAAAAATTGATATATTAATTTCGAGCAAAAGCTAATAGATTAAATATTAAAAATCTCGCGACTTTAAATGAAATGTTGCCTGAATAACCTCCACTTCCTCAGTATCAGAATAGCTTCAAGATAGTTGTTGGGGATCACTTATAACTAACTCTTTGTTAATTATATTTGACCACCCTGGAGTAGCATGCATATCGTCTGGGTGATTGAAACAAAAGAATTAAAATGAACACATATTTATTATGACACAAAAATTGAACATTAAATGAATACTAGGATAATAATGAAAAGAAATAATTAATCTAATAGTGAAGCCTGATGGGCAAAAGGTGACAATTGAAAATTTGTCTGTAGGGCATTATTAGTCCTTTATATGGCTTTACTGGCAATCCATGAATATTTGAAAAATAAAACCTCTTAGTTGAATTCCTCATTCCTGTCCTGCTGCGATGAAATGATGTCCTGGTGCGTCTAAAGGTGGGTGATGTTTTGAACGGAGTATCTCTTCAATGTGGAAATAAATGGCTGGCATCTCATCTCAAAATCGGAACGCAGAATAACGTGGATTCCGACAGGGATCCATTGCTGGACTAGAGCGATGTGGAGTCCGCCCGAGATCTGTCACCAGACTGATAATAATTAAACTGTATGACTACTTTCAACTTAGAAGATTTCTAGATAAATCGGCACTCGGAGTGACGTGGAGTCCACCCGGTATCAGTCGCAAGACTAATAATAATTAAACTGTATGACTACATTTTGCACTTAGAATGATTTCTAGATAAATCGGCACTCGGAGCGACGTGGAGTCCACCCGGTATCAGTCGCAAGACTGATAATAATTAAACTGTATGACTACTTTCAACTTAGAAAATTTCTATATAAATCGGCACTGAGAGCGACGTGGAGTCCACCCGGTATCAGTCGCAAGACTCGTAATAATTAAACTGTATGACTACTTTCAATTTAGAAAGATTTCTAGATAAATCGGCACTCGGAGCGACGTGGAGTCCACCCGGTATCAGTCGCAAGACTAGATGTGGACACAGCTTTTGGGTAGCTCTGATGAGATTGTGGTGGGGAGAAAACCGGTCGTGATGCCTGTTCATTGGCCCAAACTGCCCACCTACGTCATATGGGGAGGAGTCTAGAGTCTTCTTTGTTCGTACTTTCTTTTGTCCTCGATATAGTTTAAACAAGCTGCACCTGTCCAGGATGTCCTTCCTTAAGATGCATCCGCTAAAAATTGAACTATATCTGTTCTGACCCAAGTAGAGCCTCTGGACAGTGCTACTACTGTCTTTGGTGGCAGCTTCTCGCAACCTCATTTCTTTGTTCTAAACCCGATTATGTCGCAAATAATTGGTGTAATCAGGATAATGCTACAATATATATCCAATTATTCAACCTCCTGACTCCAGTTATAACCCTCCTTGCCAACCGAACCCAATAATGCCTCCTACCCAACATTCCTTATCCGTCCTCCTGTGGAATGCCAAAAGCTAACACAACCACAAAGAGGAACTTGACACTTCACTTCAAACAGATAGATATAACCCTTGTGACAGAAACTAGACTAACCATCAGAAAACAGTGCAACCTCTCGGACTATGTTACTTACAAAACCCGGACGGTAGAGCCCATGATGGTACTGCGATGTTTGTCCGTCGAGCCCTCTCCCACCTTAGCTCACTCCACAGATTACCTCCAAGCCACCTCCGTCTCAATAGCCCTGCTCCCTTTTCCTTTCACCATATCATCAGTGAACTGTCCTCCCCAAAAAGCAATATCTCCAATACCAATTCCAATCCTTTTTCCGTACTCTAGGTCCAAGATTCCTCTCAGGTGTAAGCCATTGGAGGGGGGGAGAGCGGCTAACTCAATAGGCCGTGTTCTAAACCGATTCATCTCCACCAGTAATTACAGTTCTAAGTACCGTGAGGTTGCATTACCGACATAGAGGTAGAAGGTTGTTCTATAGCTCTATGTTTATATCCGAAAGGTTACTCTATGGTTTACGATTCTCTTATGCAGTTTGTTGAAATTGAAGCTGCTGATTCATTTTTTGTGTTTTGTGAAAATGGACTCGATTCCTGGAGAAATTCTGCGTTAAACCAGGAGTTCGCATGGTACCTGTCGACAAGTGCGAAAACTCAATAAAAATAGTGGCCAACCTTACACCAGACTCTCGAATGCTGGGCCTGTACCTGTTTGTGGCAAAAATGTTCCTACTGCAGTGAGTATCTAACTTTATTATAACACTGTTTTTAAAAACTTTATTATAACACTGTTGTTGCTTCAAAACATTGGGGAATTTTAGTCCCCGTGTGATGATCTCAGAATAGTTTGTTATTTTCAAGTAGATGTTTGATTGCACATCACTCTATTAAGCTAAACATCAGGCCATTTCATTATTGTCCGAATACATTTTTTGCGTTCTGTGTTGATGTAGTGAAAATACTAATAAATAAAATAAAATGATAGATAAAACACTTTTTTTTTTTTGAACACTTATATTGTCTAATTAAACAAACATATACTTAAATGTGTACCGGTTTCGGCTTACGCCATCGTCAGCACAATGTTCAACAATAATTCAGATATTTGCCAGGCATACATATTTAAGTGTTCAAAAAAAAAAAAGTATTTTATCTATCATTTTATTTCATTTCATTATTGTTGGTATGTTGTAGGTGACTTGCAAGTGTTACTACGACTATAAGAACATCATGCTTCAATCGAGAATTGAGTTGTTTCAAAAGTTCTGGCAAATTGAGACCTACATTGAGCGACAAAATGTTTTGCTCTCCTTGAGAACATGTGGAGAAATCAAAAGAAGGTGGCATGGGGAGCAGCACGAAAAAACGGAGATGAACAGAAAGCAAAACACATACAGATACTTTTTGAAACTGACAGGTGTCATTGGTACAAGTATGTCAAAAAACGTTTTGTGAGACGTTTAGAATCACACCGGAACGCGTAAAACTCCTCTGTACAAAAGTATTTCGGGACGTTATTGGAGATATTAATTTAAAGGAGAGACGTGGAGGTAATGGTTCAAGACACCAAGCTGTACAGCTGTACAGTGGAAACCAAAGATCATTGAATTTCACAGTTCGCTTCCTTCTCGGGAGAGCCATTACGGACATGAAAAAACCACTAAGATACTTGTCGCCTGATTTAAATATCACGAAACTTTACAAAACATTTCTTTCCAAGTACTGGGTGGACTGCACCACGATCACTCCCCCCCAGTGTCTAGGCAGTGGTTCAATGAAATTTTTAAGAAAATCTTCCGTCTAAGTTTTGGGCAGCCAAGAGTTGACACCTGCCCTAGATGTGATCTCCTCGCTAATGAAATTTAAAACGCCAAAACACCCCAGGATAAAAGATCGAAGAAGGTGCAGCAAGAAATTCACCACATAAAAGCTGAAACTGGCATTAAGAAAATGAAAGATGATCCCTTGTTGGCACGGCAGCCTGACCAACCCTTGGTACTAGCTTTCCATCTCCAAAAGCAGTTTTGTCTGCCCACTTAGTCCCAACAGTCAGTCTGTACTAATTGTAAATATGCATAATGAAATATTAAAAAAAAAAAAAAATTGTCAATCACTTAAATAATTAGATCACTCCCCCTTCTCAAAATGATTTCATACTGGCCTACTGGGTATTCGAAAGTAATGAGTTGGCGTCAGCTGCATTTTTTTGTTTCTTTGTACAAGGTAGTTCTGAGAGTGACTTAGCGGAAGGGAGAGAAAGACTGATCTGTGAGTGTGGTTGGTATAAGAATGTCCGTTAATGGTCACATCACTTATATTTTATTTTTTTCTTCATTTTTGTTATTACATTCTTATATCTATAGTATAAGAAAGTATTGTAATCGTGCAAAAATCCGAGATCGAAGTTTCAACTGATTTTCACGTTTCAAGTACCCTGAATAAAAGCTGAAAAGTTGTGAGCTCTCTATCAAAAACGATTGTAGCACTTGAAATTTGGAATGAAGGGGTCACATGTTCTAACTTAGGTCTCATTAGATTTTAGATTTTGGCCGATATCGAACAAAAATCCCCCCCCCCCCCCCCCCCCCCCGGGATCTAAATACATTTTACAAGATACAGCTTATGTGTATGACCTAATCAAAAATCTTTTCGAGTAATAGTTGTAGAATATGTTGGAGAACATAATTTATATGAAATTCGATGTTTTACAGGTCGTGCGGTTTTCGAGATACTTGCCGAGAACCATCTTGAAATGTAGTTTTGAAACACATATTTATAGAAGTTTCCTTTTACCCGAAAACAGTCCGTCCTATCAAAAAATTGATTCTTACCAAAATTGTTTCTTATAAAATTTCCAATGGCCAGTTAGTTCTGGGATTTGAGATAGGATCAATACGACAAAAGTTATAGTTCCGAAGAATGTTGAGGGAGAGAACCTCTCTCCCCCTCCCCTTTTCAAAATCATTTCATTTTGTCTCTTTGTACAACGTTACCTTGAGAGTAGACATTCTTATACCCAGTAATGTCAGTATGAAGTAATTTTGAGAAGGGGGAGAGAGTGATCTGTAAGCGTGCTTGATATGAGAAAGTGTGTCCACATCACGTATTTTATTAAGTGTTTCACAATATCTCTACAAAAAATGTTAAGTAAATAAACATATATCTCACTTCTTTTACATTTTAAATTAATTTTAAAATTTATGTTATATTAGTCATAAATTAATTGAAGTTTCAACAGATGGACTTGGACAGCCAGAGAATTAATTCTTCAGTCACTTTCAATTTCTCAAGTAACTGATTGCTAACTTTGGGTACTTTCGACGTATTCTTTGGTTGCGTGGGTTCGCAAAGATTAAACAGTTTTGAAAAATCAAGATGACATCAAGAAAATTTACGTCATTCTTTTTTGACTAAATATATTTGTTAAAAACATTCTTAAACTTTATAATGGTTACTCAGAATCCTTCAAAAATGACTTTACTATACTCCTAAAATCTATTGGTACAATTGTTTATGATCTAACGGTACCTTGTTGCTTTTTCGTTGTTCGTTGCGATTTCTGCTGGGTTCTGGATTTTTTCAACCATCAACCTCTGATGTCTGTCTCAAAACAATAGTGAGCTCCAACGCATCTTCCTCTTTGGTCAGGTGAACGACAGAGTCCTCGCTCTGGGATGTTGAAAGGACAAGGGCTGGTTCCAGAATGGGCTCCTCCGTCCTCGCTGTTGACTCCAGAAGTGGGCCTCCCTCTTCGGTGGCGTCTGACGAAGTAATCTAGTGCTCTATAGCTGGATGCGGCTCGCTCGCCTCCATTTTTTCCCGCCCGGGGGTTCCCAAGTCCCCACCCTTATATACCCGGGACTTCTACCGACTTCCTGTTGATTTCTTGCCTTCCAATTCAAATAGTTCCATCATGATGATTATATTTATTTAAATATATTAAACAATTAATATCCATCTTTTTGGATATTACATTTGTGTTATCCTTCTTTGCGACCGAAAACGTGCGAAGTCACGCTTTTCGTTCGACAAAACAACAAAATAAAAAAAAATTATACATATTAAAATTGGCTGCTACTCCTAACATAGTTATACAAAACCATTAACATTTCTTTTAAGTAAATAGGATTCTGAGTCAATTTTTTTTATACATATTTATTATTTTATACCTTTATAACCTTAACTTACAATTGCATATATAAAATACTTTTAATTAAAGTCTTAACCTAATATGATTTATTTTAATATAACTTATATTTCTAACAATAACCGAAAATTTACTTAACTTGGAATATATTAAACCATACAGATTTTTTTGTTACATTTTATATTTACTCGAGTTATGTCAGGATTTATTGTTATCTATCCACCAAGTCAGCAGCTTCCTATATATACCCTGTCATAATTGAGAGTTTCGTTTACTCTACTGATTTGAAATATCCCCACAAGGAGGATGTCAAATTGTAATATTTTATGATTCGCGTCGAGGTTTTTTAATAAAAATGATATATATATCTATTTACTTTACTTTTAATCTAAACTGCGGAGATTTTCTCAAAAAAGATTTGTCTTTACTAAATTAAAATATTTAAGGATGCCAGACCGCCTATCTAATAGAACGATCATTTAAATTTACTGATTTTAATATATAAATTGGATTACTATAAACCAAAGGCAAAAGATTCGTTCAGCGAAAAGAGTTTTGAAAAACCAAATTGTTAAATCACAACTGACCTTGGATGGCATGGGAAACAAACTACTGAAAAATTAGCAACTCATATTTAAGATGAATATATCTACAATAAAAAAATTAATAATTCAAAGTAAAAGAAATCATAACATAAAATTGAACCTTATTTGCTATGAAGCTGTAGAGAGACAAGGGGGCTGGAGACTAACTGGATGCTCATTGGGTGCTGGGTAAATCTGCGAAGGCCTGAGAGTAGAAGGATGTCTGCCGGTCTAGACTGGGGATCTCTGCCACTTCCAGAATACAACTGATCATGTAGGCTTCCACCTCTCGACTGGAACTCCAGACTTCAACTGCTCTCTTCGACTGGTGGATCTCGACAAGATTCTGGACTTCTCTAGGCTCTCGATGTTCTCCCCCACCTCCTACCAGCTTCCCCCTCTTTTCTCCGCTATCCTGGGAAGTTCGAAGTTTGCCTTGGAGGCAACCAATTTGACCTATGTTAATTTTAATTTGGACATTCCAGATAGTTTTATATGCTTCTAAACGAATTGCCTGGGGCTCTAATCTGGTAATATCTTTATTCTTCTGTCAACTGGGTTGTAAAAGTCTGTATAAATACTCTTACAGGTAACTGATGGTCCCTTCTTTTACTGCACCCTGTCAGCTTATTTTAGGCAGGTACTTGATGAGTGCAAAATGGGATAAGCTCCTGATACCTGATCCTTTTCAGCCCCTTGAGATACCTACTCTCAATATATTATATATATATATATATATATTTCCTATATATTATTATTAATCTTAAAGAATATATTCAGATCGCGCAAATCCATTACACTACAACCCCCACCAACTCTGCAAAGAGAGCCTCAGTAGTCAAGTAGGACTTATAGAGTTAATATCATAGACTAGTGTTTGTATTTTAGAATAAGGTAAAATAAACTGTGCTTTTTAAAAAACCTTTTTTTTCTAATCAACACTTAACTGGCGCCCGTGAACAGTGACCGCAGTGAGTCAGTGCGATATATTGTGACCATTTGTTCCGATAATCTTTTGTGACCAGTTGTCACCTTCGTTCGCGAAGAAGATTGTACGCTGACGTAGACTTAGTCTTTTTTACCTGCGGTAATCGGACCTTGTGAACAGTGATTGTGTTTAGGCCGAGGTGTGGTCAATTCCCCATCTAAAAGGATTAATCATCGCTACATAAGAACACACCGTAACTGTGAGTCAACTTATTTGAGTACTGTCGTTTTAACATTTATTTAAGTGTATTCTTTTTGTTGTTTTTCTTTCTTCTTTGTAAGAACTCATCACAATTTCTCACTCCCGAAATATTTTGAGACCTGGGGTTCTTAGACACAGCATGACCGCAATAAATCATGAACTCAGAAGTGAGGATTACGATCATATCCCGAATTATGGCGGGAACCCAACAGAACAACTATATTTTATTTCCGCTGTAGAAGGGGTTGTTTCCGCCGTTTGTGCTGAAAATGTAGCTCAACGAGCCACAAATCATTTTTTATTATTAAGTAAAGCTTAGGCCAGACTTACTGGCTCAGCCCAATCGCTAATACTCACTCACCCTGTGAATTCCATTTCCGAGTTTTTAAACCTCTTACGGAGAAACCTTGCAGACTCCAGAACACACGAATCCCATAAAGCCGAAATATATAGCTCAAAACCCTATCCAAGGGAACCCACTGAATATTTAAATCGCCTGGAAAGCATAAGACACCAGATTTATGCAAAGTACAGTTTAGACAGAGTGGCTGAGAATGTCCTAACAGTCTCTATATCGTATGTAGAAAAGGAAATAATCAATTTTATGTATTCTAATCTTCCATGGCAACTAACAAATCACATAATGTCATTTAACCCCGAATCACTAGAAGATATGCGCAGAATTTTGAACACAAATTGCTCTTTCATTATAGATCAATTATATAGAAAGAGTGGCAGTTCCCAAAAACCATTTGAACCCAACATGAGACGCGAGCCTCAATCAAACACAACCTCAGTTTACCCCCAGCTATTCACGACGCGATCAGATTCCACAAATCCCACAATATTTTAGACCACAATACGGTCCTCCACAATATTCCCCCAGACCGCAGTATCGTCCCCCACAAAGCCAACAATCTTTTAGACCTCAATTTAGTGCACGACCCTACAACGGTTTCCCACCTACTGTCTCCATGAGGACATGGAACCGCCCTAATGTAAAAAAATGTTGTTTCCCCCTACGGGCTAACACACATTCAAGACTATGAGCAGTGCCCAGAATATCAAGAGCCCACAGAAAATTCCACAATACGTGCATTGATGTCACGGATTGAAAAATTATAAAATGAAGCTAAATCCAGTCAAGAATCTTTTTTAAATTCCAGCAACAGTCAGAAATGTGTAAGCCCAACTCAGCCCCATTTGAATTAAATACAGTTAATAAAACCCTTCCATATTATTTGGATAATCATGGCAACACATGGTTAATAGACACAGGTTCCAGTAAAAATTACGTTAACCCCCAAATAATACCACACAACACCCGTAAATACAAAGAAAAATTTGTCATAATCACTCCAGCAGGAAGAAGGGAAGGAGAAGAATATATTATAATAAATTTGAAAAAATACTTCGGTATAGATAAATGGGTAAAAATGTATATCTTTCCTTCTTCTGATAAGTATAATATTCTCTTAGGAAATGAGACTTTGAATAGTAACGATAGAAAGTTTCAGCTTCATTACACTATGACAGAAAACCACAACAACAAAATGACTAGAATCAAGGATAATATTATCAATATGGACACTATTAATACTAATAAGATACAATTACAAATATGGGTAAATTACGTAGATTTACCAGTAAATAATAAAAATAATCTAAGTATAGGATTAATTAAAGAAAACATAAATAAAAATGCTGAAATACAAGAAGATGTCTATGCACTAAATGGTAATAAAGTTAAATGTCGGATCCTTTCTCAGGAGCTCATGACCATTTGTCCCGGGCCAATGGAAACAGACGAAATTGACATTATTAGTGACGAATTCAATGAACATCGTAATAAAATAAAAGAAATAAAAAAACAAATTCCTTCATTAATTAGAACAGAACACATGAACATAAAGGAAAAGGCTAAATTAATCAACTTACTGACAGACTTCCCTGAAATCATAAAGAGAGAAGAGGACCAATTAAGCGCAACCAATTTACTAACACATTCAATAAAAACTAAAGATGACATTCCAGTGTAGTCTAGAAATTATCGATACCCTCAAATCTTTCGGGAAGACATTAGAATAGAAATAGACAAACTTCTTCAAAATAAAATCATTCAAAGGTCCACGTCTCCCTATAATTCCCCGATATGGGTTGTACCTAAGAAACCAGATGCCTCTGGGAAAAGAAAAGTTAGGATGGTCATTGATTACAGGAAGTTGAATGAAAAAACTATTGACGGCAGGTTCCCTCTACCAAATATTGAAGATCCATTTGGGAAAATAGGGAGAGCCACTTATTTTAGTGCAATAGATTTGGCTTCCGGTTTCCATCAGATCCAATTGGACCATGAATCAATACCTAAGACCGCCTTCAGCACCGAAGACGGGCATTTCGAGTTTTTGAGAATGCCCTTCGGTCTTAAAAACGCGCCTCCAACTTTTCAAAGAGCCATGAATTCCGTTTTCGCAAGAATTCCAAACGTTTTAGTATATATGGATGACATCATTGTCTATTCAGATAGTCTAGAAGAACACATAAAACACCTTCGGACAGTATGCCTACTCCTTAAAAAGCACCATTTAAAAATACAAGTGGACAAAACAGATTTTTTTAAAAAGGAACTGCTATTTCTGGGTCACATCATATCAGAAAAGGGCATCCAACCTAATCCAACGAAATTAAAAGCTATCAGTGATTTTCCTACTCCTCAAAACCAAAAGCAAATCAAACAATTTTTAGGATTGACTGGATATTATAGGAAAATGATTCAAAATTATGCAAAAATTGCCAAACCCGATATGAATATGCTCAAAAACGATACACAAATAAACCCAACCGACAAAGAATACGTCACAGCTATACAAACTCTCAAAGACATGCTCCAAAATAACCCTATACTTCAACTACCAGACTTTGACAAGACTTTCATAATAACAACTGACGCATCAAACTACGCAGTAGGAGCGGTACTTTCACAAAACTTTGACGGAAAGGACCTTCCTGTAGCTTACGCTTCTAGAACACTTAACAGACATGAAGAAAACCTAAGCACAATAGAGAAAGCATTACTAGCCATCGTTTGGTCATGCAAATATTTTCGGCCAAAAACATATTTAAAAAAAACATATACGGACGTAAATTCATCATATAGACAGACCATAAACCCTTACAATACTTGCACAATATGAAGGAACCGAACGCTAAAATGCTCCGATGGAAATCTAGCTGACTACAACTTTGAAATAAAACAGGTAAATGGAAAAGGTAACTACGTAGCAGACGCTCTCTCTAGGAATCCTCCCCAAGAATGTAATGCACTTGACACTAGTACAGACAATGAAATTAATCCCCAGGATGCAGTAGATAAATTTCTTGAATCATTAGACAACCCTCCTGTAGAAACTTTCAATGATGAAGATATAGAACAATTCGCTAGAAACCTAAACATAGAAATTGAAGAGGAAATCTTAGCCCCGGAAACTTGCCCAGTAGCAAACAATGACGACTCAGACAGCCTCGTAACAGTGCATCCCCAAATAAGCTCAAACAGCCAAATAGGAATTATAAATGACCAAAACAAATTCGTAAATTTAGAAAAATATCAAATTATAATTAAAAGAGGTAATCCCAACTTGACGAAACGCATAACACTATTTAACTCAACAAAAAAACGACTCATATGGTACACAGCCTGGCCTCAAAAGAGAAAAGTTGTTTAGAATACCTGGATCCCAATATAACTTACGGTATATATTGTTCTGACGCAAAACTGCTATAGAAAATGATATTTTAGACGAGATTTTCAAACAATTCCAAAGTATAATAGAAAACAGCTATCCTACTGTCAAAATTAAGAGATATCTCCATACGGTTGAAGATATAGAAGACCAAGAACAACAGCAAGAACTAATAATCGCAAAACACATAGGTAAAACATGTCATAGGGGAATCAACGAAGTCTTTACATCACTAAAAAAGAAATATTATTGGCCAGGAATGCTTACTGAAGTTACAAAGTACGTAAACAACTGTCACATCTGCAAAACAACTAAATACGAACGCCACCCCCCTAAGCCGGAATTTCAAGTTACTCCAACGCCTAAAAACCCTTCGAAAGATTACAGATGGACACTTACATTATCAAAACCAACTGATACTGACTACCTATCATCGACTGCTTTTCAAAAAAATTGTACGCTTACCTGATCACTAATACCAACAGCATCCAAATCATTGACAGACTAAAAATTTATCTCGGTATCTTCCCAGCTCCCCTAGAAATTCAAACGGATAACGGTCCAGAATTTGCCAATAAAGGGTTAGAAAATTTCTTACAATACAATAATATTAAATTACACTTCACTACCCCAAATTATCACAACTCTAACGGCTTCATTAACAGAGCTCACTCCACACTCATCGAGTTAATGAATCTAATAAAAACCCAAAATAAAAACTTTACGCTGTACAAAACCCTGCAACTTGCCCTTATAGCCTAAATAATACTCCAAATAGCTATTTAAAACTAACTTCTAACGAAATCACTTTTGGAGTAACAACACCTTCTGAAATATCTCAGAATTTTATTTTGGAACAAAAGAGGAATACCATAAAGAAAAGCAAACCATTCACAATGCAATTAAAACCCTAATAGAAAAAGAAAAATCTGACAGGACCACAAATTTAAATGAAAACAGAGAAAACGTCTCAATATCTCATGGCAATATTTACATACAGACAAATGTAAGAAATAAGGCTAAAAACAAATTTAATAAATTTATGATAGGAATAAACAAACTGCTAAAATCGGTAGAAATAAAAACATTAAAATTCATCCCAGTCAGATGAGGAGACCCAGAAAATTTGAAAATAGGAACACTAATTCTTCAACCCTTCTTACAGAGAAGAAGACAGAATGAAAGCAGCGATCCTGCAGTCGCTCCTGATAGCTCTCCTCAGCCAGGGCCTAACTGCTTATAAACTCACCGATTTATCTAAAGGACCAGGAATTATTCCCGTAAAAATTCAGAGTTCCTACATGATCACCAATTATTTTACATACATACATTCGATCAATATAACAAGAAGAACTGACCAATATTCTCGTAACACTCAACTCGGTAGAAAAAACAAACTCAAAAAATTCTTATATAGACTCCCTAAGAAGTCATCTTTCAATTGCTCAAGTAGAAACACTGAAAGCCCATCTCTCCTATGTCCAGGATAATCTAGACCATATCTTTTCAAATACTCGAATACCCGCCAATCATAATCGTGGTAAAAGAGGTCTTGTTAATGGCCTAGGAACCGCCATCTCTTGGATAACGGGCAATCTAGATGCCGATGATAAAGAACATAATGACAAAATTATTAGTAAAATAGAATCCAACAACTATCATGTGGAACATAATGTTGAAAAACAATTAACCATTAACACGAAATTAATTGATGAGTTCAATAAGGATTTAGATGTAATTAAACAAAACAACTTTAGGATTAAGAAGTTACTAAACTATAATATAAGTAGTATTTTAGCATCTACTCAGCATTACATGCTTCTAGAGAAGAAGAAGAATGTTATGTTAGGCGCTCAACTACTCAGGTTATAAGCGCCAGAGAACTTGGTGGGAAAGTTCCGCAGAAGATTCATACTGTGAAGGAACCAGATTAACTCGTACAGTGTTACAAATCAACATACCTTCAACGTACAGCAAAACATACACACACGTCCCTGGCAGAGCCTCGGCCCCAAGGCAGGGCGGACCCTCGCTCTCAAATTCAGGAAAAACTTTACTTACATAAACAGGAAGAGGTGGCACTGGGGATGTGGACAAAAACCATGTCGCCTTAACTATATATAACCAGTTCTATGTACAGTGCTACTTTGTTACAATATACATTTGTATAATTGTGCTACATTAGTGAATAGAACTTTACAAATTATTCAGACTGACCTATATTTCCATGGGAAAAAATTCCAAATCCCCGCCATCCTCCTGGGCCAACTCGCCCCGAGAGCGGGGAGTCAACGCTAAGCCTTGAGGCCCCGCTAGAGCCAGAGGACGCATCAGATACTCATTATACTTCCTCATATACAGATATTCAACACACATTCGACTATTTCCCAGTCCCAACATTGTTCTAAATTTCATTAAGGATATCTGCATCCTTTAGTAAAGCCATCAGATTATCTATGGTTTCATTTCTGTTCCCTAGTACCTCATATACGTTCCGGGACAACCCATGTTGCTCGAATAGTGACTCATAGGCTCTGCACTCTACAATGATATGTCTGACAGTCAGACGTACTCCGCAGGTCCTGCAATCGGGTGGGTCATCACGGGTGATGAGGTACCGATGCGTTAACCGGCAGTGTCCCAGTCTCAGCCGAGCCAGGGTAACTTCTTCACGTCTCGAGCTTCGGTTGGAAGAGGTCCAAGGATTGACTAATCTTTTGGTCATCTTGAGTTTATTTTCTTCGACTTTATTCCACTGCTCTTGCCACTGATCGAAAACCTCCCTAATCAGCATTCATTCATTCATTCATTCATTCCGTTGGCGACGAACCCTGAAGATCCTTAGCCGCCCACACTAGCCTTCTCCACCGCGATCTGTCGTGCGCCACCGGTCGCCAGTTCACCACGTGGTGTTCCACAGCATCCTTCTTCACCAGGTCAGCCCACCTCAGCCTTGGTCTTCCTCGTGATCTGGCTCCTTGGACCTGAGCGTCCATGATGCGTCCTATGGCTGTCTGCTGTCCGCTTCTCACCACGTGTCCAGCCCATCTTAAGCGCCGTGATTTCATATCTGCAACTACGGTCGGGTGTTGCCAGAAGATGTCCCTCAGCTCCCTGTTGGTTCTGATCCTCCACTCTTGGGTTTCTCTATCCTTGACCGGACCTGCTATCTTCCTCAGCACTTTATTTTCAAATGTCTGGAAACGTTTCTCCAGATGTGAGGTCAGGGTCCAGGTTTCACACCCATAGATCAGAACGGGCTTTACCATGGAGCTGTAGATCCTATACTTCAGGTTCCTTGACAAGGCTCTGGACCGTAGCAGCTTGATGACAGAGAAATACGCTCTTTGGGCCTGCAGAAGTCTTCTGTCCACCTCCTCCAACATCGAGTTGATGCTAGTTACCGTGGACCCGAGATACCTGAAGTTCTCAACTCTTGGGAAGAAGAAGGTCCCCACATTTAATTCCTGCTCCAGATGAATATTCTTACTGACTATAAGGTAGTCGCTCTTGTCGACATTAACTTCCAGCCCTACTCTGCAGCTGTGCTTAAGTAGTTTTCCCGCCTTACTTTTAACTTCTTCTGGGCTGTTTCCTAAGAAGGCCACGTCATCCGCATACGCCAGGACTCCGTTTTCTCCGGCTATCTGGGTGCCTTCCTCGTTCGTCATCACCTGCCTTATCACTCGCTCAAGGGCCAGGTTGAAGAGGAGAGGGGAGAGGCAGTCACCTTGCTTGAGGCCACTCATAACATCGAAGGGCTCCGAAAGTTCTCCTTGGACCATAACTCTGCTTTTTGCTCCTTCGATACATGCCTTTACCATTCTTATGAGTTTTTCCGGGAATTTAAATTCTCTCATCATAGCCCACAAACTTTTCCGATGTATTGAATCATAAGCAGCTCGGAAGTCTATGAATAGTGCATGGGTATCATGTTGCATCTCCCATTGCTTTTCCAGAATTTGTTTGAGAACAAATATCTGGTCCAAAGTGCCTCTTCCACGTCGGAAGCCCGCTTGGTACTCTCCAAGGATGCTTTCAGAGTAGGGGGTCAGCTTCGTTAGGAGGATTCTTGAGAGGACCTTATACGCCACTGACAATAACGATATGCCCCGGTAGTTGCAGCATTCGGTCCTACTTCCTTTTTTCAGTAAGGGACATATCAGGCTCGTGTTCCAAGCATCGGGTATTCTTTCCTCTCTCCATATCTTTACAATGAGTTGGTAAAGAACCTCTGCCAGATTTTTTCCTCCCTTCTTAAATAATTCGGCTGGCAAGTTATCCATTCCTGGAGCCTTCCCATTCATCATATTGCTGATGGCAAGTTCTACGTCTAGAAGGTCAGGCGCCTCTATTTCCACCTCGGGAGTGGGTGAAGTGCAGTTTGGGATTGGGTGCCGCGGTTCCTGGCGGTTGAGCAGTTCTTGAAAGTACTCCTTCCAGACTGACAAGATTTCGCTTCTTCCTGCCACCATTTGTCCTGACTTATCCTTCATCTGGAACATCCTCGGTTGAAACCCTCGTTTCTCACTCCTGATGTCCCGGTAGAATTCTTTGGTCGCCCCATGTTCCCATGCGTTTTGTATGGCCTCCAACTGACCCACCCTGTACTCCCTTTTGGCTCTCCTTAGGGTTCTCTGCGCTTTTTTCCTTGCAATGGCATGTTGCTCTTTGAGAATGGGGTCAGACGGCTTCTGTAGATATCGAATCCTCAGTGCCCTCCTTTTTTCCACGGACACTTGGCACTCAGGCGTAAACCACTTCTTGACCTTTTTCTTCCTGATACCCACAGTGCTCTCTGCGACCTCTCTTACGCCTTCTTCAATGGTGGCCCAGTATTGATCTACTGATAGATCTTCCGGGCATAACGTCTCGAAACGGTTTTTCAGCTCCATTTGAAAAATGGCTGTGACATCACCGTCTCGGAGGTTTTCTACTTCATACCGGGCTTTATTGGCTGTTCTGTGGGTGTTTTCGAGTACTTTCAGCCGGATGTTGTATTTAATCTTCACTAGGAAGTGGTCCGAGTCGCAATCAGCTCCCCGACAACTCCTCACATCCCTGATGCTGCTCCTATGTCTTTGGTCGATGAGAACATGATCAATTTGGTTTGCTGTCTTACCATCCCAAGACTTCCAGGTGGCCTTGTAGATTCTCTTGTGAGGAAACATTGTGCTGCAGACTACCATCCCCTTCGATGCGGCCATAGATACGCATCTTATGCCGTTGTCATTGCTGACGTCATGCAGGCTATGTTTCCCAATCGTTGGACAGAACCCCGTCTCACGTCCGATTTTGGCGTTTAGGTCCCCTGTCACGATTTTCACATCGTACCTCGGCACCTCATCTAGTACTTGGTCCAGCTTGTCATAGAAAGCATCCTTCTCGGTGTCCTCCTTGTCTTCAGTGGGCGCATAGACATTCACTATGCTGATGTTGAACCATCGCCCCCGCAGCCGCAGCACACAGAGCCTCTGGTCGATGGGGGTGAAGGCCAGGACTGCCTGTCTCACCCTCTGACTCACCGCGAAACCGGTGCCTGCTACATGATGTGTGCCGCTACCTCCGCTATAGAATATGGAGTACCCCTCCGTCAGACACTCACCGCTGTCCGGCCATCTCACCTCCTGCAGGGCTGTCACGTCCATCTGGTATCGCTTCAGCTCCTCTACCACTGTTTTCGCAGCTCCTGGTCGCCATAAACTTAGTACATTCCAAGATCCAATATTCAGTCCAGTTCGCGCTTTAGTCATTTTCCGTTTAGATCCGTCCAGTATTCCGAGGCTAGTGTTAGGTTTCGTAACAAAAGTCCTTTTTACAGTGTAGAGTTGTTAGCCCTGCGACAAACCCCCGTTGACCTTGGGGGACCTGTGATTTTCTGTCGGGGTTTACTCCCTTAGCTGAGAGTCCCAGTTATTTCATGAGCGCTGGGAACTCGCTCCTCACACCTCTCCTCTCTGCTACATTCTTCTGAATGCATTGCCCGGGGGACGCGACGGGGACGCGAGGAGTAGGAATTTGCTGGCAGAGCTGTATAAGAGACCAGGCCCCAGTATTTGTTGGCCCTAGTATATCAGCATTTACTAGGCCCACTGGGGACTTACCAGCCTTTCGCCCCCCTCCCTAATCAGCGCGCATGCTAATTCTCTCGGGGTCAGAACCGTCGGTAACATATCGGTCAGTTCATGGGCTTCCTTGGCAGCTCTATCTGCTGTCTCGTTTCCAGAGATGCCAATATGACCGGGAGACCAAACTAGTGCCACTTTCTTACCAATGTCAGACAAGGCTTTGATGATGCAATGTACTTTGTGGGTCAGTGGATGCCTGCTGTACATGTTGTCGAGACCGTGCAGAGAGCTTAGTGAGTCAGTACAGACTATGATGAGATCCTCGGCTTCTAGGATAGCATTTTCCAAGGCTAATGATATCGCAGTCAGCTCAGCAGTATAAATATTGGCTAGTGGGTGCAGTTTGAATTTTTGAGTTTTGAATGTTGTGGTGAAGGAGCACGTCGTTGAGTTAGGGATTCGAGAGCCATCAGTATAATATCGAGCTCCGAGGGGCATGGATGCAAGGATGGAGAAGAAGGTATGTTTTTGTTCTTCTACACTACGCCCCTGGCACGCATTGAGATATGATTTCGGTTTTATGAGTGTCCATGGAGGTTGTTTATTGTCGGTCCTTTTTGGCATCTGATCAATTGCCATAACCGCTGTTTGCATCCTCAGGGCGAGAGGTAAGGTGGGATTGGTTGCATTTTGATAAAGGTGTTTGTACATTGGTTTGAATATTAATTTATAATTTGGATGACTAGGGTTTGGATATAGTTTGCAGATGTAATTTGTAGCGAGCTGTTGCCTTCTAAAAAATAACGGCAGGATACCGGCCTCGCAGCATATGCTAACAACAGGGCTCGTTCTGAATGCGCCTATAGCAACCCTCAATCCTCTGTGATGTACTGCGTCAAGAGTTTTCAGGGCTGGAGGTCGAGCTGAGCCATATACAAAACAACCATAGTCTAAAACGGATTGTATTAAGGCTCGATAAATTTTTAAAAGAGTCCTTCGGTCGGATCCCCAGTCTAAGTTTTGTAACAAGTACATGATTCTCATTTTTTTATTACATCGTTCTTTTAGGTCTGTTATATGTTTCTTCCAGCTAAGACGAGAGTCAAAGATAAGGTCTAGAAAGCGAGTGGATTCGATTTGGTCAATCTGGGAGTTTCCCAAGTTGATGGTAAGTTGATTTATTTGTTTTTTTCTATGAAAGTGTACAAAACGGGTTTTGCTTTCGGATATTTTGAGCCCAGAATTTCGAGACCAATTTATTATTTTGTCCGTAGCTGTTTGGAGATAAGCTGCAATGTAATCCAGGTTGAGGCCCCTACATAGATCATAGAATCATCGGCATAGAGAAATCCTTTAACGTATCTCGTTAGACATTGAGTCAGGTCATTTATTGCAATGTTAAATAGTGTAGGACTCAATACACTTCCTTGAGGGATACCATGAAGATTATATCTCAGACAGGACCGGGTTTTTCCTGTTATTACTTGAAGCCTTCTATCTTGCAGAAAATTCTTAACAAATAGAGGTAAGTTGCCTCTAAAGCCCCAGTTGTGGAGTTTTTTGAGGATCCCATATCGCCATACCGTATCGAATGCTTTCTCTATATCGAAAAAAATTGCCACCGCGTGTTGATTGTTTATAAAGGCATTCTGTATTTCGGTGTCTATCCTGACTAGATTATCTATGGTGGAGCGATTGTCACGAAAGCCACTCTGCACTGGGTTGATAAATCCATTTCTCTCAAGGGTCCATCTCAGTCTCTTGTTGATCATCTTTTCAACGAGCTTACATAGGCAGCTAGTGAGAGAGATGGGCCTGTAACTGGAGCAAAGTCTCTTATCCTTACCCGGCTTTAGCAGTGGTATGAAGAGGGAGTCCCGCCAACTTGCTGGGAATCTGTTCATTGTCCACAGTTCGTTGTACATCCTCAGCAGCAGATCAAGCGTTGAGTCCGGTAGATTGCGGATCATATCATATAGAACCTCATCAGGACCAGGTGACTTACCCTTGAGGCCTTTCAGGGCGCTATCAAGTTCCCATCTACTGAAAGGTTGATTATAGTTTTCATTGTTCGGTGACCCGAATTCCAGGATATTGTCTTCTTCCCTATCCCTGTACTCTGTAAACCAGTGATCATAAGTCCAGTCGTCGAGACAAAAGGTGCTGGCTAGTTTGTTTGCTACTTCGAGCTCGTCACAGATCAATCTTCCTCCTGATTCTAAGATGATGGGGGTCTGTGCAGGAGCAGCTTTCATGGCTTTGATTCTTTTCCACAGAAGTTCGGATGGTGTAGTAGAGTTAATATTTGCTATAAAACTGTGCCAGGATTCTTTTTTATTTTGTAGAATTATTTTTTTGCAAGCTGCTTTGAGCATTTTATAGTTGACAAGATTAGATTCAGTCATATTCCGCTTGAATTTTTGTAAGGCTCTCCTTCTTTTTCGTATAGCTTCTTTACACGCCTTATTGAACAACGGAACCAGTTTTCTGTTTGACACCCCAGAGCTTCGTGGGATGGCCTTGTGGGCAGCACTTAAAATGGTTTCAGTAAGAAGCTGACAGTTGTATTCAGGGTCAGAGGTCCATTGCTGAGAGAGGACTGCCTCCTTTCTATAAAGATCCCAGTCTGCTCTCTCGATAATCCAGCGGCCCCGCCTAGAGGCTTCTCTGACATCTAGACCTAAAGAGATCCGGATAGGAAAGTGATCACTGCCGAACTGGTCCGGAAGGACGATCCAATGAACATGAGGGAAGATTGATGGGGAACAAACTGTTACATCAGGAATAGAGAAAGTGTCATATGCCGGGCTAAGGTAGGTAGGCTCGCCAGTGTTAACTACAATCAGGTTTTCATCTTCAAAGATTCTCCCAAGCATAGCTCCTCTTGTATTCTTCGAGTTGGAACCCCAAATTGGATTATGTGCATTAAGGTCCCCGAGCAGAAGAACCGGCCGTGGGAGCTGACTGATGACATGTTTTATTTGTGCCTCAGAAATGCTGGTTGATGGGGGAAAATACAGGTTACAAATAGTAAGATACGGGGGTGTACATAGTTTGACTGCTGTGACTTGTAGAACTGTATTAATACTGAGGGGTTGTTGAGGTATATTGTTACGGAGGAGGATGAGGACTCCGCCAGCTGCTCGTTCGACCTGCGAACCATCACATCTCACCGAGACGTAACCTGCAATCTGCATACTGCAGTCCTTCTTCAAATGGGTCTCCTGGAGACAGAGGCAATCCGGACTCTCTTCAGCTATCAGTGAAAGTATATCCTCATATTTTTTCAATCCATTGCAATTGAATTGTATTAGTTTAAATACCATGAAGAAGTGATTGTTTTAAGATGGATAACTTTATTTTATTATTTCCCCTTGTTTTATTTTAATCTTCCCAACTACTTTGTGGTCCACTTCCATACTGGAAGTAGAACTTCTACTCGAAGAAGGACGGGACTTGTTTTCGAGTTTAGTGTTTGTGGGTTTGGTTGAGACAGGTTTTTCCTTTGGCCTATTTCCCGGGGTTTCCCGGGTCTTGGATGGGGGGGGAGGAGGATTTTGCCTGGCGGCAAAAGGAGGAGGAGGAGGGGGTGGAGGGAGAAGAAGCAGAGGTTTGGGTGGGGGGGATGGGGAGGGGGGCACTGGTCTCTAGTACTCTGGGCCTAGTGGAGAGGTCCGGCTGTCCGGCAGTTTCTCTAATTGGGTTACTATTTTTCGGTATTTCAAATATAAAGCTATCTGTTTGAATCGCACAATCTTTCGTTTCTTTTTTATTCCTAGTTATAGCATTGGCATATGAGCCGCCCAGTGTATTTTGTTTTTTGAATAAAATTTTTGCTTCTCTATAGTTTATTTTATCATTAATTTGTATTGCCTTTATACCTTTTTCTTCAGCGAACTTGGGGCATTCCTTGCTCCAGGCGGAGTGCTCAAGCCCACAGTTTATACATTGGGGAGTGTAAGTACATTCTGATGAGTTTTCACAGTGTTTCTCATTTCCACATCGTGCACATATGTCGTTTGGTTTGGGACAACATTTTGAGGTGTGATTGAACCCAAAACATCTAAAGCACCTCATTGGCAGAGGTAAATATGTCCTAACTGATATATTGAGATATCCGATTTTAATTGAAGGGGGACAGTTGAGAGTATTGAAGGTGATTATGTAAGAGTGGGTATTAATTACTTCTCCATTAAGTCTTTTAGTAATTCTTACTACATCAGTAACAAATTGGTCTGAGAGTTCTTTTATTATTTCTTGTGGTTCTACAAAGTTAAGGTCATAACATCTGATAACTCCCTTTGATGAATTTAAGGATTTATGAGGTTCCACTTGGATGTTTATATTTTCTCCTAGGTTAGTAGTATTTAGCAGGTTTTTAGACTGATTTGTGTTTTCGGTTTCAATAAGTAGGCTACCACTCCTAAATTTTTTAATATTTTTAACGTTACCATTGGCGGCTTTAGTTATGGCTTTATTTATAAAGAATGGAGAGATCTTACTAAAAGTTTCTTCGCCTATTCTATTTATGATTATGAATTTAGTAAATGGCTCACTTATTTTTGGTTCTGGGGACTCAAGCCGAGTTCTTTTTCTCTGTTTTATTTAACAGAGGTTACAATGCTATATTATGAAATATGAATAAAATATTTGTGTGATGATTTTAAATATTAAAAAAAAATTATAAAGTAATGTTAAAGTAGAATTAGAAAAAATTTTAATAGAAAAAGAAAATTGTAATTATAAAAGAAAAATATGGCAGTGCGAAAAAACTAACCAATGATATGAGGTTTTGCATTAAAAATGGCGTAAGCGATATTCCGCAACGCGAGTGGTCAGTCGTGAGTAGTTAATGTTCAGGGAGACAGGCTTGGTTTGTGGGAGTCAAGATGGAGAGTATGATGTGTGTGAAAAGTTAAAGTGGTAGTGATAAATGACTATGGAAACTACGAGATTATATCTGAAGACCCAGTGAGGACTCAGGTGAAGTCATATATCCCGCAGATGGAGAGAGACAAGAAGGTATGACTTAGGACCGTGGACAGATATACCGGAGAAACATCTCACCACCGAATACCATCACTTGGAGACGCCAACCAACCATTGCAATGGACCACACGATACTATTATAAAAAAAATATGCAGATCTCTATATTTTATATTGATATTTATTGTTATAGAAAATAAGCTACTAACCCTTTCATAAAAAGAATTTAAAAAAAAAATAAAATAAAAAAAATATTTTAATAAACTATTATATGATAAATGTAATTGTTGTGTATTTTTTTATTCTTATGGAAATCGGATAAATTCGATTCAATTATTGTGGGTTGCAAAATTCTCACACATCAATTTTGTAAATTTAAATGTAGATGGTAAGTTTATGCTAAGTAAGCACCGTTGCAATATATGCACTAATAAGCCTATTGTCCTTCATCTTATTCATACTCATATTAATTAAACTCAGAAAAAAGGTTTGCAGGTGGATCCTCATAAAGGCCGCAAAGTCAGCAATCAAGCAACAAGATGAAGCCTCTCACGAATCTTCGGTCTACCCAGCTCTTCCCCTACATACCATGACCACGACGTGAGGACACGTCCAAATTTACGAAAGGAGGAGTTATGTCAGGATTTATTGTTATCTATCCACCAAGTCAGCAGCTTCCTATATATACCCCCACCAACTCTGCAAAGAGAGCCTCAGTAGTCAAGTAGGACTTATAGTTAATATCATAGACTAGTATTTGTATTTTAGAATAAGGTAAACTGTGCTTTTTAAAAAACCTTTTTTTTCTAATCAACACTTAACTCTCGAAATTATTCATTGGATTTGATAAAAATCATTTTATTCACTCATTTTCACATTATTACATTCGTCTTTATTATTAACATTTCACATCTTTTCTTATGGTCATTACAACTGGTTGCGGATTTCACATCAAAATAATATAAAACAATAACAAGAAAATAAACAAAATCAAAATTATATTCAGATTCATTACTGAACCAATTCTCCAACTCTTATTGTATTTTAAAAACATCAAAAACTTTTTCGACCAAAATTATTCTTGGGTTCTTAAATTACTCCCATTCTCCTATTCTCTTATTCCAAATCTTAGGTATTCTTCGTTTCTTAATCCTTTAGTTTTCTCTTAGCGACTTCCGACAAGAGATAATAAATAGAGAACTACCTACTTCCTAAACTAACTTGCGTCTAAGAACTTCTCATATACTCGTAGGTTCCCCCTTTTCATCAATGGTAGGCTAACCCAAAATATTATACGGCGGCTGGTGATTTCCCCTTCTTTGGTGAAATATCCACTTCAACCCCTTAAAACAACTACGTAGATTTCCTTTCAAAACTTCTTTTTCTCTATATCCTTTCTAGGCTCCTAATGTCTGTCATGGTCCCTGCGCATCTCCTATCTATCCATCCAAGTCGAATGCTAATTGTCTTCCCTTAAAATCATCTACTTATAGATCTTGCATCCCTTCTACTTCGTTCACATTGGGATTTAATACGTCCTTTCACTTCTTTAGAAAAATTATCGAGCTTCTACTTCTTCAATAAGGTCATATTCAAAACCAAACTCATAATTTGAAAAAAAATTATATAAAATATATGGAAAAGTTAGTAGCGTAGCATCTGCTAAATCATTTTTACAGCGTTCAAATTGTTGTATGGCCTCCTCAGTTCAGACTATTTCAGTTTTGTCATTTTTCTTGGAACTTTTTAACTAGTCATGAAGGATAGTCTGAGTTTCCGCTGCATTTCTTATATATCGTCTATAAATGTTAATGACACCTAGAAATGTACGAAGTTGTTGTACTGTCTCTGGTAATTTAAAATCTCTGATTTCCTTTACCTTCTCAGGTAGTGGTCTGGAACCATCTTATGTGATCAAGTAGCCCAAAAATTGTAGTTCTTCAACACCTAACTCTGATTTTGAAGCATTAATGCGGAGACCAAAACGTTGTAGTCGTTCAAAAATAAGACGAAGATGTTCACGGTGTTCTTCCTCCGTAGCTGAAGCGACCAGGATGTCATCCATGAACGGAAAAACAAAATCCAAACCATGAAAAAATATGTTGATAAATCTTTGGAAGGTGGAAGGGGCATTCCTGAGACCAAAACTCATAACGTTGAATTCGTATAAACCAAAAGGTGTAATGATAGCCGTTTTGCTTTTGTCTTCCTCTGCTATCGGAATTTGGTAGTACGCTTTATGTAAATCTATTTTAGAAAAAATCGTAGCTCCATTTAATATGTGATGGAAGTCTTCTATGCGAGGTACAGGATATCTATCAGGTACGGTCTTGGCATTTAATAAGCGATAATCACCACAAGGACGGATACACCCATCTTTTTTATCAACTACATGTAACGGATTTACCCATTCTGAACTCGATGGTGGTATAATATTTTGATCCAACATAAAATGAAATTCCTGTTTGGCCTGTTGTAATGGTTTAGGAGCGAGAGGTCTTGCCTTACAATGCACTGGTGACCCTGTGGTGGTGATTAATATTATGTTTCGCGTGATTGGCCCCAATTCAGGGTATAAGATGAACAGATCTGCAAACCTTGCTTGAAACTTATTTATTGTGCTAATGACTTCATCTCCTGATATAGCCAGAACACTGCCTGAAGTGCCAAGTTTAGTGACTGCATCAATTAATCTATGTTTATATAAGTCAATCAATAAGTTAAAATGAAAATCCCTCGAGTTATGTCAGCTTTTATAAATAACCACCTAAATTCGCGACGAAGTCCTAGATCCAGTATCAGTAATGTTACGCCGTAGGGAGGTATGTCGTTTACAGCATATAATTTAAAGTTTAAAGGTGTAATTTTATCTGTAGCCTTGGCTGGAATTAAAGAAATATCTGCTCCACTGTCAATAAGAAGTCGCCTACCCGTGTTTTGTCATTAACAAATAAGCGGAACTTTCGACGACTTTCAATATTATCTGCAATAGAGCACGTCGCAGTCTCTACGGCAGGTTAGAGTTTTCCTGATTTTTCCAGGCGCATGGTTGATGACATTTATCAGGGTAGCATTTATTCCCAAACTTGTAATGATAAAAACCATGTGGGTAACAATTCTTGAATTAATTCATGTTGACTGGGTCTACTGTCAGCACTACATATTTCTCTATTCGGGTTCATTTCCACAATTTTATCAGCTATAATGGCTACTATATTATATAAGGTTTCTTCACTAACAATGAGAACATTCTTTATAGAATCTGGGAGTTTTTCTAACTGTGTCAGAAATATCAGAACCGGCCAGGTTCCGCATTTTTCTCAATAATCGACTAGGTCTCATATTTCCGAGATCTAATCCCGTAATTAATTTCTTAATCTTACATTGTTCACTTTCTTTAAAAATATTAAGAAGTGTTTCCTTAGCTCTAGTATATTTATTTGTAGCAGTCCCTTGAATGATATCCCAAATGTTTTCTATATACTTCGGAACCATTTGTGATACCACATAATTAAATTTTTTTCCTCCGATGTAATTTTATTAATATTAAATTGTGCTACAATTTGGTAAAGCCATATTTCAGGTTTTTGTTGCCAAAAAGGGGGAATTTTAATGCTAACCTTCTTACTTGTTTCGAGGGTGTGGCTCGCTTCGGCCATGCTTGGAAAATGTGCTTCTGTACAGGTCCCACTTTCACTTGTAGACATTTTACTCTACTTAGTTGAAATATCACAATAAATAATGTTGAATAGTTCAATACGGGGTCACCAATTGTTGTGGACTTTATTTATAATAATAACTAATATCCAACACCAACAATATATAATATCAAACACATTTATTTGGGGACATCACATTTTCTAGAATACACAATTTTACAACGGTCTCTTGAAGACTGACTATGGTTCAGCTGTCGGTGTGGTGGGTGAGTTCCTCAATGCATGTTGGATCTTCCGGTACATAGGTCGCTACAGAACTCTGCTTGCGAATGCAACTACTCCATTGGTACCATCTGGATTTTCCTGAAATAATTGAGCCGCCATCGCGTACCCACTCGCGTCTGTTTGCAAATAAAACGGTTCATTAAAGTTCGGGTGATTCAACATAACATTTTCCAAAAATTCACTCTTTGATTCTTCGGAAGCTTTTTGTTCTGCTTTTACCGAGTGCCAGCTAGTTTCTTTCTTTAACAAGTGAGACAAACCTCCTACACCAGAAGCATAGTGCTTCGTAAACCTCTGATAGTAATTTGTGAGGCCTATGAAACCTCTTAGCTCAGTGATGTTCTTCGGTGTTGGAAATTCTTGGATACTTTTAATTTTTTCGGGTTGAGGATTAACACCATCGATGGTCAAAATAAAACCTACGTACTCGACCTCGGTCCTAAAAAAAATTGATTTATTTAAACTTATTGTTACTCCGAATTTATCAAGGGTTGCAAATAAAGATTCTAATAAATTAATGTGATCTTGAGGAGACCGGGACATGCAAAGTAGGTCATCTACGTATGGGTAGATGTTATTACAAAATTCTTCTAAAATAAATTCTAAACCTCTGCTTAAGGTAGCTAATGAAATGCTTTAATCAAACGGGACTCTACAGAAATGATACACACGACCACCGTACGTATATAAAGGCAGTGTACTTACGATCAACAGAATGTAAATCAATTTGCCAAAAACGTTTCGTTAAATCTATCGTACTAAAAAAATTCTTTTGACCTCAATGTCTTAAAATTTCATCTATCGCTTGGGACATCCCATAATCAGGAATTGAACGCGAATTTAATTTTTGAGCATCCAAACAAAGTCGAACTTTTCCACCTGCTTTATCCACTACCACCAGCGGATTAACGAAACAACTCCTACTCCTTTCGATAATTCCTGTATGTAACATTGATTGTACCTTTGAGTGAACAGACTGCCAGTGATGTTCCTTAATCTTATATGGTCTTATAACATTTAAACGATATTGGAAACCACGGATCAGACCAGGTTTCTCTGAAAAAATATGACTATATTTATATAACAAATTTACAAAACTGCGCAGGGTTTCTTCGGGCAGAAAGTCGATATTTGCTTCGACTTACCTAATATTTTCGGCAAATGGATCAACCTCATAAGCCAAGTTTGAATCTTGACTCACACACGTCAGTTGTAACGTGGTGTGATATTTTGAACCAACATCAATTCCAGAACGGAATTTCTATTAACTTCCCGGAATTTGAATTTAATTGCATATCCGAATATCCAAGAAATGATCAATGAATTTAACTTAGGTGCCTGATGGGTTTACTTTTCTTATTTGTAGCAGTTACGATTATGTACTGTATTGGAGACGGGAAGGGTTTCACAATCAATTTTATCTTTAATTTGATATTTCTCATTCAATGGCCCGCAATCAATGAATGCATTGCACGAGACTTACCCCAAGCTGACTTTAATCTCTGGACAGTAATTAAAAGTTTCCTCATTTGTCCAGGGTTCTTCAAATAATAACAAATCGTTGAATTCCTTTCTTAATGACATTAACCCATCAACCTTAAGAACCTCATCCTGCTGATTTCCTGCCCGACAATGTTACTTTTTACCGCCGTTATTTTGATCTCGTCTATTTCGGTATTCTCTAAACTTGTTTTGATCCGGTTTGTCGTTTTCAGGAGGTGGAAATGTTTTTTCGTATGGTTTATCCATCCTTTGTCTTTCATTCCTGTGCCCATATTTAGGAGTGTAACTAGGATGTTTATAGGAAGGACCAGGTTTTGGATCGGAATACTGGCTATAATAGCTGCGGCCCTGATAATACCTATCCGGTGCAGCTGGCTGAGTCCGCTCCGTTTCCCGCAAGTTAACTTTCCTGCCTTCTACCCGCTCCATCTCGTACCATTTATTCTTTGTATGAGATCTTTCCTTTTCCGCTCTGTCTAAAATTTCAATGAAACCTTCTATGGTCTTAATCCCTTGGTACATGACCATGTTCTCGATTTTCCGACCAAAATGTGTAGATAAATTCCGACGTATAAATTCCTCTGAAAGTGGACATTTCCACGACCTCGCTCTTAAAACTATCCTCGAAAAATACTCTTGAGGAGTTTGATTTGAAATTTTATCGTAATTATTTCCCTGACTAATTTCCCCTAGTACAATCATCTCAAAACTATGTCCCCAAAACTTACTTTCAAAAGCCGTTTTGAACCCTTCAAAATTAGAAAATCTTATGACTATTAATCTCCCAAAATATTAAACCCTCTTCCTTTAAATAATTTTTCAAAAACTCATTTAACCGCTCCCAATCTTCTAGAATTGAAATTAATAATTTATTTAAGAAAAAAATAACTTGTCCTAACGGCGATCGAACCCGGCTTTTATACCTTGGGAGGCCCATACGCTAACCCCGCGACCATTGTGACATGGTTGATGAAGGTAGTGATAATCTAGGTATATACAACTCCGGGAGTATTAGCAGCACCAAGGTTCAGCGGTTTCTAGCCTTTTCGCTCATTTTTCATCGCCCCTCACCCCCCAAATCTTTTCAAGTCATCCCTACTATATATTTTTTTAAATTCACATTACCCTCTTATAATTTTCCGCTCTCTACTTCCTCACATCAACACTTCCTCTAATTTTTATTTCGATCCTACTTTCCAACATTAAATATTGTAAAATCATAATTCATAAATCCTACTTCCCCAGATCAATTGTACTTCTCCTTCTAAACCTGAACAACCTCAATAGGAACCCTTACACCCCATCCAAAATACTTTTCAAGACCGACATACATTCACTTTTACTTCCTCATACTAATTCTCCTTCAACCCTCAGTACAGCGGCATAGTCAATCCATCTCAATTTTCTCACTTATACTTCCCCACCTCATTCTCCCAATAAACCTTTTACTCCAGCTGGCCTACACCATCACCCGAGGATTCATCATTGTCCAGTAATTTTAGCCGTAGCACCATCATGCTTCGCCTTACTCCTACTACCTCTCCTCTAGATCGTCTAACATTTTTTTTCGGTTTACTCATACATACACCTACACCCATTAACCTCTCACTCGCTCTAGGGATAGGTCTAGGTCCAGAGGTCTCATGGAAACATTCTTAGATGGTATATTTAACTTACATTTATTTTCTTCGTAGGATGCTTCTCATCTCCAACACTTAACTGGCTTCTCCACCAACATCTCTACATCAAGTAGACATACACTACAATTTTAATTCATATCCAAAATTCAATTTTCTGCTCTCTACTCCCCCACATCAATTGTTTACACTTTTCCTTAGCATCGTCCTGCTTCACACTTTTCTGCGCCCAACTCTTACTATCTCTCTAGATTATGATTCGTTTAACATTTTTTCATCATAACCCGGTTTACCCATACATAAAGCTACATTCTATGTCTATTAACCTCTCCCCGCTCTACCCGTAATCTTCAGGTCTTTTCACATTTATTTCAGGAGTCTCAATATCTTAGGCTAACATGCGGTATATAACTTACATTTACGTTAATTTGCTTTGTAGACTGCTCCTCGCCTCCAACTTTCTTAGGATGTTTCTCACCAGGTTCTCTACATCAAGTATTTGATAGGGGTGTGTATTTCTTTTAGTTCGCTTTATTGACTAATCAATAAACCGGTAAGCCTCTTCACCACCGCCGAGGTAGAAATACTTCGAAGAGGTAGGAGGGGATAGGGAAGGGATAAAGACTCGAGTCAGGCACTTCTCTTCAATTTCAAGTTTTTTTTTACTTTTCCATTTTTCTACTTTCATACAGGTTTACGGGTTTTCACACCACGCCAGTGATCAATTGGGTTTACGGGTTTTTCACACCACGCCAGTGACCAATTAGGTTTACAGGTTTTCAACCACGTTCGTGTCCATTCAAAAACCAAAAGACATCAGATCAGTCTAGACTAAGCCTCAAGAGGATTTTAGGAATAGGATAGGAATAGGAATTTTCCGATATTTAAGTCCCCTAGGAAAAACGGGTAGCCAGGTTATACCTCCCAGGATTAGTTTTGAATTGGGTAAATCCGTGAGCTGAGGTATGAATGCCATCAGAAAAGATTTGGGGGTGAGGGGCGATGAAAAATGAGCGAAAAGGCTAGAACCCGCTGAACCTTGGTGCTGCTAATACTCCCGGAGTTTTATATTCCTAGATTATCACCACCTTCATCAACCATGTCACAATGGTCGCGGGGTTAGCGTATCGGCCTCCCAAGGTATAAAAGCCGGGTTCGATCCCCGTTAGGACAAGTTATTTTTTTCTTAAGAAGCTTCACTAAATAAATTATTAATTTCAATTCTAGAAGATTGGGAGCGCTAGTGAGCTAATTAAAAATATTTAGGGGCATAGGCGAGGGGTGGGCTAAAAAGTCTGGGTTTCGGGGGAAAGCGGAAACTTATTGAGATTTAGAGGGAGAGCGGAAACTTATTGAGGTTTAGAGGGATGAAAAAAAGGGGGTTGTAGGAGGGGTTGGGGAGGGGGTGTAATCTAATTAGTGCCGCGCATGAATGGATTATAAGGATTGCTTTTTAGCTCTTGCGCTGAAGTCCCCTTATCTCCCCTACTTAGAAAAAAATGAGATTTTTAATTTTTTTGACGATAACCACATTTTTTAGCAAAATGTCCGTAAATATCACTTTTTGGTTAAGGTAAAGTGAAATCTGACTATACTGTCGTAATTTACGTTAAATTTCGTAATAGGTGACATGTTTTTTGACATGAAAATCGAAAAGATTGAAATAGGAGGCCAACGTTTATTTCAAAATGAACACCTGTTTAAATTGTTTGGCAAATTTTCAGTTTACCGTAATTTGTTTTCTCTATTCGCTAGGATGTCCCAAATTCACCAAAAGTTAGCAAAAATATGGCCCTTTAAAAATACCTAATGTTGTTCTTTATTGTCGACCATTGTCGGAATGAGACAGCAGAGAAGATGAAAAACATTTTTATAAAATTAACTAATTCTTTTTTTTTTTTTAATTGAAATTATTACCAACTTCTAAGTTGAGGAACGCGGACATATTGTGGGAACTTGTAATAAATGAATAAAACAAACTTATTTTTGAAATATTGTCTATTCCACAAAAGATATATATACATACAACTACCGGTTTCGGCTTTATACCATCATCAGGTCTAGTTGTGAACTAAGTCAGTTTGCAGAGAGCGACCCTTCAAATACATCTCAGGTCAAAGGGTGCTATTAAAACTTTGGAGTCCCCCGGCTGTACCGTTAGCTAACTCATGAAATATTTCTTAACAGATATTGAAAATAAAAGCGGTGTTTATAGTCTAGAGTGTGCGACGTGCAATCAATTATACATTGGACAGACAGGACGTCGTTTTAGGGAAAGAATTAAAGAACACACGGCCGAAATGAAGAACCGAGGAAACCGTTCTACATTCGCGACCCACATAATTGACAATAGCCACACTTTCGACCCATCTACAGGCATCAAATATCTCCACTATTGCTCAAAAAGCAGGCTACTTAATAGCTTAGAACAATTAGAAATAAATAAAGCTAACAAAAGGAACATTTGTATGAATGACCAAATTTATTTCAACTATTCCCCTTTGTTAACACCTTGATCCAGTTCTGTTTCCACATATATGTTTGTATTATCTGTTATTAATATTTGGTTCCACATATAGGTTAGGTTAGGTTTTGTGACTCATGCCCGGGTTTAACTACGAGGTCATATCGCCTACTACCAGAGCGCTCTTTCGTCACTCTGGTGGACATGAGCCCGACTCTACTGTGGGAGTCCTAAATTTTGCCTACCCTAAATTTTTTATTCATCTAGGGTAGGGGTCTTTAACGAGTACCTGACATCGTACAGGCTCGGGACCATCGCATATATCCACATATATATTTAATGTTATCTAAATCTTAATATTATTATTAATTTTATTTCTATTTTTATTATTTATTTGTATTTGTACTTATTTATTTGTTGTTTTGCCACGATTAGTCTAGTAATATTGTTTTATGTAAATTTAGAACTAGGTTTTGTTAAGAAATATTTCATGAGTTAGCTAACGGTACAGCCGGGGGACTCCCAAGTTTTAATAGCACCCTTTGACCTGAGATGTATTTGAAGAGTCGCTCTCTGCAAACTGACTTAGTTCACAACTAGACCTGACGATGGTATAAAGCCGAAACCGGTAGTTGTATGTATATATAACTTTAGTGGAATAGACAATATTTCAAAAATAAGTTTGTTTTATTCATGAAATTATTACATTAATCTTTCAGAGATAAAAAAGTTTTGTAATGTACATTGTGTTGAAAAAATTATAACATTTTTTCGAAATTTTCAATTTACCGTAATTTGTTTTCTCCATTCGCTAGGATGTTCTAAATTCACCAAATTACTATTATTCTCTGAAATAATAATTAATTAATTATTTCTTCTGAATAAATAAAGTTATTTTTGTTCTCCCTATTGTTGGCTTCTGTTGGGGATTAGAGATTAAAAAAAAAGTAAAAATAATCCTATTCTTTACAATGGATTTTGAAACTGAAAACAAACGTTAGACTTATTAGCTAATGTAAACATTATTAGATCTAGATCCAATAAACAGTTTTGTGCAAAGATTCGGTTGAGAGACATTAGTCTAAGAGAATCATGCCGGTTTTTTACAGCGCGGGAATACGTAACCATGATTTATGCTTAAGGGCCGCTGGAGGCAACAGTCTGCTAGCAGAACAAATTTACCGAAATCTATTCCCAAATCGACAAAGATGGCATGATCGCCGAACCGTAGAAAATGCCTATCGGATTATGGGAGAACCTGGTTTGATTCCAAGACAACCTGCTAATTATGCCGGTCGACGACGAAGGGATGTCGATGATATTTTAGAGAGCTTTTACAATGATCCGTCCACGAGCACCCGGCGCGTTGCTGGAAGGTGGATTGGACGGTATGAACCTGTGAGATGGCCGGCTCGGAGTCCTGACCTGGCGCCTTTAGATTTTCATGTGTGGGCACTCTAGAGTCCCGTGTGTACAGCGTACCTATTGATGATAGGAACCAATTAATCGCGAGAATTCAAGAGGTTTGTGAGGGGATGGGAACGAACAGGCTTGAGATTCAACAGGCCACCACATCCGTTCATAAGTTAGGTTTACCCATGTTTTTCATCTTCTCTGCCGTCTCATTCCGGCAATGGTCGACAATAAAGAACAACATTAGGTATTTTTAAAGAGCCATATTTTTGCTAACTTTTGGTGAATTTGGGACATCTTAGCAAATAGAGAAAACAAATGATCGTAAACTGAAAATGTACCAAACAATTTAAACAGGTGTTCATTTTAAAATAAACGTTGGCCTCCTATTTCAATCTATTCAATTTTCATGTCAAAAAACATGTCACCTATTAGGAAATTTAACGTAGATCACGACAGTGTAGTCAGATTTCCCTTTACCTTAACCAAAAAGTGATATTTACGGACATTTTGCTAAAAAACGTGGTTATCGTCAAAAAAGTTAAAAATCTCATTTTTTTCTACACTAAGTTGAAACGGATTTTTATTACTCCGGTTTCTTAGTGTACTTGAGTGGGGCATTCACCCCCCCCCCCCCCCCCCCTCCCCCGAGTATTGTCATCTGCTTGCGATACACCCTGTATATATAATATACACAACATAATATTAAAATATCAAATATAAAACAAAAATTATCAAGATTCACACTTTGTATATCAAGATAATATCATCAATGATAGTATTTTGCATTTTTCCCCATGCTACCTTAATTTTCCTGTGGTCTTGGTCGTCGCGATTTAACTTTAAAAAAAACTTGAGACGTAAATTATCCGACATAAGGGATGCTATTTGTAAAGAGAATTTAATGTTGACTGTAAGATAAATGTTGTTCTTTTGATTCTATTACTTTCTTACTTTTGTTTCGTTGCGTGGGTTCGCCATGACTCAACAGTTTTGATAAATTAAGATGACATGAGGTGCAATATACATAAAAGGAACACTTACTCCATGCTTATTAATCTTTATAATTATTTCTCAGAATCCTTTCAAAAATTTACTATTATCCTAAAATATATTAGTATAATTGCTTATGGTCTAAAGGTACCTTGTTGCTTTTCGATGTCTATTGCGATTTCTGCTGGATTCCGGATTTCTTCAATGTTCAACCTCTGCTGGCTGCCTCAAAACAATAGGGAGCTCCTCCAACACATATTCTTCTCTGGTAAGGTGACCGGCTGAGTCCTAGCTCTTGACTCCAGAAATGAGATCCTCCCTCTGCGAAGGCCACTGTAGAAGTGAACGATCCTCCCTCTCCGGAGGTAACGGACTAAGTGAGCTCTAGCTGGGTGCGGCTAGCTCGCCTCCATTTTTCCGCCGGAACTTTCCTGAGCATCTATTGGTTACCCAGGTCATCACTTCCTTATATTGTATTGCTGACATGGTTTTCTCCCTACATCCTGCCAAGTTCCTGGTTGGCCTCCAATTCTTATATTTCCATTTGCATTATATTTATTTAATAACAATTTATGTCCATATTTTTGAATATTACAACCCATTGCAGATGTCTCTATGCCAGACCGTCTATCTCCCTTAAGGGTGATCTCCCAGTCGAGCGTTTCCATCAGTATCGCGCATTTACACAGCTTGGAGTCGATTATGCCGGACCATTTGCCCTCCGAGAATCTCCAAGACGCACGACACCGATATGCAAGGCGTATCTCTGCATTTTCGTTTGCTTCGCCACGAATGGTTCCATTTAGTGTCTAACGAAGTTTCCTCGTTAACGCCACCAATTTTGTCGGCGCATCTAGATATCTCAAGGTTCTCTATGCGTTTTTGAGCCGTCAAGCTGATTTATGGACAGATCACCTCTCCTCCAAGAGCGTTGTTTGGAAATTCATACCACCTCGCTCTTCACATTTCGGCGGCTTGTGGAAGGCCGGCGTCAAGTCCATCAAAAACCTTTTAGTGAATTCTGTCGGAAAGCCCCCCCTCACCTTTGAAGAATTGAATTCCATCCTGGTGCGCTCAGCTCGCAACCCTTATACCCTCTCAGAGAGGATGCACAGAATTTCGATGCGCTCACACCCGGCTACTTTCTGACCGATGCACCACTCACTTCTATCCCCGCTGTTCGATCTTCAGATGAACGCACCAGTCACCTGGATCGTTGGCATTTATTAAAACAGCAAATATCCTGTATTGTGATTAATATGCGACCTATTTCATTTATTTTTTTAAATAATAAGTAATAATATATAAAATGGAAACAAAATACCTATATATTTGAGTTTGGAAAAGAAAAATTTAATGTATGTGGCAGTGATTGGTTGGGTCGGCCATATTGGTGAGATGCTGGGGGACGTTATCTACGGAAAGGTCCTGAGTTTTGGCATGGGTAGTTGTTTTGGCGTCCCTCCCTAACCGTCCATGTTGTGGAAGTTTAGTTATGAGTGTTGATGATGTGTGTCCCCTTATTTGATTCCCGAAATTATGTCCTGAAGACGAATGAACAATATCTAAGAAGAGCAGGAGAAGAAATAACCCAAGAAAAAAAAAACTAGGAGTTGTGGAACATCCAAACAACGTTTAGGCACATGGTCAACATGAGGTTTAGTTTATTGTATGTATTTTATTTTTAAGTTATTTTATGTAAATATATTATTTTTATTATGAGTTCTTTCTCTTCTTCTTTTCTTGGCCTTAGCTTTTCACCATAGCCAGTCTATGTAGTATTAAATTTAGACTCTTGCATTCACCGACCCTAAAAACTGCACAATACTACCATATATCTCAGTATTGTTTGATGCCAATAATGTGGTGTAGCAAAAAGGCTGTGTTACCAATTTCTCTGCAGTGGATAACATTGTTAATCGTTCTATTTGGTACTTGTTGCAACTCATAATAATGTGCTCCAGAGTCTCGACCTCGTCACAATGTCTACACTTGGAGGTTTCGGTCAGACCTATTCTGTGAAGATACCATCCACAAATACCGTGGTTAGCTCTCAGTCGGCAAATTGACCTACAAAAGTCCTTCGTCAGATTTTCTCCATGGAACCATGGTTTGAGCTGAGCTTGTGGATTAATTTTCTTAAAAAATGATCCTTTCTCCGAAGAAGCGTACTCCTGCTGCCAATCGAACCACAATCTCTTCCTCACCTCTCCAAACAAGTCTATATAGGGAAGACAGGACTTGCCCAGGGCTGTCCCCTCTGAGACTGCTCTCCTCGCCAAACTGTCCGCCATCTCATTGCCCTTAATACCCGCATGTCCCTTCACCCAAACAAACCTAACTCTTGTTCCTTTATTCTCAAGCAAGCAGACACTTTCTACGATCTCCAATACAATGTTGTTGATATTCTTATAAGTGAAATTGCTTAGTTGCCCTAACGAGAGTTGACTATCGCTGAAAATAACCAAATTTCTAATTTCATCCATCTTCAAAGCATATTTGAGGGACTCTAAAATAGCTATAAGTTCGGCAGACACCACAGAGAAACAAGATGGTAAAGAGAACAAATCCCTGTAGTCCCTCTGAGGATCGTAAAAAGCCGAGCCACAACCTTGTTCACACTTAGCTCCATCCGTGAAAATGATATAATGACATCTAATCAAATCTTCGACCATTCTATCATGGTCAATAACATCGGATTTGTGCGGCACATACACTAAGATCTTTTTAAATAAATGCGGATAATCTATATTAAAAATAGAGATTTTATCTGACTTATGGATAGAATCGTAAAATTGATGGTAACTGAGAAAACTATATGAAAGGAGAGGAGGTTTTTTCTTTATCCAAAAGGTATTCGTTAAGATTTGTAGATTTAATTCCAAAATGTTATTGTAAAGTGAACTATTGCCAGACATTATTCTTAAGAAACTTCTATCGGCCAACATCTGTCTGCGAAATTTCAGTGGAAATTCTCCAGCCTCTGAGAGTAGTACGTCGATGGGAGTTGATTGAAGTAATCCGAGACAATGGCGTAAGCAGCGACGATGCATTATGTCAAGTTTATGCAAATTGGTGTTACTTGCATTGCCATAGAGAAAGGAACCATAATCCATAACAGCTCTAACAGTCGTCCTGTAGAACATCAACGCAGTTGCCGGGTCTGCACCCCATTTCAGGTGTGTCACCATTTTTAGAATATTCATATATTTCTCTACTTTATTTAGGATATGATTAATATGATGGTTCCAAGAAAGTGTTCTGTCCAAAGTTAATCCAAGAAACTTGACACATGTTCTAACCTTGAATGTTTCTTCACCTAATCGTATTTCGTCGCCAAATGGTAGAACTCTCCTTCGTGTAAATACACAAATAGACGTCTTTTCCATGGAAATGTCTAAGCCATTATCGAAAAGCCACCCTCGAAGGAGAGAAAAGACGTTACTTATTTTTCCTTGTGCAGAAATCACATTAATATCAGAAACATAAATGCAAATGTCATCTGCATATTGCAGTATTTTGACGTTCTCCGGGATAATAGAAGCCATATCCGTTACATAAATAGCATAGAGTAAAGGACTTAAAATCCCTCCCTGCGGAAGTCCCACTTTGGCTCTTCTAGGTCCGATCAAGGTATTACTAAGCCTGACATACGTATTTCTATTTGAAATCAGAGAAATCACGTTCGATATAAATTTCTGCGGAAGTCCCAAATTGGTCATTTTCTTGAACAATATGGGAAACTGAACGCTGTCATAAGCACCTTTAACATCTAAAAACATAGCCAAAGTACTTTTGTTGGAAGTAAACCCCATCTGAATATCAGTGACTAGAGAAGTTTCTTTGAGTTTCTATACTTTAGTAGTTCGTTTCCCATGCTCAACCCTAGTCAATGGTGATTTAACAATTTAGTTTTTCAAAACTCTCTTAGCTGATCGAAATTTCGCCTTTGGTTTATAAAAATCCAATTTGTATAGAAAATCTTCGCGGATTTAGTAATACATTACAATCCTCTGTGTGGGATCAAAGAATAAGAACTATTTGCATCTCCTACATCAGCGTGTCAGGTGGACCAGAAACTGTCCTAATCTCGGCATCGGCGATCTCGTTCGAGAGTCGCACATCTGCAGGTACTTGGCCGATTGGACGTTTTTTCCGGAGACGACGGCGTCGTGAAATGATCTGTAAAACCTGCTTCATATAAGAAAGTCCTGTAATGACCTCCTAATTTTTAACTTCTTTCAAAATTTTTATCGATTTCAACAGAACTATAATTTCATTATCGAACATTGTTTATGGCTAATTTGATGAATTCATTCTTTTCTTGTAGACTTATTTACTCATAATGTACATTTTCCTTATAAAGAGCAATTCAATAAAAACATTATTTAAATTTTTTTCGTACATCACATAAGTTTTGGTTGTTTTCTATGTTGTTTCAGTTGAAACTGAGGAAGGGCTGTTCAAGGACGATTTCGAACGAACAGCCCGTATGTACCGTTGTCTCTATCTAGCCCAGGAAATAATATTGGTAACAATAATAATATCATATTTCCTTGAAATGTATAAACTATACTTGTAGTTTTGGTTTCATTCACCGCACTGGTGATGCACTATCTAAGATTCGTGCAGCAAGGGACACATGATCCATTAGATTTACATTCAAGTGATGTTTAGAAATAATATATATATATATATATATATATATATATATATATACATTTTTTTCGTATAAATAAAAATTGTATTAAAACTGAAACTTGACACTCCTCGGGGCTCAGAGACAGGCGGCCGCCCTCCTGCTTCGCCATTAGCTATACCTATCATAGATGTAACAGTATGTGAAGACTGTCTAGCAATAGACCGCATGCGCATGGGGATAAATAGTTGATCATTACAGGACAAGGTTTTTAGGGCTTTAAAAAATTGTGATATCCTGTGACATTTTTTTGGCATTCGACCCTGGTCGGATCATTTGGGTGAGACAATGTGCAAGAAACTAATTTATTTAAATTGTAGCGTTCTCGGTCTGTAAATATGACTAAATAAACCGACTTGGCTTCCAACAGGATATTCTGTATTTTCCGTTTCTATATTTTATTTTAACTAAGAACTTTTTTTTCATTAACAATCACAACATATTTTAAAATATCACTAAATATTAAACAACAATCTCTGTTTCTCTGCCGGGGAGACTGGGGTGGGACTCGAGGTACACCTTCATCCGGTTGGTATGGACCACTAATGGTTTCCGTCGTCCCTCCTGTGTCTCCTCTGCCCACTACGACTTCACTACGAGACCTTGTCCCTCTCCTCAAGCTTGCTCTCTATGCTCCTCCATAATAATCTTTCTGTCGGCCTTGCTGTTTCCCATGCACTTCCCGCACGAGCTGGAAGGCTTATTCCATACGTCGCACAGTGGGGCGAATGTCCAATCTAGGTGAACAAAATTCTGAAACCTTGTATTCTTACAGGAAATGACACGCTGATCACGAATTCACCCCATATGACGGTTCACAAATGAACCCTTGAACGAGTTTTTGCTGAAATACATAAAAACTCTCACTTTTCTACTTTCTTTATCAAAATTACAAGAAGAGGATTCATTGTATCAAAAGCTTTCAGAAACAAAAATTACACCCAATAAAATTCCACGTCAAATGAGACTCTATTTACAATCAATAGCACACCATTGAACGTTTTTAAACCCAAACGGCTAAAATATCAGTTTTCTTCTTCATTAGTATACAGATCCCCAGATGATTCACAATCAGTATCATTGTTTTGTATTTGCATGCATTGCAATTGTTGAGTTAATTCAACAAACAGATTTTCGGGAACTTCCTCCACTCTTCAAAAAACTGGTTCCGGAGAATCTTGAGCACTGATTCTGAAAATTAATCACTATTATTAAAAATACGAAGTATAGCAAAAAACAGCAAAAACATACAAATGAATCTCAAAAATAGAAAGTACAACGAAAAGGAAAATGGGTCAATTAGCTTGGGAGCTATTGGGTAAACATTATTTTTCTCGTTGAAAATTAAGGATGTAACGGATTTTTTAATAAAATAGTTCAAAATATTGCAGGTATTATATATAATGTAATATTTAAAGCCATATTAGTCTCAACAACAATTTTTGTTTTCATAATTCAGGTTAAATATTAATTATATATATATATATATATATATATATATATATATTATTATAATTATATATATCAAATAATAAATTGGGTAAACATTTTTTTTTTCGTTCAAAATTAAGGATGTAACGGATTTTTTAATAAAATATTTCAAATATCTCTGTAACTTAACACTACACACAAGAACCGTATGCAATATGATTATTTACAAGAACCGTGTAGGCGCCACGGCCGATTTATAGAATCAGGGTGGAGCATACGGAGGGGGGGTTTATGAACAGTGGACTGTATAAATTGAAAATAGACTATATTATAAAACACTTACCACATTCCAGGCAGAGCCTTCTTCGCCCAGGGGTATCTAAACAAATTACAAATGGCTGGCCAGCGATTGCTATTGTATTAAATACCTTACTGGACGGAAGTCTGGACGGTCTATCTGGAGCAAGCAAACTGGGGCCTCAGGGGGAGGCAACGATACGACTGGTAAATGGGGCCGTGTAGGCAACGTGGAACAGACTATACTGGGGCCGTGTAGGCAACGGGGAGCAGACTTTTTGGGGCCTCAGAGGGAGGCAACGTACTATTAGTAATAACTACTGGGGCCCGGTGGGCAACTGGGAGCAGACTGAGGAGTACAGAGGGTACTAATCCTCATCTGGTCAACAAATGGGAGGGGGTGCCTAATCATACAAAAATAATAAATAGTAAATGACGCCTAATTCAAGCAACTGGCCTGAACATACCGCCCACATAAATTAAAATAATTTACTTAAGCTAAGAAATAAAAGAAACTGAGCTTCCTGAAACAGAACGGGTAACACCGGAAACGAATAAATGGAAAATAAACAAATCTGGAAAAAGAAACTAAACTAACAATGTAACTAACGAAACTAATAAGAAACATAACTTCGGAACTATATACAATACTAAGGGGGACACTAGGAAATATCTCGGAGGGGGAGGAGTTTGTGAACAGAACGAGTAAATATTCCAGCGGGAGTGTTCACAGTGACTACTCGTACAACACCATCAGTACCACGGTGCACAGTCAAGAGAGAGGTGAATGTGCGCCATCGGGCACATATACCAAATCCCCTATCTGTGGAGTGGAAGTATCCTTCTTCCATTTGGTGCGTTGGATCAGGGTGTTGAGATATTCCGTGGACCATCTTCTCCAGAAGGATTGATGAAGTTGACGGACCAAGTGCCAACGATGACGAGGAGATTTTGATTCTTCAATGAGAGGCTCGGGAGGAGCCAGGAGCGAAGAACCAATAAGAAAGTGACCGGGAGTCAAATAATGCACAGCATCTTCGGGATCTGTAGATGGAGCACAGAGGGGTCGGTAGATGGAGCACAGAGGGGTCGGTAGATGGAGCACAGAGGGGTCGGTAGATGGAGCACAGAGGGGTCGGCTGTGGAGAACCGCTTCTATTCTTGAAAATAATGTAGAATACTCTTCAAAGGTGAGTGCACGATCTCCGATGAGTCGATGAAGCAACGACTTGGCGGATTTGATGGCACTCTCCCATAACCCTCCGAAGGGAGGAGTATAAGGGGGATTGAAGGACCATAATACTTGACGATTCGATAAATTATCGAAACTACTTGTGTGATGGGACTGAAGGAACTTATGAAGTTCCTGCAATTGACGAGAGGCTCCAACGAAGTTACGTCCGCTATCAGAGATGATCTGAGAGGGAAGACCTCGAGGTGCGATGAACCTATCAAAGGTTTGCACTAGTAGTCAGGAAGGGACGCTGAACTGTCACACGGTGAGCGGAAAGATCTGCCATGATCGAACGAAAGGGTGAGGCTCGAAACCGGTGACATGTTAAACATGCATGAATGCATTTACGAAGAAGACCACGTAATGAAATTATCCAGAATTTTGCTTGTATCATTGACTGAACTGCTCTGGGACCAGCATGTACAGACACGAGGTGGTAGTGTCCACAGATAAGCCTAAATAAGTGTGCTTCTTTTGGTAATAATATAGGGTGCTTCGCATCATAAGAGATGTTAGCGTGCCGTAATCTACCGCCCACCCTGAGGAGTCCCGATGGATCGAGAAATGGGTGCAGAGAGGCAATACTGGGAGACACCCCAAGGTTGGATTGTAAACGATATATATCCGTCTGAAAATGATACTGCTGGGTAACCTTAAGAAGACACACTAGTGAAATCTCAAGTTCCTGTGGAGTTAAAGGTCCACTAGTACGTGAATTGTTGGCGAAACGATGAAGCCACGCACAAACACGCTACAACTTCAGAAACGATGTTCTTTTCAATTAGGATCAAGAAGGGGTGTTTATTCTTCTTATTTTTCACCATAAGGGATGTGTCCGCAGACTTCATCTCTTCGAGTACGTGGGCATGAGTATTATACTCATGAACGGCATTTTCTCCTGACCAGTAGGGAAAATCGGAAACTAACTGACTAGGGCCTTGGAACCACAAGAATCCAAGTTGCGCAGGGGACAGTCCGCGACAAGACAAATCGGCAGGATTGTCCGCGCTAGGCACATAACTCCAATACGATGGTTTGGTGAGTTCCAATATGGAGATGACTCGATTAGTCACAAACGTTTTGAGGCAACGTGGGGGTGTGGCTAACCAGGACAGAACAATCTGTGAATCAGTATGAAGGTGAACCGCAGAGATGGGATGAGGAAAACCTTCAGATTGCACAGAGGAAACTAACTTAGAAAGGAGTAGGGCACCAGAGAGCTCCAAACGGGGAATAGTTATCACTTTCAGAGGGGCAACTTTGCTCTTTGCTCTCCATAACACTACATGAACAGTGCTACCGTCGAATATCCTCAGATAGAGCACCACAGAGAATCCGTGAATAGACGCATCAGAGAAACCGATGAGACTGTATTGGAAAGAAGTGTCGGACGGAACATAACGTGGAATCTTGAGGTTAGACAGTTTGTCTATGTCACAATGCAACTTATGCCACAATTTAGCGAGATCATATGGTCAGTGGCCTGTGACAGAAGGCCAAGCGGATCGAAAATCTTGGCGATGTAAGACAAGATTGAACGCTTGGTGATAGGTCCTTCGAAACTATTTCCTGTGAAGGAAAAGGAAAAACAATCAGACTGGGGTTCCCAGAACATACCCAAAATTTTTAGGGCTTTGTCTTCTGTGGAGAACACAACTGTAGAGTCTAGGTGATCGAGAGGGAGAGATTCAAGAACAGCGGGAGTGCTGGTGCACCATTTCCGCAGCTCGAAACCACCTTTCTCCAACAACGAAATGAGTTCGTCACGAAGCCTAATCGCAGATTTTTCGTCCTTAGCTCCTGTAATGATGTCATCAACATAAGTGTTGTCCACTATAGCAAGGAAAGCGAGGGGATAAGCTTCTCCTTCATCTTGTACAAGCTGCTTCAGCACCCGTTGAGCTAGGAAGGCACTGGGGGCCAGGCCATAGGTGACGGTGTTAAGCTCATACTCCTGGACCGGTTCGGTGGTACTTGAACGCCAGTAAATGTGCTGATATTCACGTTGAGAGGGATGAAGAAGAACCTGTCTGTACATCATCTTGATATCAGAGCAGAGGGCTATACGATGGAATCGGAACGAAGACAAAATAGCCGAGACGTTACGCTGTATCTTGGGTCCACTGAGCAATCGATCATTGAGTGATAGACCAGTGGAATCAGGAGCAGAACCATTGAAAACCACACGGAGTTTGGTGGTAGGGCTGTCCAACTTTAATACGCCATGATGAGGAATGACGTAATTTGATTGTTTAGGGGCTGATGACATATGCGAGAGGGATATGTACTCAGACATGATGCTTTTATCTTCATATGTTATCTTCATATTTCTTGGGGTCCTTAGACAACCGGGTTTCTAAAGAATAGGAAGACGAGAGGGAGCGTTTAGTATTAGACGCTAACGGAGAAGCACCGGGCCTAAACGGGAGTGCAACGACATAACTACCAGTTTCTGTCCTGGTATGGGTGACCTTGAAGGATTCTTCACAAAAGTCATACGAGGGGTTATTTGGCAACGGGTTGTCAATTTCCTCTGTTTGCCAAAACTTGACGAAGGTGTCATTTACATCTTCACAAGCTGCTAACAATGACTGAGAGAGACTCAGAGACAAATTACCAATTACAGTACCAGTTATTACCCAACCAAAATATGTGCTGATGGCATATGGATTACCTTTGAGCAGCATAGGGGTCGCAGAGTGATTGAGAATCTCTGGATAAAATCGGCACCTATAAGGAGGTCAACCTTTGAGGATTTAAAAAATTGACTGTCAGCTAATTCGAGATCTTAAAAGCGCCTCACAAAATCTTCAGGCAATGAAACAGATGGCATGTTCCCGGATATCTTTGGCATCACCAGGGCATTGGCATTAAAAGACTTGTCACAAGAGCCGAGACTTCAAACAACAAGACACTTGGCCTATGGGCATCTAAACAAATTACAAATGGCTGGCCAGCGATTGATATTGTATTAAATACCTTACTGGACGGAAGTCTGGACGGTCTATCTGGAGCAGGCAAACTGGGGCCTCAGGGGGAGGCAACGATACGACTGGTAAATGGGGCCGTGTAGGCAACGTGGAGCAGACTATACTGGGGCCCGGTGGGAAACTGGGAGCAGACTGAGGAGTACAGAGGGTACTAATCCTTATCTGGTCAACAAGTGGGAGGGGGTGTCTAATCATACAAAAATAATAAATAGTAAATGACGCCAAATTCAAGCAACTGGCCTGAACAAATCGTATGCAATATGATTACCTTATGATTACTTACCTTTCTCTTTAAGAGTCCATTTCAACTGCCGAATATAGCTCAAACAATGATCGAACTGCTATTATTGCAGTCAGACTGATAAACCCGTGTCATGTCGTAGTAGACTGACGACACTTGTTCAAACGTGAATACTTGATTTGTTCCATCTCTACGCAGTATTTATTTTCATTATAAGGTAAATATTTACTTATTTTTGAAATATTGTCTATTCCACTAAAGATATATATATATATATATATATAACTACCGGTTTCGGCTTTATACCATCGTCAGGTCTAGTTATGAACTAAGTTAGTTTGCCGAGAGCGACCCTTGAAATAGGTACATCTCAGGTGAAAGGGTGCTATTAAAACTTGGGAGTCCCCCGGCTGTACCGTTAGCTATCTCAGGAAATATTTCCTAACAAAACTTAGTTCTAAATTTACATAAAACAATATCCTTAGACTAATACATGGAAAAATAACAAATAAATAAGTAAAAATACAAATGAAAAAAAAAATAAATAAATAAATAAAGATATTGTGATATATTGCATATCACAGACCGATTGATGATTATAGTTATGAGAGCAACCACGAGAAGCGCACTAGTAGGAAGATACATAAAGTGGAGGGGATGGAAATTCAAGGATTCCTCGCTGAAGTGCGGTATGAGGTGGACATTGCGAGTTGAGCTGTCGGGGGAGACAGAGTCAGTTCTCGTTCAGTTACGAGAGGAGACAGACAGTCCTCATTCAGCTACTAGAGGAGGTAGTTATTCCGAGTTCAGCTGTTGAGCTGGGCAGTTATTCAGAGTTGAGCTGTTGAGGGAGAGGACATTCCTGGCTGAGCTGTAGGAGGAAGGAGACTCCTGGTTGAGCGGACGTAGGAGACCGAAGACTCTCATTTTGCTGCTGAAGGGAGATCATCCCTGCTGCCTACTTCGAAGGGACTGGAAGTTCCTCAATCTTCGTGAATCCTGTAGGAGCAACCACCGGCTTGAGTGTGGTTAAGAAAAAGAAGACTTTCAAGGTAACGGAATCATTTATTTTACATTTTTCTCCGACATCGAGACGAATGGCTGGCTGATCATCAATAGACACCTTCATGTTGCGGGAGTTACCAGAACATTTAAGTCTATATAAATTGTTTAATGTTTTATAGATATTTTATTCCAGATGTGCGATTATGGAAGGACGCCTCACTAATATATGGTCAATAATTGTGTTAATAAATGTATGTTGTCTTATAAATTGTTCTCTAAATTCTCTATAGCCTAGTTCACCTTCTGAGTACGCATGTTAACCCCAAAAGTAAAATCATTTTCATAGTAATTAATAAAAGTTTAAAGACCCCAAGCAAGGTCATCTCAATTTATATATAAATAAATAAATATATATATATATATATATATATATATATATATATATATATATATATATAAATAAAATTAATAATAGTATTAAGATTTAGATAACATATATATGGAACCAAATATTAATAACAGATAATACAAACATATATGTGGAAACAGAACTGGTTCAGGGTGTTGACAAAGGGGAATAGTTGAAATAAATTTGGTCATTCATACAAATGTCCTTTTTGGTAGCTTTATTTATTTCTAATTGTTCTAAGCTATCAAGTAGCCTGCTTTTTGAGCAATAGTGGAGATATTTGATGCCTGTAGATGGATCGAAAATGTGGCTATTGTCAATTATGTGGGTCGCGAATGTAGAACGGTTTCCTCGGTTCTTCATTTCGGCTTTGAGGCATTTTATCAATTTTTCGCCACCTTTCACCGTTATCAACTCATTAGACCTCGTAAATAAGATTAGAGATGTAAAGGTACCTCAGTACCAACCTGCATTGTTGGACTTGTCCAAGCTGGGTCCCATCTTCAAACTGAGAATATTTAGCAGAATGATTGCCTGGAGGCTTCAACTCTCTAGACTCTGCTACCTTCGACTCGACAGCAGGGAGTGTATTGTTGGACTTGTCCAAGCTGGGTCCCATCTTCAAACTGAAGATACTTAGCAGGATGTTAGCCTGGAGGCTTCAACTCTCTAGATTCTGCTACCTTCGACTCGACAGCAGGGAGTCTATTGTTGGACTTGTCCAAGCTGGGTCCCATCTTCAAACTGAAGATATTTAGCAGGATGTTAGCCTGGAGGCTTCAACTCTCTACATTCTGCTACCTTCGACTCGACAGCAGGGAGTGTATTGTTGGACTCGTCCAAGCTGGGTCCCATCTTCAAACTGAAGATATTTAGCAGGATGTTAGCCTGGAGGCTTCAACTCTCTAGATTCTGCTACCTTCGACTCGACAGCAGGGAGTGTATTGTTGGACTTGTCCAAGCTGGGTCCCATCTTCAAACTGAAGATATATAGCAGGATGTTAGCCTGGAGGCTTCAACTCTCTAGACTCTGCTACCTTCGACTCGACAGCAGGGACTCTATTGTTGGACTCGTCCAAGCTGGGTCCCATCTTCAAACTGAAGATATTTAGCAGGATGTTAGCCTGGAGGCTTCAATTCTCTAGACTCTGCTACCTTCGACTCGACAGCAGGGAGTGTATTGTTGGACTTGTTCTAGCACTACTGGAGCTAGGTCCCACTATTAAACTGAAGATATTTAGCAGGATATTAGCCTGGAGGCTTCAACTTTTTAGACTCTGCTACCTTCGACTCGACAGCAGGGAGTGTATTGTTGGACTTGTTCTAGCACTACTGGAGCTAGGTCCCACTATTAAACTGAAGATATTTAGCAGGATGTTAGCCTGGAAGCTTCAACTCTCTAGACTCTGCTACCTTCGACTCGACAGCAGGGAATGTATTGTTGGACTCGCCAAGCTGGGTCCCATCTTCAAACTGAAGATATTAAGCAGGATATTAGCCTGGAGGCTTCAACTCTCTCGACTCTGCTACCTTCGACTCGACAGCAGGGAGTGTATTGTTGGACTTTTCCAAGCTGGGTCCCATCTTCAAACTGAAGATATATAGCAGGATGTTAGCCTGGAGGCTTCAACTCTCTAGACTCTGCTTCCTTCGACTCGACAGCAGGGAGTCTATTGTTGGACTCGTCCAAGCTGGGTCCCATCTTCAAACTGAAGATATTTAGTAGGATGTTAGCCTGGAGGCTTCAACTCTCTAGACTCTGCTACCTACGACTCGACAGCATGGAGTGTATTGTTGGACTTGTTCTAGCACTACTGGAGCTAGGTCCCATCTTCAAACTGAAGATATTTAGCAGGATATTAGCCTGGAAGCTTCAACTCTCTAGACTCTGCTACCTTCGACTCGACAGCAGGGAGTGTATTGTTGGACTTGTCCAAGCTGGGTCCCATCTTCAAACTGAAGATATTTAGCAGGATGTTAGCCTGGAGGCTTCAACTCTCTAGATTCTGCTACCTTCGACTCGACAGGAGGGAGTGTATTGTTGGACTTGTCCAAGCTGGGCCCCATCTTCAAACTGAAGATATTTAGCAGGATGTTAGCCTGGAGGCTTCAACTCTCTAGATTCTGCTACCTTCGACTCGACAGCAGGGAGTGTATTGTTGGACTTTTCCAAGCTGGGTCCCATCTTCAAACTGAAGATATATAGCAGGATGTTAGCTTGGAGGCTTCAATTCTCTAGACTCTGCTACCTTCGACTCGACAGCAGGGAGTGTATTGTTGGACTTGTTCTAGCACTACTGGAGCTAGGTCCCACTATTAAACTGAAGATATTTAGCAGGATATTAGCCTGGAGGCTTCAACTTTTTGGACTCTGCTACCTTCGACTCGACAGCAGGGAGTGTATTGTTGGACTTGTTCTAGCACTACTGGAGCTAGGTCCCACTATTAAACTGAAGATATTTAGCAGGATGTTAGCCTGGAAGCTTCAACTCTCTAGACTCTGCTACCTTCGACTCGACAGCAGGGAATGTATTGTTGGACTCGCCAAGCTGGGTCCCATCTTCAAACTGAAGATATTAAGCAGGATATTAGCCTGGAGGCTTCAACTCTCTCGACTCTGCTACCTTCGACTCGACAGCAGGGAGTGTATTGTTGGACTTTTCCAAGCTGGGTCCCATCTTCAAACTGAAGATATATAGCAGGATGTTAGCTTGGAGGCTTCAATTCTCTAGACTCTGCTACCTTCGACTCGACAGCAGGGAGTGTATTGTTGGACTTTTCCAAGCTGGGTCCCATCTTCAAACTGAAGATATTAAGCAGGATATTAGCCTGGAGGCTTCAACTCTCTCGACTCTGCTACCTTCGACTCGACAGCAGGGAGTGTATTGTTGGACTTCTCCAAGCTGGGTCCCATCTTCAAACTGAAGATATTTAGCAGGATGTTAGCCTGGAGGCTTCAACTCTCTAGATTCTGCTACCTTCGACTCGACGGCAGGGAGTGTATTGTTGGACTTGTTCTAGCACTACTGGAGCTAGGTCCCACTATTAAACTGAAGATATTTAGCAGGATGTTAGCCTGGAAGCTTCAACTCTCTAGACTCTGCTACCTTCGACTCGACAGCAGGGAGTGTATTGTTGGACTTGTCCAAGCTGGGTCCCATCTTCAAACTGAAGATATTTAGCAGGAAGTTAGCCTGGAGGCTTCAACTCTCTAGACTTTGCTACCTTCGACTCGACAGCAGGGAGTCTATTGTTGGACTCGTCCAAGCTGGGTCCCATCTTCAAACTGAAGATATTTAGTAGGATGTTAGCCTGGAGGCTTCAACTCTCTAGACTCTGCTACCTACGACTCGACAGCATGGAGTGTATTGTTGGACTTGTTCTAGCACTACTGGAGCTAGGTCCCATCTTCAAACTGAAGATATTTAGCAGGATGTTAGCCTGGAGGCTTCAACCCTCTAGATTCTGCTACCTCCGACTCGACAGCAGGAAGTGTATTGTTGGACTTTTCCAAGCTGGGTCCCATCTTCAAACTGAAGATATATAGCAGGATGTTAGCTTGGAGGCTTCAATTCTCTAGACTCTGCTACCTTCGACTCGACAGCAGGGAGTGTATTGTTGGACTTGTTCTAGCACTACTGGAGCTAGGTCCCACTATTAAACTGAAGATATTTAGCAGGATATTAGCCTGGAGGCTTCAACTTTTTAGACTCTGCTACCTTCGACTCGACAGCAGGGAGTGTATTGTTGGACTTGTTCTAGCACTACTGGAGCTAGGTCCCACTATTAAACTGAAGATATTTGGCAGGATGTTAGCCTGGAAGCTTCAACTCTCTAGACTCTGCTACCTTCGACTCGACAGCAGGGAATGTATTGTTGGACTCGCCAAGCTGGGTCCCATCTTCAAACTGAAGATATTAAGCAGGATATTAGCCTGGAGGCTTCAACTCTCTCGACTCTGCTACCTTCGACTCGACAGCAGGGAGTGTATTGTTGGACTTGTCCAAGCTGGGTCCCATCTTCAAACTGAAGATATTTAGCAGGATGTTAGCCTGGAGGCTTCAACTCTCTAGATTCTGCTACCTTCGACTCGACAGCAGGGAGTGTATTGTTGGACTTTTCCAAGCTGGGTCCCATCTTCAAACTGAAGATATATAGCAGGATGTTAGCTTGGAGGCTTCAATTCTCTAGACTCTGCTACCTTCGACTCGACAGCAGGGAGTGTATTGTTGGACTTGTTCTAGCACTACTGGAGCTAGGTCCCACTATTAAACTGAAGATATTTAGCAGGAGATTAGCCTGGAGGCTTCAACTTTTTAGACTCTGCTACCTTCGACTCGACAGCAGGGAGTGTATTGTTGGACTTGTCCAAGCTGGGTCCCATCTTCAAACTGAAGATATTTAGCAGGATGTTAGCCTGGAGGCTTCAACTCTCTAGACTCTGCTTCCTTCGACTCGACAGCAGGGAGTCTATTGTTGGACTCGTCCAAGCTGGGTCCCACTATTAAAATGAAGATATTTAGCAGGATATTAGCCTGGAGGCTTCAACTCTCTAGACTCTGCTACCGACGACTCGACAGCATGGAGTGTATTGTTGGACTTGTTCTAGCACTACTGGAGCTAGGTCCCATCTTCAAACTGAAGATATTTAGCAGGATATTAGCCTGGAAGCTTCAACTCTCTAGACTCTGCTACCTTCGACTCGACAGCAGGGAGTGTATTGTTGGACTTGTCCAAGCTGGGTCCCATCTTCAAACTGAAGATATTTAGCAGGATGTTAGCCTGGAGGCTTCAACTCTCTAGATTCTGCTACCTTCGACTCGACAGCAGGGAGTGTATTGTTGGACTTGTCCAAGCTGGGTCCCATCTTCAAACTGAAGATATATAGCAGGATGTTAGCCTGGAGGCTTCAACTCTCTAGACTCTGCTACCTTCGACTCGACAGCAGGGAGTGTATTGTTGGACTTATCAAAACTGGGTCCCATCTTCAAACTGAAGATATTTAGCAGGATGTTAGACTGGAGGCTTCACCTCTTTAGACTCTGCTACCTTCGACTCGACAGCAGGGAGTGTATTGTTGGACTTGTCCAAGCTGGGTCCCATCTTCAAACTGAGGATATTTAGAAGGATGTTAGCCTGGAGGCTTCAACTCTCTAGACTTTGCTACCTTCGACTCGACAGCAGGGAGTGTATTGTTGGACATGTTCTAGAACTACTGGAGCTGGGTCCCACTATTAAAATGATGATATTTAGCAGGATATTAGCCTGGAGGCTTCAACTCTCATGACTCTGCTACCTTCGACTCGACAGCAGGGAATGTATTGTTTTACTTGTCCAAGCTGGGTCCCATCTTCAAACTGCGGATATTTAGCAGGATGTTAGCCTGGAGGCTTCAACTCTCTAGACTCTGCTACCTTCGACTCGACAGCAGGGAATGTATTGTTTCACTTGTCCAAGCTGGGTCCCATCTTCAAACTGCGGATATTTAGCAGGATATTAGCCTGGAGGCTTCAACTCTCTAGACTCTGCTACCTTCGACTCGACAGCAGGGAATGTATTGTTTTACTTGTCCAAGCTGGGTCCCATCTTCAAACTGCAGATATTTAGCAGAATGATTGCCTGTAGGCTTCAACTCTCTAGACTCTGCTACCTTCGACTCGACAGCAGTGAGTGTACTGTTGGACTCATCCAAGCTGGGTCCATCTTCAAGCTAAAGATATTTAGCAGGATGTTAGCCTGGAGGCTTCAAATCTCTTGACTCTGCTACCTTCGACTCGACAGCAGGGAGTGTATTGTTGGACTTGTCCAAGCTGGGTCCCATCTTCAAACTGAAGATATTTAGCAGGATGTTAGACTGGAGGCTTCACCTCTTTAGACTCTGCTACCTTCGACTCGACAGCAGGGAGTGTATTGTTGGACTTGTCCAAGCTGGGTCCCATCTTCAAACTGAAGATATTTAGCAGGATGTTAGCCTGGAGGCTTCAACTCTCTAGACTTTGCTACCTTCGACTCGACAGCAGGGAGTGTATTGTTGGACATGTTCTAGAACTATTGGAGCTGGGTCCCACTATTAAAATGATGATATTTAGCAGGATGTTAGCCTGGAGGCTTCAACTCTCTAGACTTTGCTACCTTCGACTCGACAGCAGGGAGTGTATTGTGGGACATGTTCTAGAACTACTGGAGCTGGGTCCCACTATTAAAATGAAGATATTTAGCAGGATGTTAGCCTGGAGGCTTCAACTCTCTAGACTTTGCTACCTTCGACTCGACAGCAGGGAGTGTACTGTTGGACATGTTTTAGACTACTGGAGCTGGGTCCCACTATTAAAATGAAGATATTTAGCAGGATATTAGCCTGGAGGCTTCAACTCTCATGACTCTGCTACCTTCGACTCGACAGCAGGGAATGTATTGTTTTACTTGTCCAAGCTGGGTCCCATCTTCAAACTGCGGATATTTAGCAGGATGTTAGCCTGGAGGCTTCAACTCTCTAGACTCTGCTACCTTCGACTCGACAGCAGGGAATGTATTGTTTCACTTGTCCAAGCTGGGTCCCATCTTCAAACTGCGGATATTTAGCAGGATATTAGCCTGGAGGCTTCAACTCTCTAGACTCTGCTACCTTCGACTCGACAGCAGGGAATGTATTGTTTTACTTGTCCAAGCTGGGTCCCATCTTCAAACTGCAGATATTTAGCAGAATGATTGCCTGTAGGCTTCAACTCTCTAGACTCTGCTACCTTCGACTCGACAGCAGTGAGTGTACTGTTGGACTCATCCAAGCTGGGTCCATCTTCAAGCTAAAGATATTTAGCAGGATGTTAGCCTGGAGGCTTCAAATCTCTAGACTCTGCTACCTTCGACTCGACAGCAGGGAGTGTATTGTTGGACTTGTCCAAGCTGGGTCCCATCTTCAAACTGAAGATATTTAGCAGGATGTTAGACTGGAGGCTTCACCTCTTTAGACTCTGCTACCTTCGACTCGACAGCAGGGAGTGTATTGTTGGACTTGTCCAAGCTGGGTCCCATCTTCAAACTGAAGATATTTAGCAGGATGTTAGCCTGGAGGCTTCAACTCTCTAGACTTTGCTACCTTCGACTCGACAGCAGGGAGTGTATTGTTGGACATGTTCTAGAACTATTGGAGCTGGGTCCCACTATTAAAATGATGATATTTAGCAGGATGTTAGCCTGGAGGCTTCAACTCTCTAGACTTTGCTACCTTCGACTCGACAGCAGGGAGTGTATTGTGGGACATGTTCTAGAACTACTGGAGCTGGGTCCCACTATTAAAATGAAGATATTTAGCAGGATGTTAGCCTGGAGGCTTCAACTCTCTAGACTTTGCTACCTTCGACTCGACAGCAGGGAGTGTACTGTTGGACATGTTCTAGAACTACTGGAGCTGGGTCCCACTATTAAAATGAAGATATTTAGCAGGATGTTAGCCTGGAGGCTTCAACTCTCTAGACTTTTCTACCTTCGACTCGACAGCAGGGAGTGTATTGTTGGACATGTTCTAGAACTACTGGAGCTGGGTCCCACTATTTAAATGAAGTTATTTAGCAGGATGTTAGCCTGGAGGCTTCAACTCTCTAGACTTTGCTACCTACGACTCGACAGCAGGGAGTGTATTGTTGGACATGTTCTAGAACTACTGGAGCTGGGTCCCACTATTAAAATGAAGATATTTAGCAGGATATTAGCCTGGAGGCTTCAACTCTCTAGACTTTGCTACCTTCGACTCGACAGCAGGGAGTGTATTGTGGGACATGTTCTAGAACTACTGGAGCTGGGTCCCACTATTAAAATGAAGATATTTAGCAGGATGTTAGCCTGGAGGCTTCAACTCTCTAGACTTTGCTACCTTCGACTCGACAGCAGGGAGTGTACTGTTGGACATGTTTTAGACTACTGGAGCTGGGTCCCACTATTAAAATGAAGATATTTAGCAGGATATTAGCCTGGAGGCTTCAACTCTCATGACTCTGCTACCTTCGACTCGACAGCAGGGAATGTATTGTTTTACTTGTCCAAGCTGGGTCCCATCTTCAAACTGCGGATATTTAGCAGGATGTTAGCCTGGAGGCTTCAACTCTCTAGACTCTGCTACCTTCGACTCGACAGCAGGGAATGTATTGTTTCACTTGTCCAAGCTGGGTCCCATCTTCAAACTGCGGATATTTAGCAGGATATTAGCCTGGAGGCTTCAACTCTCTAGACTCTGCTACCTTCGACTCGACAGCAGGGAATGTATTGTTTTACTTGTCCAAGCTGGGTCCCATCTTCAAACTGCAGATATTTAGCAGAATGATTGCCTGTAGGCTTCAACTCTCTAGACTCTGCTACCTTCGACTCGACAGCAGTGAGGGTACTGTTGGACTCATCCAAGCTGGGTCCATCTTCAAGCTAAAGATATTTAGCAGGATGTTAGCCTGGAGGCTTCAAATCTCTAGACTCTGCTACCTTCGACTCGACAGCAGGGAGTGTATTGTTGGACTTGTCCAAGCTGGGTCCCATCTTCAAACTGAAGATATTTAGCAGGATGTTAGACTGGAGGCTTCACCTCTTTAGACTCTGCTACCTTCGACTCGACAGCAGGGAGTGTATTGTTGGACTTGTCCAAGCTGGGTCCCATCTTCAAACTGAAGATATTTAGCAGGATGTTAGCCTGGAGGCTTCAACTCTCTAGACTTTGCTACCTTCGACTCGACAGCAGGGAGTGTATTGTTGGACATGTTCTAGAACTATTGGAGCTGGGTCCCACTATTAAAATGATGATATTTAGCAGGATGTTAGCCTGGAGGCTTCAACTCTCTAGACTTTGCTACCTTCGACTCGACAGCAGGGAGTGTATTGTGGGACATGTTCTAGAACTACTGGAGCTGGGTCCCACTATTAAAATGAAGATATTTAGCAGGATGTTAGCCTGGAGGCTTCAACTCTCTAGACTTTGCTACCTTCGACTCGACAGCAGGGAGTGTACTGTTGGACATGTTCTAGAACTACTGGAGCTGGGTCCCACTATTAAAATGAAGATATTTAGCAGGATGTTAGCCTGGAGGCTTCAACTCTCTAGACTTTTCTACCTTCGACTCGACAGCAGGGAGTGTATTGTTGGACATGTTCTAGAACTACTGGAGCTGGGTCCCACTATTTAAATGAAGTTATTTAGCAGGATGTTAGCCTGGAGGCTTCAACTCTCTAGACTTTGCTACCTACGACTCGACAGCAGGGAGTGTATTGTTGGACATGTTCTAGAACTACTGGAGCTGGGTCCCACTATTAAAATGAAGATATTTAGCAGGATATTAGCCTGGAGGCTTCAACTCTCTAGACTCTGCTACCTACGACTCGACAGCAGGGAGTGTATTGTTGGACATGTTCTAGAACTACTGGAGCTGGGTCCCACTATTAAAATGAAGATATTTAGCAGGATATTAGCCTGGAGGCTTCAACTCTCTAGACTCTTCTACCTTCGACTCGACAGCAGGGAGTGTATTGTTGGACATGTTCTAGAACTACTGGAGCTGGGTCCCACTATTAAAATGAAGATATTTAGCAGGATGTTAGCCTGGAGGCTTCAACTCTCTAGACTCTGCTACCTTCGACTCGACAGCAGGGAGTGTATTGTTGGACATGTTCTAGAACTACTGGAGCTGGGTCCCACTATTAAAATGAAGATATTTAGCAGGATATTAGCCTGGAGGCTTCAACTCTCTAGACTCTGCTACCTTCGACTCGACAGCAGGGAGTGTATTGTTGGACATGTTCTAGAACTACTGGAGCTGGGTCCCACTATTTAAATGAAGTTATTTAGCAGGATGTTAGCCTGGAGGCTTCAACTCTCTAGACTTTGCTACCTACGACTCGACAGCAGGGAGTGTATTGTTGGACATGTTCTAGAACTACTGGAGCTGGGTCCCACTATTAAAATGAAGATATTTAGCAGAATATTAGCCTGGAGGCTTCAACTCTCTAGACTCTGCTACCTACGACTCGACAGCAGGGAGTGTATTGTTGGACATGTTCTAGAACTACTGGAGCTGGGTCCCACTATTAAAATGAAGATATTTAGCAGGATATTAGCCTGGAGGCTTCAACTCTCTAGACTCTTCTACCTTCGACTCGACAGCAGGGAGTGTATTGTTGGACATGTTCTAGAACTACTGGAGCTGGGTCCCACTATTAAAATGAAGATATTTAGCAGGATGTTAGCCTGGAGGCTTCAACTCTCTAGACTCTGCTACCTTCGACTCGACAGCAGGGAGTGTATTGTTGGACATGTTCTAGAACTACTGGAGCTGGGTCCCACTATTAAAATGAAGATATTTAGCAGGATATTAGCCTGGAGGCTTCAACTCTCTAGACTCTGCTACCTTCGACTCGACAGCAGGGAGTGTATTGTTGGACATGTTCTAGAACTACTGGAGCTGGGCCCACTATTAAAATGAAGATATTTAGCAGGATGTTAGCCTGGAGGCTTCAACTCTCTAGACTCTGCTACCTTCGACTCGACAGCAGGGAGTGTATTGTTGGACATGTTCTAGAACTACTCGAGCTGGGTCCCACTATTAAAATGAAGATATTTAGCAGGATATTAGCCTGGAGGCTTCAACTCTCTAGTTTCTTCTACCGACGACTCGACAGCATGGAGTGTATTGTTGGACTTGTTCTAGCACTACTGGAGCTAGGTCCCATCTTCAAACTGAAGATATTTAGCAGGATATTAGCCTGGAAGCTTCAACTCTCTAGACTCTGCTACCTTCGACTCGACAGCAGGGAGTGTATTGTTGGACTTGTCCAAGCTGGGTCCCATCTTCAAACTGAAGATATTTAGCAGGATGTTAGCCTGGAGGCTTCAACTCTCTACATTCTGCTACCTTCGACTCGACAGCAGGGAGTGTATTGTTGGACTCGTCCAAGCTGGGTCCCATCTTCAAACTGAAGATATTTAGCAGGATGTTAGCCTGGAGGCTTCACCTCTCTAGATTCTGCTACCTTCGACTCGACAGCAGGGAGTGTATTGTTGGACTTGTCCAAGCTGGGTCCCATCTTCAAACTGAAGATATATAGCAGGATGTTAGCCTGGAGGCTTCAACTCTCTAGACTCTGCTACCTTCGACTCGACAGCAGGGACTCTATTGTTGGACTCGTCCAAGCTGGGTCCCATCTTCAAACTGAAGATATTTAGCAGGATGTTAGCCTGGAGGCTTCAATTCTCTAGACTCTGCTACCTTCGACTCGACAGCAGGGAGTGTATTGTTGGACTTGTTCTAGCACTACTGGAGCTAGGTCCCACTATTAAACTGAAGATATTTAGCAGGATATTAGCCTGGAGGCTTCAACTTTTTAGACTCTGCAACCTTCGACTCGACAGCAGGGAGTGTATTGTTGGACTTGTTCTAGCACTACTGGAGCTAGGTCCCACTATTAAACTGAAGATATTTAGCAGGATGTTAGCCTGGAAGCTTCAACTCTCTAGACTCTGCTACCTTCGACTCGACAGCAGGGAATGTATTGTTGGACTCGCCAAGCTGGGTCCCATCTTCAAACTGAAGATATTAAGCAGGATATTAGCCTGGAGGCTTCAACTCTCTCGACTCTGCTACCTTCGACTCGACAGCAGGGAGTGTATTGTTGGACTTGTCCAAGCTGGGTCCCATCTTCAAACTGAAGATATATAGCAGGATGTTAGCCTGGAGGCTTCAACTCTCTAGACTCTGCTACCTTCGACTCGACAGCAGGGAGTGTATTGTTGGACTTATCAAAACTGGGTCCCATCTTCAAACTGAAGATATTTAGCAGGATGTTAGACTGGAGGCTTCACCTCTTTAGACTCTGCTACCTTCGACTCGACAGCAGGGAGTGTATTGTTGGACTTGTCCAAGCTGGGTCCCATCTTCAAACTGAAGATATTTAGCAGGATGTTAGACTGGAGGCTTCAACTCTCTAGACTCTGCTACCTTCGACTCGACAGCAGGGAGTGTACTGTTGGACTTGTCGAAGCTGGGTCCCATCTTCAAACTGAAGATATTTAGCAGGATGTTAGCCTGGAGGCTTCAACTCTCTAGACTTTGCTACCTACGACTCGACAGCAGGGAGTGTATTGTTGGACATGTTCTAGAACTACTGGAGCTGGGTCCCACTATTAAAATGAAGATATTTAGCAGGATATTAGCCTGGAGGCTTCAACTCTCTAGACTCTGCTACCTACGACTCGACAGCAGGGAGTGTATTGTTGGACATGTTCTAGAACTACTGGAGCTGGGTCCCACTATTAAAATGAAGATATTTAGCAGGATATTAGCCTGGAGGCTTCAACTCTCTAGACTCTGCTACCTTCGACTCGACAGCAGGGAGTGTATTGTTGGACATGTTCTAGAACTACTGGAGCTGGGTCCCACTATTAAAATGAAGATATTTAGCAGGATGTTAGCCTGGAGGCTTCAACTCTCTAGACTCTGCTACCTTCGACTCGACAGCAGGGAGTGTATTGTTGGACATGTTCTAGAACTACTGGAGCTGGGTCCCACTATTAAAATGAAGATATTTAGCAGGATATTAGCCTGGAGGCTTCAACTCTCTAGACTCTGCTACCTTCGACTCGACAGCAGGGAGTGTATTGTTGGACATGTTCTAGAACTACTGGAGCTGGGTCCCACTATTAAAATGAAGATATTTAGCAGGATGTTAGCCTGGAGGCTTCAACTCTCTAGACTCTGCTACCTTCGACTCGACAGCAGGGAGTGTATTGTTGGACATGTTCTAGAACTACTCGAGCTGGGTCCCACTATTAAAATGAAGATATTTAGCAGGATATTAGCCTGGAGGCTTCAACTCTCTTGTTTCTGCTACCGACGACTCGACAGCATGGAGTGTATTGTTGGACTTGTTCTAGCACTACTGGAGCTAGGTCCCATCTTCAAACTGAAGATATTTAGCAGGATATTAGCCTGGAAGCTTCAACTCTCTAGACTCTGCTACCTTCGACTCGACAGCAGGGAGTGTATTGTTGGACTTGTCCAAGCTGGGTCCCATCTTCAAACTGAAGATATTTAGCAGGATGTTAGCCTGGAGGCTTCACCTCTTTAGACTCTGCTACCTTCGACTCGACAGCAGGGAGTGTATTGTTGGACTTGTCCAAGCTGGGTCCCATCTTCAAACTGAAGATATTTAGCAGGATGTTAGACTGGAGGCTTCAACTCTCTAGACTCTGCTACCTTCGACTCGACAGCAGGGAGTGTACTGTTGGACTTGTCGAAGCTGGGTCTCATCATCAAACTGAAGATATTTAGCAGGATGTTAGCCTGGAGGCTTCAACTCTCTAGACTTTGCTACCTACGACTCGACAGCAGGGAGTGTATTGTTGGACATGTTCTAGAACTACTGGAGCTAGGTCCCACTATTAAACTGAAGATATTTAGCAGGATATTAGCCTGGAGGCTTCAACTCTCTAGACTCTGCTACCTTCGACTCGACAGCAGTGAGTGTACTGTTGGACTCATCCAAGCTGGGTCCGATCTTCAAACTGAGGATATTTAGCAGGATGTTAGCCTGGAGGCTTCAACTCTCTAGACTTTGCTACCTTCGACTCGACAGCAGGGAGTGTATTGTTGGACATGTTCTAGAACTACTGGAGCTGGGTCCCACTATTAAAATGATGATACTTAGCAGGATATTAGCCTGGAGGCTTCAACTCTCATGACTCTGCTACCTTCGACTCGACAGCAGGGAATGTATTGTTTTACTTGTCCAAGCTGGGTCCCATCTTCAAACTGCGGATATTTAGCAGGATGTTAGCCTGGAGGCTTCAACTCTCTAGACTCTGCTACCTTCGACTCGACAGCAGGGAATGTATTGTTTCACTTGTCCAAGCTGGGTCCCATCTTCAAACTGCGGATATTTAGCAGGATATTAGCCTGGAGGCTTCAACTCTCTAGACTCTGCTACCTTCGACTCGACAGCAGTGAGTGTACTGTTGGACTCATCCAAGCTGGGTCCCATCTTCAAGCTAAAGATATTTAGCAGGATGTTAGCCTGGAGGCTTCAAATCTCTAGACTCTGCTACCTTCGACTCGACAGCAGGGAGTGTATTGTTGGACTTGTCCAAGCTGGGTCCCATCTTCAAACTGAAGATATTAAGCAGGATGTTAGACTGGAGGCTTCACCTCTTTAGACTCTGCTACCTTCGACTCGACAGCAGGGAGTGTATTGTTGGACTTGTCCAAGCTGGGTCCCATCTTCAAACTGAAGATATTTAGCAGGATGTTAGACTGGAGGCTTCAACTCTCTAGACTCTGCTACCTTCGACTCGACAGCAGGGAGTGTACTGTTGGACTTGTCGAAGCTGGGTCCCATCTTCAAACTGACGATATTTAGCAGGATGTTAGCCTGGAGGCTTCAACTCTCTAGACTTTGCTACCTTCGACTCGACAGCAGGGAGTGTATTGTTGGACATGTTCTAGAACTACTGGAGCTGGGTCCCACTATTAAAATGATGATATTTAGCAGGATGTTAGCCTGGAGGCTTCAACTCTCTAGACTTTGCTACCTTCGACTCGACAGCAGGGAGTGTATTGTTGGACATGTTCTAGAACTATTGGAGCTGGGTCCCACTATTAAAATGATGATATTTAGCAGGATGTTAGCCTGGAGGCTTCAACTCTCTAGACTTTGCTACCTTCGACTCGACAGCAGGGAGTGTATTGTTGGACATGTTCTAGAACTACTGGAGCTGGGTCCCACTATTAAAATGAAGATATTTAGCAGGATGTTAGCCTGGAGGCTTCAACTCTCTAGACTTTGCTACCTTCGACTCGACAGCAGGGAGTGTACTGTTGGACATGTTCTAGAACTACTGGAGCTGGGTCCCACTATTAAAATGAAGATATTTAGCAGGATGTTAGCCTGGAGGCTTCAACTCTCTAGACTTTGCTACCTTCGACTCGACAGCAGGGAGTGTATTGTTGGACATGTTCTAGAACTACTGGAGCTGGATCCCACTATTAAAATGAAGATATTTAGCAGGATATTAGCCTGGAGGCTTCAACTCTCTAGACTCTGCTACCTACGACTCGACAGCAGGGAGTGTATTGTTGGACATGTTCTAGAACTACTGGAGCTGGGTCCCACTATTAAAATGAAGATATTTAGCAGGATATTAGCCTGGAGGCTTCAACTCTCTAGACTCTGCTACCTTCGACTCGACAGCAGGGAGTGTATTGTTGGACATGTTCTAGAACTACTGGAGCTAGGTCCCATCTTCAAACTGAAGATATTTAGCAGGATATTAGCCTGGAAGCTTCAACTCTCTAGACTCTGCTACCTTCGACTCGACAGCAGGGAGTGTATTGTTGGACTTGTCCAAGCTGGGTCCCATCTTCAAACTGAAGATATTTAGCAGGATGTTAGCCTGGAGGCTTCAACTCTCTAGATTCTGCTACCTTCGACTCGACAGCAGGGAGTGTATTGTTGGACTTGTCCAAGCTGGGTCCCATCTTCAAACTGAAGATATATAGCAGGATGTTAGCCTGGAGGCTTCAACTCTCTAGACTCTGCTACCTTCGACTCGACAGCAGGGAGTGTATTGTTGGACTTATCAAAACTGGGTCCCATCTTCAAACTGAGGATATTTAGCAGGATGTTAGACTGGAGGCTTCACCTCTTTAGACTCTGCTACCTTCGACTCGACAGCAGGGAGTGTATTGTTGGACTTGTCCAAGCTGGGTCCCATCTTCAAACTGAAGATATTTAGCAGGATGTTAGACTGGAGGCTTCAACTCTCTAGACTCTGCTACCTTCGACTCGACAGCAGGGAGTGTACTGTTGGACTTGTCGAAGCTGGGTCTCATCTTCAAACTGAAGATATTTAGCAGGATGTTAGCCTGGAGGCTTCAACTCTCTAGACTTTGCTACCTACGACTCGACAGCAGGGAGTGTATTGTTGGACATGTTCTAGAACTACTGGAGCTAGGTCCCACTATTAAACTGAAGATATTTAGCAGGATATTAGCCTGGAGGCTTCAACTCTCTAGACTCTGCTACCTTCGACTCGACAGCAGTGAGTGTACTGTTGGACTCATCCAAGCTGGGTCCGATCTTCAAACTGAGGATATTTAGCAGGATGTTAGCCTGGAGGCTTCAACTCTCTAGACTTTGCTACCTTCGACTCGACAGCAGGGAGTGTATTGTTGGACATGTTCTAGAACTACTGGAGCTGGGTCCCACTATTAAAATGATGATATTTAGCAGGATATTAGCCTGGAGGCTTCAACTCTCATGACTCTGCTACCTTCGACTCGACAGCAGGGAATGTATTGTTTTACTTGTCCAAGCTGGGTCCCATCTTCAAACTGCGGATATTTAGCAGGATGTTAGCCTGGAGGCTTCAACTCTCTAGACTCTGCTACCTTCGACTCGACAGCAGGGAATGTATTGTTTCACTTGTCCAAGCTGGGTCCCATCTTCAAACTGCGGATATTTAGCAGAATGATTGCCTGTAGGCTTCAACTCTCTAGACTCTGCTACCTTCGACTCGACAGCAGTGAGTGTACTGTTGGACTCATCCAAGCTGGGTCCCATCTTCAAGCTAAAGATATTTAGCAGGATGTTAGCCTGGAGGCTTCAAATCTCTAGACTCTGCTACCTTCGACTCGACAGCAGGGAGTGTATTGTTGGACTTGTCCAAGCTGGGTCCCATCTTCAAACTGAAGATATTAAGCAGGATGTTAGACTGGAGGCTTCACCTCTTTAGACTCTGCTACCTTCGACTCGACAGCAGGGAGTGTATTGTTGGACTTGTCCAAGCTGGGTCCCATCTTCAAACTGAAGATATTTAGCAGGATGTTAGACTGGAGGCTTCAACTCTCTAGACTCTGCTACCTTCGACTCGACAGCAGGGAGTGTACTGTTGGACTTGTCGAAGCTGGGTCCCATCTTCAAACTGACGATATTTAGCAGGATGTTAGCCTGGAGGCTTCAACTCTCTAGACTTTGCTACCTTCGACTCGACAGCAGGGAGTGTATTGTTGGACATGTTCTAGAACTACTGGAGCTGGGTCCCACTATTAAAATGATGATATTTAGCAGGATGTTAGCCTGGAGGCTTCAACTCTCTAGACTTTGCTACCTTCGACTCGACAGCAGGGAGTGTATTGTTGGACATGTTCTAGAACTATTGGAGCTGGGTCCCACTATTAAAATGATGATATTTAGCAGGATGTTAGCCTGGAGGCTTCAACTCTCTAGACTTTGCTACCTTCGACTCGACAGCAGGGAGTGTATTGTTGGACATGTTCTAGAACTACTGGAGCTGGGTCCCACTATTAAAATGAAGATATTTAGCAGGATGTTAGCCTGGAGGCTTCAACTCTCTAGACTTTGCTACCTTCGACTCGACAGCAGGGAGTGTACTGTTGGACATGTTCTAGAACTACTGGAGCTGGGTCCCACTATTAAAATGAAGATATTTAGCAGGATGTTAGCCTGGAGGCTTCAACTCTCTAGACTTTGCTACCTTCGACTCGACAGCAGGGAGTGTATTGTTGGACATGTTCTAGAACTACTGGAGCTGGATCCCACTATTAAAATGAAGATATTTAGCAGGATATTAGCCTGGAGGCTTCAACTCTCTAGACTCTGCTACCTACGACTCGACAGCAGGGAGTGTATTGTTGGACATGTTCTAGAACTACTGGAGCTGGGTCCCACTATTAAAATGAAGATATTTAGCAGGATATTAGCCTGGAGGCTTCAACTCTCTAGACTCTGCTACCTTCGACTCGACAGCAGGGAGTGTATTGTTGGACATGTTCTAGAACTACTGGAGCTGGGTCCCACTATTAAAATGAAGATATTTAGAAGGATGTTAGCCTGGAGGCTTCAACTCTCTAGACTCTGCTACCTTCGACACGACAGCAGGGAGTGTATTGTTGGACATGTTCTAGAACTACTGGAGCTGGGTCCCACTATTAAAATGAAGATATTTAGCAGGATGTTAGCCTGGAGGCTTCAACTCTCTAGACTCTGCTACCTTCGACTCGACAGCAGGGAGTGTATTGTTGGACATGTTCTAGAACTACTGGAGCTGGGTCCCACTATTAAAATGAAGATATTTAGCAGGATATTAGCCTGGAGGCTTCAACTCTCTAGTTTCTGCTACCTTCGAATCACTCAGCTCACTCTAAACTTTGTTTTGCTCTTCAACTGATTCAACCAACTCTGATGTTACCTGGTGCCGAATTCCCCCTGGGCCTCTCAGCTCCTCCGTAGTGATGGTAGATGCCCTGTATCGTCTCTTCTGTGAGGATTTAATTTGTAAGCAAGGAATTCAGGACAAGTTCATTTCATACTTGTATTTTATTTGATTTTCCTTAATGATCAATCTGGAAATTTTTTTCAATTTCATATCACTTTGTTCTGGGCTAGTGTATCATCATTTCTGTCTTTGCTTCGTTTTATTTCATTTAGTATAAATTTGAATTTTTTTGTTTTATTGAGTCTATAATTTCTTTCGGTTCTCTATTAAAGAGCACGTCCATATTTATTTTTTTAAATATTATTTTTACTTAGTTAGTAATCTTCTTATATATTTATTGTTATTTTATTTTATTTTTTTCATATCTATTACTTACATTACTTAATATTTCTTATTCCAGATCTAAGTATATGAATATGTATTTTGTAATGAGGGGCACTCATTTCCATAAAGTATATATTCTTAAGTGCAATCAAATTTTACCTATCTGATAGAAATGCCGTCTTTTTTTAGTTCGGTAGGGATGAAGAGGCTGTGGCAGAAGACATTGAGAGTCGAGCGATTGAAGACTGTGGTAGAAAAATTGAACCCATAGGTATGTTATCTGCACAAAATGAATATAGAATTAATTAATTGCCGAAGCAGCCAGGAAAGCCTTGGTTGCTGGGTTCTTCACCCCAGAGATGTTCCTCACGGAGTAGCCGATCTCCTCCAGCTCCTCCTTGATGAGGGAAGTGGGTGTGGTCGGGTGGAGGTGCCTCAGTACCACCCTGAAGGCCTTATCCTGCTTTAGTTGATAGCAGTGATAGCCGTCCTTCTTCAGGTATTGGATGGTGGCGCGGTAGTCCTCCGACGTGTCTAATTGGATCTTTTTGCGCCGTATGGAGGTCTGGTATACAAAGCCTTTAAGTCCCAAAACAGCCTGAAGTTTTTTTGAATATTTAGCGAAGTCGCTTATGTTCGTGACGAAAATGGGGGTGGTTTTGGGGTTGATGGTGGCTCCTCTTCGTCGATGGCCAGAGGGGCGAAGTGATTGGAGATGGGTGAGGTTGGACGCAAAATCCCCTGGGATTCAGTTTCGGATGTCTTGTTGTCTTCCTTTTACTGGACTTTGGAAGTCGTCTGTCTATTGGAGGTCGGGCGACCTCTCTTCTCAATTCCGTTCCCTCCCATTATAACAATAAAGTAAGAGAAGAGAAAAAAAATTTAAAAAAATATATGTATAGTAATATTTTAGTAATAAGTAATAAAATGGGGGGGGGGGGGGGGGGGGGGGGGGGGGTATGTAAAGAGTCTTGGGGTTGGGGGGAAAAAGAGAAAGGATGGAAGGCACTACCTAACTCCTGGGAGCTAGTCCACTGGGCAATTAAGGAAGTGGGTCACAGTTCAAGGTATTACCCCCACTCTTCAACAGAGATAAGGTTCCTGTAGAATGCAGGAAACCCTCTCAAGCCCCTTAAAACTATGAATTTTTAAAACTGACTTGACTCAAGGTCCATTGTGGTCCAAACTTTGCACAATTTGTTCTAGTCACAGTCAGTATATGTCAAATTTCAATTACAACAATACACTTTGACACAGTAAAATCGAGCGGACAACAGGGACACGATGTGAACACTTCGGCTGCTAGGGCCAGACTATTTTAAAATTAGACAAAACAAATACTAATATAGGGACTAAAAAATGGGCGGGGTTACCATTTTTAATATTTAAGGAAACTTTCAGAACCGATAGGCAATATTGCTAAAAAAGTGGACTTTCGGATAGGTTTCAGAACAAATAATAGATTATACAAACTTCTCAAAAGCAGTAAAAACCAAACTAAAACAGATGAAAAAAGTGGAGTTTACCAGCTAGGATGTAGTTCTTGTAATTTAGTCTATGTAGGTCAAACTGGAAGACCATTTAAAAACAGGGTAAAAGATCACGTATCAGAAATAAGGTTAAACATTGACACAACTGTAATAAAATTACTTGTTGTTCGCGTTTTTAATTAAATATATACTAATTATCTTTACTTTATTTTAAATCAAAGACGCGGAGATTTTCTCAAAATTGTATAACTGATTTTACTAAATTAAAATATTTCTGGGGTGCCAGATCGCCTATTTAATAGAACGATACTCAAATTACTGATTTGAATATATAAATTGGATATCTATAAACCAAAGGCAAAAGTACGTCCAGCATAGAAAGTTTTGAAAAATGAAATTGTTGAATCACTATTGACCAGGTTGGAGCATTGGAAGCAAACTACAAAAATTAGAAACTCATATTTAAAAGAATATAATTACAAGAAATAAACTTAAAATTAGAATACATACTATTAAAATTAGATCTCGGATGGCTACTTGTGTATGGATGGGTTCTCGACTCCTTCCAGCGACTTCTTCTAATGTATGATTCTTCGGTCTGAGAAAAGTTGACTGGGTGGCGGGCGGAGATAATGGGGCTGAACGAGTGGGAGGACGAATAGTGAACGGGAATCTATAAGGGGGACTACTGACTGGGGACTTCTCGAAGACTGACTGAACTGAACTGAACTGTGGCTGTAGACTGACTCTAGACTTCAACTGTAGACTTCCTTCTTTCTTCTCCAAGGATCCCTCGAACCTTCCCCCACCACTTTTGACATCCCCTCTTTTTTCCATCCTACAGACGGCAAAAGGGGGAAGTTCTTCTTTCACAACGGCGAGCATTTTATTTGACTTGTCAAATTTCCCGATGGACACTCTGGAAGTGTATATGATTCTAAAAGAAGGCTTTATGGGTCCATTATCAGGTATAATCAATCCTGTTACTGTCACCTTTGCTAAATTACTCCCTTGACGAAGGTAAAAGGATCCAACTCTCTACCTGATCCCCTCAGCCCCTTGGGTTACTTCCTTACTCCACACATCAATATATTTTATATATATTTTAAAGAATACATTCAGACCCAGTCGCAATCCCATTACACTACACAACATACAACACAGTAAAATCAACTTTCGCACAACACATCAACGAAAACAAACACCATTTTGACATAACCACAGGCGTACAATTTTTGTGACAAAGGTGCATTACTCAACTCAATGGAACAACTGGAAATAAACAGAGAACTACAAGAAGGAAATTGTATGAACGATGAGACCAATCTCAAATATTCACCCCTTTTATCGCCAATAATATAATCCTCCAGTCTCTTTGATCCTCCAATACTTACTTTCTCAAAAAACTGTGTATTTTTATCCATATATTTATTGCTGTCATCTTTAATTTATTATATGTATGCATATATATTTGTATTTCCCACATTAGTAAGTAAGAATTCTTACGTATGCCTTTCGGACTTTGTAACGCACCCCCTACATTCCAACGAATGATCAATATGGCTATATCTAATCTGAAAAATGTTCTAGTTTACATGGACGACATTATAATATTTTCTGACACAGTAGACGAACACCTCCTACTTCTAACAAAAGTTTTTGAGAGAATACAAGACCACAATTTAACAATACAATTAGACAAAACTGAATTTTTGAAAACAGAAATACCATTCCTTGGACATATAGTATCAAGCGAAGGTTTAAAACCTCATCCAGATAAAATTAAATCCATTATTGATTTTCCTGTCCCTCAATCGGAAAAAGAAATACGACAATATCTCGGACTGACAGGATATTATCGAAAATTTATTCAAAGTTATGCCCACATTAGTAAGCCCCTCACACGGCAATTACAAAATAAAATTCCGCAAATAACAGAAGAGTACACTACAGCTGTTCGAACGCTGAAAGACCTCATTACAAATTCTCCTATTTTACAATTCCCTGACTGGAATTTGCCTTTTACTTTAACTACTGACGCTAGTAATATCGCCGTTGGAGCAGTGCTTTCCCAACTTTCAGAAGGGAGGGAACACCCTATTGCCTTCGCATCTCGAGCACTTTCAGAGACAGAACAAAGAGGAATAGGAATAGTTTTTTTTGGCGCTTAACTGCATGGTTTTTAGCACCGTGTACCGAATTATATAGTAGAAGAAAGTATATGAATGCATATATCTGTAAGTATTTCATACCTCGTTAAAGTTACATATCCTTTGAAGCCCTTTATAGTTTAATATGTCATATAAGTGAAGTATACAGATATTAGTACTTTTGAGTTTTTCTTTTTCTGTACGGTCTAACATATAGGCCGTATCCTTTTCTGTATGGCCTCACATATAATCCTTGACCAATCTTCTGACCTTCCATTGTTCTATTATGTCTTTTAATTTCCTCCAATTTTGCTCTTGCATTCTGAACATCAGATACGGTTTTAGCTATAGCCGACGCACCTCCAGCTAAACTACCGAGAGCTGACAGACCTGCAAATAAGGGTACGAGAAAGGGTAATACTCCACCGGTTTTAGGCAATGGGAGCACTCTTGGTGTCTTAGTAATTTTCCCTTTTTGTAAATATCGTTTAGCCCTTTTCAATGCAATAACTGAGGCTTTATCAATAGGTAAATGATGGCGTACTCGTGCAGCTTTTATAAGTTTGCCAAATGAACTACCACGTAGTCCCGAACCAATTTTGACTTTGGCTTTCATTGCGTTAGTTACAACCCAAGCAGCCGTCTTCTCTCCCCACTTTGCCTCCTTAGATTGTACTCTTGCCCAAGCTTTATCTGCCAAGATTCTATCTGCTGTGTGTCGCTGAGATAAATCTTTAGTCTTTGAATAGGATATATCGTGTTCACGACAGACTTCGTCTAGAGGATTAATTCCTCTAATACCTCAAGCTAAGCGTTCTTGTAGGCGGGTGCCAGGACCGCAAAAATTATAACCTGGGATGTGAGCTTCAAATGGCAGCTTATTGATCAGAGTGTTTACTATGGTGCCTCCTACTATCTTTCGTTTCATACTGAATGCTGACGCTCATATCCATAAATTTATATACAGTTGCTTCTACCCAAGAGGTTTCATTTACCGAGATGCATTTGGAGTCTCAGCCTTTACAACTGAAAGTTGTTAATCTTCTTTCCAACCACAATGAAAATGTGGAATCCACGACGAGTCTGTTACCAGCAAGCCCCCTGACATTTGTTTGCGGAGCTAGTGGATCGGGGAAAACCAATTTGGTCATTAGCCTTCTCCTCGATGAAAACGGTCTTCGTTTTGAAAATGTTTACGTTTACTCTCGATCTTTATTATCACAGAGCAAATACACTTTTTTGAAAGAGGTTTTGGACACGGTTCCTGAAATTGGCTATTACACATTCGATGACTCGGAAACTATGATACAATTGGAAGATGCAAAACCTCAATCGGTCTTTGTATTTGATGACGTCAGCCTTGATAACCACAATATAATCAGAAAATATTTTAGCATGGGACGGCATAAGTCTATATACCCTATTTATATTGGGCAAACATATGCGTACATACCCAAACATTTAATTAGAGACAATGCCAACTTTTTAATACTTTTTCGTCAAGATCTGTTAAATTTAAAACATATTTATCAAGATCACGTCAGCTCGGGTGATCTTACATTTGATTTCTTTGAAAAAATGTGTGCTCTATGTTGGGGCGACGACCCATATGGGTTCTTTGTCCTTGATAAAACCCGGGAGGTGGACAGGGGGAGGTACCGGAAGGGTTTTGACACATTTATATTAATGTAGTAAATAGGCGTCTCTCCTCAGTTTAAAATGAAACGTTCAATAGTATGCGATATTATAGAGACCTCTAAAGGTTTAAGAAAAAAATTCAAATCTATCAAGAGAGGATCTGTAGAGACCCAGGAATCACTGGAAAAAACATTCGGACCTGTTACTAAACCTCTTCAAGAATTAAGTGAAACTCTGAAAAGAGATAAAGTTTCCCCGTCAATGGCAGAAATTAAGGGCGTGAATCAGACTCATCTCCCCACCTCGATTGCACCGAAATCAGAGAAATTAGGAATATATGCAGAGGAAACACTTTTACCCCCTACCATTACACCAACAAGTGGAACGTTTGGAAAAAGAAAATTTCAGCTTTACACTCCGACATTCACTGCTACTCCTGATGACGAAGAGACTGAGCAGCCTTTCGAAGAAGTATTTGAAAGTTCATCACGACCCCGTGCACCTGTAGAAGAGGCTCAACGTTTGTCGCAAACATCGGCTGGTAAGGAGGAAGTTGAGCAACTGTTAGAACATAGCAACATTGGACCTTATTTGCATCCATATATAAAAAAGTTTCTGAGTGGTCAAACAAGAGACTTTGACGATCGCTATGGACTTCGCTTTCTTCCTAGCGGGGGATTAACATTGGGTGATACTAGCGTACAGGTGGACCATAATGATTTAACAGTCAATGACCAATTTTATGAGGGAACGCCAGGGCTCTATCAACTTTTGTTTTCAAAAGAACCGAAGACTTACACGAATGAGGATTTAGATAAATATAAGGAACTACTGACGTTTTCAAATGCTCATAAGCGACAGTTTAGTGAAGTGAAGGGCTTGAGCGGCAATAGAGGTTCAAAGTATAAAACTATTATCTCGAAACTCTTTCCACCTACAGCCGCTAGACACTATCAAATACGTCAGACTAAACAATCACAATGCTCTAGCTACCAGTACCAAGCCTCAATTCAAAATAGAGGATTATGTACGGGTATCTAAATTGCGCAATGCATTTTCAAAAGCTTACTTAGCTCAGTTTTCACCCGAAATATTTAGAATCGTCAAGGTGCGTTTTACCAACCCACCCACATACCTTCTTCAAGATGTGAATAAGGAAGATATACAAGGTGAATTTTATGAACAAGAGCTGCAGCATGTCCACGATCATGAAGTCTATCTTATTGAAAAAGTTCTGCGAAGAAAAGGCAAAAACCTGTATGTGAAATGGATGGGATTCCCCGAAAAAACCTGGATACGTTCATCAGATTTAGTGTGATTGTTAATGCCTCATTTGTTCTATGCTTTTTTATTATTTTTTATTTTAGCTGGGTCTTATAACTGGATTTGATATGGGGAAGTACAGAGGGGCTGATGTTCGAAATTTGGGCTGGGGCTGGATACGCCAGGTCTGATATTTCCTATAACATAATCAAGGTCGATGTAAGGAAGCTGGGTCTTATAACTGGATTTGATATGGGGAAGTACAGAGGGGCTGATGTTCGAAATTCGGGCTGGGCCTGGGTACGCCAGGTCTGATATTTTCTATTACATAATCAAGGTCGATGTAAAGAAGCTGGGTCTTATAACTGGATTTGATATGGGGAAGTACAGAGGGGCTGATGTTCGAAATTTGGGCTGGGCCTGGGTACGCCAGGTCTGATATTTTCTATTACATAATCAAGGTCGATGTAAGGAAGCTGGGTCTTATAACTGGATTTGATATGGGGAAGTACAGAGGGGCTGATGTTCGAAATTTGGGCTGGGCCTAGATACGCCAGGTCTGATATTTCCTATTACATAATCAAGGTCGAGGTATGGAAGCTAGGTCTCATAACTGGATTTGATATGGGGAAGTACAGAGGGGCTGATGTTCGAAATTAGGGCTGGGTCTCGGTACGCCTGATATTTCCTATTACATAATCAAGGCCATCTAATGTTGTGGGAGCTGGCTGCGGGGGCGGCCGCCATCTTGCCCAGTAGCCCTTGGCCCAGAACCATCTTTTCTCCCCCTACTAACACTTAATTTTAATGAAGAATGGGTCCACAAGGAGAGAGCTCCAATATTCAAGCCAGCAACACAGACACCGAGATGCGGACAATCTCACTTACACGTCCAGGAATATATTATCGAGGTACCTCGTAGTTAAGTTATAATAAGGTCCTTCAGACATACGCCCATTGTATCAATTAAATAGGTTTTTGTAAATATGTTATTTAAAATAAATATGTTACAGTTCTAAGTTTGATTCATTCCACCCCCCCCCCCCCCCCCCCCCCACCACTCATGCTTCTTCAGGTTGGCAACAGTAGTTAATTATTACTAATTATTGGTGTCAACTACACATTAGAAACTTGTATTCGTTCTTACCGTGAGGAGTGTACCCAGCTATCCAAGGCATTTTTCAATTAAAGTCGCGATATAGAAAATTTCGATTTTAATTTACTTTATTTACTAACTAGCAGTAATACCCGGCATTGCCCGGGGAACTTTGACTTTTCTACTATTATCTCCTATAAGTCTTTTAAATTCTTCAACAGTACATTCATGATGTTATAATTTTCAATTATTCATACGGAATAAGGCTTATAGTCCTTCAACGTCAAACACCCCAGCTAGTAAGTTTTTAGGACCCCTGGGCATCACAGCTAGTATGCGTCTTTCAACAGCGGAAACCACAGATAGTGAATACTTAGCATCGCTGGACATCCTAGCCGGTGCGTACTTAAGAACGCTATTGACCGCAGCTAGTAAATGCCTTGCAACAGCGGACCCCACAGCGAATACATAGTTACTACTACTACATGTGAAATTCATGCCAATCCGCTTACCCTTTAACAGTACATTCATGATGTTATAATTTTCAATTATTCATACGGAATAAGGCTTATAGTCCTTCAACTATAGCAACGCTAGTAAGTTTTTAGGACCCCTGGGCACCACAGCTAGTATGCGCCTTTCAACGGCGGAAACCACAGCTAGTGAATACTTAGCTTCGCTGGACGTCCTAGCCAGTGCGAACTTAAGAACGTTTGTGACCACAGCTAATATATGCCTTGCAACGGCGGATCCCACAGCTAGTATGTAGTTAGAACGCTGGTCACCGCAGCTAGTATGTGTCTCGCAAGAGCGGACCCCACAGCTAGTACGAAGTTAGGAACGCTGGGCATCACAGCTAGTAAGTGCCTTACAACAGCGGCCCCCACAGCTAGTACGTAGTTAGAACCACTGGGCATCACAGCTAGTATGTGTTTTGCAACGGCGGACCCCACAGCTAGTACGTAGTTAGGAACGCTGGTCACCACAGCTAGTATGTGCCTCGCAACAGCGGACCCCACAGCTAGTACGAAGTTAGGAACACTGGGCCCTACAGGTAGTAGGTGCCTTGCAACTGCGGACCCCACAGATAGTATGTAGTTAGAACCACAGGGCATCACAGCTAGTATGAGTTTTGCAACGGTGGACCCCACAGCTAGTACCTACGTAGTTAAATACGCTGGGCCACACTGCTAGCGCCTTGCAACAGCAGACCCCACAGCTAGTACGTAATTAAGAACGCTGGGCATCACAGCTAGTAAATGTCTTGTAGGTGCCTTGCAACAGCGAACCCCACAGCCAGTACATAGTTAGGAACGCTGGGCATCACAGCTAGTAAATGTCTTGTAGGTGCCTTGCAACAGCGAACCCCACAGCCAGTACATAGTTAGGAACGCTGGGGCTGAGCACTACAGCTAGTAAGTGCCTTGCAACAGCGGACCCCACAGCTAGTACGATATTAGGAACCCTGGGCATCACAGCTAGTATGCTTTTGCAACGACGGACCCCACAGCTAGTACGTTTTTAGGAACGCTGGGCCCTACAGGTAGTAGGTGCCTTGCAACTGCGGACCCCACAGATAGTATGTAGTTAAAACCCCGTATCACAGCTAGTATGAGTTTTGCAACGGTGGACCCCACAGCTAGTAGCTACGTAGTTAAATACGCTGGGCCACACTGCTAGCGCCTTGCAACAGCGGACCCCACAGCTAGTATGTAGTTAAATACGCTGGGCATTACAGTTAGTAAGTGCTTTGCAACAGCGAACTTCACAGCTAGTACATAGTTAGAAACGCTGGGCACTACAGCTAGTAAATGCCTTGCAACAACGGACCCCACAACTAGTACGTAGTTATGAACGCTGGTCACCACAGCTAGTATGTGCCTCGCAACAGCGGACCCCACAGCTAGTACGAAGTTAGGAACGCTGGGCATCACAGCTATTAAGTGCCTTGCAACAGCGGACCCCAAAGCTAGTACGTAGTTAAATACGCTGGGCATTACAGTTAGTAAGTGCTTTGCAACAGCGAACTTCACAGCTAGTACATAGTTAGGAACGCTGGGCACTACAGCTAGTAAATGTCTTGCAACAACGGACCCCACAGCTAGTACGTTTTTAGGAACGCTGGGCCCTACAGGTAGTAGGTGCCTTGCAACTGCGGACCCCACAGATAGTATGTAGTTAGAACCACAGGGCATCACAGCTAGTATGAGTTTTGCAACGGTGGACCCCACAGCTAGTACCTACGTAGTTAAATACGCTGGGCCACACTGCTAGCGCCTTGCAACAGCAGACCCCACAGCTAGTACGTAATTAAGAACGCTGGGCATCACAGCTAGTAAATGTCTTGTAGGTGCCTTGCAACAGCGAACCCCACAGCCAGTACATAGTTAGGAACGCTGGGGCTGAGCACTACAGCTAGTAAGTGCCTTGCAACAGCGGACCCCACAGCTAGTACGATATTAGGAACGCTGGACATCACAGCTAGTAAATGTCTTGCAACAGTGAACCCCACAGCGAATACATAGTTACTAGTACTACTACATGTGAAATTCATGACAATCCGATTCATGACAATACGATCAACCGTTAATGAGCTAACTCTATTTGTATATTTAGCCCCCCCCACAACCCTCCTTCCTGTTCAAAATTTTGGGCCGTCACACACCTAATATTTCTATTTGACCTTTAGGAATATTACATGTGAAATTTCATGACGATTCGCCCATTAGTTAATGAGTTAGCTCTATATTTATACTTAGGCCCCCCCACTACCCCCCCTCCCGTAAAAACTTTTGAGCCGTCACACCGCCTATTTTTTTATTTGGTCTTCAGGAATACTACATGTGAAACTTCGTGACAATCCGACCAACTGTTAAAGAGTTAGCTCTATATTTATACTTAGGCCCCCCACAACCCCACTCCCGTTCAAAACTTTGGGACGTCACACACCTTTTTTTGCTATTTGGCTTTTAAAAATACTACATGTGAAATTTCATGACGATTCGCCCATTAGTTAATGAGTTAGCTCTATATTTATACTTAGGCCCCCCCACATCCCCCCCTCCCGTTCAAAACTTTGGGACGCCACACACCTTATTTTTCTATTTGGCCTTCAGGAATACTCCATGTGAAATTTCGTGACAATCCGACCAACCGTTAAAGAATTAGCTCTATATTTATACTTAGGCCCCCCCACAACCCCCCCTCCCGTTCAAAACTTTGGGACGCCACACACCTTTTTTTGCTATTTGGCTTTTAAAAATACTACATGTGAAATTTCATGACGATTCGCCCATTAGTTAATGAGTTAGCTCTATATTTATACTTAGGCCCCCCCACATCCCCCCCTCCCGTTCAAAACTTTGGGACGCCACACACCTTATTTTTCTATTTGGCCTTCAGGAATACTCCATGTGAAATTTCGTGACAATCCGACCAACCGTTAAAGAATTAGCTCTATATTTATACTTAGGCCCCCCCACAACCCCCCCTCCCGTTCAAAACTTTGGGACGCCACACACCTTTTTTTCCTATTTGGCTTTTAAAAATACTACGTGAAATTTCATGACGATTCGCCCATTAGTTAATGAGTTAGCTCTATATTTATACTTAGGCCCCCCCACAACCCCCCCTCCCGTTCAAAACTTTGGGACGCCACACACCTTATTTTTCTATTTGGCCTTCAGGAATACTCCATGTGAAATTTCGTGACAATCCGACCAACCGTTAAAGAATTAGCTCTATATTTATACTTAGGCCCCCCCACAACCCCCCCTCCCGTTCAAAACTTTGGGACGCCACACACCTTTTTTTCCTCTTTGGCTTTTAAAAATACTACGTGAAATTTCATGACGATTCGCCCATTAGTTAATGAGTAAGCTCTATATTTATACTTAGGCCCCCCCACAACCCCCCCTCCCGATCAAAACTTTGGGACGCCACACACCTTTTTTTCCTATTTGGCTTTTAAAAATACTACATGTGAAATTTCATGACGATTCGCCCATTAGTTCATGAGTTAGCTCTATATTTATACTTAGGCCCCCCCACAACCCCCCCTCCCGTTCAAAACTTTGGGACGCCACACACCTTTTTTTCCTATTTGGCCTTCAGGAATACTACATGTGAAATTTCATGACAATTTGACCATTAGTTAATGAGTTAGCACTATTTATATACTTAGGCCCCCCTTACAACCCCCCCTCCCGATCAAAATTTTGGGACGCCACATAGCCTATTATTCAATCGGGCTCAAAAGAATGCTACATGGGAAGTTTCATAAAAATCCGTCCAGCGGTTTGGGCGTGATGCTGGAACAAACATACAAACAAACAAACAAACCCCGTTTCAGCTTTATTAATATAGACTAGCAGTAATACCCGCCGTTGCCCGGGGAACTTTGATTTTTGTCCCAATATCTTCTATAACGCTATTCAGTTCCTCGACAGTACATTCATGATGTTATAATTTTCAATTATTCATACGGAATAAGGCTTATAGTCCTTCAGCTGTTGTAACGCTAGTAAGTTTTTAGGACTCCTGGGCACCACAGCTAGTATGCGCCTTTCAACGGCGGAAGCCACACCTAGTGAATACTTAGCATCGCTGGACGTCATAGTCAGTGCGTACTTAAGAACGTTTGTGACCACAGCTAGTATGTGCTTGCAACGCTGAGCACCACAGCTAGTACGTAGTTGGGAATGCTGGGCATCATAGCTAGTATGTGCCTTGCGACGGCGGACCCAACAGCTAGTACGTAGTTAGGAACGCTGGTCACCACAGCTAGTATGTGCCTCGCAACAGAGGACCCCACAGCTAGTACGAAGTTAGGAACGCTGGGCATCACAGCTATTAAGTGCCTTGCAACAGCGGACCCCACAGCTAGTATGTAGTTAAATACGCTGGGCATTACAGTTAGTAAGTGCTTTGCAACAGCGAACTTCACAGCTAGTACACAGTTAGAAACGCTGGGCACTACAGCTAGTAAATGCCTTGCAACAACGGACCCCACAACTAGTACGTAGTTATGAACGCTGGTCACCACAGCTAGTATGTGCCTCGCAACAGCGGACCCCACAGCTAGTACGAAGTTAGGAACGCTGGGCATCACAGCTATTAAGTGCCTTGCAACAGCGGACCCCACAGCTAGTACGTAGTTAAATACGCTGGGCATTACAGTTAGTAAGTGCTTTGCAACAGCGAACTTCACAGCTAGTACATAGTTAGGAACGCTGGGCACTACAGCTAGTAAATGTCTTGCAACAACGGACCCCACAGCTAGTACGTTTTTAGGAACGCTGGGCCCTACAGGTAGTAGGTGCCTTGCAACTGCGGACCCCACAGATAGTATGTAGTTAGAACCACAGGGCATCACAGCTAGTATGAGTTTTGCAACGGTGGACCCCACAGCTAGTACCTACGTAGTTAAATACGCTGGGCCACACTGCTAGCGCCTTGCAACAGCAGACCCCACAGCTAGTACGTAATTAAGAACGCTGGGCATCACAGCTAGTAAATGTCTTGTAGGTGCCTTGCAACAGCGAACCCCACAGCCAGTACATAGTTAGGAACGCTGGGGCTGAGCACTACAGCTAGTAAGTGCCTTGCAACAGCGGACCCCACAGCTAGTACGATATTAGGAACGCTGGACATCACAGCTAGTAAATGTCTTGCAACAGTGAACCCCACAGCGAATACATAGTTACTAGTACTACTACATGTGAAATTCATGACAATCCGATTCATGACAATCCGACCAACTGTTAAAGAGTTAGCTCTATATTTATACTTAGGCCCCCCCACAACCCCCCCTCCCGTTCAAAACTTTGGGACGCCACACACCTTTTTTTCCTATTTGGCTTTTAAAAATACTACATGTGAAATTTCATGACGATTCGCCCATTAGTTAATGAGTTAGCTCTATATATATATTTAGGCCCCCCCACAACCCCCCCTCCCGTTCAAAACTTTGGGACGCCACACACCTTTTTTTCCTGTTTGGCTTTTAAAACGACTACGTGTGAAATTTCATGACAATTTGACCATTAGTTAATGAGTTAGCACTATTTATATACTTAGGCCCCCCTTACAACCCCCCCTTCCGATCAAAATTTTGGGACGCCACATAGCCTATTATTCAATCGGGCTCAAAAGAATGCTACATGGGAAGTTTCATAAAAATCCGTCCAGCGGTTTGGGCGTGATGCTGGAACAAACATACATACATACATACATACACCCCACAGCTAGTACGAAGTTAGGAACGCTGGGCATCACAGCTATTAAGTGCCTTGCAACAGCGGACCCCACAGCTAGTATGTAGTTAAATACGCTGGGCATTACAGTTAGTAAGTGCTTTGCAACAGCGAACTTTACAGCTAGTACATAGTTAGGAACGCTGGGCACTACAGCTAGTATGTGCCTTGCAACAACGGACCCCACAGCTAGTACGTAGTTAGAAACGCTGGTCACCACAGCTAGTATGTGCCTCGCAACAGCGGACCCCACAGCTAGTACGAAGTTAGGAACGCTGGGCATCACAGCTATTAAGTGCCTTGCAACAGCGGACCCCACAGCTAGTACGTAGTTAAATACGCTGGGCATTACAGTTAGTAAGTGCTTTGCAACAGCGAACTTCACAGCTAGTACATAGTTAGGAACGATGGGCACTACAGCTAGTAAATGCCTTGCAACAACGGACCCCACCGCTAGTACGATATTAGGAACCCTGGGCATCACAGCTAGTATGCTTTTGCAACGACGGACCCCACAGCTAGTACGTTTTTAGGAACGCTGGGCCCTACAGGTAGTAGGTGCCTTGCAACGGCGGACCCCACAGCTAGTACCTACGTAGTTAAATACGCTGGGCCACACTGCTAGCGCCTTGCAACAGCAGACCCCACAGCTAGTACCTACGTAGTTAAATACGCTGGGCCACACTGCTAGCGCCTTGCAACAGCAGACCCCACAGCCAGTACATAGTTAGGAACGCTGGGGCTAGTAAGTGCTTGTAAGTGCCTTGCAACAGCGGACCCGACAGCTAGTACGATATTAGGAACGCTGGACATCACAGCTAGTAAATGTCTTGCAACAGGGAACCCCACAGCGAATACATAGTTACTACTACTACATGTGAAATTCATGACAATCCGATTCATGACAATACGATCAACAGTTAATGAGCTAGCTCTATATTTATACTTAGCCCCCCCCCCCTCAACCCCGCCACCCGTTCAAAACTTCGGGACGCCACACACCTTATTTTTCTATTTGGCCTTCAGGAATAATATATGCGAAATTTCGTGACAATCCGACCAACTGTTAAAGAGTTAGCTCTATATTTATACTTAGGCCCCCCCACAACCCCCCCCCCCCTCCCGTTCAAAACTTTAGGACGCCACACACCTTTTTTTCCTATTTGGCTTTCAAAAATACTACATGTGAAATTTCATGACGATTCACCCATTAGTTAATGAGTTAGCTCTATATTTATACTTAGGCCCCCCCACAACCCCCCCTCCCGTTCAAAACTTCGGGACGCCACACACCTTATTTTTCTATTTGACCTTCAGGAATACTACATGCGAAATTTCATGACAATACGACCAATCGTTAAAACGTTAGCACTATATTTATACTTAGGCGTGCCCCCACAACCCCCCACCAGTTCAAAACTTCGGGACGCCACACACCTTATTTTTCTATTTAACCTTCAGGAATAATACATGCCAAATTTCGTGACAATACGACCAACCGTTAATGAGCTAGCTCTATATTTATACTTAGCCCCCCTCCCCTTAACCCCCCCACCAGTTCAAAACTTCGGGACGCCACACGCCTTATTTTTCTATTTGGCCTTCAGGAATAATACATGCGAAATTTCATGACAATACGACCAACCGTTAATGAGCTAGCTCTATATTTACACTTAGCCCCCCCCCCTCAACCCCCCCACCAGTTCAAAACTTCGGGACGCCATACACCTTATTTTTCTATTTGGCCTTCAGGAATACTACATGGGAAATTTCGTGACAATACGATCAACCGTTAATGAGCTAGCTCTATATTTATACTTAGCCCCCCCCCCCTCAACCCCCCCACCAGTTCAAAACTTTGGGACGCCATACACCTTATTTTTCTATTTGGCCTTCAGGAATACTACATGGGAAATTTCGTGACAATACGACCAACCGTTAATGAGCTAGCTCTATATTTTTCTTAGCCCCCCCCCCTCAACCCCCCCACCAGTTCAAAACTTCGGGACGCCACACACCTTATTTTTCTATTTGGCCTTCAGGAATAATACATGCGAAATTTCATGACAATACGACCAACCGTTAATGAGCTAACTGTATATGTATACTTAGGCCCCCCCACAACCCCCCCTCCCGTTTAAAGTATTGGGCCTTCACACACCCTATTTTTCTATTTGGCCTTTAAAAATACTACATGTGAAATTTCGTGACAATCCGACCAATCCTTCATGAGCTAGGACTATATTTATACTTAGGCCCCCCCACAACCCCCCCACCAGTTCAAAACTTTGGGACGCCACACACCTTTTTTTCCTTTTTGACTTTTAAATAGACTACATGTGAAATTTCATGACAATTCGTCCATTAGTTAATGAGTTAGCACTGTTTATATACTTAGGCCCCCCTTACAACCCCCCCTCCCGATCAAAATTTTGGGACGCCACATAGCCTATTTTTCAATCGGGCTCATAGGGATGCTACATGGGAAGTTTCATAAAAATCCGTCCAGCCGTTTGGGCGTGATGCTGGAACAAACATACAAACAAACAAACCCCGTTTCAGCTTTATTAATATAGATTAAATTCACACTCAAACTCACTCTTCACACGGAAGGAAAGGTTATAATATATATTTCGGATTTTTTTAAATGTTTCACATGCCTATTTTATCCTACTTTTTCAGAAATTGCAAAGAATTTGATACTCAAAGGATTATTGCGTAATGAATCCAGCGAAAGAGTAAGCATGTAATTCTCTTAATGTTAATCTTTTTTGGACTTTTTTTCATTTTTGAATAGGTTGAAAATTGAGTCGAATTTTAGAGAAAATTGAATTTGTATGCACATCTATTCACTTTGATAGTGGGTTCCGAACCCGGCCGAGGCCCTTAGATTTTATCTGGGAGGTTAATAATTCATGAGCATGCCGTCCTTCAGATGGGATGTGAAGCGTTTGCCCGAGCCTGTGCAATGTCAGGTACTCGTTGAAGACCCTTACCCTAGGGGACTAATCCTGGGTAGGCATAATATAGGACTCCCACAGCAGAGTCAAGCTCAAGTCCACCAGAGAGAGAGCATTCTTGTAGTAAGCGATATGACCTTGTAGTTAAAGCCCGGGCATGAGTCATAATAAATAACTAAGAAATAACTGTTTCTGTCTCCAAGTTAACTCCCTCGTTATTCAGTGATTCTGAACTCATTTATGTATCCCAAATGTTATTCCTTTATAAACAGTTTCAAAATATAAAGATTCGTTGGAATATGTTCAGTTATTTTCATGTGATGAAGGAGCAAATCGATTTTGGCTTTTCCATAGAGAAGTCGATTTGAGCCTTTCCATAGAGGAGTAGATTTGGGCTTTTCCATAGAGAAGTCAATTTGGTCGATTTGGGCTTTTCCATAGAGAAGTAGATTTGAGCCTTTCCAAGAGAAGTAGATTTGGACTTTCCAAAGAAAAGTCGATTTGAGCACTTCCACAGATAGGTCGATTTCGGCTCTTCATAGAACGGATGATTTGAACTTTTCCTTATAGAAGACGTTTTGAACCTTTCCATATAAAAGACGATTTGGACCTTTCCATTTTAAATGTCACCCGATAATGGCGTATGCCTGGCACGCTCTTGCATAAGCCAAGTGGATAAGGCATTTTCCATTTCAGGACACACCTGTATTAACTGACAGAAAGGGGGAAGGGAGGGGAGTGCAAGAGTGGCCATGTTTGTTTACATCCGGCGCAGCGCGAAGACAGAAAGGGGGAAGGGAGGGGAGTGCAAGAGTGGCTATGTTTGTTTACATCCGGCGCGGCACGAAGACAGAAAGGGGAAGGGAGGGGAGTGCAAGAGTGGCTATATTTGTTTACATCCTGCGCGGCACGAAGCCAGAAAGGGGAAGGGAGGGGAGTGCAAGTGTGGCTATGTTTGTTTACATCCGGCGCGGCACGAAGACAGAAAGGGGAAGGGAGGGGAGTGCAAGAGTGGCTATGTTTGTTTACATCCGGCGCGGCACGAAGACAGAAAGGGGAAGGGAGGGGAGTGCAAGAGTGGCTATGCTTGTTTACAGCCGGCGCGGCACGAAGACAGAAAGGGGAAGGGAGCGGAGCACAAGAGTGGCTATGTTTGTTTACATCCGGCGCGGCACGAAGACAGAAAGGGGAAGGAAGGGGAGTGCAAGAATGGCTATGTTTGTTTACATCCGGCGCGGCACGAAGACAGAAAGGGGAAGGAAGGGGAGTGCAAGAGTGGCTATGTTTGTTTACATCCGGCGCGGCACGAAGGCAGAAAGGGGAAGGAAGGGGAGCACAAGAGTGGGTATGTTTGTTCACATCCGCCGCAGCGCGAAGACAGAAAGGGGAAGGGAGGGGAGCGCAAGAATGGCCATGACCTATGTTACCCTAGAAAAAGGGCATTCCTGTGCCGACCATGTTTTGGAATAAATATTATTTTCAGTAAAACTGCTCCCCAACTCTTCCCAGCAATATGTCTCCATAGTTTACTACTATAAATAATTGGTTTTTACCTCATTTTCAGTGTTTTCACCGTTGTTATCTCCGGAAGTGGGGTGTCGTAAGTATTTAAATAAACAATATTCTATTCTAATTACGCAATGCATTGGTAAAAGCGTGAGTTTTTTTTTTATTTCAGCTATCACAAAGCTATTGTTTCATTTTTAGTTAATTCTGCAAACGCTATAACTGATAATGAACAACATGACAGTGACGTAAAAAGTAATAACGAAATTATTGATGTGAACGTGTTCATAAAAATCATATTGTATTGATTTTTTCTGTCTGGTTACGGAACAGCTGTTTTGGCTATAAAGTCTATATTTTGGCTTATATTATGACAATTATCAATTGGTGATTAACGAGCTAAAAACATTGATTACTTCGCCGTTTGAAACCAAACAGTGCAACAAAAAAATAAAGATCAGCCTCGCAACGACTAATGAGTACCGCAAGGTGACTAAATTTTATGACGATAACAAGTGAAGTACTACACCTTCGTCAACCCCGAGGACAGAAAACTCTCCTTCATTATACGGGGAGTCCCTTACTCACTAACAGAAACTGAAATAACAGACGAACTGACCCAGACATATCCTGTTTTAAAAGTGACCAGCATCCTGAATCATGACAGACGCCCCACACCTCTCTGTGCAGTTGAGCTGGAAAACTGCCCATCTGGAAAGGCCATATTCCAACTGACGCGGCTCTATTATACAGTCGTCAAAGTAGAGCCATGCCGACGTTCCACCAGAGCCGTGCAGTGCACGAACTGTCAGTCTTTTGGCCAAACCAAAAACGTTTGCCGACTGGACCCCAAGTGTGTGAAGTGCGAGGGAGACCACCACTTTTCAGCATGTCCCTCCAGACAGAAGAAGATAGAATCTCCCAAGTGCGCCAACTGCCAGGGCAACCATCCAGCCAGCTACAGAGGTTGTGCATCTACAATACCTACATAGACAGGACTACCAGGCAGAGACAACCTAAACAACAAGACCCGGTAACCCCCAGTGTACCACCCAAAGGACAACCCACAACCCACTGCTGGTTCGACCAAAGTAGACCCCGAACTTTCCAACCTCGACCTCAACCTAACTTACCCAGCAGCCAAGACAACCAACCAGCTAACGACATGACCGACATCACCAGTACTCTAATCACCTTTACAAACCATTCATCCCTATCATAAAGTCATTTTTATCTAATATCCTCTCCCAAGTATTCTCATTTAACAATGGTGGACCCTAATTTTAATATTTTTCATAATTTATCCATCCTCAACTGGAACGCTGACGGTGTAAAAAAAAGACGAACAATACTCTCGGACTTTTTAACTCGCTACAACTTCGACATCATTTGTATCACAGAAACTCACCTCCATAATACCGACACGTTCAAGTTGAAAGGGTACACCATATACAGACAAGACAGACAAACCAGATTCGGAGACGTCGCTGTTTGTATAAAAAAGAACCTCGCACACTCTCAGCTTCTCTTACCCACACCCCAAGAGCTGGAAGCCGTTGGTGCCATACTCACACTCAAACACAACAGAACACTTAACATAATCTCAGCATATCGTCGGCATCAGAATTCACCAGAGAGACTTTGAACACATTTACACTGGGGGGCGGCGACGATTACTAGGTGCCTTAAATAGTAAAAATACAATTTGCTATATTACTAGGTGACTCATATAGTAAAAATACAATTTGGGGATGTAGACGGACAAACAACAATGGGACAAGACTCTTAAACATCATTAACAATTTAGGCGTACAAATATCAGCACCGGACGAACCGACATTTTATCCTACACAACAGAGGTGTTCCCAGACATCTTGGACATTGGACTAGTACAAAATTTTACACTGCCCCTTTATCACGAACCACTGACAGAACTCGACTCTGACCATCATCCAGTCGTGTGTACCTTCGGAGTGAATCCGAAACAGGCAGAACATCTGCCAAGACTGATACAGGGGAAAATAGACTGGGACACATTTAGATGGAAGATGGACAAAAACATAGACATCCCTTTGCATTAAGACAATACTGAAGACATAGACGACTCGTTGAAAGTTTTCACTCAAGCTATTTACACCTCGATACACAATTCAACACATAATCACTACAAGGACCAACGCAACATCCGACAAAATAAGACCCCTATACGCATAATGACATGATAAACGAAAAAATACACTCCGCAAACACTGGCAACGAACACGCGATCCACAAGAGAAACGAGAACCGACTGACGAGACTAATACGATGGGAATGACTGACTAATACAATGACAGAATCAACAGATACAGACAAAACACCAGCGACTTCACGCCTGGAGTCAGCAACCTTTGGAAGAAAACACGACGCCTCCTCAGACAAGACCCTGGCCTCCCGCCCCTGACAGACGGACAGACTACTGTAACAACGGACAAGGACAAGAGTGAGCTAGTGACTCAGAACGAAAAGAAATTCAGAACCCATGACACACAGGATCACGAAACATTCCACACAGTCCACGAATTTCTTTCCACTCCACACCGTAGAACCACACATACAGTATACAAACCCATCCGAAATGACACTGTACATTCAGAGACTCCCCCCACAAGTAGGCACTGAAGGGGCTGTTCAATGTTTTTTTTTGTTTTTTTTTCTTTTTTTTTTAACGGGTGCTCCGGCAAATCACCCGACCCGACATATATTATATTATATTTGGTTTTATTATTTTAATATGGTTATACAAGTAACATTTTTGTTGCTATGGATGTCTGGGGCGACTTGCCGGACAGACTGGCGCTCCCAGACCCCCATGTGTTGCGGCTGCCTGGTGGCGCCGAAAGAGCTCGGGATCGGTGTGTGGGCCTGCTTCTACTTCGCGGTCGCCGGGGGGTAGACATCGGGCCGCGGCCCGTCAATCGCCCCCAGCGCCGAGTCAAGAGGGCTTTTTTGTTCCCGCCAGAAGGTGACAAACCGGCCGAACGCCGGATAGTTCGACTCCGTCATCAACTCCGGCAGGGTCAATCCTAGATATGATCCTGTCTCGCGGATCAACTCCATCCTAGACCTGTCGTACAGCGGGCAATCGAGGACCACATGTCCTGCAGTCTCGATGCCGCCACACGAACAGTTCGGGCTCTCCTTCCTCTTGAAGAAGAAGAGTTTGGAGTTGAAGTCGCAGTGACCTGATATTATCTGAGATGTCCAGTGGTCGGGTTGTACCCAAGTAGAGCGCAGGCGGACCTGGACGTCGGGATTATATGCGAATGTCGTTCGGTCATCGGAGGAGCGCGACCATCGCTGTTGCCACTTGTTCACTATCCAGTCTTGGACAATGTCCCAGGGTGAGGCGCAAGGGGCCCATCTATATCTGCTCTCAGGGGCTAATTGCGTCTACAGTAGTACAAGGTGACCGCCCCGTCCAAGACCAAGTATATGGGCGGAGCTCCCGCCACCACCTGTAGCGCTGCCGTGGAGACAGTACGATAGGCCCTTGTGACTCTCAGGAGGGCGGTTCTTTGGGCCTGCAGCAGTCTCGTTCTCTGCTGCTTGGTGGGGCGAAACCACCACTCTGCAGCAGCGTACCGTGCTACAGCCTCCAATACCCCCGTGTAGATTGTTCTACACGCTGAGTAGTCGAGGCCCCTTGTTGCGCGAACTAGGCAGCTCAGAGCATTGAAGGTGGCACTTGTCCTTTCCTGGATGGCAACAGCGGTAGGCAACCTGGATAGCCTACTCCTGGGAGGCGACTCAAACAAAGACTGTACCAGGACTTCAGCTCCAACTGCCGTACCGGATGCGTCACAAGCCAGAGTGACTTCAGCGTTGGATGACGGATGTACGAAGTTCACGGCGTCGCGAATGTCCCGTTGGCATTGTGCGAAGGCTTCTTCAGCTGCAGGTGTCCACTCGATGGGCGTCGAATCGGTCTTCTTGGCGTTTCCGATAAGAGGGTTCAAGTGTCGTTGACACTCAGCAGCCTTGGGAAGACATTTTTTAGAAATTTAACATTCCCAAGAAACGGCGTAATTGTCCTCTGTTCGCTGGTCGTGGGAAGTCTCAGATCGTTTGGACTTTTGTAGGATTTGGAGAAATGCCATTTGAGCTAACTATGTAGCCCAAAAACTCCACCTCGGGTTTGCAGAAGACGCATTTCTCGACGTTGATAGTGAGCCCGTGCTTGCTGAGGAGTCAAAAAACTTCCTCAAGATGGATCATGTGCTCTTCTTCGTTGCATGAGGCCACCAAGATGTCATCGAGGTAGACAAAGACGTATGGCAGTGTGAGGATGATATCCATCATCCGTTGAAACGTCTGAGCGGCATTCCTTAACCCGAACGTCATCCTGAGAAACTCGAAAAGTCCGAAGGGTGTGATGTTCGCCGTCTTCTCTATATCTTCCTCAGCGACTGGAACTTGGAAGTAGGCGCGGGTAAGGTCGATCTTGCTGAAGACTGTCTTGCCATGGAGATTGTTACTCATGTCGTGGATGTTGGGGACGCTGTACCTGTCCGGTAAACTCTGTGCATTCAGTCGTATGTAGTCTCCGCAGGGTCTAATACTTCCAGCCTTTGCATTGACGGGCGGACTTTTCGTGTCGTTGGAGTGGGTTGGCTCTTGGAGGACTTGTGAAAGTCGAGTAATATTCGGAAACTTTCCAAGTATCTCTGAATGCCACTCACCCATTGGGAAGGCATGTATAGACGGAATGTTCTGCGTGGTGATTATGCCCTTTGAAGTAAGACCCGTCATGCCATCAGCCAGTTGGGATCGTCTGAGGTCCACTAGTGCATCGCGGTGGTACAGGAGATCGGCCCCTATAATGTTGTGACTGACGTCTGCCACGACGTCGTCGCATGCCTAAGTTGAGGTTTCTCCTCTCCTTGTCGTAGGTCTTAATGGGATTGCCGTTCGCTGCATATAGTGTGAGGCTGGTCACTGTCCGGTGCACACGTCGCTTCGCGAGAACAGATATGGAGGCTCCGGTGTCCACAAGTTATCTGTCTCCAGTTGTCTTGTCCGTGATGAAGAGACGGCGGTTATGGCGTGCAGCGACTAATTCCGCCTCGTCGGTCCCTGAAATTAGTTTCCCGCAGGCTTCCAGTCGCATGCCTGGCGACATTTGCGTGCCTTTTCCCCGAAGGTTTGGTGGAAGTAGCAGTAACTTTCTCCTTTGCTGTGAGGTCTGTTTTGGCTGAGGTCTCTAGACCGGTTGCGGTCTTCGCTCCGGGAATGTTTACCGATTTCGAGGCTCAATTTTTGGAACATTTCCTCAAGCTGTGAAATTGGTGGAGGTCGGGACGGTGTGGAGTGTTCGTTGACGACATTGATACTGGGCTCGTAGACCTCGGCAATACGATCGGCGATTTCAGCCAGTTTATCTACCGAAGTCTCGCTCGTTACTGCTAGTGTCGCCTGCATACGATCTGATAGTGCCCTCAGCCACATTGTGCGTAAAAGGTCTGAGGTTATGGAGGTACCTGCAAGTCGTTTCAGTTCACCATCGACTAGGTGCTTGTCCTCCAAAAGCCTTCTAACCCTGACGTTTTCGGATTCAGCGTACCTGTGTATTAGCCGGTTTTTCAAGGCTTCATATCAGCTGGGTATTTTAGACGTGGAAAAAACGGCGTCTGCCTGGCAGAACCACAACTCTTGGTCTGCCTTCCAGAAAGGTGGGATACGTAAGTTAGAACCTATATTACTTGCACTAACCTGAGGTTCCTCCGCTGATGGCATAACTTCTTTCGAATCTTCCATCTCTTTATCCCGTCGGGGTCACCACTTTTGTAAGAAAAATAATACAAATAATATAATAACAGAGTACGGAAAATTATATTATTCAAGAAAACTAAAATGATAATGATAATTGGTTTTTGGTTGTAAATGTACTTGTGGGCCCACTTAATATGGTGACACAGCTATCTAAAAGGAAATACTATCTACTTCCCAATGGTACCCTAACATCTTCTGTAGCACAAATAAAACTGGAGTTATGTTTACTTTCCAATGGTACCCTCAGATCTTCTATAGCACAAATAAAACTGGAGTTATGTTTACTTTCCAATGGTACCCTCAGATCTTCTATAGCACAAATAAAACTGGAGTTATGTTTACTTTCCAATGGTACCCTCAGATCTTCTATAGCACAAATAAAACTGGAGTTATGTTTACATTCCAATGGTACCCTCAGATCTTCTATAGCACAAATAAAACTGGAGTTATGTTTACTTTTCAATGGTACCCTCAGATCTTCTGTAGCACAAATAAAACTGGAGTTATGTTTACTTTCCAATGGTACCCTCAGATCTTCTATAGCACAAATAAAACTGGAGTTATGTTTACATTCCAATGGTACCCTCAGATCTTCTATAGCACAAATAAAACTGGAGTTATGTTTACTTTTCAATGGTACCCTCAGATCTTCTATAGCACAAATAAAACTGGAGTTATGTTTACTTTCCAATGGTACCCTCAGATCTTCTGTAGCACAAATAAAACTGGAGTTATGTTTACTTTTCAATGGTACCCTCAGATCTTCTGTAGCACAAATAAAACTGGAGTTATGTTTACTTTTCAATGGTACCCTCAGATCTTCTGTAGCACAAATAAAACTGGAGTTATGTTTACTTTCCAATGGTACCCTCAGATCTTCTGTAGCACAAATAAAACTGGAGTTATGTTTACTTTCCAATGGTACCCTCAGATCTTCTGTAGCACAAATAAAACTGGAGTTATGTTTACTTTTCAATGGTACCCTCAGATCTTCTAAAGCACAAATAAAACTGGAGTTATGTTTACTTTTCAATGGTACCCTCAGATCTTCTGTAGCACAAATAAAACTGGAGTTATGTTTACTTTCCAATGGTACCCTCAGATCTTCTGTAGCACAAATAAGACTGGAGTTATGTTTACTTTTCAATGGTACCCTCAGATCTTCTGTAGCACAAATAAAACTGGAGTTATGTTTACTTTTCAATGGTACCCTCAGATCTTCTGTAGCACAAATAAAACTGGAGTTATGTTTACTTTTCAATGGTACCCTCAGATCTTCTGTAGCACAAATAAAACTGGAGTTATGTTTACTTTTCAATGGTACCCTCAGATCTTCTGTAGCACAAATAAAACTGGAGTTATGTCTACTTTCCAATGGTACCCTCAGATCTTCTATAGCACAAATAAAACTGGAGTTATGTTTACTTTTGGGTAAAAAACAACGATAATAAAAAAAATGAGATGTAGAATTGATTCCTGAAGTTTGTCACCTGAACATAGGACACCTTGTATAGTCATAGAGGAACGCTCCGATATCGACTCAGCCTCGACGGGTCTCAGCTCTATACCGACCCCCTACTCGTACTGCAGAGGGGGGGAGGTCCTTATCTCTGTTCGGACTTTTAGCTTGGCACTCACATACATAATAAATACAAATATTATATCTTCTACCATTAAGATGGGGGAAATTTATATATGGAGTGTATACTGTAGGAAACACCTGGTTTCTTAAATAATAGTTCTACTTCCTTTGAAAAAAAGAAGAGAAAACAATATATGTTCTGCTTCAATAACTGATATTTCATAGTGGATTATTAAGGGGACCATGGTGGCCGTGTGGGCTAGAGCATAGGGGTTCGAATCCCGTCCGGGAATGAGTTTTATTTTGTAGATAAAACTTCCTCCCGGGGCCATGGATGTTGTACATAACTAGATTTAACATCTTTATAAGAGACATGGCTAATAAAAAAAAAACTGAATTTCATACGTTTTTAATTACAGTTAACCTTAACCAACAAAATCATCTGGAAGCTACTACCAAAGTCACTGAGCGGCAAAGGGGTGGCCGCAGTGAAGTCCTTCGTCGAACAGCATTGTCCATACAGTAAGCCAAGATATTTTTAATATATTGTTTTCAATTTAAATATTAATTTGCAATCTACAGCCAGGGCCTTAATTCCCTATCCCAGAAGATTTTATTTTTATTTTTTATTCCAAGAATTTGAAGTTACGCCAACGCTTCCATTGTGTCCCGATTGAAGAGGCCCTTGCAGGAGTAGCAGACTACCCGGGCTGTTATCTAAATAGCAAGGTGATTCGGCTGTTTTGATTGGGCTTCCTACCGACCACCCCGGACCCTCACCTCATTTGGAACCTGAGCACACGGGCTGTTATCTAAATAGCAAGGTGATTCGGCTGTTTTGATTGAGTTTCCTCCCGACCACCCCGGACCCTCACCTCATTTGGAACCTGAGCACGCGGGCTGTTATCTAAATAGCAAGGTGATTCGGCTGTTTTGATTGGGCTTCCTATCGACCACCCCGGACCCTAACCTCATTTGGAACCTGAGCACACGGGCTGTTATCCCGGTGATCTTGTTCCAGGTCTTTTCTCTATTCGTGACCCGTCTGATGAAGGTTTTATATAATGAGACTGTCATGGCTAATCTGAAATGTGGCTAAGCGCGAAGAGAGCACTATCCCGGCGACGATACTTAATTCCCCTGTTCCACTCTTCCTGTTGTTTATCGGAGAGCCGAGATAAGGGATGCTGCTTCCGTGCTTGATAAACAGGTAGCTTTGCTGTCGGGCCGGCTCTTCACTGCCTTGAGGCTGGTCTTCTGTTCGTTGGTCTCGAGGCCCATCTTCCTCGTCTCTATTTGCAGTTTGCTGAAGCACTCCTCCTGCCTCCACATCGCTTCCATATGCCACGACCTGTACCATTCTGTTGAACTGATTTTCTTAATGATAAGTTTTGTTGTTTTGCATACTGTTTCAGTTTGGGATGAAAACATGTTGGAAAAAGACAAAGAATACTGCGAGAGGGGAAGCCAGTTGTTTAACTGTCTCTATCGGGCTAACAAACTAGGGGTAATTACGAACTAGACTTGTAGTTTCAATTTTATCCAACAGAATGCAGCAAACATTCATGCAGGAAGGACACATACTTCATTCCATTAATATTCATGTATTGTTTTCAAGAAACTGAATATATATTGTAGCGATCCATATTGACCTCTACAATATAAAATAAAAAAAAATATAAACGAAATAGTATTGTTACGCGGATATCTCAGAGGTTATATAAGGCTATCAAATCGATTGTTGCAATGATCGAGTTGTATTTTTAAGTTTAATAATGTCATTCGATTCTATTGATATTTTTATATAGAAATGAAATTCTAAAGTATAAACATGTTAGAAATTAAAAATGTAAGTAAAATAAAAGTTAATGTAAAAAAAAAATAGATTGTATGGCTGTGATAATTTTAGCCAATGGGCAATAAGAGGTTATCCAAAATGGATACCTTTATTTCGTCCCCTCGAGATGTACGGTGTGTCTGTGGAGAGGACTGTTCAGAGATGGTTCAGTAAAAGTGAGAGTAGTGAATAGTAGAAAATGTCAGTGATTTTTTAAAAGCTGTAGTGAGAAGGAAGAAAGGTACTGAGGGGAAGTATCCCGGAGAACTCCAACCACAAAAGAAATGGAGAACATGACGATTAGTAGCTAAAACACTTAGAATCCAGAAGAGAGGAGAAGACGTGGCCGCAGTGTCAACAACCCAGACTCAACTTACCACGTTGGAAACATTTCACCAACAGGCAGAATAGAAGAAAAGAGAGATGTCCCGCAGGTTTAGTTAAATGTTGTGTAAACATTATATTATATGTGTGTAAAAGTTTTTTGTCACTAACCCAGTAAAAAATATAACTAAGGAAAATTTTATAAACTAGTCTATCAAAATATAAAATGTAACATTTTTTTTCTTGTATGTATGACTTTTTATTGATTTTAACCATTTCATAATTATTTAGTAGATAAAAAAAATAAATAAATTATAAGTCAAGAAAAGAGCATAGAGAAAAGAGTTACATAATTGTCGTCGCGACCAGGGACTGAAACATTAAATTTTTATATGGTGCCCGAAGGAAAATATTGGTTGTAAAAATTATTTTGTCTTAGTTGTAAAATTTTAATTAATTTCATTATTTCTGTGTAAAAAAAAAAAGTTAGCATCAAAAATGGCCGACTCAGATAGTGGTCCAGAACCCGGGTATGTAAGTCAAAATGGCGGATTGAAAGTAGTAAGGGATAGCCAAGCCGAACGCGAAAGCGAAATTTACGTCGCGGGCAGATCTAATAGCACTGTTTGTGAAGAGTCGGGATTCCATGAGATCACACATGATAGTCATCAAACTATTGATAGAATTATAGATGGGATTATGTTTAGTGATAGCTTTGAAAATAAAAATTCGAAAGATGACGAATCCGAAGCAATAATTATGGATGAAAATAGTCCTGAAGAAAATACTAATCAAAATAATCCTTAAATTCAAGCGGAAAATGATAATAAAATACTAAATATGTTACGGCAATTAATGGCTCAAAATGAAAAAAATACGGCCGAATTAAAAAAAGAATTTAATAATAAAATTGAATCCACTAATAAAAAAATTGAACTAACTAAAAACGAAATTGACAAAATGAATAAAAATATTGTGGAATTTGGCAATAAACGAATAGTAGAAACGGAAAAGATAACAAATAAAATGGATCAAATGATAAAAAGTAGGTAGTACGAATGAAAATAAAAAAATAAAGGAAACTGACAGACAAAATAATAACACGAATGAAAATATAGTGGAGAATGAAACGGACGTTAAAAATGTTCAGAATAATTATCAAAATAAATTAATAACAATTGATAAAAATAAAAGAAATAAAATAGACGAGGTAAATAAATTAAAAATAATTAATGAGGCTCAGCAAAATGGGTTAAAAAGAATTCAAAGTAAAGTAAATAAAAATAGGAAAGAGTGTAGGAAGGAAAATGAAATAAAAAAGAAAATAAGAACAATTAAGAAACTAGACAAATTGAAATTTATTAAAACCATAATAACTAATGGTAGTGTTGTGAAAAGACATAATTATGGTAATTATAGAAAAATAAAAACCTCAAAGATCAAAAACTTAAAAAAACATAAGATAAATAAAACTAAAAGAAAAATCGGATATCGAAAATTAAAGTGTAATAAATGTGTAAATAAACATAATTATAACAATTGTAAAAAACTTAAGGTCAAAAATAATTTGAAAAAGTCGAAAACAAAATATCTGAGTCAAAGAAATAAACAAATAAAGAAAAAGATAAGTATAAACAATAGTCACAAATTTCGGAGAAAAATAAACAGAAAATTAAATTTTAAATATAAGAGAAAGAAATAATAAATGTTTAACCGATGGAAAATTTATATTGAAAATTGCTTGTCTTGGGTTATATGGTAAATGGAACTCTAAATGAATAAGTCAAAATAAATAAATAAAATATTGAACGTAACAAAAATTTTAAGTGTCATCGAAGTTCTGTCAAAAAGAATTTAAAAAAAAAAATGTATAGTATAAATAAATAAAAATGTACCTGAACTATATGACATGGGAAGGTTGTCTGTTAAATGAAGAATTTTGTAGGATTTGCATAAAAGAAATCATATTTTAAAAAATTGAAGTATAAATTAATAAAAAAAATATGTAAACAAAGACACTATCACTTAAGTATTTGAATTTTGTCTATTAAATAACTTATATTAAAGTAAAAAACTAAAATAACAAAATATGGAGCGTAAAAGAATTGAGATGTCAACAAATGTATGTCTAAGTGTAGAACTGATAATAGATAAGTTATAGGACAGCTGCTTAGAGTATTATATGATAATAATTACTGTCACTAAGGATTACCTATAAACATTTCTCTAATGTAAATATATATTGTATGTATTTTTTTTTGTGATGTATGCTATTTATTGAATTTTCTAGTGGATGTGTTATATCATGAGAAATATAACAATGATTATTTAAAGTCTAGGATTGATTAATAATATTGTAAGGGGTTGTGTTCTGACTTAAAGAATTAAAAAAAAAAATAGATTAATTAAAGAATAATATAAGGGGATAATTAAATAAGGTTTGATGGACTCCGTCTTTCTCAACAGAAAATTTTGATATTTTTAATGTTTTTTTTAGACTAAAAAACATACCTATTTATTTTTAAAAAAAATATATTATATTTATAATGGTGGATGTTGTTTTATGGGAAATTTTATATAAGGGTTAGTATAGATATGAACGATTTTATGGTATTTATGCATGCGTTTTTTTTATGGTATTGGTGTAAATTAAATGGGGAAGTTTTGATATGTAAAGGGTGAACTATTTATTGATATTTTTGCATGCGTTAAGGGTTGTAAATTGTTTGATATTATTTATTCTAGATATCATTGGTTTCAACGATTGTTAATGTTTTAAAACGTAGTCATCAGCAAAATTTTGGGCACTGTTGATTTAAGGAAATTTGCGACCTTACGTAGACGAGTAAAATTCACCCATAACAGGTTTTTAAAGCAAAAAATTTGCTTAGTAGTTTCTGGAAATATAGTTAAAAAAAAAAAAAAAATATCCCCTCATATGGAAGATATGTTCAGGGAACGAGTAAAAGTTTAAAAAAAAACGTTATTTGAAAATATAGAAATACAAAATATGACCAAACCACTGTAAGGGAACAAGAAGAAGTGACTCTTATCTAAGTTGGTACTATATATAAGATATGTGATTCTGCTGACCAATTCATGATGGCCGCTGGGGGAGTACTGCCGTAATTCCTCCATCCTTAAGCTCGAAGCTCCTGCGAGGATGAACATGGTAGTCCAGGGTAGACAGATGTGGGAGCCTCCTGTTGAGGTGATGGTTGTTGGAGGTCCTGATGCCTTTGCTTTTTACGTAGACAGCAGATGTATACATATAAGAGGGATATTATTAACAATAGAAAAGATATTGCACCATAACAATATAAATAATTAAAAGAGATAGAAACATCTTCCAGATATTCCAGAGGTTCCATTTTCAAATTAAATTTGAATAAATTTTCAAAGGATACATTCAAGTTAGTGTGGGTAAAAGCTAGGTTGTTTGTTAACATAGCTTTGGAGTCTTTATACATGGGGATTACCTTATTATTTAATAATGTTTCATCATTGTCTAATTTAAATAAACTAGTATTAGTAAGAAATACAGTATCATTGTGGTTGGCCTTATTGATTACAATTTTATTAGTTCTAAAAGCTAAGTAATAATCAATAAAAGATATATATTTAACAAAAGGTAAGCTAGAGGTGTACAAAGTTTTACAGTCTAAAAGATTATCATTAGTAATTATTTGGGATATACAATTGTCCTTAATAGTAGTGGCATTGTAACAAAACAGTACATTTTTTATTTCTTTGCATTTAGCTGTAGATAGCTCATCCTTCAATTTTAAAATTAGGGGAGGATGTACATGGATAGTAATGATATGATCATTCTTCACTCTAGGATAGGAGAGAAGGAAATATGCTTCTGGGGAGGAACTTTCTAACGGAATATTGATAAAATAATAAATGCTCTTATTCCTAAGTGAGCAATGCACTTTGCCAAGTTGCCAAAGGGCTCCTAAATCTGAAGTTATGAAGGTGATGTTGTGTGTTTGTTGTAACGATTCTAGATCTCTATATGTGATTATGCTTGAATGAATAGCATTTAATTTGCAGAACTCGACAGAGTCTTCTATGTCATTAATTTTGTTTCCTATAAGGACTAAATTAAGGAAAATATTATTATAATGTTCATTTGTCTCTATTTGATTAATTATTGGTGCAGATAGAATTTCTTTTATTTTTTGATTATTTGATTGAATAATAGAGATATCATGATTGAATTCAATTATTAATTTTTTATTTAATGCCATTTGATTTCCTACATTATGCTCTAAGTGGACAGCATTTTGTTCAATAGTTCTTATAGCCTTATCATAACGTTCCTGATCGTCTGAATCGATATTCCCGGTTAACCAAGATATGGCTTTGCCTAGGCCATTAATGAGGCTACGTTTAGTTATTGTCTTATGTTTGTTGAGAATTAAGTGATCTAGTTTATTACGTAGATAGTTGTAATATTTATAAAGGGATTTTATTTGGTTTGTTTTGGTTTGATTATATACAGAATCAATAATGTCCAGAATGTTCCCTAGTTCTAAGTCTAACAGTTCTGTATTGGTGACATGAAGAATTTAAAGTATTTGTTTATAATGAAAGCCTTATGAAGTCTTATCGGAATTACCCCGGGTCCTTGTGTGAGGTCATTGGTCTGTAGTGAGCTGACTAGGCTCGCCATGGTCAGGAGGTATAAGATTACGGGAGTCACTGCTCTCATCTGCAACAGGGAGAGGATTATTTGCAAATTTTCTGGGTCGCTTTAATAAGTTCGGGTGTATCTTAACGGCTTTCTTCTGGATTGTAGCTAACTTGGTTGCCTTAGAATAGTTTCCTTTTTTATATTTAGGTTTACCCTTTCCGTACTGTTTGTCGCCAATGTAAATTTCTCCTTCAGGGATGTCTAAGTTTTCTCTATTTTTATTTAGTCTATTTGTTCGGTTTTCCTTTTCTTTTTCTATGATGTCTTTTATAGCTTGAGATACTAATTTTCTGTCATCATGGTATTCTTTTACGCGCTGCTCTAAAATAAGGTCCTCCGAGTAGGTGTTAGTTTGAACTCCGAAGGTTATTTCGTTGGGAGTCAATTTCAAATTTGAAGCGATGGAATTATTATATGCTATTAGAGCAAGTTTTAAAATTTTAAAGAGGGGATAGTCTTTTTCTATTTTTATTATGTTCATGATTTCGATGAAAGTCGAGTGAGCTCTATTTATTAACCCGTTGGAGTCAGAGTGATTTGGGGTAGTAAAATGGGTCTCGATGTTATTGTATTTAAGGAAGTTCTCCATCAAACCATTTTTAAATTCAGTCCCATTATCAACTTGAATAACCTTTGGACAGGGAAATAAGCTAAGGTAGGTTTCTAAGGAATTAATTATTTCGTTAGCAGAGGTTGTTCTTATTATGTTTCCATATAATTTTTTTGAAAAACAATCTATAACTGTAAAAATATATTTACCGTTGTAGTGGAGTATGTCTCCTTGAAGTTTCTCAAATGGTTTGGAGGGTGTAGGGGTCTTTTCGTAAATGACGAATTGGTCTGCGTTCATATTTCTTTTGTTTACAAATGGAACAATTATTAATATATTTTGTAACGGTATCTAGCATACGGGGCCAATAATATTTTCTTTTTAAGTTAGAATATACTTCATTAATTCCGCGATGGGCAGTCTTACTTACATGTTGAGCGGAGACTACCTCTTCTTGCTCCAGTTCCTCTGTGATATCTAATTTTTTCGAAAAATATCTTTTTATTTTTATGGTAGGGTATTTGTCACGAATAATTTCTGCTACGTGATTAAATATTTGGTCATAAATGGGTTCGTCTGTGGATCCTTGTATTGAGGGTGAACATAGTATGCCGTACGTAGTATTAGGCTTTAAGTATTCTAAACAGTAGGTCGCTAAGTCTGTTGAATAAGGGTATCTAGTAGTCCAAGTGAGTCTAGTTTTGTTAAACATTTTTGAAACCACTTCTTTATTTTCAGGGTTACCGCGAGTAATAATGATTTGGTGTTTTTCAATGTTGATGCATTTATTTTTATCTTCAAGTATAGCAATTTGGCTGTTAGAAGATTCTTGAGAGTGTTGGGTTGCTAAACTAGCGTTATCGTCTTCTACGGGTATATTAAAGTCTCTTGCCAATTCTTCTATTGATTCGTTATTGTCCCCAGGAGAGGGTCCGGATAGGAATTCACGTATTATTTCGTCAACTGTTTTATTTTTATTTCGAGAGGGAGGTTTAGATAAAAGTTCGTTTATGGTATTTTCTACTTCATCGATAGCGTTGCAATCTTGTAAATGTGGGGGGTTACGCGATAAGGCGTCAGCTACTACATTTGTTTTACCGCTGACATATTTGATTTCGAATTCGAAATCCGAAAGCAGGGCTTTCCATCTTATCATTTTGGCGTTTGGCTCCTTCATATTATGGAGCCATTGTAGTGGCTTGTGATCTATGTGAATCACAAATTTCCGTCCATAGAGGTATGGTCGAAAATGACGGCATGCCCAGACAATGGATAACAGTTCTTTCTCTATAGTACTGTAGTTTTCTTCCTGTTTATTGAGAGTGCGCGAAGCGTAAGAAATTGGTAGATCATTTCCATCAAAAGTTTGACTAAGAACCGCGCCTAAAGCAAAATTGGAAGCATCTGTGGTTAAGAGAAATGTTTGATTAAAATTTGGCAGTTGCACTATTGGATTGTTTTGGAGAAGATTCTTTAACGTTTGGAAAGCTTGTTTGAATTCATCATTTAACACTACCTCTTGTCCTTTCCTTAAGACTTTTGTTAATGGTTGGGCTATTTTGGCATAATTTTTTATTAATTTTCTATAGTAGCCAGTTAATCCTAAAAATTGTTTTACATGTTTATGTGTCTGAGGTATAGGAAATTTAGTAATGGCTTCGAGATTAGATGGGTTAGGTTGAATTCCGTTTTTGGAAATTATATGTCCTAGGAAGAGGAGTTCACGTTTGAAAAAGTCAGTCTTGTCAAGTTGTAGTTTTAAATTATGTTGTTTTAATTTTTCAAATACAAGGTGTTTAATGTGTTCTTCGAGGCTGTCGGAAAAGACAATAATATCGTCCATGTAAACTAATTCATTAGGAATACGTGAAAAAATTATGTTCATGGCTCTCTGGAAGGTTGGAGGGGCATTTTTGAGACCAAATGGCATTCTCAAAAATTCAAAATGGCCATTTTCAGTACTAAAAGCTGTTTTAGGAATTGATGCTGGGTCCATTTCAATTTGATGGAACCCTGAGGCTAAGTCAATAGCCGAGAAATAGTTGGCTCGTCCAATTTTTCCGAAAAGGTCTTCTATGTTAGGAAGAGGAAACTTGTCTTCCACGGTTTTATTGTTAAGCTTTCGGTAGTCGATAACCATGCGGATTTTACTTTTTCCTGAGTTATCTAGTTTCTTGGGGACTACCCAAACAGGAGAATTATATGGACTGTTGGAATGCTGTATAATTTTATTTTCAAGTAATTTGTCAACTTCTACTTGTAACTTTTGTCTATAAATTTCAGGGTATCGGTAATTTTTTGTATATATAGGATCTTCGTTAGTTGTGCGTATTGTATGTTTGAGTATGTCCGTAGCTGTCAACTTATCATTTTCTCTTTTGACTATTTCAGGGAATTGTTTTAGGAGATGAATTATTTGAGTTTTTTCTTCCGAGTTCATATGTTGTGTACGAATTAATTGTGGCATTTCATTCTTAATTTCAAATTTCTATCTTTCTGTCATGTCAAGGTTATTTTCTGTAATTACTGAGGGTACACTGGTACTTATTTCTTGTATTTCCTCTAGCTCGACAAGGTCGGGACAAATGGTCATGACTTCTTGAGCATTGATTAAACACAGGGCCTTATTATTTTTGACACTAATCAACCCTTCTTCGATACAATAATCTTTTCTTTTTTTTTCTTTAATTATTCCTACATTGCTAGTAGTGGCTTTAACAGGGAGTTCGATTAGATTTATTCCCTTTTTTAGATTTATTGTCTCATTTATATAAAATAATAGTTGCTTCTTAATATTATCATATGTTAATTGATTTTTTCTAAAGTCTACACTAGCATTAAGTTTTTGCATCGTTTCATGCCCTAACAGTAAGTCATATTTATTTGAGAACTTAAAAATGTACATTTTAATGATTAAAGGTTTATGAAATATTTTATCTAAATAAAATAGTATATATTCGTGTCCTTGTTTTTTTCCGGTAGGTGTTGAAACTACAAAATCCTCTTTGTATTTTTTTTGTGTCTCTGGGACTGATTCAGGGTTAATATAATTATTCGCGGATCCTGTATCAATGAGCCATTTCCTTTGCAGTTGGTCAAGATAATATGGCAGTGATTTATTTACCAAATTTAGTTCTAACTCGGAGGGTTTTCTTGGGGAGGACCTAGCTCTAAAAAATTATCGAACTTCATCATGAGCGTGTCTAATTTAGCCTCAAGTTGATTAACCCTGTCGTCTTGTGGTGGATGTTCGTTTTGGTTTTCCTGAACATGGGTCAGTTCGTGAGGGAATACGAAATTTTTAAAGTTAGGGCGATTAACGGTTCTCATCGAGACTGTATTTTGCCCAAAGGGATTGGAGTAATAGGGTCTCTGTTGGTTGGAAGAGTGACGGGGATAATTAGGATGGAATGTTTTTTGTGTTTGTTGGGTCGAAGTGGTGGGTCTATTAAATGCTTGCTGTTGAGAGAAGGATGCATGTCTACTTGCCGTTTGTTGTTGAGGGACAAAGTGATTATCAAGTGAAAAACTATTTTGGGGTCTGTATGTCGTTTGAGGTGCGAAATTATTAGGGTTAAAATAGTTTGGAGAGTATGAGTGGCTATTTTGGTGTGAGTAGGAAGTCTGTCTTATGTTTCTGTTGGGTGTGTTTAGTTTTCTTGAAGTTTGTTGCCCTAAATGAGCTAGGATAAAAGAACACTTATTATATATAATGTTTCTAACATCATCTAAGGTGTGGGGATTGAAAATCATTATCTGTGTACTGAGTTGATGAGGAAGCATTTTATAAATGTGATAGATAATTTCATGATCAGTTTTACTCATGAGGGTTTCCAAGGTCTGGCCCTCAAGTCCTTCTATTTTAAGCCTGATTAATATTAAATTTCCCACTTCTTGTATTCTATTGATAAAGTCAATAGGGGATTCTTTGAAATTTAGCTTCATTTGACTTATTTCGTCTTTCAGAATTTCGTATGACCTAGCATCTGCAAAGCTGGTTTTTAGTGCTTGGGTCAATTTTAATAAATGATCAATGCCAGACTGTAACAATAAATTTCTAGCAGGACCTGCTAGTTTGGCTTGAACTTTAATGAATAATAATTGGTGGTTTGTGTCTCTCTCAATTATGTTATCGGCACAAACTGTTTTATATACATTTTCCACCATCTCACAAAAAAAGGCCAATTCATTGGGATCACCATTATAGTATGGGATATGGTCATAATCTTCTTTGGTTATTTTATAATTAATTTTAGTGATATTAACAATAGTAAAAAGAGGAGGCTTAAGGATTGATCTAGAAAATTTTGATGCGTTACTCACAGTTTTATTACTAGTAGCACCCACAGCTAGATCTTCCGTGCTAGAGTCTTCTGAATCGGTAGCCACGATGGAGTCTGTGTGGGACGACTGGTCACACACGTCTGAACTGAAGTCTTCTAGAAATTCCTGGAGGGGGTCCTCTGGTCCTCTTCTCCGTTGGGAAGGCTGCTGTTTCTGGCTGAGACAAGTGGTCACAGGATGTCTTCAATATTTTCTGTTCTTGGTTGCCAAGAACTAAGCACTGAACTGCGGAACTATAAAACACATTCGGGTCTAATGGACACGATTTTGGGACAACTGGTCACACTATGTTTTAAAGCTCTTCGTGGTCCCTGTTCGGGCGCCAGATATGTTCAGGGAACGAGTAAAAGTTAAAAAAAAAACTTTATTTGAAAATATAGAAATACAAAATATGACCAAACCACGGTAAGGGAACAAGAAGAAGTGACTCTTATCTAAGTTGGTACTATGTATAAGATATGTGATTCTGCTGACCAATTCATGATGGCCGCTGGGGGAGTACTGCCGTAACTTGGATAATAAAAATAAAAAAAAAAACATATAATATTGAAATATAACCTTGAACGTAATTCTGTATAATAATAACAAAAAAAAAAAGTAAGTGAAACGGGGAAAAATGTTATAAGAATATTTTTTTTTAAGAATATCATCTTGAAAACATTATATAAAAATTAGTACAGTAAATCAATAGGGAAAGTAAGTCGTAATAGCGTAAATAAAAGTAGTAAAAAAATAAAGGAATAAAATAACCATAATAAAAGGAACTGAAAATATAAATAATTATCTGAGATATGTCTAGTTGTGATAGTGATGTTAAAAAAATAAATGTATAAATGGAGAAAGGTAACTATGTTATTAATTAATGGAATATTAAAATTAATAAGAATATTAATGAAGGAAATTAAAGAAAAAAAGAAATAATAGTAAATTGGAACGATGGAGTGAGTCGTAATTTTTTAAATTGAAATGAAGGAATAATGTATGAATATTAAAAATTTAGTGGCGTAGTCGACAGTGAAAGAGAATTTGTGTGAGTATATTTTTTTTGAAGTAGGTAAAAAATCCAAAGAGATTGGGATGGTAAAAAAAAAAATTAAATACCAGGGAAGATTATCTATTAAAATTTAGATTATATTTAGGATTGTGGGTAAATTGTATGGCAAATAATGATTATTGTTGGAATTTTGAATGTAGAATTTGCGTATGGAGAATAGAGTAGTGGTAGATAGAAGAAATGAGAAGGATAAAGTAATATATTCCAAGAAAATAAAGTAATAATAACAAAGAAAATCTAATACAACAATATGGTATGACGTAAACAAAATAATTAAATCAGATTTGTTACTTAGTTAGTGTAAAAATGCTATTCAAGAAAGTTACCTTAAAAAATGGTTAGGTTAGGTTTTATGACTCATGCCCAGGCTTTAACTACGAGGTCATATCGCCTACTACCAGAGCGCTCTTTCGTCACTCTGGTGGACATGAGCCCGACTCTACTGTGGGAGTCCTAAATTTTGCCTACCTACCCTAAATTTTTATTCATCTAGGGTAGGGGTCTTTAACGAGTACCTGACATCGTACAGGCTCGGGACCATCGCTTAACGTCCCATTCGAAGGACGGCAAGCTTAAGTTTATTTTACCTCCCAGATAAAATAAACTAAGGGCCTCGGTCGGGCTACGAACCCACGACCTTGAGCTCAGAAGTCAAGCACGCATACCACTGAGCTACCGGCGCCCTCCCTTAAAAAATGTATTCCTTAATAGATAAAAATCACATATGAATTAATTTCTTATCTCGAAGCACATAACAATTAGAATTTTAATGTAACACTTAGCAATATTTTCTTTTATCAGTAAATACGAGATAGTCGGGGAGTTTTTTAAGTAGATTTGTTCTTGGTGATTGAATTGAGTGAATTATTCAATATAATCCATCTAAAAAGAAAAAAATTAACAAGACAATTAGCATGATAAATTAGTCATTTAGAATAAAATTTCATAAATATGAGTAGATGGGAAGTAGTTACTTGTATTAGGAACAGCGTCGATATGGCCATAAATAATTGAAACACCATGAGTGCAGGCAGCTTACACTTAATTTAAAGTCTAAGTGACACGCTAAAATAAAGAATAAAAAAAAAAAATCAATAAATACAAGTCAATAATAGAAGTAAAAAAAAAAATAGAATTGAACAAATAACTTTATGGTTATAATGCATTGGTTTTGCAAAAAAAAAATATAATAGACCGCATGTAGCTAAAAGATAAGAGTTATTACTTACTTAAATACAAGACCTTATAAATGATGCATCCGTGTTCTGGAACGATTTATTGATTGAAATATAAATGGATATGGCTTGATTGTAATATATAACTTGTATAGCCTAGTAAATTGTTCTAACTAGGGAACCAAATGATGCTATCTTTGGCAAATCTGGAAGGAGGCGCCATCTTTGATATTGTCTGATTTGATACTGTAAGATCAAGGGTGTTTATAAAAAAAAAATATATTGTATATTTTTGTTTTTTTTAAACCTAGGGGAATGCAATGTAGCGATCCATATTGACCTCTACAATATAAAATTAAAAAAAATATAAACGAAATAGTATTGTTACACGGATATTGTTATTACCTAGAGCAAGTAAATAATATAATTGAGAGAAGGTAATTGAAAACAAAATAAAGTGGACTGTATATAGGTTAACGAAAAAAATTATAATAATGAAAAAAAATACTAAATTAATGGAAACAAAACGAAACGAATCAAATATAAGAAATGATAAAACAAATAATACAAAAATGTCCGGGGTAGGTGAGCGGTCGCGTGGAGACGCCAAGGAGCTGCCTCGTCACAATGCGTCTGGGTTGAGGGTCCGTCTTCTGGGGCTTCTTGACCAATACCTGCAGCAAGGGCTGAGGGCAGGCACTGGTCGAGGTGGTGGTGAGTTGTGCAGCAAAGGGCTGAGGGCACCTCTCTACAGACAGCCAGACTGCACTTGACTCGTCAGGTTAACTGAACAACAATGACCACCGTGACCTCTAGTGGCCACTATACAAAGTACATGCACTTTACACATGGCGTCACCCCCTCCACATATACCCCATAGTCTTTATAAAGTTTATTTCACTTTTCGGCCTTAACAAACCGCCCACCAAAATTTACAAAAATTTTTAATATTCTAAGAAGCTATACAATGCAAAACTTAAATACATTAATCAATGGCAATAGGCAGTAGCACTAGCTGAGTGATTGGCCGGACGTATTCACCTTTGGGTGTTTTTACCTTAACAACCCTGACGATCCCGTCCTTTCCAGGGTATGTATGCCACTTAACACGTTGTTGAAGACAATTTAGATATTCGTGTCGCCACCTATTCCAAACATCCTGGACGCTCCTTCTCAATAACTTCCACCGCGACAAGCGGTTAGCCTGCACGTCAGTTAAGTCCTGTTCGGGTAGAGCAACCAGTGGGCCCCCTACTAAAAAATGTCCAGGAGTCAAGGTGTCATATTCTGTCGGAGAAGATGATAATGGATGCAACGGTCTAGAATTAAGTACAGCTTCAATCCTAATGATGACTGTATTAAGCTCCTCAAATGTCAGTACCCGTTGTTCTAAAACTCTGATAAGATGACCTTTACACGCCTTTACCCCGGCCTCCCATATTCCTCCGAAATGTGGGGCTGCCGGAGGTATAAATTCCCATTGAACGCCTTTCGAGTTCAAATGACTGCTAATAGCATTTTGGGTTCTACTTTCATGTAACCATTTATACACATCTCGTAAGTGTCGATCTGCGCCCACAAAATTGCTACCATTGTCTGAAAAGATTTGGGATGGCAGTCCTCGGCGGCCGACAAATCTATCCAAACACGACAAAAACGCTTCGGTGGAAAGTTGGGACACAAGCTCAAAATGCACCGCCTTGGTGCTCATGCACACAAACAAGGAAAGATAAGCCTTAACTATGCTGGCCTTTCGAAGTGTGGATGATTTAATTAAAAAAGGGCCTGCAAAATCTACCCCCACATTAATAAATACTCTTACCGGCTCAAATCCGGAAGCCGGAAGATCTCCCATGAAGACTGTGGCGGTCGTAGCACGAAGTTTCCAACACTTTATGCATATATGAATTCGGGAACGTATAACACGACGCTCCGACATGATCCAATATTGCCGTTGCAACAAAGAATGTAACAGTTTCGGGCCGGCATGAAGATAAGATTGGTGGTAAAGATCTACTAATAGATTTACAAAATGTGCCTTGGAGGGCATCAAAATAGGATGGCGACCGCCCACCCTGAGGATTCCCACTAAGTCAATAAATGGGAATAAAGTTACTCGGCTGAGTTCAAACTCTTGCATCAATTTGGTAGAGTCAGAACGGTATAATGCAGGTTGATACGAACAGTCCTCTGGGAGAACCACAATTTGCAAATACATCTGACATATATCGGCACTCAGAGCGATGGGATACTTTCTAAAATGGAGAATGACATCGCGAATGTCTGAATGTAATTTTGGCCCTACATGAAGTTTATCATTTAAAGATCCAGATATAGTTGGCGCGGAAGAATCAAATACCACTAGTAACTTAGTTGATGTGATATCCTTTAAAACACAATGGCGAGGAAGGAAATATTTATCTGGGCTGGTCGCAGGGGACATGTAATTTAGCTCAAGATAATTTTTGAATACATGTGAATACTCAAGTTTAAGATCAGGACTCTTGTTTAGGCGGTATTCTAAATTTTGAAATCGATGTAGTGCGGTATGATAAGAATTTCCCAAAGTTATGTCATCTAAATTTTTAAAAGGTAAACGCACGACATAGCGATCCGTTTGATCACGACTATGTGTTTGGACTAAATGTTCCTTACATTGAACTTCGTCCGGATTGGTGACCTGAACTCCGGAAACATCCTCAACTTCCCAAAAATTTTCTAAAATAGCGTCTAGAGGGGGGGTTTGGTTAACTACCATTAGCGTTGCCGCCTTACCGGTGGTAGTGAAGGGGTTATCCATGGGGCCTACCACAACCCAACCAAAAATCGTTTTGAGAGCATTGGGATAACCGGTGGGAGTAGACAAGGATTCTCCTACGAAAATCTCACTGAACAAATCGGCTCCTAGCAGAAAATCAATAGAACCCGGGTCCCCAAAAGATGAATCCGCAAGGAAATAATTTTCAAAGTAATGCAGAACCTCTCGAGGTATAGGAGATATGGGCATTTTTGAAGTAATTTGAGGGATTACTATAGCTTTGGTTTCAAGTTGGGGCTGAAAAGAGGTTTTTGGGGCCAATAAACAATTCACCTGAAATTTCCCACCTCGGATCGGGCTATCGGTGAATCCGCACAACATCTGCGAGTTAACGTACTGTTTTAGGCCAAGCCTCTTGGCACATGCCGAAGTTATAAAAGACCGTTGTGCCCCACTATCTAATACCATTAGAATTTTTTGAAAATCTCCATTCGAATCTTTGATTCTAGCCTCAGCGGTACCTAAAAGGACACAAGGTTCGCCCCGCACCGATGAGGATAAAATTGCGCCTTTAGCTGAGGGATCTTGTTTAGCCGACGGGATTATTTGAGGAACAGGTTTATCTCTAGTGACAGAGGTGTCCTTTGTAAGAAAGTGAAGCAAAGAGTGATGTGGATTGTTACATTTCCGACACCCAGACGATGAACACTTAGATCTGTTATGGTGGGGGGAAAGACAATTAAAACAAAGCCTTAAACGTTTTACTTGAGCAAATCTCTCAGATGGGCTCATGGATAAAAATGTATTACATCTGTACAAACGATGTTTTTCATTGCACAAAGAACAAGAAGACTGGAACCTCTCAGAGGCATCAGTCGACATGAAAATTTGTTTACGACTTTCGTTGGACTTGCAAGGAGGAGCGAAAGCAGAGGGCGCGCCCGACGTTAGATTCTCCGACTGAAGAAATACACTTTGTCGATGGACAAAATCGATTAAATTTTGCAAAGTGGGTAAATCGATTTTATTATGTTCAGTTTCAAATTTTTCCCTAGTTTTTTGATCTAATAATTTCAGGACGTACGTTAAAATGATAAAACCTGATTCGTCTTCAAGTTTCAACGCTTGAAACGCTTGTGCGCTTTCCAAAACAACATTTGAGAATTGTTCTAAATATGATAAATTGGATTTGAATGAAGACTTAAAGTTAAAGATATTTGTAAGAAAGTGGGTAGCCTGCAGTCGTTTGTTATCATACTTCTGCATGACTGTTTGCCACGCCTGAGAATAATATTGAGATGTTATAGGGATGGATGAGATAGTTTGTAAAGCTACCCCCTTTAACGATGTTTTAAGATAGTGAAACTTTTCTACATCCGATATTTCATTATTACCGTGGATTAAGGAGATATAAGTGTCTCTAAATGAAGCCCAGGTGGCTGTCCCCTTGAAAGACGGGTAACTGAATGGTGGGTAACTTGCATCTAGGACCCTGGGTCCTCCCAACCCCCGAACTGATAGACTGACCCAAAGAAGTATCACCTGGCTCAATATCAAACGATAACGCCTCGTAATAATACTCTCTGGTCACATTCCGTAATTGCGATATTAATTGTAATTCCTCACTTTTGCTCAAAGAATTTGCAATTCGCTTTGCCTCAGCACATATTGAATTAAATTTCTCAAAAGTGGAATCAATTCTAGAAAGGCGAGCTTTAAATATTTTTAATTGAGATTTGTCGGTGGCGACTGCTTGTCCTAATTTTTTAGTCTGCATAATATCACTATTCATGTCCTCTAATTAGTCAATAAGTTCCGCTAAAACAGATTCGTTACCTGTTTTTAATTTCGGCGGCATGATCAAAAATTATATATATTATCTAGAGAAAAAGAGGTTAAAAAAAATCAATTAGAGAAAAACAAAAGCACAAGGAAGAAAACAAGGTGATATAAGATGGGTTATAAATTAATTAGTATTATATTAAACACGGCCGGCCAAATCACTATGCTAATATTAATTATTACAAATAAGCCAATTGCCATCCGGCCCGGAGGTACCATATGTTATTACCTAGAGCAAGTAAATAATATAATTGAGAGAAGGTAATTGAAAACAAAATAAAGTGGACTGTATATAGGTTAACGAAAAAAATTATAATAATGAAAAAAAATACTAAATTAATGGAAACAAAACGAAACGAATCAAATATAAGAAATGATAAAACAAATAATACAAAAATGTCCGGGGTAGGTGAGCGGTCGCGTGGAGACGCCAAGGAGCTGCCTCGTCACAATGCGTCTGGGTTGAGGGTCCGTCTTCTGGGGCTTCTTGACCAATACCTGCAGCAAGGGCTGAGGGCAGGCACTGGTCGAGGTGGTGGTGGGTTGTGCAGCAAAGGGCTGAGGGCACCTCTCTACAGACAGCCAGACTGCACTTGACTCGTCAGGTTAACTGAACAACAATGACCACCGTGACCTCTAGTGGCCACTATACAAAGTACATGCACTTTACACATGGCGTCACCCCCTCCACATATACCCCATAGTCTTTATAAAGTTTATTTCACTTTTCGGCCTTAACAAATATCTCAGAGGTTATATAAGGCTATCAAATCGATTGTTGCAATGATCGAGTTGTATTTTTAAGTTTAATAATGTCATTCGATTCTATTGATATTTTTATATAGAAATGAAATTCTAAAGTATAAACATGTTTGAAATTAAGAATGTAAGTAAAATAAAAGTTAATGTAAAAAAAAAAATAGATTGTATGGCTATGATAATTTTAGCCAATGGGCAATAAGAGTTTATTCAAAACGGATACCTTTATTTCATCCCCTCGAGATATACGGTGTGTCTGTGGAGAGGACTGTTCAGAGATGGTTCAGTAAAAGTGAGTGTAGTGAATAGTAGAAAATGTCAGTGATTTTTTAAAAGCTGTGGTGAGAAGGAAGAAAGGTACTGAGAGGAAGTATCCCGGAGAACTCCAACCACAAAAGAAATGGAGAACATGACGATTAGTAGCTAAAACACTTAGAATCCAGAAGAGAGGAGAAGACGTGGCCGCAGTGTCAACAACCCAGACTCAACTTACCACGTTGGAAACATTTCACCAACAGGCAGGATAGAAGAAAAGAGAGATGTCCCGCAGGTTTAGTTAAATGTTGTGTAAACATTATATTATATGTGTGTAAAAGTTTTTTGTCACTAACCCAGTAAAAAATATAACTAAGGAAAATTTTATAAACTAGTCTATCAAAATATAAAATGTAACATTTTTTTTCTTGTATGTATGACTTTTTATTGATTTTAACCATTTCATAATTATTTAGTAGATAAAAAAAATAAATAAATTATAAGTCCAGAAAAGAGCCGTTACAATATATATTGTAGCATGTCTACCCTATAGACAATATATAATGCTCAGAACTGGCGATGTCTGCGAGAGGATCGCGATCGCTGGGAGCGAAAACAAAGAACTATAAAGATACAATGGAAAGGAAGCCAAGATAATTGTCTACATCCGGTGTATAATGAATAAGCAGTAAAGGGTTTCACAGAACTGGAAGCTGATATAATTGGTAATATGTGATTGGCTGGAAATAAAGTGGGCGGAGACCAACAACCAATCAAACCTCGAGAACCGTCCCCTACCACGGTCAGGTCACACAGACCTCACCCAACTTTATTCATTCCTCGTTCATGTCGCGGGTGAGCACCACGTATCTTCTCTGTTTTAAATATTAGTTTGAATATGTGAAATTACTATTTCCTCGTTCATGTCTCGGGTTATCACCACGTATCTTCTCTGTTTTAAATATTAGTTTGAATATGTGAAATTACTATTTCCTCGTTCATGTCTCGGGTTATCACCACGTATCTTCTCTGTTTTAAATATTAGTTTGAATATGTGAAATTACTATTTCCTCGTTCATGTCTCGGGTTATCACCACGTATCTTCTCTGTTTTAAATATTAGTTTGAATATGTGAAATTACTATTTCCTCGTTCATGTCTCGGGTGAGCACCACGTGTCTTCTCTGTTTTAATATCAGTTTGAATATGTGAAATTACTATTTCCTCGTTCATATCTCGGTCGAGCACCACGTATCTTCTCTGTTTTAATATCAGTTTGAATATGTGAAATTACTATTTCCTCATCCATGTCTCGGTCGAGCACCACGTATCTTCTCTGTTTTAAATATTAGTTTGAATATGTGAAATTACTATCTCTGCGTTCATGTCTCGGTCGAGCACCACGTATCATATCTGTTTTAATATTAGTGTGAATATGTGATATCATTTCTTCTCCATACTTGGGGCCAGACTGGCCACGTCGAAATAGTCAGTGAGATACACATTTTGAATTCGGACGCGCCGGGTCAGTGAAGGGCGTGAGTTCTGTCGTGGCGTCGAGACTACACGGATCTACAAGGACTGTGTGAGTGGATGGTGTCTGCGGGATGTGCATGGACGATGTCCACATGGTCGCCTCCAGGGATCATTAGCAAGGTACCTCGTAATTGAGTTATAAAGTCCTTCAGACATATGGCCAAATCTTATTCAATTATTTTATTTTCTGTTGTAAATATTTAATGTTCTTTTGATAATAAATACCTATGTTATTATTCTAAAGTTGGTTCATTCCATTTCCCTATCCCATGCTTCTTCTGGTTGACGGCAGTAATTGATTATTATTAATTACTGATGTCAACTAACCGTTAGGAACTTGTAACCGTCCTTCCCGTGGGAGTGCACTTAGCTATCCAGGCATTGTTTTAACTAAAGTCGCGATATAATAATTTTCAATTTTAATAATTTTTCGGTATTAATTATATTTTATTTTTACTAATTACGTGATTTGCACTCACACGAGAGAGGAGGTGTTGCAATTGGCGCCCGAACAGGGACTTGATTGGTTTATTGATTATGCTGATTAGTATAATTAATGAACCCCACTAATTGGTCCCTAATTAATTAATTAATTTTTAAATTAAATTTTTTTCTTCTTTTTAACGTAGATTCCGGCCTATTAGGCTAAAATTTTATATTTTCTATTAAAGTCGGTAATTAGTCAAAACTGAAGAAGGATGGGTGGGATTAAGGAATGTGAATGACATCATTTATTGAAATTGATATTTTTTTTTTTTGACATTTTTAAATTTTTCTTGTATAGTTTTAGTAAGCATTTATTTTCAGTTTTTTTTACATATTATAACTATTGTTAAGTATATTGTGATGCCATCCGACAGGTCACCATAGCAATTTAGGTTAGCACCATACCTCGTATTACATTCGTTTAATTCATTCATTTCTTTTATGTATATTTCTTTTATCAGAATGGAAGGGAAAGAGAAGTCGGAGGTAGAACCGATACAGACACGGTGTTGGATGGCGGGAGGTGCAGTCTTCTCAGCAGCAGAAGATCTACGGCGTCGTCGCTAGTGCCGATGGGTTGTCGTTTTTTCTAAGTCGACTAATTTGACTTTCTTCGCGACATTTTGAATTGAGAATAATGAAATGAAATGGACTGTATTACTTACTTTAATCCGGCCCGGTAAAAACCATGTTGGATCTGGGTAAATAGGTTAAAGAATAAGCCGCTTGGAACACTTAATATATATGTTTACTTGGACAACACCCTTATTACAAAACCGCGTGGTAACGAACACAAAGTCAGTTGTTCAATAATAAGTCCCATACCGCGTGGGAACTACACAAGTCACTCACTTACTGTGCTTGGTAACAGACGACTCACTTTATACCCGCGTGGTAATAAACAACTCACTTCCGCATGGTAACTAACGACTCACCTTATACCCGCGTGGTAATACGGACGACTCCATTCCGCACACCGCGTGCTGGCTCGACCCAGACTCTCAGTCCACCCCGCGTGGTGACCAACTGGTCCCTCTCGTTGTTAAGAGACGACTGACTTGTAGTTCAGTGAATCAACAAGTCACTCACCACAGGTCGTTCAAGGAACACACCGTAGGTATCGATTCTCGGCGTGTTCCCGAATTCACTCGCACTTAACTCGCGACTTAACACACGGTCTGGGAAAACTATTCGCACTCCCACGGAGTCCCCGGTAGAAAGGCCTAAATTTGACCTAGAGGCGATGCTTAAGGCCATGCAGGAACAGATAGGACAACAGGGAAAGGGTTTAAAAGCGGACATGCAGGAACAGATTTCGGGACTAGGACAACAGGGAAAGGATTTGAAAGCGGACATGCAGGAACAGATGGGAAACTTGGGAAATTCCCTAGGACAACAGTTAGTCGAACAAGGAGACAGATTGGGCGAACAGATTTCGGTAATGGCAAATAATATCGAATCCATAAATCGCGATATGGGTACTCTACGATCTGAATCCGGAGAATTGAGAACTAGGCAGGACAATTTAGAAGGGAGATACGACAAACATGTTTCTTAACAGTCTAGCAACGTCACTTTCCAAAATACTTATATAAAAAATTACGAACGTAATAAGGTAACGTTCCGTAACAACGTGTTGGATTTACCCAACCATTTTATATCAAATTTAGAAATTTCATATAGTCACATTGGAGAATTTTATAATCTGAACGAATTCATAAACTCACATTTAAAGGGCGAGAGTCTGGATTGGTTCCTTGTAAAGTCAGGAAGCATCCGCTCTTTTGATTAATTCGTCAATGCATTCAAAGATAGGTTCTGCGGGGAGAAATATGACGTTATAGTCCGTAGGGAACTTGATACCCAAGGCTATGCCGATCATATGGATAAAACACCCAGCGAACACTTTTCAAATTTAGTATCACGACTCCAGGATAGTACGTATAAAATTCCGGAAGGCTACGTATGTGAACTATTAAGCAAACATTATGGAGAGACGGTCGAAAATTCCGTTAGGATCCAGGGAATAATCTATATTGATAGATTACATGAGCAGATAATTAGGATAGGAACTAACATAATTAGAGCGGGGGGAGACAGAACCGACCAGATAGTTTTCCGAGAAACAATAACCCTCCCAGACAAGACCCACCTCGTTACAATTCTGGGAATGCACGGGGAACCTCTCACTACAATCAAGAGAGAGGGAATCAATTTAGCCGAGGCCCTTCCCGCGAGTCAAATCCAAATTACGATCGGCCACGTAATTACTATGACTCAAATCAGAATTATAATCGACCACCTAATTATAGGGATAATCAGTCGAAACCTAACGTAAGAAACATGGAGATAGTGACTGACAACAATGTCAATACCGCTATGCAGGAAATAAAGCAATCCCTTGGAGAGTTGGCTAACAACCTGAAACCAATTGTTGACCACTTGATAAAAAACTAAGTCGCAGGAGTGGGATGAATAAACTTAAAGACAAGGGGAGAGGTAAATTTAAATTCAAGGGGGACATACGCAGTTTGCTTGGTACAGAGATGATGACGAGATTGACAGGGGACATTGACCTAAATACTACCATTGACAATGGATGTCCCACTCCGGTAAAAATAAAGACGGACTGTAACAACGGACTGACATTGATGAAGCTACAGGGGTACCAAGAAGGTAGCGGTTTAGGAAGACACGGCAATGGACGTTTGGAACCAGTTTTTATCAGCACGAGAAGACCACTTCAAGGATTAGGTTACGAGTACAAATTTGATTATATCAGATCACCAATTAACGCTGAATTAATAGCAAAGACCAGTCACTGCTAAGCAGGAAGAGCCCATCGACGAACAGACATACCCCGACAATACTATGACCGCCCCAGATGATTCATCAATCATAGAAGAGGACGAAATTACAGACACACCGACAGGCAATGACAAAAACATCACTTCCCTAGACGACGTCAGAATATCATCTCTGATGCAGGAGTTTTCCGACCTACTTAGAAACGAGGACGAAGTAACAGACATACCGACAAACAAAGATCCCTTAATCTGCTACCCAACTAATGGCAACCCCACCTGTAATGACTATCCGCAGGTGAACTTCATCAAAGACGATAGAATAACTGACATTTCGGGACTACAACAACAGACTTACAATTTTACAGGAAAACAGGCCGAGAGACTGAAACAAAACTTTGAGAGACGACACAAACAGACTACGTTAGAAATTGGCGATCAGGTGTTAGTACAATCTCTGCGGATACCCACCGGTAAGAGGGAAATATCCAAGCTATTTCTATTACTATTCTGGGAAGGACCTTACCAGATTTTAGATAAGGAAAGTCCTCAAATTTTTATTTTAGGACACCTCGGCAGCGACGTTGAAGGAGGAATCTTTTATATGACCCCACAGAAGCCATATATTAGCGGATAGATGTACAAGCAGGCTAAAGAAGCGCTAGGGCACTTTTTGAGACTTACGACCTCACTTCAGCCGAGTTAGGGGGGCGATTATTGCAGACGAGATCGCGGCCCTAGAGTCAGGGAAGAGATTTGTGACGTCTCTATGGGTGTCCATCCCCAGCTATCCCAGGAACAGTTAGGCAAAGTCACACACACACAAAACAGACACTATTCTTTATTATTTGGGAATTATTTATTATTTTACACTAACGGCCAACACCTCATTATACAACAACACACAAAGAATTACACATACACATTTATTATTTAGTTATTTTTTTTTTGTAAATAGGATAAGGCAGACGGGGACATTCTGGTACTCCCCTGGGGTTTAACATCGAGCATACCCCCCTTAGTCGAGCTCAATGATTCCTAAGTGAATCGCCAGGTTGTAAATAATGTTAGATATTAAGTTAGTGTAGTTTATTTTTTTTTTATGTTAAAAAATAAGTTAGGATAAGTTTTATTATTTTATTTAGTAATAGGGCATTTTTTTTATATATTGATAATTGGAATAATTTAGGTTAGTTGTCATTTTAATTCTGTGTAATCGTAGGTCGGGGCAGACGAGATATGGACTGGCTTTATTTTTACTAATTACGTAAATTGCACTCACACGAGAAGGAGAGTTGTTACAATATGTTTTCTTTATAGAAGAGCAATGTTTCCAAAACTGAGAAGGCTTGACTTGAATTGTGTCAAGAATAAGCTGCCGCTCTCCTGCTTCCACATTAGTTGTGTGATTCATGTAACTGTATATAGAGAAAGCCTAGCAATGTACATACTGTTTTTTTTTTAGACGGATGGAGATCGTAAGGCTTTCGCAGAATCGCAGGAGAAAAATGCGGTTATCATATGTGCTACATTCGGCAGGAAAATTTACATAAGTATGCTAAATCTGTTTTCTACCAAAAATGCATCCATATTTATAAAATTCCACTCGGAATAATTTCTGACTTCAAAATGTTGATTTTTTTTACTACTGGTATAGATTTAAAAAAATATCGAATGGGACACAAGACCAAAACTATTAGTCATAAATTTAGATTTTGTTTAGAAGTTAAATAATGACACTTTCTGATAAAAAATACCATTGACCCTAAGTAAATCTTTTTTGTATTCATACTAAATACCTCCTCACGCGGCTGCGGACTTTAGAATTGCCTAGTAATTTATTGCCCAGCTGTGATCACGTACCTATTAAGGAAAAAACGTTAGCCACTTTCAACGCTCTGAGCCGCCTAGCTCTTGCGACGAAGGTTGTCCGTACACTGGGGTATTCGTGGCTGTAGAACGGTATGGTGCTACAGGTTTGAGGCTTCGCCCCACGTATTGCAGCCTGTGATTGTGATGCTTGTTCAGAGAGCAGCCCGAGAGAGTTTTGAGGGTTACCCCAGATGTTCTGGTCACCGGTTACCAGACCCACACAATGCCACCTTCCTGAAATTTGAGTTCCTGTCTCTTCTTGTCATAGAAAACTTTCTGTCTTGCCTGGCTCTTACCCCACTCGTTGCATACTGATGCAAAAGCGGCCTCCAGCTGCTCCCCTCGCTTGCGGACGTCTTCCCTTTCTTCCGCTATTCCTTACATAACATCGATCGGAAGGCCCATCTCACGCCCAAATAGGGCATAGTACGGGGTGATGTGTGTAGAGTCGTGATGGCTGGCCCTATACGCCATCATCACTATTGGTAACTGCTGGTCCCACTACAAAATGACACAACATATCGCACAAAGCCCTGTTGAACCGTTCAGACGCTGGATAATGGGCGCTAGTCCTCTTCTTTTTTATGCCCAGACGACTACACATGTCCACAAACAGCTTACTCAACAAGGGTTCTAGGCAACAATAGCTGATGCCTGGTAGGCTTTCCATCCTCCTCCCACCGCCGATGAATCATCCCATTGAGCAGTTCCAGTCGATTCGCTTGAGTCCACAGGCTTAGAAGTTTCGGGTCACTTCCTCTGACATCTACGAATTTTGGCCGAGTTCCCTACTCTAGCCAATTGAAGACAACAGAAAGAATGGGGTCTTCTTGCTGAGCAACTCTGAGCTCGTCATCAAGGCGTATGGCTGCGACGCAGCTCGACCCATTATCGCTCCGTTCGTTCACCTCACTGCGACGATCTCACTCCACGGCCTCCCAAACATTTTGCTCAATACCAAACTGCCGACAGGATCGGGAAAGTCCGTCGGCACTCGAATTTTTTTTTCCTGGTCGGTGCATCACTTGCAAATCGTATGGGGACAACAGCTCGAGCCATCTCGCTACTTGGCACTCTGGTTCCTGACTGAATGACTGAAGCTCTTCCATAATTTCGGCCCAAAAGTGAACTTCTCCTTTTTGTCGGCTGCTTTGTGTAGAGGAGCCGCAATTTCAGCGAAATTTCTTATCGCCGATAGTATGCTGCGAAACCTAAAAATGCCCTTAACGTGTGAGCATCAACCGGCTCTGGCCAGTACCTTACCGCTCTAGTTTTTTCAGGATCGGTAGCTACACCCTCATTCGATACTACGTGGCCTAGGTAAGTTATCTGCTCCCGAAGCAGCTGACATTTTCTAGGTTTAAGTTTGAGGTGGGCGTTTCGAATTCTCGTGAAGACGTTAGATGTTCCAAATGCTCATCTACTGTTGGACTCCGTATAACAATTCGTCCAAATAGACCATCGCAGTCTTTACATTAACCCTCCTAAAACCAGGTCCATCATCCGTTGGAATGTGCTATGGCATTGCATAACCCAAACAGTAATACCTCAAATTGAAAGAGCCCCTCAGACGTTATGAAGGCCATCTTCTCCCGATCCTATGGGTCTCCTTCTCCTTGCCAGTACCCAGAAGCGAGGTCCAACGACGAAAAGCACTTCGCATTTCCCAGATTTTCCATTATGTCATCCACTCTCGGCAACGGATAAGCAACCTTTTTTTGTGACCCCATTCAGCCGCCAGTAATCCACGCAAAATCCGTCCTTCTTCTGAACGAAAACGATCGGGCTAGCCCAAGGTGACGTCCGGCCATCCCCCAGCCCCCGCCCGCCCCCTCCCCCCCCGCCGTCTTCCCTCCCCCTCTTGGAGATTTGAACCAGGGAGGGGTGGGGGATGACCACGGAACGGGGGAGAAAGAAAGGGGAAAGAAGAAGATGAAGAATAAGAAGAACCAAGCGGCCGTGGCGCCCACCAGAAAACCCCCCCCGGCTCCAGTCAGGGTTCCCCCCTCCGTGCCCGCGGTGCGGGGGATGGAAGTGGACGGAGCTCCCCCCCAGCCTCGCCCCCCACCACCGCCCCTCAAGAAGACAGCGCAACACCCTGCCCCCCTGGACCCTGTGAACCCGGCCCTTCCGGACCCAGCAGAATGGATCCAGGTGGTGAGGGCCAAGAAGAAGAAGAAAGCCGTCCCTCCAGCCCCTCCAGCAGCGACAGCCCGGCTGGGACAACGACCGCTACCACCTACCAAGAGGAAAGAAAACGTCCTCCGGCAGCTCGCCACGGCCGGGGAGAGCCAAAATCGCCCTAAGACGTTCTTGGCCGTGGTCGAGCTGTCCAGCAAGGAGGACTCACGCCCGCTGGCGGACGCTATGGAGCAGGTGACCCCGGGAGAGCTCGGGATCACTATGAAAAACAGCAGACCCGCCAGGAGGGGGGGAATCCTCCTGGAGGTGTCCTCGGCCGAAGAACTCGAAGCGCTGACGTCCAATGCTCGTCTCCAGGAGTTGGGCCTAAAGGCGGAGGCGCTGCACAGGAGAAGACCGCGCTTAGCGGTCTTCGACGTGCCCGCGGGTTGGTCGGCCGAGGACCTCACCAGGAGGTTTCAAGCCCAATTCCCCGACCTCTCCCCCATAGTCCCCATTTATAGGAAGGGCCCCCCCGGCAGATCGACGGTGCGCTGGGTGGTAGAGACCACCCCTGCGACTCGGAGGGCTCTCGTCACCTCAGGGAGGATCATCCTAGGATGGTACACTTGTGCAGTGCGGGATTGCCTGGATGTAACCAGATGTGGGAGATGCCATGGCTTCGGCCACCCGGAGAAGCGTTGCCCAAGCAGGGAGAGGGTGTGTGCTTGGTGTGCAATGGTAGGGCACGACAGCTCCAGCTGTAAAAAGAAATCGTTGCCGCCGAAGTGTTGCAACTGCGGCAGCGGGAAACCGGGCGTGACCCATAGCGCTGATAGCGCGACATGCCCGTCATACATCCGCGCGCTTGAGAAGCTGGCCTCGCGCACGGACTATGGCGGGTAGAGTTAGGGAGCGCACCGGAATCCACGTTGTCCAGCACAACATGAATAGGCGTAAGAGAGTGGCGGATGAGTTGCGAGCACTGGTGTACGATGAGTCCGTCCAGCTCTTGGCTCTACAGGAACCCTATTGTATAGGAAATCGCGTGGCAGGCCTTGGTATAGGCCACAGAGTAATAACTGGCGCAAGGAACAAAGAACGGCCTATGGCCACAATCGTTGTGACAGGCCCCCAGGTGGATGTGATGGCGCTCCACCATCTGTCCACCAGCCACATTGCTGTGGCCTGTATCAGGCACGCCAACGTCGATTGCTATGTAATCAGCGGATATTTCCCTCCGTCTGAGCGCATAGACGTGCAATTGGGCCACTTGGACCACGTTCTGGACGAACTAGCGGGACTCCAAGTCATAGTCATGGTGGACGCCAATGCCTGGTCTGCATCCTGGGGATCGGTTCGCATCGACCGCCGGGGTGACAGACTAATGGAGTTGATCGCCCGCCATGACCTGTGCATAGTTAATGACCAGCATTCTCCGCCCACTTTTCGTGGCCACAATGGAGAATCGCACATCGATGTCACGTTGGTTTCTGGAGAACTATACAGGGCTGTCAGTGGCTGGGAAGTCCGAGGGGTTACGTCTAGTGACCATGAAGTCCTAGACGTGAGGCTCTTTGACGCCCGGCTAACGACAGTCAGGTCTAGGGACCCTCGCTTTGCAACTCGCAAAGCGATACCGGAAGCCTTCGTGGCCGCCTACTCCTGTGACGAGGAATGGGAAGGTCTCAGGGGTTCCGACCCGGTAGACCAGATTGAGGAAGGCGTCGATAGGCTCAGTAATATTTTACTGAGGGCTGCCGACGAAACCATCCCCAAGAAGGTCGACCGGTTGAGGAAAGTCCCCTGGTGGAGTGAAGACCTCACCCTCGCCAAGAGGGCCGTTTATCGTGCCAGGAGGCGGTACCAGTGGTGCCGAGACCAACTCCATCGGGTTATTCGCAGGGAAGAGTACCGGCAGCTCAGCGAGGCCTAAGGTCGGAGCATCGAAGCCGCCAAGAGAACCAGCTGGAGGAGGTTTGTTGAAGACGAGTCCAGCAAAAACCCGTGGGGGATTCCCTATCGGGTCGCCACTGGGAGGCTTAAGGCGGTCGCCCCGGTGGCTTCAATCAGGGATGGCATGCAGTATACCTTGTCCCTGGAGGAGGCCGGCGGGATGTACCTAAGCCAGGCCTTCCCGGAAGACGACCCGGCAGGGGATACACCCACTCAACAAAACATCAGGTGTGCTGCCCGTGACTTGCCGAACACGGAGGATGCCCCTGACTGGGACGAGCTAGACCTGACCCTGGTGATTGGGAGGCAGAAGAGTGGCGGCGCTCCTGGGAGCGATCTCATGGACGCGGCCATAATCAAGAAAGCCTACCCGGTCATTAAGACAGACCTACTCTACTTGTACAATGCCTGCCTAAGGCGAGGCCACTTCCCTAGTGCTTGGAAGCGGGCCATGGTGTGCACGTTTGTCAAGCCTGGGGATAGGGACCTTTCCTTGGCAGGCGGCTACAGACCGATCAGCCTTCTGTCTCTGTTCGGGAAGATACTGGAGGGACTCGTTCTCGACAGAATCCGCACCCAGGTATACCCCTTCGTATCCCCTAGGCAATATGGTTGCTTGAGGGGCAGGTCAACAGAGGACGCGTTGATAACGCTGAGGTCGGATGTCGAAGGGACCAGAGGCAAATATGCCCTCTGTATCTTCTTTGACATCGCGGCGGCGTTCGACTGCGCCTGGTGGCCTGCCATCCTCACGCGACTGCGTGCAATGGGACCTCATAGGAATATATTTGGGCTGATATCCAGTTTCCTTGACGGCCGTTCTGCGACTGTGAGCCAGCTGTATGCTAGCACATCGGTGAACATCACCAGAGGATGCCCCCAGGGCTCAGTCCTAGGACCAACACTCTGGAACATACTCTTTGATGGACTGCTCCATGAGCTCGAGAGTCGTGAATATAAGGCTATTGCCTATGTTGACGATCTCGCAATCACGGTGCACGCTGATAGCCGGGCAGCTCTGACCCGCGTAGCCCAAGCCGCCATCGACTTCGTCGACAGCTGGTGCTGCGCGAACAAGCTGGCCCTCTCACCAAGCAAGACTACGGCCCTGCTGATGAGAGGGAAAACCGACGCCCGCCACCCCTTTTCCTTGAGGATCCGGGGGATGCGCGTTGAGTTCCCGGAGGCGGTCACATACCTCGGTGTGAGACTGGGTCCGGGCTTCAGCGCGACTCCCCACGCTGTTGCCATCAAGCAAAGGACCAATGCCACCTTCAACGCTCTGAGCCGCCTAGCTCGCGCAACATGGGGCCTCGACTACTCAGCGTGTAGAACAATCTACACGGGGGTATTCGAGGCTGTAGCACGGTACGCTGCTGCAAGGTGGTGGTATCGCCCCACCAAGCAGCAGAGAACGAGACTGCTACAGGCCCAAAGAGCCGCCCTCCTGAGAGTCACAAAGGCCTATCGTACTGTCTCCACGGCAGCGGTACAGGTGCTGGCGGGAGCTCCGCCCATAGACTTGGTCTTGGACGGGGCGGTCGCCTCGTATTACTATAGACGCAATTTGCCCCTGAGAGCTGATATAGATGAGCCCTTGCGCCTCGCCCTGGAGGGTGAGCTACGTAGACAGAACGGACCAGAGCGTTGCAGGGACATGGTCCAAGACTGGATAATGAACAAGTGGCAACAGCGATGGTCGCGCTCCTCCGATGGCCGAACGACATTCGCGTACATCCCTGACGTCCAGGTCCGCCTGCGCTCCACTTGGGTACAACTCGATCACTGGACATCCCAGGTACTATCAGGTCACGGCGACTTCAACTCCAAACTCTTCTTCTTCAAGAGGAAGGATAGCCCAAACTGCTCGTGTGGCGGCATCGAGACTGCAGAACACGTGGTCCTCGATTGCCCGCTGTACGACAGGTCTAGGGTGGAGTTGATCCGCGCGACAGGATCATATCTGGGATTGAGCCTGCCGGAGTTGATGACGGAGTCGAACTATCCGGCGTTCGGCCGGTTTGTCACCTCCTGGCGGGAACAGAAAAAGCCCGCTTGACCCGGCGCCGGGGGCGATTGACGGGCTGCGGCCCGATGTCTACCCCCGGCGACCGCGATGTAGTAGCAGCCCCCACTCCAAGATCCTGAGCTCTCTCGGCGCCATCTGGCAGCCGCAACACAAGGGGGTCTGGGAGCGCCAGTTTGTCCCGCAAGGGACCAGAGGCTGTCGCCCCCAGACACCCACAGCAACAAATAAATAAATAAATTTAGCATAACCATGTCATGTATCCTCATTCCCCGACGAAAAAAACGGGCCGGGTGATTAACCGGCGCACCCGAGAAAAAAAAAAAAAAAAAAAAAGCCCAAGGTGACGCCGATGGTTCGATCACGTCTTGCTCTCTCATCTCCCTAATCATTCTCGCAACCTCCTATCGGCGTTATAAAGGAATACGGGTGGCTGCCGTTTTGTCATAGCGTCCATAGAGTTTAGAATCACATTATTCAGGTCAAACAACTCGTCCGCACTACAATTGAGTCCTGCTTCGGTTTCCATCGTTTTTACAAAGGTGTTAGATGCCGCTGTTGGTTTCTCTGCCTTTCCTATACTGGTCCGAGCAAAAAGTGTCTTCGGGTCAAGATCCGGATTCATCATCCGGACGGGGATCATCCCATGGTGAACTATAGCAGCTACCCTGGCAAGACATAGGTCATGCTTCTCCATGATATATCATTATAATCCCTAGGCTCGAAAATTACTTCTGCTCCATCCTCAGCCTCCACCCTCGCACTGACAGCAACCTCATGCCTTGCTGGTATAGCTATAGTTTACGGAACGAATGCGTAAATTTCATTGGCGACTGGTATGCTTGCGCTTAGCTTTTTTTTTTTTTTTTTTTTAGGGTGCCCCTGACCCCCTGAGGGGGGGTCGGTCACATCACCCTATTTGTCCGTTGTGGACCGGCTCGATGGCTACGGTTCGCAGTCGTCATTGGTTCCTCAACGCCTTCCGGAGCCGGGGGCAGCCACCGCTGCGCCTGTTGGCTGTCGGCGGGGCCCCCGGCACCGGGTTAAAAGGCGCTCTTAATTTTTCGCCAGGAGGAGACGAACCGACCAAAGGCCGGGTAGCCAGCCTCCGTCATCAGTCCCGGCAGGTTCAGTCCCAGGTACGATCCTGTCCGGCGAATCAGCGCCGCCCTAGGCCCGTCGTATAGCGGGCGTTCAAGGACTACGTGTTCCGCAGTCTCGACTCCGCCACACGAGCAGGCAGGGCTGTTCTTCCTCTTAAAGAAGAAGAGCTTGGCGCTGAAGTCGCCGTGACCTGATAGCACCTGTGACATCCAGTGGTCTGGTTGTATCCATGGAGAGTCAAGGCGCGTCCGGACGTTCGAGAAATAGGCGAAGGTGGTTCGGCCATCTGTCGATTGCGCCCAACGCCGTTGCCATCTTTCCACAATCCATTCCTGGACAATGCCCCTCACGCGTTCCGGTCTCGCCTGTCCTTGCATCCCCTCCTCTAAGGCTTGACGCAAGGCCACGTCCGTGTCTGCTTCCAGTGGTAAGCCGCGTCTGCATAAGTACGAGGCGACGGCTCCATCCAAGACTAGGTCTATGGGAGGAGCTCCCGCCAACACCTGCAGCGCAGCCGTGGAAACTGTACGGAAGGCCTTGGTAACCCTGAGGAGGGCCGCTCTTTGAGCTTGTAATAGCAACGTACGCTGTCGTTTGGTGGGGCGATGCCACCATCCGGCAGCGGCGTATCTTGCTACGGCCTCGAAGACCCCGGTGTAAATAGTTCTACACGCGGAGTACCCGAGGCCCCACGTCGCTCGGGCTAGGTAGCTCAGAGCGTTAAAGGTAGCTGTTGTCTTATCCTTGATGGCAACTGCGTGGGGCGTGGCGTTGAATCCCGGCCCAATCCCCACACCTGCAAGAACCAGGGGGTGGCGGGCGTCAGTTTTTCCTCTCATCAGCATGGCCGCTGTCTTGCTGGGAGAGAGGGTTATCTTGTTCAGTCGGCACCATGTGTCCGTAGCGTCAATCGCGGCTTGGGCTCGGGCGGTTAAAGTAGCTCGACTGTCAGCGTGCACCGTGACCACCAGGTCGTCGACATAGGCAATTGCCTTGAGTCCACGAGTCTCGAGGTCACGAAGCAGTCCATCAAAGAGCATGTTCCAGAGTGTTGGTCCGAGGACCAAGCCCTGGGGACACCCCCTGGTGACTTTCGCTGTAGTGCTGGTGAATTGCTGCCTCACCGTCGCAGAGCGCTCGCTGAGGAAGCTGGAGATGAGCCCGAATAGGTTCCTGGGAATTCCCACAGACCGTAATCGCAAGAGAATGGCAGGCCACCAGGCGCAGTCGAAGGCCGCGGCTATGTCGAAGAAGATACAGAGAGAGTATTTCCCTCTGCCCTCCCCGACATCCGCCCTCAGCATCCTCAACGCATCCTCAGCGGATCTGCCCCTCATGCATCCGAATTGTCTGTGAGATACGAAGGCCTGTACCCGGGCTCGAATTCCTGAGAGAATCAGGGTCTCCAACACCTTGCCGGAGACTGGGAGTAGACTGATCGGTCTATAGCTACCCACCAAGGAGAGGTCCCTGTCCTCAGGCTTGACAAACGTGCACACAAGTGCACGTTTCCAAGCACTCGGGAAGTGGCCAGTCCTTAGGCAGGAGTTTACCAGATGAAGAAGTCCTAGTCCTTTATGGCCGGGAATGCCTTCTTGATCATGGCGGCGTCTATGAGATCCATCCCAGGGGCGCCGCCATTCCTCTGCTTCCCAACCGCCAGACTTAAATCTAATTCGTCCCAGTCCGGAGCGTCCTCCGTATCCGGCAGGGCACGGGCAGTCTCTCTGATAATTACCTGGGCGGGGGTATCCTCCGTCGGGTCGTCCGCCGGAAAGGCCACTCCCAGGTACATCCGTCCTGCCTCCTCCAGAGACAAGGCGTAAACGTCCCCATCCCTGATGGAGGCCACCGGGGCGACCGGCCTGAGCCTTCCGGTGACGACCCGGTGAAGGATCCCCCACGGGTTTCTGACACTCTCCTCCTCTATGAAATTCCTCCAACTTACCTTCTTCGCAGTGGCGATGCTTCGGTTGTAGGCATTATTCAGTTGTCGGTACTCTTCCCGCCTTAACACCTTCAGAAGTGGATTCCCGCACCGTTGGTACCTACGCCTGGCGCGGTATACAACCCTCTTAGCGAGGGTAAGCTCCTCACTCCACCAGGGAACCTTTTTGAGCCTGTTTACCTTTCTGGGGATGGTTTCGTCGGCAGCTCGGAGTAATATACTTCCGAGCTGTTCAACTCCCTCCTCGATCTGGTCAACAGGGTCAAAGCTCCTGAGGCCTTCCCAATCCTCGTCACAGGAGTAGGTAGCAACGGCGGTCACAAAGGCGTCTGAGATGGCCTTGCGTGTAGCAAAGCGCGGGTCTCTAGGCCTCACCGCTGGAAGACCCGGGTCAAAGAGCTGAACATCTATGACGCAATGGTCGCTAGATGTGACTTCTCTGACACGCCATCCTCCCACGGCCTGGCCTAGTCCGCCGGACACAAGTGTGACATCTATATGGGATTCTCCCATTGCACCACGAAATGTGGGTGGGGAGTCCGGGTCGTTGACAATGTGAAGATCATGGCGGGCTATCACATCCAGTAACCTGCCACCCCGGCGATCGGTGCGAGCCGATCCCCAGGCGACTGACCAGGAATTAACATCCGCCAAGATGATCACGTTGCCCCCCTCGAGTTCATCAAGTATATGATCCAAGTGGCCTAACTGTCGTTCTATGTCCTCAGAAGGGGGGAAGTACCCGCTGATGACATAGCAGCTCACGTTTGCATGCCTGACACAGGCCACTACCATATGGCTGGTGGACAGATGGTGGAGTGCCATCACGTCCATCTGGGGGTCAGTCACAACCAGTGCTGCCATAGGCCGCTGGTTGTCCCTCGCCCCCACCATAATCCTGTGGCCGGAGCCCAGGCCTGCCACGGCGCCTCTAACGCAATATGGCTCCTGAAGTGCAAGTACCTGGATGTTCTCCTGGGATACCAGGTGCCGTACTTCCGCAGCAACGATTCTGCGCCTATTCATGTTGTGTTGCCACACATGAAGACCGTCGCGCCGCCTAACGGCCATAGTCCGTGCGAGCGGCCAGGGCCTCTATCGCCGACTTTCCTGTGCTGCAATTGCAACATTTCGGCGGCTTGTTATTCCTATTCGGACACTTGGTGTCGCTGTGGTTCTCCGCTGAGCACCACGCACACCTCTCCCTGCCCTTACAGTACTTGGCGATATGGCCGAATCCCTGGCACCTATTGCACCTTGTTACATCCAAACAGTCCCCGACTCTGCACGGATACCACCCACCCAGCGTTATGGACCCCGCCGAGACCAGTTCTCTCCGGACATCAGACGGGGCTTCCACTACCCAGTTTGTAGTCGGGCCGCCCTTTGGGGGGCCTTTCCTGTAAAGTGGAGTGATCCCCTTATACAGTGGGTTCACTGCCTCCAGCTTCCCAGAGAGGTCCTGCCCCGACCAGCTGGCAGGGACATCAAAAAGAACGACCCTAGGTCTTCTTCTGTTGAGCGCCACGGCCCTCAGACCCGCTGCCTGAAGAGCCGGTGCTCCCAACAGGGACTCCAGCTCGGCCGGGGTGGACACCTGAAGGAGTAGCCCTCCTCTCCTCGCGGGTTTGGCCGATTTCACCGTGATCCCGAGCTCCCTCGGGTCCACCAGCTCCAGGGCTGCCTCCAGCCCCCTGCCGTCACTCTCCTGCTGGAAGGTGACGACAGCCCTGTAACTGGCGGCCGGGCGGACACCTCCTTCGGTTGTCAGCTCCCTCCTCAGCTGGCGGACGACATCTGCCTTCGTCCTCTGGGGGGGCGCTGTCCTGGGTGGGGGCTTCGGGGCTGCGGATGGGGCTGGAGAAGTCGTTTTTGGCTGCCTCTTCTTCTTCTTCGACGCCACCATTGTCCAGGACATGGCGTCCGGTGGCAGACAACCGATACAGGACAAGGGAGCTTGCGCTTAGCTGCACTTTCACTCCCCCGATCTGTAGCGTACCAACAGATGGTTTCTACATCCGGTATTATGTTATTTGTTTTTAACCTAAAGGCTCCCCTTCTTGCCTACGCTTTCACCAACAAAAAGATGGGGGGAGTTTTAGAGGGTTTTCCATTGAAGCTGTTGTGGTGGTGCTCCTGGCCCAGTGATTCCCAAGCAGACAAGTCTTTGGATATTGCCCAATTGTTTCCTCCCTTGTCCTGTATCGGTTGTCTGCCACCAGACTAAGGAGTTGTAAGTTATTACGAGTCTCACCTCCAGTATACCATTCTGGGACCCCATGTTTTGCCAAAGGAGCGCCTGCAGGCCCATAGAGCTCTGGTTGCTTTCTTTGTAATTTTCTCTACGTGGGAGTCCATGTCAACTTGGTATCTAACATAGTTCCCAGGTTTTGGCTTCACTTGATAGTATAGAATGCTTTTGGAGCAAGGGACTTCTAACGTTCCTTATGTTTCTCTCTTGGGTGAAGTATGCACACTTTACCTTCTGTGCATTTATTTCAAGATTTCAACCACAGTATTTGGGAACCTGTCGCTCATGAAAATCACAAGGTCATTGCGTATAGAAGCCGATGTCGCTGAGTTCCAGCAAGAGCTCATCGACTACCAAGCCGGTTCCACGCCTACGGACAGAATTTGCTATTGTTGATACTGGGTGTCAAGAGCACCTTCGATGTCAGGAAAGGCTCCCAAGGCAAATTCATTGTTTAGTACAGTCCTCTCTATTTTCTGTGTCAGCTCATGCAAAGCCAGCTAACAGGATTTACGTTTTTGGTAGGCAAACTGGTTCCAATGCAAGGGTGTTTCCTTCAACACCACGTCCCTGATATACGTACTTATCTATCAGTTTCTGCAAGATTTTCAAGAGAAACAGGGTGGGACTCATGAACCTGCATGATTTTGCATGAGCGTAGTTATCTCGCCCTGGTTTTTGTATAAAAATCAGTCTTATAGGTCTCCATTTGTCTGGAAGAATGCCCAAGGATAGACTTGCCCTGAAAAGTCTACACAGGGGACTTGCAAGGAAGTCGAGACATTCCTGAAGAAGAATCGGTTGGACCTTATCTTACCCAGCCAATTTGAATGCTTTGAACGACTTGCCCATTCTACTTCTCTCTGATTTATGACTCAAGGGGCGAGTTGCCAGTCGTGTAGCATACATTTGCTCTGCAGGTAGCTCGAATCATACAAGTGGTAGGGTTTCTGACAAGTCCATGCCACCGTCAATAACCTCTTCCACCAAGCGGCGTAGGTCATCAGCGGTGGAACAATGAGAAGCATTGATGTTAAGGTAGCCGAGTAGTAGAAACCGGGAACTGAGTCCCCATAACAGTTGTTTGACCTCCTTTTGAGGCATTCTGAGGGTGACTACGATTGAAGCGCCATTCTTGACCGGCAGTGCGATAGGGACACAGAGTGATGGTTATTGAGGAGGATCCGGTTGGCGATCTTTTTTTTTTTTTTTTTTTTTTTTTTTTTTTTTTTTTTTTTTTTTTTTTTTTTTTTTTTTTTTAGGGTGCCCCTGACCCCCTGAGGGGGGGTCGGTCACATCACCCTATTTGTTCGCCGGGGAAATGGGTAACCTTTCTCCGTTTTTATTCACAATTTACTTTTGGTGCTATGGACGGCTGTGGACCGGCTCGATGGCTACGGTCGGCAGTCGTCCTTGGTTTCTCGCCGCCTCATTGCGCCGAATGAGCTCGAGACTCTTCGGTGGCTTCTGGTCTGCCTATCTCCCGGAGCCGGGGGCTGCCACCGCAGCGCCTGTCGGCGGTCGGCGGGGCTCCCGGCACCGGGTTAGAAGGCTTCCTTAATTTTTTGCCAGGAGGAGACGAACCGACCAAAAGCCGGGTAGCCAGTCTCCGTCATCAGTCCCGGCAGATTCAGTCCCAGGTACGATCCTGTCCGGCGAATCAGCGCCGCTCTTGGCCCGTCGTATAGCGGGCATTCGAGGACTACGTGTTCCGCAGTCTCGACGCCGCCACACGAGCAGGCAGGGCTGTTCTTCCTCTTAAAGAAGAAGAGCTTGGCGCTGAAGTCACCGTGACCTGATAGCACCTGTGACATCCAGTGGTCTGGTTGTATCCATGGAGAGTCAAGACGCGTCCGGACGCTCGAGAAATAGGCGAAGGTGGTTCGGCCATCTGTCGATTGCGCCCAACGCCGTTGCCATCTTTCCACAACCCATGCCTGGACTATGCCCCTCAGGCGCTCCGGTCTCGCCTGTCCTTGCATCCCCTCCTCTAAGGCTTGACGCAAGGCCACGTCCGTGTCTGCTTCCAGTGGTAAGCCGCGTCTACAGAAGTAAGAGGCGACGGCTCCATCCAAGACTAGGTCTATGGGAGGAGCCCCCGCCAGCACCTGCAGCGCAGCCGTGGAAACTGTACGGTAGGCCTTGGTAACCCTGAGGAGGACCGCTCTTTGAGCTTGTAATAGCAACGTACGCTGCCGTTTGGTGGGGTGATGCCACCATCCGGCAGCGGCGTATCTTGCTACGGCCTCGAAGACCCCGGCGTAAATAGTTTTACACGCGGAGTACCCGAGGCCCCATGTCGCTAGGGCTAGGTAGCTCAGAGCGCTAAAGGTAGCTGTTGTCTTATCCTTGATGGCAACTGCGTGGGGCGTGACGTTGAATCCCGGCCCAATCCCCACACCTAGGTACGTGACCATTGCCGGAATCTCAACGCGTCGGCCGTACACTGCAAGAACCAGGGGGTGGCGGGCGTCAGTTTTTCCTCTCATCAGCATGGCCGCTGTCTTGCTGGGAGAGAGGGTTAACTTGTTCAGTCGGCACCATGTGTCCGTAGCGTCAATCGCGGCTTGGGCTCGGGCAGTCAAAGTAGCTCGACTGTCAGCGTGCACCGTGACCACTAGGTCGTCGACATAGGCTATTGCCTTGAGTCCACGAGTCTCGAGGTCACGAAGCAGTCCGTCAAAGAGGATGTTCCAGAGTGTTGGTCCGAGGACCGAGCCCTGGGGACACCCCCTGGTGACGTTCGCTGTAGTGCTGGTGAATTGCTGCCTCACCGTCGCAGAGCGCTCGCTCAGGAAGCTGGAGATGAGCCCGAATAGGTTCCTGGGAATTCCCACAGACCGTAGTCGCAAGAGAATGGCAGGCCACCAGGCGCAGTCGAAGCCCGCGGCTATGTCGAAGAAGATACAGAGAGAGTATTTCCCTCTGCCCTCCCCGACATCCGCCCTCAGCATCCTCAACGCATCCTCAGCGGATCTGCCCCTCATGCATCCGAATTGTCTGTGCGATACGAAGGCCTGTACCCGGGCTCGAATTCCTGAGAGAATCAGAGTCTCCAACACCTTGCCGGAGACTGGGAGTAGACTGATCGGTCTATAGCTACCCACCAAGGAGAGGTCCCTGTCCCCAGGCTTGACAAACGTGCACACAAGTGCACGTTTCCAAGCACTCGGGAAGTGGCCAGTCCTTAGGCAGGAGTTTACCAGGTGAAGAAGATCCGCCTTTATGGCCGGGAATGCCTTCTTGATCATGGCGGCGTCTATGAGATCCATCCCAGGGGCGCCGCCATTCCTCTGCTTCCCAACCGCCAGACTTAAATCTAATTCGTCCCAGTCCGGAGCGTCCTCCGTATCCGGCAGGGCACGGGCAGTCTCTCTGATTATTACCTGGGCGGGGGTATCTTCCGTCGGGTCGTCCGCCGGAAAGGCCACTCCCAGGTACATCCGTCCTGCCTCCTCCAGGGACAAGGCGTAAACGTCCCCGTCCCTGATGGAGGCCACAGGGGCGACCGGCCTGAGCCTCCCGGTGACGACCCGGTAAGGGATCCCCCACGGGTTTCTGACACTCTCCTCCTCTATGAAATTCCTCCAACTTACCTTCTTCGCAGTGGCGATGCTTCGGTTGTAGGCATTATTCAGTTGTCGGTACTCTTCCCGCCTTAACACCTTCAGAAGGGGATTCCCGCACCGTTGGTACCTACGCCTGGCGCGGTATACAACCCTCTTAGCGAGGGTAAGCTCCTCACTCCACCAGGGAACCTTTTTGAGCCTGTTCACCTTCCTGGGGATGGTTTCATCGGCAGCTCGGAGTAATATACTTCCGAGCTGTTCGACTCCCTCCTTGATCTGGTCAACAGGATCAACGCTCCCGAGGCCTTCCCAATCCTCGTCACAGGAGTAGGTAGCAACGGCGGTCACAAAGGCGTCCGAGATGGCCTTGCGTGTAGCAAAGCGCGGGTCTCTAGGCCTGACCACTGGAAGACCCGGGTCAAAGAGCTGAACATCTATGACGCAATGGTCGCTAGATGTGACTTCTCTGACACGCCATCCTCCCACAGCCTGGCCCAGTCCGCCGGACACAAGTGTGACATCTATATGGGATTCTCCCATTGCACCACGAAATGTGGGTGGGGAGTCCGGGTCGTTGACAATGCGAAGATCATGGCGGGCTATCACATCCAGTAACCTGCCACCCCGGCGATCGGTGCGAGCCGATCCCCAGGCGACTGACCAGGAATTAACATCCGCCAAGATGATCACGTTGCCCCCCTCGAGTTCATCAAGTATATGATCCAAGTGGCCTAACTGTCGTTCTATGTCCTCAGAAGGGGGGAAGTACCCGCTGATGACATAGCAGCTCACGTTTGCATGCCTGACACAGGCCACTACCATATGGCTGGTGGACAGATGGTGGAGTGCCATCACGTCCATCTGGGGGTCAGTCACAACCAGTGCGGCCATAGGCCGCTGGTTGTCCCTCGCCCCAACCATAATCCTGTGGCCGGTGCCTAGGCCTGCCACGGCGCCTCTAACGCAATATGGCTCCTGGAGAGCAAGTACCTGGATGTTCTCCTGGGATACCAAGTGCCGTACTTCCGCAACAACGATTCTGCGCCTATTCATGTTGTGTTGCCACACATGAAGACCGTCACGCTGCCTACCGGCCATAGTCCGTGCGAGCGGCCAGGGCCTCTATCGCCCGGATGTATGTCGGGCAGGTATCACAGTTAGCACTGTGATTCGCGGCAGACTTTCCTGTGCCGCAATTGCAACACTTCGGCGGCTTGTTTTTCCTATTCGGACACTTGGTGTCGCTGTGGTTCTCCGCTGAGCACCACGCACACCTCTCCCTGCCCTTACAGTACTTGGCGATCGATCATTACCCACATTAAAGAATGCCCTGTATTTGCGGCGGAATGTTTTGCTTTATTTGGGTGAGACCTAATTCGCAATAATGCCCGGTGGCGAGAAAACGTTCTTTCGAGCCATCCGAGAGTTGATTCTAATGCGGTTGGGGTCCCCCCCCCTTGGTCTCTCCCCCGAGTATGCGACCAAATACGGAGACTTCAAGAATCACGTCGGTTTTACCGTATTCTGGGTCAGCGAACTCAAGACTGTCCAGGTGTGCATAATCAGAGCGGGACAGCTTCCGTGTAGAGACCGGAGCGTTTGGTTTTTTATATATGAAAAATCCCAATGATATGTTCCCTCCCTTCGCGCTGTTCTACTAAAGCCTAAAGCGCGCGCGCAGCTAAAGAAATTAGAGGCAGTGTCCCTTCTCCCTCTTCTCAAATCGTTTTCGTGTTGGAGAAGTTGCTGCTCGGAGTAGGATGGGGATATTAAAAACAAAAAACAGCTAGCGGTTTTGGTGAGAGATGGTGCTGAGAGATGGTGCTAGGATTAGGACGATGGGTGTCTCAAATAAAAATACCGACGGCAATGTATGTAATTAGTTGAAAATTTATGGGATTTGTGTTGGCTCGTCTTAGCTAATTAAATTATAAAGGGTCTTAAAAGTGTTGACTTAAGTAACAGATAGTTTAATTGTGGGAAAGTTCGATACCACTAAAATGGGGTGTTTATGTTAAATCGTATAAAAATAATATCGAGTATTCGTCATACATACTGAAAACTGGAAAGGAGTTTAGGGGTTCTCGAATGACGGCTCGGAAGTATATATCGTACAACGTTTATGGTATTCCAGCAACTAGACTCCCCCCCCCCCCCCCCTCCCCCGAGGGCTGATGTGTGTCACCGCGGCCAGAGCAGGCCTATTGTGTGCCCTGTGTGTGTTAGTCTCTACAGCAACCCTGTATCTAAGTTCAGGATCCGTCTGCAGGTTCCTTCCATTACCTGCTTCGGTTCTGTTATGTCAGACCCGTAGCAGTGGAAACGTCTGCTTTCTAGTGCCCCGCACCAGCTTAGAATATGAACCGGAGTCTCATTTTCCTCGCCACATTTCCTGCACAGAGGGCTTTTAGCGATGCCCATATTTTATAGGTGTTTGTTCATATGACAGTGTCCTGTAATCAGCCCTGTCATAGCTCTTAGATACATTCTGCTCACATTCATGAGTTCTCGGCTCCTTTTCTCTGAGGGTTCCACTATAAAGAGTTTTGAATGTCTTTGCTTTGTCCTTTGTCCCGTATCGGCTTTCTGCCACCAGACTAAGGAGTTGTACGTTATTATGGGTCTCACTACCGTGTACATCCAGTGAACCATTTTGGGATTGAGGCCCCATGTTTTGCCAAAGGAGCGCCTGCAGGCCCATAGAGCCCTGGTTGCTTTCTTTGTTATTTTCTCTACGAGTGGAGTCCAGGTCAACTTGGTATCTAGTACAGTTCCCAAGTATTTGGCCTCTCTCGATAGATGTACACCATGCCCTTGGAGGAAGGGACTTCTGATGTCCCTTATGTTCCTCTTTTGGGTGAAGTATACACATGTTACCTTATGTGCATTTATTGTAAGGTTCTCCCTGGTGCACCATCTACTGACATGCTCTAATGCCGTGTTCATAATTTCAACCACGGTATTTGGGAACCTGCCACTGATGAAGATCACAAGGTCATCAGCATAGCCTTGTGTATAAAATCCATTGTTGCTGAGTTCCAGCAAGAGCTCGTCGACAACCAAGCACCACAATAGAGGTGATAATACCCCTCCCTGCGGACACCCGGCTGCCGGCACTGCCCTTAACCTGCTCAGTCCCGAAGTTGTGTTTATAATTCTGCCTTTCAGCATGTTCTCGATCCATCGGCATATGATGTCGTCGGTTCCACGCCTTCGGACAGAATTTATTATCGTTGATACCGAGGTATTATCAAATGCGCCCTCGATGTCAAGAAAGGCTCCCAAGGCAAATTCCTTGTTTAGTAGAGTCCTCTCTGTTTTCTGTGTCAGCTCATGTAAAGCCAATTCACAGGATTTACCTTTTTGATAGGCAAACTGGTTTTGATTCAGAGGTTTTCCTTCAACACCTTACCTTGATATACCTATCTATCAGTTTCTCCATGGTTTTTAAGAGAAACGAGGTGAGACTAATGGGCCTAAATGATTTTGCCTGGGCGTAGTTATCTCGCCCTGGCTTTGGTATGAAAATCACTCTTACAGGTCTCCATTTGTCCGGAAGGAATCCCAGGGCAAGGCTTGCCCTGAATAGTCTACACAGGGGACTTGCAAGTAGGTCCAGACCTTTCTGAAGAAGAATCGGTTGGACCTCATCCATCCCAGCTGATTTCAATGGTTTAAACGACTTGATTGCCCATTCTAATTTACTCTGGTTTATGACTCGAGAGGCGAGCTGCCAGTCGTCTTTATGAGCCCTGTTTCTGGGTCTGCTTGCATAGCTCCCCCGATCTTCCTCTGAGTCACCTAAGGTAGTGCACCTCGGGAAATGGGTCTGCACTAGTAAGTTTAGTGTGTACCTTTCCGAAGTTGTTTGACTTCCTTCAGGAGTTTCCAAGGTTCCGATTTTTTCCATCGGTCCCCTTGAAAGTATTTTATGGAGTTTGGATCCGGCCGGTATGTTTTCTACATCCTGGCACATCCTCCTCCATGCATCTCTCTTTGCCTTCCTCAAGGCTAGATTGTATTCAGTGAGGGAACTTTTGTAAGTTCCCCACTGTCCTGTACGCTTGGTGACGTTGAAAAGTTTCCGGGTTTTTGCCCTTAGATCGTTCAGATTCGAGTTCCACCATGGAACCTCCCTCTGCACTTTTTTAGCTTTCAGAGGGCAATTTTCCTCGAATGCTTATCGCACCGCCAATGTAATGTTCTCGTTTAAGCAGTCTATGACCTCAAACGATTTTGGTTCATTGGAGTGTCCTCCCAAAATTTGTTCCAGTCGGCTATTATAGCCTTCTCAGCCCGTATTTCTTGGATTCCTGAACTCAAATGTTTGAAGTTCAACATTTGGAATGTCGAATCTGATGTATCTGTGATTTGATACAGTTGTTTCCTCAGATACATGCCAATTTTTGATCCTGGTATATATATAGTGTGAGCCCAGGATGATGTCGATAACCTCCCTCCTATTTTGTGTCACAAAGGTGGGTTTGTTACCGCGATTCATTATTTTTAGATTAGTTGAAGAAATGAAATCTAAGAGTGCCTCGCTCCTTTTGTTAGTGTGTGCTCCCCCACAAAATATGGTGTGCATTAGCATCACAGGCGAGTATCACGTGCGATCGTTGTCTCTCGCGGAAGGTCACAAAGTTTCTCATCTGATTAGATGGTGGTTCCCCAGGTTGGTCGTATGGAAGGTGTACAGAGGCTATAACAAGCTCCTTTGCGGTACCCTCCCAGGTACAGTTCAGCTTGGCTGGCACTAGGTCTCTGGAACAAAAGTCCCGAAGTGGCATAAGCTGTATGTGTCTTCTTGCTAAAATGCAAGTTCTAGGTGGATTTTGGTCGTTGCCACAGATCGTGAACTACCCAATTTTTCCCAGCCACCTAATTCCACCTTTGTAAACATACGGTTCTTGAATTAGTACAATATCAATATTTTTGTTCATCCCATACTTTCCTAGGGCAGCAGTGGCTGCCCTGCAGTGGTGGAGATTTATTATGAGGACTCTGATCATACTTTTAACTTTTAATAGGGTGGATCGTTACCCTTCTACTGGTCCTTTTTTCTCCTCTCCGGTTCCTTCCTTCCCAGGCGGACAAATGTTACCCGGTGTAGGCCAAGCGATAGGCGATACTGGAATCTCGAAAGATCCAGCCATGATGGCTTGCCCATGACAATTACCAAATGCTGACCTTTTGAGTCAGCAGTGGCTCTGACGATCGCCGTTCTGGACCTCGAGGTGGTGAAGCACGGTGGCTGGTTCCTGTACAAGACCCGGTATCCATACCATTGCCCTCACCCGCCTGCTGAGCTCCGATGCATCTACTATCCGAAGGCAAGCTCCTTGCCACGAATTGCACCTTGACATCACGCCCTCGAGCCAGGTCCTGGTGTCCCTGTCCAAGCACATGATGCCCAGTGCCCCATTTCGGAGGTTGTAGCCATCAAATCCTGGTGTCGGCTGACCCAGCCCAGGTTTTAGACTATCTATCTCTCCTAGGATGTGGTCCACAATTTGTCGATTTGTAGATAGCTATATTTGGGTAACCATCCTGAATGATGGCCACCCTCTGCTGGTTTACTGCCTCGCAAAAAGTCGATTGACCCTTCTCTCCAGCCATCTGGGTTCTCGGCTTTTTGCAAGGCGCCTTTGGAGATGGCGTGGTCATGTCAGAAAGATTCCTCTTCTGAGTCTCTTTTCTATCATGTCCCGCCGACGTAGACAGGGCAGGTTCTCTGAGAATGCCCTGAATCCCGCGTCCCGTTGACGTGGATGGGGATTGCCCCACAGAGGTGCCCTTAATCCCGCAACCCGCTGACACGGTCGAGACAGGTACCTTGTAGGTGCCCTGAACTCCGCGCCCTGCAGGCCTAGAGGAAATGGGACCCTTGGGGGTAACTTAGATGTCGCGGTTTTGGCCTTGGGTTCCTTTTATTTTGGTCTCCTGTCTTCCCGCTGCTGGCGATTTCGGCATAGCAGGTATCAGTACATTTTGTCCCGAACCTGATTCTGCCGTTCGCCTGGCTCTTTTGAGCTTTCGTCTAGCTGCCCCTGACAATTTAACTCTCATCAGGTGCAGCTTTCCAACTACCTCATCAACCTCACTCGCCTGTCCGGATGGCGAGCCCAAGGTCCCCTCGGTCTCGCGAACATCAGACACAGCGGGGGTTGACTGAGGATCCGCCGGGGTAGACGGTGGCTCTTCGTGATCCATGTCCATGGTGAATGCCGACAGATTTTCTAGAGAGCCTCTGTCGGGAGGTGTTGCAGACAGATTCTCCTGCGAGTCTCTGTCCGGTAAGGTTTCCGGCAGGTTCTCTGTTGAGTCCCTGCCGGGGGATGGTTTTTTTATAATTTTTTTAACTGGTTGTTCATAATTGTTCCCACGAGTAATGGGGGATTAAATGGTCACCACACGCAGAGCCCCATACATGCAGAAGGCTACATTACAATGGGGTGTCGCCCGGTGCCCCAAGGTGATCGTTTGAGGCACACATGTTTCCCCACCCTGTACCATTGAGCCCTCGGCACGACTCCCGTCCTTAGCTTGGGTGTCCATTCTAATGTTTGTGTATAGTTTTGTGCGTTGTTTATTGTGTGTTTGTGCACAGGTATGTGTATATGTATGTGCGTTTGTGTGCTGACTAGGAACCCGTGGGGTCGTCGGTCCCCAAGAAGCAGCTATTCCACTTCCCCCTGCGGGGGAAGCAACTACACTTAATATTAAATAAAACGCAATTTGTTTTAGATTTGTAACGTAAATTTATAACGAATTATGTTATAATCAAGAATATTAAAAACACCATTATTTTAGGTAATATAATGGCGGACAAAGTATTGTAGTGTCATTTGGATGCTATAATGGTTCCTAGTTACGGTTATCGGGGCAATGAAACTTGTAGTTTATATACAAGTATGGAGACCTTAGATGGTCAGCAGTTGTCTGTGTCTCACAAGGTCCGGATCTACCATTAGATATGAAGTTCTTGGCAGTGCTGCCATAAAAAAAAATTGTTAAGTGAACGATTTGATAATTCATTATATGTATATAATTCAATGACTACGTCACAGAGGAAGGTGCTATGAATGTTCCTCTCCATGGTACTTTACTGAATTGAAATTTATTTACTTGATCGAATTAGGAGCTCTGCTCAATCATTCTAAAACTGATTGACAGCCCTATAGTAAAGTTCCACACTACTCCAACTTATTCACTTTTGTTATTCTTTGTTTATTTACATTCACTGGCTATTAATTTTTTTTTTTTTTTAAGCCAAAGCACAGACTATGGTAGACAGTGGATTATTTCCGAGTGAAGGCGTAAGTACCTAACTCTCGTAAGGCTAATTCATTCCGAACTATATATCCAGCTTCCTCAGCGATTGATCTGCGACCAGGAGTCAGCTATACGCTAGCACTACAGTGGACGTCACTAGAGGCTGTCCTCAGGGGGGATACTTTGGGCCATACTCTTTGACGGATTGCTCCGTGATCTCGAGGGCCGTGGATATAAGGCAATCGCCTACGTCGACGACCTCGTTGTTACGGTGCACGCTGATAGTCGAGCTGCACTAACCCTTCGCGCCCAAGTCGCCATTGACGATATAGACAACTGGTGCTGCGCCAACAAACTGGCTCTCTCTCCTAGCAAGACCTCGGCTTTGCTGATGAGAGGAAGAACCGACGCCCGACACCCCCTGGTAATCAAAATCCACGGACGCCGCATGGAGAGCCCGGCAACGGTCACTTGCCGTAAGGCAAGGTACGCCGCTGCTGGGTGGTGGCATTGTCTGGGCACCACAACTAGTATGTGCCTTGCAACGGCGGACCCCACAATTAGTACGTAGTTAGGAACGCTGGGCACCACATCTATACGTAGTTACTACTAATACATGTGAAATTTCATGATAATCTGACCATTAGTTAATGAGCTTCCGTCATCTTTATATTTAGGCCTCCCCTCACAACCCTCCCTCCCGTTCAAACATATGAGACGTCACACACTCTATTTTTTTTTCTATTTCTATTTGGTCTTCAGGAATACTACATGTGAAATTTTGTGACAATCCGACCACTAAGTTAAAGAGCTAGCACAATATTTATACTTAGACCACCTCACAACCCCCTCTCCCTCCCGTTCAAAATTTTGGGACGCCACATAGCCTATTATTCAATCGGGCTCAAAATGATGCTACATATGAAGTTTCATGAAAATCCGTCCAGCCGTTTGGGCGTGATGCTGGAAATAACATACAAACAAACATACAAACCCAGTTTCAGATTTATTAATATAGACTAGCAGTAATAACCGGCGTTGCCTGGGGAACTTTGACTTTTCTCCTAATATCTCTCGTTCGAATCCTATTCAATTCTTCGACAGTACATTCATGATGTTATAATTTTCAATTATTCATATGGAATAAGGCATATATATAGTCCTTCAACGGCGGACTGCCTTGCAACGGTGGACCCCATAGCTAGTACGTAGTTAGGACCACTGGGCATCACTGCATGTGAAATTCCATGACAATTCGACCATTCGTTGATGAGCCAACACTATATTTATGCTAAGACCTATCCCCACAACCACCCTCCCGTTCAAATTTTTGAGATATCACATAGTGTATTTTTATGCTTAGCCCCTCTTACAACCCCCCCTCCCGTTCGAAATTTTGGGACGCCACATAGCCTATATAATCGGGCTCAAAAGGATGCTACATGTGAAGTTTCATGAAAATCTGTCCAGCCGTTTGGGCGTGATGCTGGAACAAACCCGCAAACAAACCCCGTTTCAGCTTTAATAATATAGATTTCGATAGGTCTGAAATTTGAATCGAAGTTTACAGAATTCGCTTTGTAATGGACCACTTCTTCAGTCTGGTTCTAATATCTTTACAAAGTTGTTATCCGAGTACGCCTTACTCATTCCACTCAATCACATATGTACTTCCCCAGAAGTTTCCGCTCTCCCAATTCAAGGTCATTCACTCCTTAAGAACAGATTCTCATTTCTTTCTTCTAATTTTTCTGACCTACTTCTACTTCCCCACATCAACTGTCTCCTATAAACCTTTTTTCCTCAACTTGGCATAGCCAATCGCCCCTCACAAAAAAGACCACTCTCCCTCCAGCAGCTTGTATTTTCCCATACTAGATTTCCTTCTCAATCTTTCATACTTACCCAACTCAAATAAGTGTCAAATCACTACTAATGTACATCCCGACATCAATTGTCTACTATGACACGAAACATCCAATGTTGTTTTAAATTTTGCCCGCCTGGCGTCTTGCAATAAATCTTCGGTACGAGGCATCACCGTAACTGTGTCCTTCGTGACCTTATTCAGTTCGCGATAATCAACGCAAAACCGATAGGTCCCATCCTTTTGCTTTACCAGTACGACTGGAGACCAGTACTTGGAGGAACTAGCCCGGATTATGCCACCTCGTAGCATTTCCTCCGTCTGTTCTCTCCTTCGCTGCTTCTCAGAGTAGTGGAACCGCTGATGCTTGACGGGGAAAGTGGAGGACAACTCAATCTGGTGCTTCGCAGAGTGGGTGGTGTTGAGTGGGACGTTTTCCGCAAACACATCACTAATTATAAGTTCAAATAACTCACCAAATCGCTCCGGGGGCACTCCATGGCAGATGGACTCCTCCGTGGAGCCGGGGGGTTCCTTGGCCCTGGGTTGCCAGTAGATGGTGTGCCGCTTTGTTGTTACGAGGCTCAAACTGGCTTGCCGGAAGTCGCACAATGCTCGATGGTTACACAGCCAGGGATAACCGAGAACCAATGGGATTGCAAGATTCTCAGCCACGTGGAAGAGTTCGGTGTAGGCTTCCCCGTTCAGCATGAAGGAGACCTCGCAGATGCCATCGAGCTTCAGACTTTGTCCTCTCTGAGCCACCATCGCAGTAGACTGCCCTCTATTCCGAGTCCGCTCTATGAAGAGGTTTCTGAGAATGAAGCTCGCAGATGCTCCCCTGTCCACGAGCGCTTGGACTGACCGACCCCCTATTTTCACAGTAATGGTGAGCAGAGGTGAGTTTTATTTATTATTTTTTTTTTATTGGATGCCCTGACCATCTGAAGGGGGGTCGGTCACATCACCCTAGTTTCGTTGGGGAATAGGTATTCTTCTCCTTTCTCCGTTTATTACAATTCATACATGTTGCTATGGACGGCTGTGGACCGACTCGATGGCTACGGTCCACAGTCGTCCTTGGTTTCTTGACGCTTCTTTTCGCCGAATTTCTTCGGTGGGTTCTGTTCTGCCAACTCCCTGAGCCGGGAGCAGCCGCTGTGCCTGTTGGTGACTGGATGACACTCATTGCTGCTTGTCCACCTCTTGATTACGGGGTCCTCACCGGGCGGTCTGGTCCAGTCCCCTTTCTTCGTTTCCCGACGGTCGATCGGGGCAGTTCTTATTTCTGTGGTGCCCGGGACAGTACCAACATCGCCTCTGTCTGTTGGAATCTATTCTGGGCTGCTCCCACTTTATATATATTTGTTCGAGTTGTTGTCCAGTCGGGAGGAGTCGAGGGTTCCTTTCATCCAGACTAAGTAGCTCGGCGAAACTCCGCGCATTGTTTTTCCTAGCATTCTCGCGGAACTCCGGGGTCAGCTGAGGAGTTATTACACCAACGATGAATGCTTCTGACATAAGTCGAAGGAGTCTACTTATAGGCCGGACATTCTCTAAAACTCGGCCACTGTTTCCCCGGATCTCATTGTTCGTTGTTCTACGATGTGGTGTAGTTCTCCTTGTCGACAATCGTCATCAAAAATGGCCTTGAACAGTTCGGAGAATATTGAAAACTCTGGCGGTTCGAACACGAACTGACGAGTCCACTCGACGCAGATCCTCGGAGAATGGTGATAGTTCGCCGGGTCCACTGGGATGTAGCCTCGTCCATTCGTTCCAAATACTCTCGGGCTTCTCTCAGAAACGTTTCTGTTTCCTCCACGGGATCCCTAGCGAAAGTTGGAGGGAGTTTTTGTGGGGTCTTCAAAACCTTCCCTGTACTGGCCACGATTGTAGCGGTGGCCTGAGCTGACGAATCAACAGCCTGTTCGAGAAGGTACGGATGTTTAACCCGTACTCCCCACATGGTGAGGGAAGGGCCAGTGCGGTCTGCAGCAGAGTTGGGACTGCCTTAGTGGCTGTGGGAAGCTCGGGGTCTCCGCCGAGTCATATCCAATGCCGGGAGTTACGATAGTTATACACTGAACTTTGTTTTAAAAAAGAAATATATTTAATTGGAACAATAAATATAAACCGCTATCCGTACAAGACTGCGCGCGATGGTCTGGAGGGGATATATATATAATTCGGGTACTTGATGTGTCAGCGGTCTTCAGCGAAGGCAAAGTAGTCCTGTAAGTCCTTCCTTAAGTCCGAAGCGTCTCGCAAGGAAGTCCTGAATAGGCGGCGTTTGTGGTTGAAGTTGAAGGCTCCGGTGCTGGTTGCTTCTTGAAGAGTCGTGCCTTAATTTAAAGTCCAAAAAGTACAAATACTAAGAAAAAAATTAATGTTATAAACATATATATAAGTTTTGTAAAGTTCACACCGTAATTGCTTTTTAAAAAATTGAACTTTATTTAACATTCACTTAACTGAAACTTATATTCACTAAGTCAGAAAGGAGGTGTTAGCAACACGGGAGCCAGGGATAGACTGGGGATCCTGGGAAAGTGGAAAATGCAAGATGGGAAAGAATGTCGTAAACAATACTAGGAAAGAATGATGAGGATGCAGGAATTATGATGGGGTGTACAATATTTGTTACTATAACTCCTCCACCCCTAAATTGAGGCATCACCTGGAAGGTGGTGGTGAGATGGAGGGTGCCTTAGATCGACAGTTACATTGTGAACAGGCTGTCTGTCCAAGGACTTATCAAAGAATTTAAATTTTATAATGAAAAATATGATACTAATAATAATGAAAATATAAAGGGTTGAAGTCCAAATACTAGGTATAATAAAATGATTCAACTTATTTTCTATCGGTACAATTGGGTTAGTATTTATAGTTCTAAGCGTTACGGGTTTTAATAATAAAGTAAAATTAGTATGTTGATTGGTGTCGAGATGTAACTTAAAGTTGTTGATGGTGTGTGGTTTTCCAGAAGAGTTGGACGAGTAGTGGAAAGAGATGTCGTTAAAGACGAGTTGTTCGTTGGGGCTTAGGGTGATAAGATGAATTCCAAACAGCTGCCGCGTTTCAAACGATGTCTCGCTGGTGATTTTAATTTCTCCGCTGTGAGGGAAGATTGTAATAAGTTGGTTCGTGTCCGCAACAGGCTCTATAAAATTGTCTCATATGTCCAAGTCGGTGTATTGACACGATGATGTGTTTTCTTTGAGGATGATATCTCGTTCGCAGGAAGGTTGATAATTTGATAGCAGGTCATAAGAACATTGGTAGCACTGTACTAGTTCACATTTACCAGTTAAGAATTTAATAGCTAGTGACTTATCTATAGGGGTTAGTAAATAGTTGATATTCGGTATAATAGTTGTGAATTGGTTTTCATGCAAAGTTGGGATAGAAAATAAACTATACATGTAATATTCGTTTTTTGAATTTATGGGGAGAGTTAGAAAGTAAATTATTTGGTTCACATCTATTTTACATTGTACCTTTACCAAAGTTTCGAAATTTAGTATATTCTTATAATCTAATGTGAAAGGTGTTTGATCTTTGTAGTGACTAGCTAATTTTTTTGATTTCATTGAATAGTTGGTGTGTTGTTATAATACTTGGATGCATGGTTTTTAATTTGCAAAAAGTGATTGAGTTTTCTACATCTTGAAGGACGTGAAACATTGAAAATAGGTGTGTTTGTATTTGATAGAATAAGTTTTTATAGTGAGAATTAAATTATTAATTAAATTTTTTTTTTTATGCTAATTATAATTATGTATTATAACTTAAATTCTAAATTATTTTATTTCATAAGTATTTTTAATATTTATTCTACATTTAATTATTTGAATTAATTGTATTACTTATTTTCCTAACTACTTTTCTACTTTTTCCTCTTTTTTTTTTATTTCTTACTTTACTACTTAATTTCTTTTTTCTTATAATTATTTTAAGTTTTTGTAATTGTTCTTTTTACTTATAATATGCTTTTCTTTAATTAATTATTCTTTTCTTTATTTTCTTTTTGCAACATTTGACCTAGATATTCATTCAGTGTCGATGTTGTCCAAGGTTTAATTATTTATAATATAAATTTTTTTATTTATTTATTATAATTTATTTTTGATTATAATGATTTTCATTTCATTCTTTTCTTTTCTTTTAATTAATTCTTTTGTAGCGTTCTCGGGTTTATATATATATACCAAATAACTCCACTTTATTTTCAACAAGATTTTCTATGTATTTTTTTAGATTTTATATTTTCAACTGAGAGCCTTTTTATCAACAATCAATTTTATCAAATGTTTACAACAATACTAGCGGCCAGGCCGCTACACTCTTCCCCTCCCCGGGGAGGCTGAGGTGGGACCCGAGGTGAAGCTCTGTACACCTTCAGCCGGTTGGCATGTACTGTCGTATAAGACGCTCCTTCCTTGCATAGCCTTTTGTTAACCGCCGCTTATTCAGAAGTTATCGGGACTCAATAAGAATAGAATACTATCTTTCCATGTCCATCCCTTGGGAAACAACCCTATCTTTGCTAACCATGCCCTCTAGCAAATAACTTAGTTATGTACAAAAGAAACGGAAGATTGGATAGGTTGACAAAGCCTACATTGTAGAAATATCTCATATCCAAGATAATTCGACACTCCACAGTGGGAAACAGAGTAATCAGCTAAGGGTAAGGTTCAGGGACTATTGTATGTAGCCAAAGAGGAGGGTTGTGATAGGATAAACAATAATATCTTTGATATAAGAACCCTCTTTCAGCATAACTCAGAGTTCAGTAGTAGTTCAGTAATTCTAATGTTCAGTTGAGTCTAGTCCAGTCGGTTGTCGAAGACAGTTAGTCAGTGGTTCGCCGGTGTAGAGTTCGGGTAGATTCAGTCACGTCTGTTAAGTTGTATTTAGTTTCCGTCTGGTCCTCTCATTATTAGGGGATATTGTCTTTGCTTAAATAAACCGTTGGGATTTTACATCGTCTGTTTATTCTCAACACCCAAGGTTCGGAAGCACCTTCATAGCTTGCCCTGGTGTCAGAAACTCTTCTATAAAACCACACCAGAAACACCGTCTCTGCTACGACAGAAACATATTAATTTTTCTGGTGTCAGAAGTGGGATACTTCCAGCCGCCTCGTCTCATATTGGGATACCCCCCCCTGGAGACGAAGAGGATACGTCACGTTCAACTGGTAAAGAGCCCTCCTTCATCCTGTCAACTGCATCGACCATAGACGGAAAACAACCTACGGAATCAGACGGAAGAACAGAAAGTAAGTCTTGAGATCATTTTCCATAGATATACTTATTACTGTCCTTTCCTCACAATGTCTAACCCTGAAAATGATACCCTATCCCTATCCACTGGAAACCCTGCCACTAACCCTCTTCCTGTAGGGGAGAGTTTATCTTTAGAGGTTTTGTTTAGGTTCATTAAGCCATTCGACGGCAATAAAGATGACCTCTTCACCTTCTTAATTAACTGTAACAATGCTATACACTTTGCTCAACCCAATCAAGTAGATTATCTTTTTCGATATATTATTTCACAATTATCTAGCAATGTTGTAAACGAATTAAATTTGTCAGAAATAACTTCATGGTCTGAATTGAAGAAACAATTGAAACAATATTACTCGCGATCTAAGGATATTATCCAGCTCCATGAAGAGCTCGAAACAGCTGCACAAAGCACACACGAATCTGTTACGGAATTTTTCAAACGATTAGAAAGATTAAAGCATACATGCATTACCGTAGAGGCCGCTAACAGCTCAGAAATGGAACTTATAGGAATCAAATCTTCCATTCAAAGAACCGCCCTGAGACGTTTCATTCTCCACTCAAAACCGGAAATATCTCGAATGTTACGAGCAAGAGACATAAAAAACATAAATGACGCATTTTCCCTAGCCCTTCAAGAGGAAAAATATATTAACTATATTAATTCAAAAAATACTCATTGTTCCTACTGTAACATGACAAACCATTCATCGCTGGATTGTCGGAAAAAGCCTATTCACTGTTCAAATTGCAATATGTCTAATCACACAACAAGAGATTGTCGGAAAAACTTTAATTTTAGCAATAAAATCCCACCCCCCAATCGGGAACCTAGGACACCTTACGATCCTGGCAAATTTTGTAATTATTGCAAAAATAAAGGTCATTTAATAAACGAATGTCAAAAAAGACAATACCGGAATAGTCAAAACCAACACCCAAAATCTAATCCAAAAATTAATTCTTTAAACTTCCAAATGACCTCGCATCCGAATGCCCGTTCAGAGGTCATGGCATTAAAGGACATTCATTACCGACCTAGAACTTTAACTGTGGATCCTGACGAAAAAACACTAAGTTTCACTAGCGAAAATTCCAACCACACGTTAACCTTTTTAGTAGATACAGGATCATCCATATCTCTTATTAAACATGACGCATTGAATCCTACTAAAACCGCCCTAAATCCTACCGCCTCCGTCATAATAAACGGTATCAACCCAAATTCACCCATAAAAACCTTGGGTAGGACAAAAATTGAGCTATGTGTAGGAAATTTAAAACTGTCATCTAAAATGCAATTGATCGACGCTTCGAAAATTTCTACTCCCTATCACGGTATTCTGGGGAATGATTTCCTTGAAAACGAAAAAGCCGTGATCGATTATGCCAATAGAGTGATAAAAATTCAGAATCACATAATTCCTTTTAATAATACAGACCCAAATGGGACTTTCATCGAATTAGCCCCTTTACAAGAAACAATAATTCCTGTTAAAGTATTAAATCGTGAAATCTCCACTGGACTAGTTCGTGAAACAAAAATAGGCGAAAAAATAATTATCCAAAATTCTCTTGTAAATTCTTCAGACGGATTTGCCCAGTGCATCGCCATAAATCAAAATGAACATGAAGTGTTTATCGAACAACCTAAAGTACTTTTGGAAGAAATAATAGAGGTAGCTCATACTACATCTAACCTGAGTCATAAAAATTCTAAAATTAACCGAATTCCTACACTAATGGAAAACTTGAGAACGGAACATTTGAACGCGGAAGAAAAAGAGTCCCTAACAAAACTTTTATCCGATTTTAATGATGTTTTTCATTTACCGGGAGACCAACTAACTAATACTAATACAGCGTATCACGAGATACCAACCACATCGCAAATCCCTGTCACTTCCAAATTGTATAGATATCCGAAAATTCATGAACAAGAAGTAAGAACTCAAATTGAAAAGATGCTGAATGATAACATCGTTCAAAACTCAGCCTCCCCCTGGTCGTCACCAGTTTGGGTGGTCCCCAAGAAACTTGATGCCTCCGGTCAAAAAAGGTGGAGAATAGTAGTTGATTATAGAAAGCTAAATGAAATTACGATCTCAGATAAATATCCCCTCCCTAGCATCGAAAATGTCCTGGACCAATTGGGCCAAGCAATATATTTCACGACGTTAGATTTGGCATCCGGTTTCCATCAGATACCTGTTCACCCTGATGACGTACCTAAGACAGCTTTCACGACCCCCCACGACCACTATGAATTCTTAAAAATGCCATTTGGATTGAAAAATGCACCAGCTACCTTTCAAAGACTTATGAATTTAGTATTGATGGGTTCTAGATCATTTGTCTACCTTGACGATATAATAGTGTATGGGCGAACTTTGGAAGAGCATAATGATAATCTAAATGACATTTTTGTTAGGCTTAGAAAACATAATCTAAAACTTCAACCCGACAAATGTGAGTTTCTTAAAAAGGAAGCAATTATTTGGGGCATATTGTTACTAGCAAGGGTATAACCCCCAATCCTGATAAAATCAAAGCGATTTCAGAAATGAAACAACCGAAAAATCCCAAAGACATCAAGTCATTTCTCGGCCTCGTCGGATATTATAGGAAATTCATCCCCTCTTTCTCTGCTATTGCGAAACCCTTAACGAATCTTTTGAAAAAGGATAAAGAATTCAACTGGTCAGAAAAATGCCAAGAATCATTCCAAAAATTAAAAAATTGCCTTATCTCGGAACCGATCTTGCAGTATCCCAATTTTGAAGAACCTTTTACCTTAACTACTGATGCTTCCAACGAAGCCATAGGCTCTATCCTATCTCAAAACAAATCTGGAAAAGATTTACCTGTGTCTTATTATTCTAGAACGTTAAATACAGCAGAAAGTAATTATTCAACAATCGAGAAAGAGCTATTATCGATCGTTGAATCAGTTAAACATTTCAGACCTTATCTCTTCGGTCAAAAGTTTACAATTGTTACCGATCACAAACCCCTAACTTGGTTGATGAATTGTAAAGACCCTTCCAGTAGATTAGTCAGGTGGCGACTAAAACTTATGGAATATGAATATGAAATAAAATACAAACAAGGTCAATTAAATAGAAACGCTGATGCATTAAGTCGCCCCGTAATGCAAATCACCGACGATCTAACCTTCGCGGACATGACGAGATTCATAGAGCAAAACCCGGTTGTCCCAAATGTCCCAGTCGATTCGACTAGTATCCACAAAATCAGAAACCTAGTAGTGCCAATGTCATGCAAAGTTTCGGATGCGGACAAATATTATAAATATCTAAATGAAAACTACCCCGACCGCGAATTTAAAAATCCTAAATTACGGGACATGGTCCAATTTAAGAAACAGAATCAAAATATTTTTATCTTGTTCATTAAGAGGTCCAATGAAGACAATGCAAATTCCGAAGACGTATTCGAAGCTCTAAAAGCTCTAAAAAGCAAATTCGAAGAAAATAAAACACGCTCTCATCGCTCTTTCACCATCGTAAATTTTGAACACTATGGAGAGAACCTAAAATTTAAGTTAATTCTACAATTCTTATTTAACGGATACAATTATAAAATCTTGAACGAGGAAATAGCCGAAGTTACCACTGAAGAGGAAATAGAGAGAATTTTGAAATTATATCATGACCACGTAATAGCGGGACATCAAGGAATTGATAGGACTTACTCGAGTATCAAAACGAAATACTACTGGAAAAACATGAAGGATAGTATTTCGGAATACATAAAAAAATGTCCTACCTGCCAAATTGCTAAAACAAATTTCAAACCAAACAAAAGCCCTATGATCATCACGACCACCTCTAAAACTTTCTGTGAACAAATTGCGATGGACATTGTAGGCCCCCTCCCGGAAACTAAAAACGGAAATAAATTTATCCTCTCCTTACAGGATGACCTGACTAAATTTATACAACTATACGCGATTCCCGAACATAGTGCTTTGACCGTTGCCATACATTTTCTAAAATTTTGCACACTATTTGGATTTCCCAGTAAAATCCTGTCTGGCCAGGGTCCAGAGTTCAATTCTTGTACCCTGAAAGAACTGAATAGAATGCTCTCAATAAATCACAAATTTGCGAGTCCTTATCATCCCCAGACTAACGGTTCTTTGGAGAAGACACACTTAAGTTCAAAAGATTATTTAAAGTGTTACGTAAACAAAGATAAAGACGATTGGGACGAATTCTTGACTTTCGCAGTTTTTTCGTACAATACTCACGTGCAAAAAGCAACACAAACAACCCCATACGAGTTAGTCTTCGGTCAAACCCCAAGGATTCCAGATAAATTTCTTAATCCTAAACAGAACAAGACCTACTCCGAATTGGCCAAAGAAGTCGTTAACAAAATGCAAAACTTACGGCAAACAGCTCGGGAAAACCAACTCAAAGCAAAACAGGGTTATAAGAAACATTATGACAAAACCCACAAAAAACAATATGACTTTAAGGAAGGCAAAAAAGTTTTAGTATATAACATGCTAGCAAAACGAAATTACAAAAAGTTAGAGACAGACTTTAAAGGTCCTTTTAAAATAATTCAAGTACATGACAACAATACAGCGACCTTAGAAATAAGTAAAAATAAACTCAAAACCTATCATTTTAATTTGTTGAAACCTTATGTTTCAGATGAGGATGAGTCATAGGATACTGTTCTTTTCCCTTTTCCTTCTCAGTCCTCCCATGAACCTTACCCAAGAGATAATTCCAATTAATTCAACTAGTGGAATACTATACGACCATCTAGGTAGAGCTAAAGTAGCTAACCGTAAAGTTTCTCTTATTACCTATGCCAACTTAACCTATGTACAACATAAAATAGACATATCTAACGAATTCTACGTTAAATTAGTAGGAATGTGTCACGAAACATCAAGATTGTCTCACACAAAAACATGTCAGAAACAACTAGAATTTCTAAAAAACAAATTATCACCCATCAAACGAAATTATGCAATACTAGCCCACCACATTAGAGCAAAAAGAGGCCTCATTAACGGAATCGGCGAAGGTTTGAAATGGCTCTTCGGGACTCCAGACGCTGATGACGCACAGTTCTATACAGACTCTATTAATTTAATTTTCAACAACCAAAAACAAACTGAAACCCTCTTACAACAGCAAATTAAAATAATCTCCTCCACTATCACAAATTTTAACTATTCTATTAGACAACTAAATGAAAATACGAGATTGTTAAACCTAAATATTGATAAATTTAATAATTTCATACAACAAACCTCTAGAAACGAGAACGCTCTCAATAGCGAAATTTTAACGAACGAAAATATTATAATCCTTTTGGAGATGACTGACGAATTAGAGGAATTGTTAGAAAATTATCTCAATAGTCTCACCCTCATTAGGCACGGGATAATAAGCTATCATGTCCTTCCGCCTAACACACTCTTTGAAGAATTAAACCATATAAAAACTCAAAATACTCTGCCAATTGAGCCCTCCTTCTCTAATACCTACTTATTCTATAAAATCATTGATACCAAAGTAGTCATAAATAATAATCTATTAATAATAATATTTGAAATCCCGACAATAGACACTACGGAATTCGAACTTTATAAAATGTATTCCCTCCCCTCTCCTCACAAAGACCATCCCTCTTTCTATTCCTATGTCGAACCCTCTAAACCTTATCTCCTTATCTCCTCCTCGAGGACAGTATATACTATGTTAAATGACCTCAAGAAGTGCACCGAACTTCAACCAGCCGTCTGGAACTGTAAGGAAATCCCTGTCATCCAGCGGACAGTCCACCCCGTATGTGAAGTTGAACTATTCTCAAAAACCACGTCAAGAATCCCCGAGACCTGCGTGACGAAAAACGCCTTTGCTGAAACGGAGATCTGGCATAAACTTAGCGGAAAGAGATGGTTATATGTCCTTTCTCAACCCACCTCTATAACTACCCTATGCAACGGGAAGAATCCCCAAGAAGAAGCTATTAAAGGAATTGGCATACTGGAACTGGAAGAAAATTGCAAGACTTATAGCAAATTCGCTATCTTAGAAGAATCATCATCGATACGCGGCCGAAATCTCACGAGCAGAATTCCCCTGACGGATATAACATTAGACGACTGCTGCATCAACATGTATACAAGGATTAATGCGAGTCCCGATCAACTCCAGCCTCTAAAATTAACGAACATGAACCTAGAGGATTTGGAAAATGCTCGCCGCCAACTCAATGAATTCGATCAAATTCTTCAAAATCAACTAAAGAAACCCTTCATTATCCAGCACTCTAACTGGATAATGATTATATTATCCATCACAGGAGGGATTATTACAATAACATTCCTTTATAACGTTTTGAAATGGCTGGGAATAACTACTATCTTGAGACGACTCTTATGTTGCACCAAGGAACCGAGAGAACCCATCAGGAGACTCAGGTCAATCTGTCTGCCGTGCCCCGAACCATCACCACCCTCGCTCCAAACCGCAACCCTACCCCTAGAGGAAATTCAACTTGAATACGTCCAGCCGCCATCCCAGCCTCAGCCTATACGACCGCAGGGAGATAAGCCGAGACCTTCTCACCCTTCTACCAATCTCACAACCAAAGTATTGAGAAACAGAACTGTAATGATCGATGACTAAGTCATGTATTAATCGCACTAATTCATTTTATAAGTTTTCCTAATTCCATTCTTTAAAAAAAAAAAAAAAAAAAAGACTTATTTTTTTTGTAAATGAATAGATATTATTTGCCTAACCTTATATTATGTAATCTACCAATTTCCAGCTATAATTCAAGCTATTAAGGAAGTTAAAATATGTAATTCTTATTATTCTTTTTCCAGCTATAATTTTAAGCTATTATTATTAAGAAAGTTAAAATAAGTAACTCCTATTATCCAAAAAAAAAAAAAAAAGGGGACTTATTTTTTTTATAAAAACGAATAATATTTGCCTAACCTTGTATGTAATCTATTTGACAAAGAACATTAATTATTTAATTTCCATTAGCTATTCCCCTTTAAAAACATCAATTTTTGCCCCCCATAAAACTAATGCTATATATATAATATATTTTTTTTCTTTCAATGTTATTAATTATATTAATGTATTATGTATAATTGCCCTCTAATTACTTTATAATTCATTTTGTACTTTGTTATTCTATTCTAGAAGTATAACGTTACAATTAATTATGTTCATCTTATAATTCTATTTACTCCAATCATTTGTAAGAGAGACCAGAACGGAAACGCGAATCTTAATTCCACATTTTAATTAAAAACCCAATGTGAAATTTGGAAAACCCCGGAGGTGTCGTATAAGACGCTCCTTCCTTGCATAGCCTTTTGTTAACCGCCGCTTATTCAGAAGTTATCGGGACTCAATAAGAATAGAATACTATCTTTCCATGTCCATCCCTTGGGAAACAACCCTATCTTTGCTAACCATGCCCTCTAGCAAATAACTTAGTTATGTACAAAAGAAACGGAAGATTGGATAGGTTGACAAAGCCTACATTGTAGAAATATCTCATATCCAAGATAATTCGACACTCCACAGTGGGAAACAGAGTAATCAGCTAAGGGTAAGGTTCAGGGACTATTGTATGTAGCCAAAGAGGAGGGTTGTGATAGGATAAACAATAATATCTTTGATATAAGAACCCTCTTTCAGCATAACTCAGAGTTCAGTAGTAGTTCAGTAATTCTAATGTTCAGTTGAGTCTAGTCCAGTCGGTTGTCGAAGACAGTTAGTCAGTGGTTCGCCGGTGTAGAGTTCGGGTAGATTCAGTCACGTCTGTTAAGTTGTATTTAGTTTCCGTCTGGTCCTCTCATTATTAGGGGATATTGTCTTTGCTTAAATAAACCGTTGGGATTTTACATCGTCTGTTTATTCTCAACACCCAAGGTTCGGAAGCACCTTCATAGCTTGCCCTGGTGTCAGAAACTCTTCTATAAAACCACACCAGAAACACCGTCTCTGCTACGACAGTACCACGAGTCGCTTCCGTCGTCCCTCCTGATCCTGGATTCGGAATGTGACATCGGACAACTTTTTTAAAATATTATACGGTCCCGCCCAGGGTCGGTGCAGCTTGGGAGTCCGACCTCTGCCCACAAAAGGACTCCACAACCATACCTTGTCCCCTTCCTGAAGATGGCTCTCCATGCTCCTCTGGTCGTAGTAATCTTTCTGGACCTCTTGCTCTTTCTTTTGCACTTCCCGTACGAACTGGAAGGCTTCTTCCATCCGCTGGACTCGTCGCGACACAAAATCGTCGAGTGTAGTCTCGTCTTCAGGCTGCCCGTACATTATGTCAATGGGCAGCCTAACTTCCCGACCGAACAGGGCATAGTAGGGTGTAAGACCGGTCGTCTCATGTCTGCTCGACCGGTACGCCATCATCACCTGCGGTAGAAATTGATCCCAATTGTCTTGCCGATCTCTGGCGTAATGGCTGAGCATGCTGCATAACGTCCTGTTGAATCTTTCAACTAAGCCATCCGACTCCGGGTGATAGGGGGTGGTGCGGGTCTTCTTTATTCCCAGCTTGGCTGCCAGCTCGGAGAAGAGGCGAGATTCAAACTGGCGGCCCTGGTCTGTATGCAGCTCGTAGGGAGCCCCATAGCGAGTAAAGAACTCCTGAATGAGGGTGTTCGCCACCGTCTCGCTTTCAATGTTTTTCAGCGGGTAGGCTTCCACCCACTTCGTAAAGTAGTCGGCCGCCACCAGGATGTACCTGTTGTCACCACGTGTTCGCGGTAGCGGCCCCAGGATGTCGACGGCCACCCTCTGGAACGGGAAGCCGGCCACGACTCTTTGCATTGGCGCCCTTCTCCGTGCCCCTTTCTTTGCTCCGCACCCCGGACAAGCACTCACCCATGCCTCAACATCCTTTCGGTGACCTGGCCAGTAGTACCGATTTCTTACCTTGCACAGCGTCCTTGTGATCCCTAGATGCGCTCCCCCCGCGGGGCTATCATGAAGACCCTCCAACACCGTTTCCACTAGCGTCTGAGGGAGCACCAGCTGATGTCGCGAGGGTTTAATTTCCTCGTCCCATCTCCTCACCAGCAAGCTTTCACGCTTCTCTAGCCGACTCCATTGCGTCCACAAGCTGATTAATTTTGGATTCTTTCCTTTGACTTCGCCAAAAGGTGGCCGGGCTCCCTGTGCAATCCACTGGAGCACCGTGCCAAGCAACGGGTCGTTCTCCTGGGCCTTCGACAAAGTGTCATCCGACACCACAGCTCCCAGCCACTCGCCGGCCACTGTGTTCTCCTCAGTGGACCGTTCATCTATTTCCTCTTCGAGCTCCGCTTCATCTTCGCTACCGGCGATCTTTCTTGATCTTTTCTTTCCCTGACACTGCGCACATGATCGGGATAGTCCATCAGCGTTCCCGTGTAGTTTACCAGGACGGTGGATGACGTCAAAATCATAGGGCGAAAGTAATTCGAGCCACCGAGCGACCTGTCCCTCCGGTTCCTTAAACGATCGCAGCCATTTAAGGGAATTATGATCCGTCCGGACGGTGAACTTCTGTCCATACAAGTAAAATCGAAAGTGCCGCACTCCAAACACCAAGGCCAGCATTTCTTTGCGTGTGGTGCAATAGTGACGTTCCGCCTTCGACAGGGCTCGGCTAGCATATCCCAAGACCTTCTCTACTCCGTCTTGCACTTGACTCAAGACTGCCCCTAGGCCTAAGTCACTGGCGTCACAATCGACCACAAATGCTCCTTTAGCTTGCGGCAAACCTAAAACAGGGGCGGATGTCAATGCGGTCTTCAGTTCTTGAAAATATTGCTGCAGCTCTGGCCCAAACTGCAACTTGCTTCCCTTTTTGACGGCCCCATATAAAGGCGATGCCAGCTCGGCAAAGTTGTTCACGAAGCGCCTATAGTACGCAGCAAACCCAAGGAAAGACCGCAGAGCACTCATGTTCGTAGGAACGGGCCAGTTGCGCACTGCTTCAATCTTTCCCGGGTCTGTGGCGACACCCTCAGCCGACACGACATGTCCCAGAAAAGAAATCTGCCGACGGAGGATTTGACACTTGCGGGGCTTCAACTTAAGACCTGCATGTCGAATCCTTTCAAACACTTCGCGTAGTCTGGCTAGGTGTTCTTCCACAGTGGCGCTCCACACAACGATATCGTCAAGGTAGACCATGGCAGTGGTCCACTTCAGCCCTCCCAGTACCAAGTCCATGAGCCTCTGAAATGTGCCAGGTGCATTACAAAGCCCGAACGGCAAAACCCTGAACTGATACAGGCCCTCTGTGGTCACAAACGCTGTTTTCTCTCGGTCAGTTTCCTCCACACCTACCTGCCAGTAGCCTGCCGCGAGGTCTAATGACGAAAAATATTTTGCACCCGTTAAATTGTCAAGAATATCGTCGATCCGTGGGAGGGGGTATGCATCCTTTTTCGTGACGTCGTTTAGCTTACGGTAGTCTACGCAAAATCTGATGCTCCCATCCTTCTTGGAGACCAGAACAATCGGGCTGGCCCACGGGGACTTGGATGGCTCGATAACATCTTGCTCTAACATTTCTGACATTAGCCGCCTAACTTCCTGCCGCCGCTGGTACGGGATCCTGCGCACCGGCTGCCTGATCGGCGCGGCGCCCTCGGTCACAATCTTGTGCTGCACCAACGTAGTCAGACCCATGTCCGTGGAACCCAGAGAGTATATGTCGACGTAATCCCGAAGAAGCCGTACGACACCCTCTTTCTGACCTACACCCAGCACCATGTCGTTCACGCGGAACAGGGCTTCAACGTCCACGTCCCTCGGTCCTACCTCTTGCTGTCGACGATCTTCTTCGACCACTGCAATGCCCTCCAGGGTCACCTCCACCTGACCAAGGCATGTCTTAGCGTATAATATTTTCTCTTCGGAACAAGGGTTCAGTAAGCGCAAAGGGATCTCCCCCTTCCGCACCACAGCTGCAACTCGAGCTAGCCGGATACCCGTCTTTTCCTCAGTTCGCTTTCTCGGCTCAAACACAACTTCCCTCCCCTCTTCCACGGAAAGGGGGGCTGTAATGATAATTTCGTGGTGTCCCGGCACCGTAACAGTCTCCCCAAGGACGACGTCTAGATTACGGCCTAGATGGACACCCACAGCACGTAATGGGACTCGGTTGTTTTTCATCTCCAATAAATCCTCTTTGAATGACAGCCGGGCATTGTTCTCCCTCAGAAAATCAACACCCAATATAACATCGAAACGGATGTCACCCACAATGCACCGATGTTCATACGTGGCCCCACCCATCTTTAATTGGGCGTCAATAAACCCTGCAGTTTGGATTTCCTCACCATTTGCAGCAGTGAGCCTGCAACGCGGCTGCTCCTACAGTCGCAGGCCCAAACGCTGGGCGCAGTTCAGACTAAGCATCGACACGGTGGCCCCCGTGTCAACTAGGGCTACTATTCGTCGGCCGTGTATCTCGATATCCACACAATTACCCCGCAGACGGGTGCTATCCGAGACAGCTGGAGCCAGATGTTTGCAGACCACCAACTGGCCCTCGTTGGTGGCCCCCTTCAGTTTCCCGGACAGGAAGCCTTTACGTGCCCCTCTTTCCCGCAGGACCAGCATGTCAGACAACGGCGGACCCCCCTAGGCTGCCTGTTTCCAGCATCCACCCGAGCCGTCAACTTGGACACAGCTTTAGTCAGTTCGGCGAGTTGGGCCCCTTGCGCTAGTATCTGGGCTTTTTGATCTTGGATAAAGTTTCTGAGCGGCACTTGATCGGTTGAAACAGTAGGCGCAGCGCCCTCAACCACACCACCACCCTGCTCCTGCCACTCACCTCGAATCCCCGCGACATCAGACGGCGGTCCATACAAGGCGCAGGTAGATTCTACAACCAGCGCCCGCCTGAGCGCCGAGTCAAGTGAACTGGGGCGCGTCAGGGCAGTATGTAGTCGGGTCTCCTTATTTCTCAGTCCGGATAAAAATTGGTCCTTTAGGGCCTCCTGTTTTTCGGGTCCCTCCCTATATGGGTAGGCTCGAGCATAGAACATCTTGAGGCCCGTTGCAAATTGGGTGAGTGTTTATGCCTTCTCCTGACGTCTACGACGAAACGCGTCCTTCCGGAGCTCACGCAGTTCTTCTGGCTCAAGGTGAGACCCTATCTCCCGGCAGCAAAGGTCGAAATCAGACCTGACCGCCTCTGGGAGGGAGTTATAAATGCTACGGGCCTCCCCCGTGATATACGCACCCAGGAACAGGGCCTTCCCCTCACCCGTCCAGTTATTGAGGCGACTCACTGTATCAAAATACTGGAGGTACTCACCCCAAGTCTCGGATTCCTCAGTGTAGGCCCTCGGCTGGACTACCGGCCTGACAAAGCTCTGGGCTGCTTCCCCGGACGCCCCGTCATGGTCTCCCATAGCCTCACTCAGGCCATCCGCTCCTCTAGTAGCCTGTCTCGCACGTCTTGGCATGGATTCTGGTAATATCTTCTTTGATCCCACCGCTGCCACCAATTGTAGCGTTCTCGGGTTTATATATATACCAAATAACTCCACTTTATTTTCAACAAGATTTTCTATGTATTTTTTTAGATTTTATATTTTCAACTGAGAGCCTTTTTATCAACAATCAATTTTATCAAATGTTTACAACAATACTAGCGGCCAGGCCGCTACACTTTATTTATAATATTTCTTATTCTTATTTTTTCTTTTATTTATTTTTATTTTTATAATTATTTGTCCTTATTAACAATCGCCTAATGATATGCGCTCAAAGAAGATTGCTAATAACTCTTAATATAATATTTTCTTAATATTTCTCTTATTCATAATAATTCTTGTAATTCTATCTTTATTATATTTCTAAATATCTTTTATTTCTTAATATTCAATTCTTTAATTACTTTATTTATTTTTATTTGACTTATTATTACATTTTTTATTTATTAACTTATTAATTAACTACTAGCTAACTTACGAACTACTGGTAGTTGCAGTTTAACGTCATGTCCTAGGACGTTGGATACAGTTTTACGTCATGTCCTAGGACGGTTTTGGATACAGTTTTACGTCATGTCCTAGGACGGTTTTGGATACAGTTTTACGTCATGTACTAGGACGGTTTGGATACAGTTTTACGTCATGTCCTAGGACGGTTTGGATACAGTTTTACGTCATGTCCTAGGACGGTTTGGATACAGTTTATCCTCGTGTCCAGGAGTCGACATTTTTTGTCATAACCCTAGTTATACTTGTTGACTCTAAATTTTGATTATGATTTAATTTTGATCACGTAATCATTAAATTATTTCGAAAATTGTAAAGTTTTAATTATTTTAAATTCTTCTAATCCGTTCACGAGCAGGGGGTCTCTTTGTTTTTTAGTCTCTGTCTTTTGAGCCGCCGGGGCGTGGCTCATCGTTAGTGTGTTTGTCTGTCGGTCTTTCGGACGGAGCAATCTTCTCTACGTCCGATCGTGGTTTGTTAAATTTCCGTCTGGGGCGTTTTATATTGGATAGGTGTATGTTTTTCTGTGTATTGTGGTGTCGTGGATGTATTTCAGCTGTTTTACGTTTCGGGTTAAGTTTGGTGATTGTTTCTTTATTGTATTTGTTTTTTGTCTTGCTCTGTTTTTGTTTATTTTTGACGTATACTGTTTGTGGAATGTCGGGTAGTGATTCTCTGTCTTGATTTCGTTTGTCGATTATTGTTTCTTTAGTTGTGGCACTTTGTTCGTTAATTTTGTTGTAGACTAATTTCAATTTTTCTCGATGTTTGTCTATATAATTATTTATTAATTGTTTTTCCAGGTCTATTGAAAAAGGGGAGTTATTGTCAAAATGTCCGTAAATTATATCAAGGGGTTTTAATTTTGTAACTGAATGTAGGGAATTGTTGTATGCCAGAAGGGCGTAGTTAACTTTTGTTTCTATACTGTCATTTTTAAATTCGTCTCTGTTGTTCAAAAGTCTTATGTGTTCTATTAGTGTGGAGTGGAATCTTTCTATAGGGCCATTGCTTTCAGGGTGTTGTGACGAAATGAAATGTAAGTCAATTTTGTGTAATGCTAGTAATTCTTTTACAAGGGAATTATTGAATTCTAGTCCGTTGTCTGAAATAATAGTGTCAGGTGTATTGTGGTGTGTAAAGTATTTTATTAATTTGTTAACAATTTCTATACCTTGACCAGAGTCAAGTTTGTATGCCTGAGCATATTTAGAGAATGGGTCGAAAATTGTAAGGAATTTTGTGTTTTCGAGGGTGATGGAGTCCATGTGGAGAATCTGGAATGGTTTTGTGGGTGTGGGCGTTATGTTAAATTGTATTTTTATTGGTCTTCTGTCGTACTTTGTCACTTGACAAATTTCACAATTGTTAATGTAGGTCTGTATGGTTCTTCTTTGGTTGGGCCAGTAGTACAGTCGTTTAATTTTGTTATCTGTTTCGTCTAGTCCTCTGTGATTGGTTTTTCCTATGTGGTAGTTTTCTATTACTTCTTGTATTTCTGTCTCGGTTAGTACGTCAATTAGTTTTGTGTGTAGTGGGTGAAATTTATTTCGGAAGTTTTGAAATGTTGGATCAGTGAGCTTGTGAATTTTTCATAGATTTTGGATTCAAAATAAATCCAATAGTTTATTCTCGGGATAATATTTTCCTTTACAAATTTGATGAGGTCTTGGTCGAAATTGGACTTGGATAGTTGGACTATTATTCTTTGTTTGGATCCGAATAAATTTAAAATTTTTGTTTTTGCGGGACTGTGCTCTACTTCGGAGATTATTATTTGATGTTTACCTAAGTTTACGGGTCCGTCTACTATGGGAATGTCAATGTTAGTATTTCCGTCGCCGTTGGAGTGAATCGTTTGGTCGTCGCTGGAAATGTCTTCGTCGTCCAAATTTACTATTAATGATTCGGTACTGTTGTTGGGATTGTCTGTACGTTTTTCGGGGTTTTTCTTATAGAAGTCGTCTATTAGTTCCTGTATAATGTCATCTGAAGTCTGTGTTTCGCCTACGTTAAGTTCGATACGGGAAAGTGCGTCCGCTACTTTATTTTGCACTCCCTTTTTGTAGATGACTTCGTAATCGAACTCTTCTAATTTTAAGCGCATTCGGACTAATTTCGAGTTGGGTTCCTTAAGGGAAAATAGCCACTGGAGTGGACGGTGGTCACTAAAAATTTTGAATCTTCTCCCGAATAAATATGGTCGAAAATATTTGGTTGCCCAAACAATTGCTAAGAGTTCTTTTTCGATAGTAGATAAATGGGTTTCGGTTTCATTAAGGGTTCTGCTTGCGAAGCATACCGGTAAGTCCGCGCCATTAAAATTTTGACTGAGTACCGCGCCTAAAGCTACGTTGCTCGCGTCTGTCGTTAAATGGAATTGTTTTGAAAAGTCCGGGTATTTAAGTATTGGTTCGTTAGTCAGTAGATTTTTACAAATATTAAAACAATTTATATATTCGGGGTCGTTAATGTTTATTGTCGCGCCTTTTTTTAAACATTTAGTGAGCGGTTTAGTTGTATCGGCAAATTTTTTTATGAATTTTCTATAGTACCCTAGCAGTCCGAGAAATCCTTTAATTTGTTTTGTTGTTTTAGGAATGGGGAAATTTTGAATGGCTGTTATTTTGTCTGGGTTTGGTCTAATTCCGTCTGGAGTAACGATGTGTCCCAAGTACGCTACTTCTTTTTTTAAAAATTCGGTTTTGTCAAGTTGTATTTTAAAGTTTGATTGTCTCAGTCTGTTGAATACATTACGTAAGTTGAGTAGATGTTCTTGTAAGCTGGTACTGAAAATGATAATATCATCTAAATATACAACACAGCCTGGTTGTCCGGCTAGTATACTATTCATGACTCTTTGAAATGTTGCTGGAGAATTTTTGAGTCCGAAGGGCATTCGTAAGAATTCGTAATGTCCTGTGTCTGTCGAAAAAGCTGTTTTGGGGATGCTGTCTTGTTCCATCTCGATCTGGTGGAAACCAGAGGCGAGGTCAATAGTCGAGAAGTACTGGCATTTGCCAAGTTTGTCAAGTAAGTCTGTGATATTTGGTATGGGGAATTTGTCATCTATGGTTTTTTCATTTAATTTGCGGTAATCTATTACTAGTCGCCATTTTCTGGTTCCGGAAGAGTCTAATTTTTTGGGGACTATCCATATGGGGGCGTTCCAGGGTGAAATTGACGGTTGTATAATTTTGGCTGTCAACATTTTTTTTATTTGGGTCTTTACTTCTTCTTTGTGGACTTCGGGATATCTATAAGTTTTGGTGTAAATAGGGATCTCGTCTTGAGTACGTATGTGATGTCTAATTCGATTGGTTGAAGTCAAGGGTTTGTCTTCAGTGTAAAACAGGTCGTTATATTCTTTCAGTAATTTTAAAATAGAGTATCGTTCTTCCGAATTCATATGTTCTGTACGGAATTTAGAGGGGTCAAATTTTTGTTCGTCGTCACAGATGAGGTTTAAATTTGGTTGTATTTCTTTTTCTGTCAGTTTGTCGATTTTTTCTACTGTCAAAGGATTTTTTAATGTTAATTGTAAGTCAGTGTCCGTCGGGTTTTTTATGATACAAGTGGCTTCAAAATCGTGTACTGTGATTAGACTTGCCTGAATTTCTAAATTTTGGAATTTTGTATGGGGAAGAATAGCTTCGCCATTTTTCAAGTTTTTTATCGGGATTTTTATTATTGTTTCTGTATGTCCCTGTATCAAGTATGTCTGTTCTGTTTTAGTTTTTTCGTATAAAATTTTTATGGTCGAAGTGGGGGTAGTCAGTAAATGGTTAGTCATGTCTAAGTTGGCTTTTAAGAATTTCAAACTGTCTGTACCTAGCAGTAAGTCAAATCGTTCGTGAAATTTAAAAAGATAGAATTTTAAATGTAAATTGTCAATATTAAATAAATTTCCGCATGGGACAACAGTGCTAAATTTTTCATTACTTACTCCATGAGCAGTTAAAATTTTGAAGGGATCCTTTTTTATATTGGTCTTAAAGAATTTTTGTGCGATCTCTGGGTTAACAAAAGACTTCGTGCTACCAGTATCGATTAAAATTTTTAATTTAAGGTTTGGGGATACTATGTAGGGGAGTTCGCTTTTAGTGTTTTCTGTCAGGTTGGTCAAATTAAAGCAGGGCTCTGCACCGAGGCCTTTTCTTCTAAAAAATAATTTTCTGTCATTGTTGGGTCATTTTGATATTCATTCATGGTCAGTGGTTGTGGGTCACCGTACCCTGATTCGGCATGATAATCGTAATCGGGTTGGTAGTCTGGTAAGATAGGATTTTCTGGGGTTTCTATTTCAGGATTTGGTTCTAAGTTGTTCAATTCTCCTATTGTATAGTTCTGTCTAAAGTTGGGTCTGGATTGAGTTTGTGCGGGCCTAGCATATCTTGTTGATATGCTCATAGGTGTTGGTGTATATAATGGTGTTTGCCTACTTGGAAGTGGCGTTTGAAAGTTTTGTGGTCTGTTTGGAGTACTAATTGAAGGTTGTTGTGGTCGGAATGTGTTGAATGAGTGAGGTAACCTGGTCTGGTATGAGGGGTTGAATGACCTAGTTGTCTGTCTGTGTATTGGCGGTTGATAAGGCATGTTGGGACGCGGGCTGAAGGCAGGTCTCTGCCTATTGTCGAGGAAGGGTTTTTGCTCAAATTTGTGAGCTGTGCGTGTGGGTGTGTGTGTGTCTTGTTTATTGTATTGTATGTCATTGGTCAGCATATTGAGAGCGGATTCTAAGCTCTCGGGGTTCCTGGCCCTGAGGTGTGAACCGAAAGGCTCTTTTAAGCCTCTCAAAAGAACTCTGAGTGCGAGCTTCCTAGAGAACTCGGTTAGAATCAGGTGTTCTTGGAAATGGTTTCTGTAATATGAAATTAATAAATTTAGAGTTTTTTGGATTTTTTGGTAAAAATCGAATGTCGATTCACTGTGTTGTTTTTGATCGCACAGTTCTATTTGAAGGGTAAAGCAGTCTCTTCGATCTGCATAGCCATTGAGAAGAGCTTGTTTAAGTTCAGCCCAAGTTCCTATGGTATTTGTCGCTATTATTTCCGCGGCGGGACCTTTAATTTTAGCTAAAAGGGAGGCCATCAAGAATTCATTTTGGAAATCTGATGAGTTCTGAAAATTGTAAAATTTGTTGACTAATTTTTCGCTAATGGTTAGGAACCTACTGAGGTGTTCCGGTTCTCCGAAGAAGTCTGGGATCATACCCAGGTATTCTTTTTTCAAGACGGGGGTAGGCATGGTTAATTGAGCTGCCTGTAATATGTCTTTGCTCGTTGTCATATTGATGTGATTTGTGTGTGTAATAAAATAATCTAAAATTTAAATTTAATATTTAATTATACTACCTAATATTAATATTAATTAAATCTACGAAATAAAATTGTCCAATAAAATATTTCTTATGCTAGTATACTTAAAACTACTTACAATAGAATTGCCAGTGCTACCATATCGCGTTGATGGAGACCTGGAGTTCTACGTCTTCCAATGTAGTGCTGCTACTTCGGTGAGGAGACTTCTACAATGGGATGTAGCGATTCCCTTCGTCGCTGGGTGGACACGCAATTAATCACTTGAAAATGAAAACTTGATGTTCATATGCACTGGAACGGGTCGTTTGCGTAAGTCCTACCGACTGCGCCAGTTTTGTAAAGTTCACACCGTAATTGCTTTTTAAAAAATTGAACTTTATTTAACATTCACTTAACTGAAACTTATATTCACTAAGTCAGAAAGGAGGTGTTAGCAACACGGGAGCCAGGAATAGACTGAGGATCCTGGGAAAGTGGAAAATGCAAGATGGGAAAGAATGTCGTAAACAATACTAGGAAAGAATGATGAGGATGCAGGAATTATGATGGGGTGTACAATATTTGTTACTATAACTTATATATATATTGTAGCATGTCTACCCATTTGGACAATTATTATGAGCGAATCGAGGCCACTTGGAGCTGATATGGAGGGAAATGTATTCAAGAAATTAATGCTCAGAACTAGCGACGCCCGCGAGAGAATCGTGGCCGCTAGGAGCGAAACTATAGACAAAGATAGTTATTAAAATACAGCAAGGACCAGTGACACTACGAGCGAATCGAGGCCACTTGGAGCTGATATGGAGGGAAATGTATTCAAGAAATTAATGCTCAGAACTAGCGACGCCTGCGAGAGAATCGTGGCCACTAGGAGCGAAACAATAGACAAAGATAGTTATTAAAATACAGCAAGGACCAGTGACACTACGAGCGAATCGAGGCCACTTGGAGCTGATATGGAGGGAAATGTATTCAAGAAATTAATGCTCAGAACTAGCGACGCCCGCGACCGAATAGTAGCCGCTAGGATCGAAACAATAGACAAAGATAATGGACAATACAGAGGAAATAGATAATGAGAAACAACCGGCCTGTTTGTGGCGGGAAATTGTAGCGGGAAATTTTAGCGGCAAATCGTAGCGAGAAATTTTGGCAGGAGATTCGGGCGGGAAAATTTTAGCGGGAAACTATCCTTCAAGGTCGAATGATGTCACCCCGAGAGATCGGTGATTGGCTGGAAGTAAATTGGGCGGGAACGAACAGCCAATAAGATGCCAGAATTCAATCCCACCACCGGAGCCCGGGCAGAATCAGCCCAGAGCTGTTCCATTCTACGTTCTCCCTTCATCCAGCCCAGAGCGGTTCTTTCTACGTTCTCCCTTCATCCAGCCCAGAGCTGTTCTTTCTACGTTCTCCCTTCAGCCAGCCCAGAGCGGTTCTTTCTATGTTCTCCCTCCAGCCAGCCCAGAGCTGTTCTTTCTATGTTCTCTCTTCACGCAGTCCAGAGCGGTTCTTTCTATGTTCTCCCTTCAGCCAGCCCAGAGCGGTTCTTTCTATGTTCTCTCTTCAGCCAGCCCAGACACGTCCCTCCACCACCACCACATCTGCTCCTCAATTCTGCTCCACCACCACCACCACATCTGCTCCTCAATTCTGCTCCACCACCACCACCACATCTGCTCCACCACCACCACCACCACCACATCTGCTCCACCACCACCACCACCACCACCACATCTGCTCCTCAATTCTGCTCCACCACCACCACCACATCTGCTCCACCACCACATCTGCTCCACCACCACCACCTCCTCCTCCTACTCACACCGTCGTACATCCCCTGCTCAAATCTCTCCTCCCCCCCCCCCTTTGAATCACCCACCATCGTACTTCCACATCTCGATAAGTTTCCGCTCTCCCTCTACACCCCAATAAGTTTCCACTCTCCCTCTAAACCCCAATAAGTTTCCGCTCCCCCCTTTGAATCACCCAACATCGTACTTCCCCACCCCAATAAGTTTCCACTCTCCCCTTTGAATCACCCACCATCTACTTCCCCATCTCGATAAGTTTCCGCTCTCCCTCTACACCCCAATAAGTTTCCACTCTCCCCTTTGAATCACCCAACATTGTACATCCCCACCCCAATAAGTTTCCGCTCCCCCCCTTTGAATCACCCAACATCGTACTTCCCCACCTCAATAAGTTTCCGCTCTCCCCTTTGAATCACCCAACATTGTACATCCCCATCTCGATAAGTTTCCGCTCTCCCTCTAAACCCTACCTTAATTTTTTTTAATTAGCCCACTAGCGCTCCCAAGCGTCTAGAAATCAAATTATTATTGATATTAAATCAACTTAAGAAAAAAAAAAAAAAACCATACCTGACGGGATTCGAACTCACCACCTTCCATTTTGGAGTCTGGCTTGCTAACCCCTCGTCTTTCATGACATGTTTGTACAAAGGAGCTGTAATCTACGTATATAGCGTTCAAGTCATACATTTTCAGATATCAAGTAACAATTATGGTGTATTCTGAGGTAGTAATGATTATTCCTATCGATTATTAATAATTAACATTTTTTTAATAGCCTCAACCTCACAGCATTCGATTTGATTCTTTCTAATAATCTTTTCGTTTGTGATATGATGTGTACCTATTCCCAATAAAGTTAATGCCCATTATTGATATATCCTTCAAAATATAGTCCGAGTTATTACCCTGGAAGCACTGGAATTGAACAAAAACCACTTTTATAATGTTGCAACTGTTGTTGTCCCATTCTCCTTGAAAAAATCTACCTTTTAAATAGATAGAGTGTTTTCATGTCTATCAGATTTTCTTATTCCATCTATACCCCCGATGGTTTTGTTAATGAGAATGATATCCGAACCCCTCTTTGAACTATCCAAATCTAACATCTATACGTTGATGACAGAACTTTATACCCGACCAAACGTAAAAAAGTCATATTTTCCTTAGAAAGAGGTATTAAGCTTATGGTTTTTTATCACCATATACTACTCGTCGGTGTTCTGTTGAATGAATTCGTTCACTTCCATCTTCACCCGAATCATGCTGTGAAGAGTCCGTTTGCTGTTGTGATGAACTGGAGTGTTCACCAGCATCGTCCTCTGAAGAGTCTGTGTGTTGCGTGTAATTCTCTCCGTTGGAGGCAAGTGGGGGTGTATCCTCAGTTTCATCTTGTTCCATTGGATAATCACAATTAGTTCTAATTCGTTTAATATGTCTTTTACCACATGTATCTAATTGAAAAATGGTTGCTCGTCTCTTTAAAATTGAAGAAATCGTGGATTGAGGAATCTTGAAATGTTTCGATATTTCTCCAACCTTTTCTCCTTCATCAAAAAGTTTAATTATTTTTATTTTATTTTCTATAGTGAGAGCGTTTCGTTTGACCCCCATGGTATCTAACCTGCTGTGGATTACTAGATCAATGAAGTCTGCCTAATAATCACCAAACAGACCGTATTTATTGTAACAGGGTTGACAACTTCGGTTCAATAAATAGTGAATGATCAGATTGTATTTATCTCAACGTTGTTAACACGTTCACAATGAAAACAGATAACTACTGACCAAACAGAACGTATTTATAGTTTTTTTCATCCTACATGCAACGAAAGGAGCCAATAAAATCCGAGAAGAGCCGATCATTAATGGGTTTCCAGCAATACACCTAGCCCCAACAACAATAAGAAACTGCCTATGATATGGAACCTATATACGATTTTTATTTCTTAATACTGACCAGCTTGTACTCACCAATTTTTCTTATAATCACGATAGTTATTACGCAGTCACATTCATCACAAAAAATGTTCCTGAATATGCTACAAAATTTTCATAATTTATGTAAATTTTCGAAAATGTAAATAAATATTAATCGCATAAAATATAAAATAATATGACTAAATAAAAAATAAATCTTAGGATAGCTATATAAGAAGAGTTCCTATTGTATTGGACACACCTTATATGTACGTTGGGGCTGTGTTATAAAATAGTTCTTTAACTGATCTCGTTGGTGATGAAGGGGTCTAGAGCCTTCATCAGTATGAAATCTTAGGAAAAATACTTGAATATGAAATTACCCCCGGCTTTTGCAGTTATAAAGATGGGTTGACAGGTACCAATGTGAGTGAGCCTACACAGCAGGGGTCCTAGGTTAGAGTTCTATTGGTGCTCAGATGTGTGGGAGTGGGTTCTGAATATATCCGGAGTAGTGTTGTGCAGGGGGATGATTTAAGTTCCTGCTAGATTGTAGGTTATTAGTCGTAAAAATAGTGATGGTAAAGTAATATTGGAAATGCGAATCTAAATATCGACGAGAACTGTGGGGGTGTTGACCTGGCGGTTTAGGTAGGGAAAAGCATTTAAATTTGATTTTCTGCATGTGATGCAAGTGTGCAGGTATGTCTGAGTGAGAGGTGGGATAGAAGTGGTTTGAATGAGAAAGAAATCTTGACGGGGCAGTAGTCTACACTTGTAGGGTTCTAACTTGATATGATGTTGGGGAAGTAGAAGTGGAGAGCAGAATATTGGGATGGATTGGTCGTTGTCAGAATTGTGCGGGGGTTTGAGAAGGTTAGGAGAGCAATTACAGTAGAGGACGGTTGGTGGAAGGAAAAAGAAATTGTTTTGACCGCTTTAAACGAGGATTGGAATACAGTAGAGGTGCTAAGTAAGTTTAGTGCTGGAGATGAGAAGTAGTATGTAACATAACGTAAGTTGAATATACTGCATGTTAGCCTAAGAATGTATCCATGGAAAGGTACATCTAGATCTAAAGATTACTCCGCGTGTATGGGCGGGTATGTATGAGGAAAAGGTTTTAGAAGTAGAGAACAGAAAATTGGTAAGGACAAGTTGAGAAAAAACAATTAGACGATTGATGTGGGGAAGTAGAAGTGAGTCATAAAAATTAGGAGAAAGACCTGAGGATTAGGTGTGGGTTGCAAAGTCTCTGCCGGATTGGAAGAAGTACAATAGGTCTGAGGAAGTAGAACTATTATAATTAAAGATTATATTTTAGAATAATTGATGTGGGTATGTGCATTGAAGATGATTTGAGGTGGGTAAGTTTGACTGACTCAGAGGGAAAGGCTAATGGACGTAGAATGTAGGTTTATGTATGGGTAGACCGGGTTATGATGAAAATGTCAGACGATCTAGAGAGGTTGTAGGTATTGAACAGGGGCGAAGCATGATGGTGCTAAGAGTAGTGGATATGATGAAATCTAAAGAAAATTGCTTGGATGTGTGTCTGAGTAAAAGGTTTAAAGGGAGAATTAGGTGGGGAAGTATAAGTGAGAAAATTGAGATGGATTGGCTACGCCGCTATACTGAAGATAGAGAGTAGTGAATCGGAGGGAGAGCGGGGGTATTGAGATGGGGAAGCACATTGGATGTGTTAATTGACGTGGGGATGTAAGATTAAATCATGAAATAAAAATTGGTGAAGTATGCCTGCAACAACAGGTCTCGACATGTTTGAACATGTATAATGCATGCAAAAACCATTTCAAGGTCTAGGATGTCTTCAGATTGGAGAAAACGCAAAATTACTAATAAATGATTGTTGAAATAAAAAAAACAAGAATTCACAAATAACACCAAAGGACAGCGTGCTCGGAATTGAAGATAAATGCTTTTTTTTTCCATCATATTACTCCAATCGGTACTCCAGTTTAAAATAATACTCAATGTGACGAGCTTTGAATTATATTTTTAAATGCAATACTTTTCAAGGCACCGAAGGACGGCATGCTCAAAAGAGTAGGTAGGCGATTTTTCCATCATATAACTCCAATCGGACAACATACTCAATATGACGAGCTTTGAATTATATTTTTAAATGCAATACTATTCAATGCACCGAAGGACGGCATGCTCAAAAGTGTAGGTAGGCGATTTTCCATCATATTACTCCAGTTTAAAATAATACTGAATACAATGATGATGATGATCATGCTAGAACATGATAAGGTTCGACATGTTAGATCATGCAAGTGCCTGTTCAAGGTCACGAAATTAGGCTTAAAAAATGTTAATTATTAATAATCGATAGGAATAATCATTACTACCTCAGAATACACCATAATTGTTACTTGATATCTGAAAATGTATGACTTGAACGCTATATACGTAGATTACAGCTCCTTTGTACAAACATGTCATGAAAGACGAGGGGTTAGCAAGCCAGACTCCAAAATGGAAGGTGGTGAGTTCGAATCCCGTCAGGTATGTTTTTTTTTTTTTTTTCTTAAGTTGATTTAATATCAATAATAATTTGATTTCTAGACGCTTGGGAGCGCTAGTGGGCTAATTAAAAAAAATTAAGGTAGGGTTTAGAGGGAGAGCGGAAACTTATCGAGATGGGGATGTACAATGTTGGGTGATTCAAAGGGGAGAGCGGAAACTTATTGAGGTGGGGAAGTACGATGTTGGGTGATTCAAAGGGGGGGGGGAGCGGAAACTTATTGGGGTGGGGATGTACAATGTTGGGTGATTCAAAGGGGAGATTGGAAACTTATTGGGGTGTAGAGAGAGAGCGGAAACTTATCGAGATGAGGAAGTACGATGGTGGGTGATTCAGAGGGGAGAGTGGAAACTTATTGGGGTGGGGAAGTACGATGTTGGGTGATTCAAAGGGGGGAGCGGAAACTTATTGGGGTTTAGAGGGAGAGTGGAAACTAATTGGGGTGTAGAGGGAGAGCGGAAACTTATCGAGATGTGGAAGTACGATGGTGGGTGATTCAAAGGGGGGGGGGAGGGGAGATTTGAGCAGGGGATGTACGACGGTGTGAGTAGGAGGAGGAGGTGGTGGTGGTGGAGCAGATGTGGTGGTGGAGCAGATGTGGTGGTGGTGGTGGAGCAGAATTGAGGAGCAGATGTGGTGGTGGTGGTGGTGGTGGTGGAGCAGATGTGGTGGTGGTGGTGGTGGTGGAGCAGATGTGGTGGTGGTGGTGGAGCAGAATTGAGGAGCAGATGTGGTGGTGGTGGTGGAGCAGAATTGAGGAGCAGATGTGGTGGTGGTGGAGGGACGTGTCTATGGAGCGGATGTGGTGGTGGAGGAGCAGAATTGAGGAGCAGAGTTTCGGAGGAGGAGGAGGAGGAGGAGCAGAATTGAGGATCAATGAGGAGGTGGTGGTGACAGAACCGGCCTTTATATACTACTTCCCTTCATCCAGCCCAGAGCGGTTCTTTCTACATTCTCCCTTCATCCAGCCCAGAGCGGTTCTTTCTACGTTCTCCCTTCATCCAGCCCAGAGCGGTTCTTTCTACGTTCTCCCTTCATCCAGCCCAGAGCGGTTCTTTCTATGTTCTCCCTTCATCCAGCCCAGAGCTGTTCTTTCTACATTCTCCCTTCATCCAGCCCAGAGCGGTTCTTTCTACATTCTCCCTTCATCCAGCCCAGAGCGGTTCTTTCTACGTTCTCCCTTCATCCAGCCCAGAGCTGTTCTTTCTACGTTCTCCCTTCATCCAGCCCAGAGCGGTTCTTTCTACATTCTCCCTTCATCCAGCCCAGAGCGGTTCTTTCTACGTTCTCCCTTCATCCAGCCCAGAGCGGTTCTTTCTACGTTCTCCCTTCATCCAGCCCAGAGCGGTTCTTTCTACGTTCTCCCTTCATCCAGCCCAGAGCTGTTCTTTCTACGTTCTCCCTTCATCCAGCCCAGAGCGGTTCTTTCTATGTTCTCCTTTCAGCCAGCCCAGAGCGGTTCTTTCTATGTTCTCCCTTCAGCCAGCCCAGAGTTGTTCTTTCTGTGTTCTCTCTTCACTCAGTCCAGAGCTGTTGCATTCCTTCTCTCTTCTCCTCCAGAGCTGTCAAATGTGTTCTTAACGTTTAGCCCAGAGTTTGAGTTTTTTTTAATATGTGAACCCTATCTTATCTCACAGTGTTCGGTGTAAATAAAATGTAACAGTGTATATTGTAGCATGTCTACCCTATAGATAATGCTCAGAACTGGCGATGTCTACGAGAGGATCGCGATCGCTAGGAGCAAAGTATGGGTTGTGTGGTGTTGAATAAACGAGAATTGCATTTGGAAGAGAATGCTCGGAACCAACGATGCTTGCGAGAGAATCGCGATCGCTGGGAGCGAAAATAAAGAATAATAGAGACACAATGGAAAGGAAGCCAAGATAATTGTCTACATCCGGTGTATAAGGAATAAGCAGTAAAGGTTTTTTTTTTCTTACTCCAGGTTTTCACACAACTAGAGGCAGATGTTAATTGGTAATATGCGATTGGCTGGAAATAAAATGGGCGGAGTCCGACGACGAATCAAGTCTCGAGAACTGTCCCCTACCACGGTCGGATATCGGAAGCCACTCCCCGTTTTACTCATTCTTCGCTCATATCTTGGTGGATCACCACGTTCCTCTCTTTGTAAAGCCTAGTTTCAGTATGTGAAAGTACTTTCTTCGTTCATGTCTTGGTGGATCACCACGTATCTTTTCTATAAGTAAAGTTTAGTTTGAATATGTGAAATTAACAGTCTTCTTCGTTCATGTCTTGGCTGGTCACCACGTTCTTTTTATATTGTACAGTTGAGTTTAAATATGTCAATTGAGTTTTCTTCGCTCATGTCTTGGCTGGTCACCACGTTCTTTTTATATTGTACAGTTGAGTTTAAATATGTGAATTAACTTTCTTCGTTCATGTCTTGGGTGATCACTACGTATCTTTTCTATAAGTAATATCAGTTAGAATATGTGAAATTAACTTTCTTCGCTCATATCTTGGTGGATCACCACGTTCCTCTCTTTGTAAAGCCTAGTTTCAGTATGTGAAAGTACTTTCTTCGTTCATGTCTTGGCTGGTCACCACGTTCTTTTTATATTGTACAGTTGAGTTTAAATATGTCAATTGAGTTTTCTTCGCTCATATCTTGGTGGATCACCACGTTCCTCTCTTTGTAAAGCCTAGTTTCAGTATGTGAAAGTACTTTCTTCGTTCATGTCTTGGGTGATCACCACGTATCTTTTCTATAAGTAATATCAGTTAGAATATGTGAAATGAACATTCTTCGTTCATGTCTTGGGTGATCACCACGTATCTTTTCTATAAGTAAAGTTCAGTTAGAATATGTGAAATTAACTTTCTTTGTTCATGTCTTGGGTGATCACCACGTATCTTTTCTATAAGTAATATCAGTTTGAATATGTGAAATTACTATTTCTTCGCTCATGTCTTGGCTGGTCACCACGTTCTTTCTATAAGTAAAGTTTAGTTTGAATATGTGAAATTAACTTTCTTCGTTCATGTCTTGGCTGGTCACCACGTTCTTTTTATATTGTACAGTTGAGTTTAAATATGTCAATTGAGTTTTCTTCGTTCATGTCTTGGGTGATCACCACGTATCTTTTCTATAAGTAATATCAGTTTGAATATGTGAAATTAACATTCTTCGTTCATGTCTTGGGTGATCACCACGTATCTTTTCTATAAGTAATATCAGTTTGAATATGTGAATTAGTCGTAGAGACACACTTTGATCTTGGACGGTGCAAAGTCAGTGGGGGTGTAACTTCTGGTGTGCCCTCGAAACTACGCAGATCTTCAGGGACTATGTGAATAGACGATTTCTACGGGAAGTCCAGAAAGGGTGATCACGCCGTCATTCGCCATGGATATCGTATCGAGGTACCTCGTAATTAAGTTATAATACAGTCCTTCAGACACACGGCCAAATTATATATATATTCAATTGTTGTTTTGTAAATATGTTCTCATTGAAATAAATATGTTAAAGTTATAGGTTTGATTCATTTCATTCCCCCCCCCTCATGCTTCTTCTGGTTGACAACAGTAATTAATTATTGTTAATTACTGATGTCAGCTAACCGTTAGGAACTTGTAACCGTTCTTCCCGTGGGAGTGCTTTCAGCTATTCAGGCATTGTTTAATTAAAGTCGCGATTTAAATAATTTTCAAATTTAATAATTTTTCGATCTCAATTTTATTTATTTTATTAATTACGTGTTTTGCACTCACACTGAGAGGGAGGGAAATGGTTATAATTGGCGCCCGAACAGGGACTTGATTTGTTTATTAATTATGCCAATTAGTATAATTAATGAACCCCACTAATCGGTCCCTTATTAATTAATTAATTTTTTTAATTAAAAAAAAAAAATTTTTTTTTTTTTGCTTTTTAACGTAAATTCCAGCCTATTGGGCTAAAATGTTATATTTTCACTTAAAGTCGGTATTTAAAATCAAAACTGAAGAAGGATGGGTGAGGGTAGGGACAATGAATGACATCATTTATTGAAATAATTTTATTTTTTTTTGTTTTTGATTTTTTTTTTTTTTATGTAGATTTAGTAGGCATTTATTTTACATATTATAACTATTGTTGTATTGTGATGCCATCTGACAGGTCACCATAGAAATTAGGTTAGCACCAGACCTCCCGTATAATTCATTTAATTGTTTTGATATATATTTCTTATCAGAATGGAAGGGAAAGAGAAGTCGGACTTAGAGCCGATACAGACACGGTCTAGGAAAACCATTCGCACTCCCCCGGAGTCCCCGGTAGAAAATCCTAAATTTGACCTAGAGGCGATGTTTAAGGCCATGCAGGAACAGATTTCGGGACTAGGACAGCAGGGAAAGGCCATGCAGGAACAGATGGGAAACTTGGGAAAGGATTTAAAAGCGGACATGCAGGAACAGATAGGACAACAGACTTCCGAGATAAGGGGTGTGCGCCAAGAAATTTCGGTAATGGCAAATAATATCGAATCCATTAATCGCGAGATGGGCACTCTACGATCTGAGTCCGGAGAATTGAGAACTAGACAGGACAATTTAGAAGGGAGATATGACAAACATGTTTCTGAAGTTAGGGACATGGTAGATGTCTGTTATCATGAAATGACGGGTAGAATCATGTCAGAAACACAGCATCTAGATAAGGAGGTCGAAGAAATAAATTCGAACCAAAATATTATTAGTACCGATTGTGAGAAGAGATTCGCCGATATCTCGAAGAGAATAGATACTGTTTCGGGTCAAACTCAGATCTCAACCCCAAAACAAGATGACCGAATGACATTTACCGTACCCGAAGGACATAGGAATTGGCCTACGAACCAGACTTTTGCTCGCGAACAGCCTAGCAATGTCACCTTCCAAGATGTCTACGTGAAAAATTACGAACGTGGTGAGGTGGCGTTACGTAATAGCGTTTTGGATTTGCCCAACCATTTTGTATTTAAATTCTTACTATTCTGGGAAGGACCTTACCAGATTTTAGACAAGGAAAGTCCTCAAATTTTTATTTTAGGACATCTCGGCAGCGACGTAGCGGAAGGAGGAATCTTTTATATGACATCACAGAAGCCGTATATTAGCGGATAAATTTACAAGCAGGCTAGAGAAGCGCTAGGGCTCTCTTTGAGATTAACGATCTTACTTCAGCCGAGTTAGGGGGGGCGATTATTGCAGACGAGATCGCGGCCCTAGAGTCAGGGAAGAGATTTGTGACGTCTCTATGGGTGTCCATCCCCAGCTATCCCAGGAACAGTTAGACAAAGTCACACACACATAAAACAGACACTATTCTTTATTATTTGGGAATTATTTATTATTTTACACTAACGGCCAACACCTCATTATACAACAACACACAAAGAATCACACATACACATTTATTGGGGACACGGGATTTATTATTTAGTTATTTTTTTGTAAATAGGATAAGGCAGACGGGGACATTCTGGCACTCCCCTGGGGCTTAACATCGAGCATACCCCCCTTAGTCGAGCTCAAAGATTCCAAAGTGAATCGCCAGGTTGTAAATAGTAATTTTAGATAATAAGTTAGGGTTAGTTTTTTTTAAATTCTAGATATTAAGTTAGTTTTATTTTTTTGTTTATATTTAGTGATAGGATATTTTTTTAAATAGTGTTAGTAATTTTTTTTTATATATTAGTACTGTTAGGATAATTAAGGTAAGATAGGTTTGTGGCTTCATTTTTAAATTGACATAATTGTAGGACGGGGCAGACGGCATATGGACTGGTCATCCATAGGAATTTCCTACGTATTTGAGTTTGATTAGTAAAGCAGATATGACTAGGCTGACAGCGAGGCGATGGCACACACATTTGTAGGTAGTCACGTATGGTAAATGTACTTTCAATTGTATTTGTCTGTTTTGTTTTGTATTTTAAATAATATTTGTATTAGTATCCGACCGTGTGTATCTATTGAAAATGTCACATTGACCCATATTTTATCTAGTGACCATGATGGGCTATGTTAACCCAATGAGAGCCTTATAAATATATTTGTAACATATATTCAGGTATGGACCTTACTTATTATGATGCAGTGTCGACCACGGTAGGTCAAATGTCAATTTTGTTATTTTATTTAAGAAATCCTAGGGCAAGGTGCCGAAGCATACATGACTAAAGGGGGAGATATATTATAAACTGGAGGGGATACCCAGAATTGAATATTTAATTATCGTACACACGGAGAAGGGGCCACTCCATTGATGCTTGTAGAATCCATTTAAAGGGGCGGGAGTTGTTTAATTATTTTTTATGCCATGAACTGACTGTTTGAACTGAAGAAAGGGTTTCGCTACTTGATTAATGCGGATGCCGGAATTTACATATGTTTATGAAACTGAGATGGGATTTGAGTGGGCTTATTTTTCTATTTTATATTTCGTCGTCGTTCCGGCAGAAGGTAAATACCTGTCGAAGGCCTAAGGAGGCATATGGTTAGGGTCTGGTCAACCCAAATTTTTGTTGAAGCGGATTAAGGATATGGGAATTCAGTTGAAACATTGTCGAGGCGTGGGGCCTTTTTGGATGTTTTAACTAGTCAGTGAATGTATGCTAGAAATAGAATCATCGTTATTTGCCAATGGAGAGGGTTAACTCCAAGAAGTACAGCGTAAAGTAAAATCATGCTTTGGTCACGCATGCATAGGCAAGCCATGCCGATTCGAAAGGAAATTTAAAATCATGTTTGGTCACGCATGATAATGAGGTCGATACCTGAGTATTTGGTTAAGTGTATATGCTCAGTGAACGAGCAAGTGTTAAGTGAAACTAATAAAATATGTGACTTCCAATGGTCATTTAGCCGACATATTTTATTTTAATGGGAAAGGGGGATATTGTAGCATGTCTACCCTATAGATAATGCTCAGAACTGGCGATGTCTACGAGAGGATCGCGATCGCTAGGAGCAAAGTATGGGTTGTGTGGTGTTGAATAAACGAGAATTGCATTTGGAAGAGAATGCTCGGAACCAACGATGCTTGCGAGAGAATCGCGATCGCTGGGAGCGAAAATAAAGAATAATAGAGACACAATGGAAAGGAAGCCAAGATAATTGTCTACATCCGGTGTATAAGGAATAAGCAGTAAAGGTTTTTTTTTTCTTACTCCAGGTTTTCACACAACTAGAGGCAGATGTTAATTGGTAATATGCGATTGGCTGGAAATAAAATGGGCGGAGTCCGACGACGAATCAAGTCTCGAGAACTGTCCCCTACCACGGTCGGATATCGGAAGCCACTCCCCGTTTTACTCATTCTTCGCTCATATCTTGGTGGATCACCACGTTCCTCTCTTTGTAAAGCCTAGTTTCAGTATGTGAAAGTACTTTCTTCGTTCATGTCTTGGTGGATCACCACGTATCTTTTCTATAAGTAAAGTTTAGTTTGAATATGTGAAATTAACAGTCTTCTTCGTTCATGTCTTGGCTGGTCACCACGTTCTTTTTATATTGTACAGTTGAGTTTAAATATGTCAATTGAGTTTTCTTCGCTCATGTCTTGGCTGGTCACCACGTTCTTTTTATATTGTACAGTTGAGTTTAAATATGTGAATTAACTTTCTTCGTTCATGTCTTGGGTGATCACTACGTATCTTTTCTATAAGTAATATCAGTTAGAATATGTGAAATTAACTTTCTTCGCTCATATCTTGGTGGATCACCACGTTCCTCTCTTTGTAAAGCCTAGTTTCAGTATGTGAAAGTACTTTCTTCGTTCATGTCTTGGCTGGTCACCACGTTCTTTTTATATTGTACAGTTGAGTTTAAATATGTCAATTGAGTTTTCTTCGCTCATATCTTGGTGGATCACCACGTTCCTCTCTTTGTAAAGCCTAGTTTCAGTATGTGAAAGTACTTTCTTCGTTCATGTCTTGGGTGATCACCACGTATCTTTTCTATAAGTAATATCAGTTAGAATATGTGAAATGAACATTCTTCGTTCATGTCTTGGGTGATCACCACGTATCTTTTCTATAAGTAAAGTTCAGTTAGAATATGTGAAATTAACTTTCTTTGTTCATGTCTTGGGTGATCACCACGTATCTTTTCTATAAGTAATATCAGTTTGAATATGTGAAATTACTATTTCTTCGCTCATGTCTTGGCTGGTCACCACGTTCTTTCTATAAGTAAAGTTTAGTTTGAATATGTGAAATTAACTTTCTTCGTTCATGTCTTGGCTGGTCACCACGTTCTTTTTATATTGTACAGTTGAGTTTAAATATGTCAATTGAGTTTTCTTCGTTCATGTCTTGGGTGATCACCACGTATCTTTTCTATAAGTAATATCAGTTTGAATATGTGAAATTAACATTCTTCGTTCATGTCTTGGGTGATCACCACGTATCTTTTCTATAAGTAATATCAGTTTGAATATGTGAATTAGTCGTAGAGACACACTTTGATCTTGGACGGTGCAAAGTCAGTGGGGGTGTAACTTCTGGTGTGCCCTCGAAACTACGCAGATCTTCAGGGACTATGTGAATAGACGATTTCTACGGGAAGTCCAGAAAGGGTGATCACGCCGTCATTCGCCATGGATATCGTATCGAGGTACCTCGTAATTAAGTTATAATACAGTCCTTCAGACACACGGCCAAATTATATATATATTCAATTGTTGTTTTGTAAATATGTTCTCATTGAAATAAATATGTTAAAGTTATAGGTTTGATTCATTTCATTCCCCCCCCCTCATGCTTCTTCTGGTTGACAACAGTAATTAATTATTGTTAATTACTGATGTCAGCTAACCGTTAGGAACTTGTAACCGTTCTTCCCGTGGGAGTGCTTTCAGCTATTCAGGCATTGTTTAATTAAAGTCGCGATTTAAATAATTTTCAAATTTAATAATTTTTCGATCTCAATTTTATTTATTTTATTAATTACGTGTTTTGCACTCACACTGAGAGGGAGGGAAATGGTTATAATATAAAATGTAATTTCTAAGTTGGCCTACAAGCCAGACATAACTACAATGACATCTTGATTATGTAATACATTTTTTATAATATATCATTTCATATGTTCATTTTTCTTATAAAATTTCATTTATTAAAATAAATATATGTAACGTCTAAGTTTCGTTCATTCCATTGACTCTACCCATTTTTCTGCAGGTTGGCAACAGTAATCAATTATTATTGATTATTGGTGCTAACAAATTTTAGGAACTTGATCTTTCTTTCCGTGAGTAGCGTAATTAGCTATCCAAGGCATTTCTTGTTAACGTCGCGATTTAGAAAGTTTTTCCATGTTAATTTCTTTTTCGACTTTGATTTTTTTTTTTTTTTACTAATTAAATAATATGCACTCTCACGTAGGGGGAAGGGTTAATAATATATGGTGTGTGGTCTGTCGAAATTTCTTCAAATAGTTCGAGAGGTTCCATCTTGATGTTGAGGCTATGTATGGCATCAAATGTTAAGTTGGTGTCGTGGGTTCTAAGTATATTCATTAAAACAGGAACAGGTTCTGATTCGTGATACATATAAGGCCGACGAATCTGTGGTGTGAATGCGTTTTCCTGTAATTGTAGGAGAGTAGTATTGCGTAGATTGAATGTTATATTTCTATGGTCTTTATTTATAATAACATTCTTATAATTAAAAGTCAAGTACTGGTTGACAATGGTGACATAAGTAATAAACGGTTAACTTTGGATGGTGTACCAGACGCAGTCTTCTAGAGAGTCATTATTGAATAGTTGGTGTATACACTTGTTCTTGACAGATTTCACATTGGTACAATAATAATTGTTATAAATTAGATTGCAAATACCTGTCAATAATTCACTGTCTCTAAGGATGAGGGAAGGATGGACACTAACTGTTTTGGTTTGTTCGTCTCTCCAAACTGGGTAGGATAATAGGAAATAAGTCTCAATAGGGAAAGATTTTAAGGGGATTTGTAGGAAGTAGTAGAGTGAGAGACAGAACAATGCACTTTTCCCAAATGTTGTAGTATTTCTGGTTGAATAAATAAAACAAACTTATTTTTGAAATATTGTCTATTCCACTAAAGATATATATACATTGTAGCATGCCTACCGTATAGACAAATATATAATGCTCAGAACTAGCGATGCTGCAGAGAATCGCGATCGCTAGGAGTAAAATATGGCTTGTGAGGTGTTGAACGAAAGAGAATTGCATTCGGAAGAACATGCTCGAAACCAGCGATTGCTGCGAGGGAATCGCAATCGCTGGGAGCAGAAACAAAGAACAATAGAGATAGGGAATAGAAAGGAAGCCAGGATAATTGTCGGCATCCTGTGTGGTAATTATATTGTCGGCATCATTATTTTGTTAAACAGTTTTTCACATAACTCTAATTAATATCCGCTGGGATTCACAGCTTAATATCCGCAGGCTATCACAGTACTCTCAAGTGGTCACCGGTGATTGGCTGAGGATGGGGTGGGCGGAGACTGACGACCAATGAGACATCAGGAATCATCCCCACTCTTCACCCTGGCTAAAGACTCTTCGACGTTTATTCTTCACTCTTCGCTCTTGTGCCAACAGTTCACCACGTTCTTTTTATATTTTGCCATTAGCTCAGTATGTGATTGTAGATTCTTGGTTCACGTCTCGGATGATCAACACGTATAGTTTATATTTGACAGTGAGTTTGAATATGTGAATTGAGCAGTATTCGTTCATGTTTGGGGCCATTCAGGCGAGTGAGATACATTTTGATTTCGGACGCACATAAACTCAGTGAACAATCTAAATTCTATTGTGGCCTCCAGGCAGACCTACAAGGACTAGGTGAGTAGATGGGGTCTGAGGGATGTACATCAAGGATGATCACATCGCCACCTCCAGGGATCAGTATCGAGGTACCTCGTAATTAAGGTAGAAAGTCCTTCAGACAAATGGCCAATTTATATTCAATTGTTTTTTCTTTTATAAATATGATACGTTCTTCTAAAATAAATATGTTACTGTTCTAGGGTTTGAGTTGTCCATTCTATTTCCCCCCTCCCATTCTTCTTCTGGTTGACAGCAATAATTAATTATTGTTAATTACTGATGTCAACCCACAGTTAGGAACTTGTACCCGTCCTTCTCGTGGGAGTGCATTTGGCTATCCAGGTATTGTTTTTTATTAAAGTCGCGATGTAAAAATACTCAATTTTAATAATTTTTCCGATATAATTTTATATTTACTAATTACGTAAAAATGCACTCACTCAAGGAAGGAGAGGTGGTATAACATATATAACTACCGGTTTCGGCTTTATACCATCGTCAGGTCTAGTTATGAACTAAGTCAGTTTGCAGAGAGCGACCCTTCAAATACATCTCAGGTCAAAGGGTGCTATTAAAACTTGGGAGTCCCCCGGCTGTACCGTTAGCTAACTCATGAAATATTTCCTAACAAAACCTAGTTCTAAATTTACATAAAACAATATCTAGACTAATACGTGGAAAAATAACAAATAAATAAGTACAAATACAAGTAAATAATAAAAAATAGGAATACAATTAATAATAATATTAAGATTTAGATAACTTGAAACATATATGTGGAAACAGAACTGGTTCAGGGTGTTAACAAAGGGGAATAGTTGAAATAAATTTGGTCATTCATACAAATGTTCCTTTTGGTAGCTTTATTTATTTCTAATTGCTCTAAGCTATTAAGTAGCCTGCTTTTTGAGCAATAGTGGAGATATTTGATGCCTGTAGATGGGTCGAAAGTGTGGCTATTGTCAATTATGTGGGTCGCGAATGTAGAACGGTTTCCTCAGTTCTTTATTTCGGCCGTGTGTTCTTGAATTCTTTCCTTAAAACGACGTCCTGTTTGTCCAATGTATAATTGACTGCACGTCGCACACTCTAGACTATAAACTCCGCTTCTATTTTCAATATCTGTTCTGTCCCTACCTCTCTCTAGGCACTGGCTTATGGGATTGATAGTTTTAAACCCGATATTGAAACCTTCTTTTTTCAACTCTTTACCTATTTTTTCAGAAAATTTTCCGTGGTAAGTTAAGCTGACCCATTTATTATAAACTTTATTTTGTGTTTCTAATTTGGTCAGTTTGTTCCTAAAATTATGATTTTTGACCTTATTTTCAATTTTATTTATTGTAAATAATTTATGGTTTCCAGATTTACTTTGTGAAGCTCCATTCTAGGAATAGATAATTAAAATACACAATTTCTTTGTCAAACTTCACTATATATTCTCAAATACTCAACTAGTTTCGCCGTGTTAAGGCATTATCAAGAGTCACTTACAAACTCAGTTTGTAAGTGACTCTTGATAATGCCTTAACACGGCGAAACTAGTTGAGTATTTGAGAATATATAGTGAAGTTTGACAAAGAAATTGTGTATTTTAATTATCTATTTATTTATTGTTTTTTGTGGGTAGATATTTTTTTTGGCTATTTCCTTAATAATCTTAAGTTCTTTATCTTTTGATTGTTGTGTCATTGGAATTGAGTAGGCTCTGTGGAACATCGAATAAAAGGCCGCGTATTTGAAACTGGAAGGACAGTTAGAAGATGGGTGTATTACCGTGTCTGTTGTAGTCGGTTTACTGTGAATGCTAAATTCGAATTTCTTGTTATTAATTTTGATCTCCAAGTTCAGAACATTTATGGTTTGACCTCCTATTTCCAACGTGAATTTTATTTTGTTGTGGACATGTTGACATAGTCAAAAAATAAGTTAATTTGTCTTTCTGTTCCGTTAAAAAGTATCAAAATATCGTCCACGTACCGCTTCCAAAACATGATATTACTGATAAATGGAGACTTCTCTAGAATTTCCCTCTCAATTCTATCCATGAATATATCAGCCAACAGGGGAGACAGGCTGGACCCAATCGCTAGCCCCTCTTTCTGTTTATATAATTCACTATTGAAGATGAAATAATTTTGTACTACGCACGGTTCTAAAAGGTTGCAAAGTTCTATTTTTTCAAAAATGTACCTATTTGAATTGTTTATTAGGCCCCTAACTAACTCTAGACATTCGGTTACGGGGACATTCGTAAAGAGGTTAGAGACGTCTAATGATATTAACTTGGCTCCTTGAGGTACCTTTACATCTCTAATCTTATTGACGAGATCTAATGAGTTGATAACGGTGAAAGGTGGCGAAAAATTGATAAAATGCCTTGAATTTTCTATTGACGAATTTCAATAATTTTTATGTAGGGGAATTTATGTAAGATACCACCGGTCTAATGGGGGCATTATTTTTGTGAATTTTGGGCAGACCAGATAATTTGGGGGGTGAAGGGTTCATTACTATTAGGTTCTGTTTCCACATACCTTTCGTGATTATCGTGGCTTCTGACACAGCTGCTCGAACTTGTTTTTGGAATAGAGGTGTTGGGTCTTTTCTTATTTTCGAAGAAATAGTCGGTCAGAAAACCGACTACAACAGACACGGTAATACACCCATCTTCTAACTGTCCTTCCAGTTTCAAATACGCGGCCTTTTATTCGATGTTCCACAGAGCCTACTCAATTCCAATGACAAAACAATCAAAAGATAAAGAACTTAAGATTATTAAGGAAATAGCCAAAAACAATAGCTACCCACAAAAAACAATAAATAAAATTGAAAATAAGGTCATCATAATTTTAGGAACAAACTGACCAAATTAGAAACACAAAATAAAGTTTATAATAAATGGGTCAGCTTAACTTACCACGGAAAAATTTCTGAAAAAATAGGTAAAGAGTTGAAAAAAGAAGGTTTCAATATCGGGTTTAAAACTATCAATCCCATAAGCCAGTGCCTAGAGAGAGGTAGGGAAGAACAGATATTGAAAATAGAAGCGGAGTTTATAGTCTAGAGTGTGCGACGTGCAGTCAATTATACATTGGACAGACGTCGTTTTAAGGAAAGAATTCAAGAACACACGGCCGAAATAAAGAACTGAGGAAACCGTTCTACATTCGCGACCCACATAATTGACAATAGCCACACTTTCGACCCATCTACAGGCATCAAATATCTCCACTATTGCTCAAAAAGCAGGCTACTTAATAGCTTAGAGCAATTAGAAATAAATAAAGCTACCAAAAGGAACATTTGTATGAATGACCAAATTTATTTCAACTATTCCCCTTTGTTAACACCCTGAACCAGTTCTGTTTCCACATATATGGTTCAAGTTATCTAAATCTTAATATTATTATTAATTGTATTTCTATTTTTTATTATTTACTTGTATTTGTTCTTATTTATTTGTTATTTTTCCACGTATTAGTCTAGTGATATTGTTTTATGTAAATTTAGAACTAGGTTTTGTTAGGAAATATTTCATGAGTTAGCTAACGGTACAGCCGGGGGACTCCCAAGTTTTAATAGCACCCTTTGACCTGAGATGTATTTGAAGGGTCGCTCTCTGCAAACTGACTTAGTTCATAACTAGACCTGACGATGGAATAAAGCCGAAACCGGTAGTTATATATGTATATATATCTTTAGTGGAATAGACAATATTTCAAAAATAAGTTTGTTTTATTTATTTATTACAAGTTTCCACAATATGTCCGCGTTCCTCAACTTAGAAGTTATTTCTGGTTGGTCAGAAATTAAGTTGATGTGCGTATGAATACGTAAGTCTTCTAATTCTTTAAAATAAATAATGCTGGAGTCTATCATATTTGATTTGCAAAATTCAAGAGATGTGGCTATATCACTTATTTTATCATATAATAACAAAAAATTTGAAAATAGGTACGTATAGTGTTGTTGAAGTTCTTTAGTGAAAGAAGTTTATAATTCGTCTGTTGGTGTTTTGTATTGTTTGTATGTCTTTGTTAAATTCGTTAATTAATTGTTTATTTAGGGAGAGTTGTGTTCTAAGTGGTACGTATTACGTTCAAGTTGCTGAAGTGTAATGTCATAAGTTGCTTTGTCGTTGGCGTCCATGTTTCCTGTGATCCAGCTGATCGCGGTCCCTAAGCCATTGAATGGGAATGCTGACTAGGGAATCTCTGAACTCACTGCATGACTGTACTGAAGCTCCCTTCCACCTCTTGAACTGGACTGCACCGATGGCTCCTGAAGACTGACTGCGGGGCTTCTCTCAACTGAACTCCACTGACTCTAGACTTGAACTTGACTGGACTGAACTCTGAACTCACTGCATGACTGTACTGAAGCTCCCTTCCACCTCTTGAACTGGACTGCACCGATGGCTCCTGAAGACTGACTGCGGGGCTTCTCTCAACTGAACTCCACTGACTCTAGACTTGAACTGGACTGGACTGAACTCTGAACTCACTGCATGACTGTACTGAAGCTCCCTTCCACCTCTTGAACTGGACTGCACCGATGGCTCCTGAAGACTGACTGCGGGGCTTCTCTCAACTGAACTCCACTGACTCTAGACTTGAACTGGACTGGACTGAACTCTGAACTCACTGCATGACTGTACTGAAGTTCCCTTCCACCTCTTGAACTGGACTGCACCGATGGCTCCTGAAGACTGACTGCGGGGCTTCTCTCAACTGAACTCCACTGACTCTAGACTTGAACTGGACTGGACTGAACTCTGAACTCACTGCATGACGGTACTGAAGCTCCCTTCCACCTCTTTATCTGGACGGTGACTGTTGAAGACCAAACTCATGACTGACTGGACTGGAGACTCCTCCGAGACTCTCTCAACTGGACAGCAGCGATGGCTCCTGAAGACTGTCTCCAAAAACTTCTGTATCCTCACTGACTTGACTTGACCAACCACCCGAAGATCTCGATTCTTCCCACACCACTTTGCGATACTGCCTGGGGGAGATCCGGGAGCAGACTTCAAGGGGAAACGTTTTCATTTCCTAACAGCGTAGGTACTTCCTTGGACATTTTCAATTCTTTCAGATGGTCACTCGGGTTATATTTTATACGTCTTCGACAAAGGACTTGAACTCTAACCCAGGTATAGTCAATCCTTTTATTGTCCCTTTGGATTGTAAAATCTGTTAACTTATTTCTCTGCAGTTATTTGACGAAGGTTAAAAGGACTCCTTTTGCTACCTGCCTCCAGCCTCCAAAGATTACACATGTCTGCAAAAAAAAAAATTGAGAGCTGTTTTGGTTTTTTTGCGTAATTCTTATGATTTTGGGTGTGCTGAATCCGAAAATGACTTTCATTTTGTCATAGAATGTCACGTTTTCTGACAATGTGGGTATCTATGTTAAACAATTTATCATCTTAAAATAAAAGATAAAAGACTAAAAATTTTTTTTTAAATTTATAATTGCGTAACAAAACTTATTTTTTTTATCTAAAATACATTCATTAGTAAGCACTAAACACATATCTTTTTCCCAGTGAGACTCCTTTTGGTATATTTTCGCTTGTGGTAAGCATCTGGAATGTCTCTCTGAAGCGTCCAACAGTAGTCTGCCATCATTGAGACGCTCCATCTTCCCTGGTATCTTTTTTCCATCTCCTTTATATCTTGGTGAAATCGTTCACCTTGCTCTTCACTCATATCTCCTAAATTATCTGGAAAGTAGTCGAGGTGGGAATGAAGAAAATGTACTTTTAAACTCATTAGGCAACCTAAAGCTTGAAATGCTTTTAACATTTTTTTAACGATTTGTTTGTAGTTAGGGTTTTTGTTATTGCCTAAAAATGTCTCTATGACCTCTTTAAAGGCAATCCACCCTTCTCTTTGAGGATCCATCATGGTTGTGATGAATTGTGGATCAGCCATAAGTCGTCTGATATCTGGTCCAACAAAAACACCTTCCTTCAACTTTGCCTCCGAGAGGCCTGGAAGCTTTGATATTAAGTATTTGAAGCAATTTCCATCTCTTGAAAGTGACTTTACAAATTGCTTCATCAATCCCAGCTTAATGTGAAGCGGTGGTAGAAGAACTTTATGAGGAGGCACCAAAGTTTCATGCAGGACGTTCTTTTCGCCAACTTTAAGCTCCCTCGGAGGCCAACACTTTTTGGTCCAGTGATTTGCTCGGTCTCTACTATCCCATAGACACAAAAAGCAAGGGAATTTGGTAAACCCAGATTGTTGTCCAAGCAACATGCCCAAGATTTTGAAATCACCACACACTTGCCAACCGTGGTTTTTATATTTTAATTTGCAAAGAACCAATTCCAAGTTCTTGTAGGTTTCCTTGAGGTGTACGGAATGACCGACAGGAATGGAAGCATAGAAACCGCCATTGTGAAGCAGAACTGCTTTAAGGCTTCTTTTTGAAGAATCTATGAAAAGACGCCACTGTGCTGGGTCGTATGAGATCTTAAATATATCCATCAAACCTTCAATATTGGTACAATAAACCAACTCGTCCTCTTGGGCAAAGTAGGAAGAGAACTGCTTCTCACGATATCTAAACCAGGAGGAAGACACTCCAGGCAAAAGTAAGTTCCTGCTTTTGAGCCTTGATCCAAGCAGCTCAGCAGCGTTTTTGGGAAGATTTAAGTCTCTAACCAAATCAGTTAGCTCGCCCTGGGAAAACAATTTCGGACTGCTGTCATCTTCAAATTCAAAACTTGGCTTGTCATCGGGTTCAGGTACAGCACCATCTTCGTCAGAACTTTGAATCTCTTCCAAGGTAGCAGGGGCCTTGGGCACTGGTATTTCGGTCCCATGAGGGATGAGACGAATAGCTGATTGCATATTGGGGTATGAAATTGACTGCTTCCATTTTGAATTATATCCTTTCACATTACACGAACAAAAGTAACAATCATCACTATGGTTTTTTTGCTCGCGCCATACCATGGGAATCGCATATCGGAAGGCTTTTTTCTTACCCTTAAACCAATTTCGAAGGTCTTCAACACATCGTTTGCAGACTTTATGAGGTGCCCAAACTTTATCCTGATCTCCAAGTTTCAAGCCAAAATAAGCGAAGTATACTTTTTTTACAAAGTCCGTAATATTAAGTTGTTGCTTTAATAGGTACCATATATTCGCCACAAATATAACAGAAACTGTCAGACGAATTCACACACTTCCGCACAGACGATATTGCACTATATTGAACCAAGATCTATAAAACAATGACGAGTTAATACGTAATTGTACTGCGCCACTTTCTACACTATCAGAGCGCGCACGACTTACAGCAGCTCACCTCCTTAATCTCACCGGCTTATACGTCATCAGCTCCCTACCTATAAATACGGGGGCACATCAGACCCAGCAGCAGTCGTTATAATTCATTACTCAGAGTCCATTCAAGATAGTTCGCTCATAGACTCTTACTTTTCATTTAATATTAAGTTTATATTGTATTACATAATAAAAAGTGTTTAATTGAAATAAATTGCTTTTTAAAAACTTGAAAGTGCGTTTCCGCAACATAACTGGCGCCCGCGAACAGGGACCTTAGCAAGTGACTTTCATAAGTGACCAATTGTTCCATATTGAAGACTACTTTGGAATCTCAACTCCTTCAGCTAAGAGGATCCTGACTCATCTACGAAGCCGCATCTAGGTCAATTCCTGGTAAGAGTTTCATTGTTATATACAGGCCACTTTCAATTTCTTTTAACATTTATTTATTATTGTTTTGTTTTCTCTACTGTTTATATTGGTTGACCTCATTATGCCTAATCCTAGTCAGGCCATTCCTATTCACCATAGTATGGTAAAAGAGGATTATGATCATTTACAGTATTTTGATGGAAACCCAGCTGAATTAATATTTTTTATAGAGACAGCTGAAGGTATACTTGATGTTGTTTGTGGTGAGAACATTGCTGAAAGAGAAATTAATCATACAAGATTATTGTTAAAAATCAAATCCAAATTAATAGGAGCAGCTAGAACATTTATTTCCACCAAAACCTTAAATGCAGTTGCTGACTTGCTCCAAGCTTTAAAAAATAATTTCGCTGATGCACGACCCTATGAAATTTTGAAAGCGGAATTACATGCTATGAGACCGCTTCCAAAAGAATTACCATTAGAATATTTATCCCGAATAGAGGAACAGAGAAATTTAGTTTATGTAAGATTAAAAATAGATGGATTTCAGGGTATAGCTTTATGTAGCTTGATGCAAAAAATTGATTCGGAAATCATATATCATGTTTATCAGACCCTACCTATTCAACTTAGTAATCATATAATGACTTTCTGTCCTTTAACATTGGATGACTTAAGAACTATTTTGCACACAAAATGTTCCCTCATAATCAATCAATATTTTAAACATAATCAAACCCTCAGAGAAGCGTCAAAACCTTTTGCCTACAAAACATCTCCTAGAACATTTCCTCCACAAAATAGATATCCTTACCAAGGATATCAGGCAGTTAATTACCAACCTAGAAGCCCCCCTAATCAGTTTTATGAGCAGAGACCACAAGAATTTCCTCAGAATAATTTTATTCAACAGCCTAGACCCTATTCTAATTTTAATAATAACACTTCTAATTTTAATCATCCAAACTTGACTGCTCAACAATCGCGTCAGTATCAATCACCCAATGGCCCAAATCACCCATTTAATCGTAGACCTCCTCAAGTTAACCCTAGACAACTAACTTCTAGTAACACTGTGTCCATGAGAACCGCCAACAGACCTAACACACGGAACTTTATTTCCCCATACGAACTTACTCATATCCAAGACGAAGAAACAAGTAGAACAGCACAGTTAGAACAACAAATAGCAACTCTGACGGAAAGACTCGAATCTTTTTTAGTACAAGGCAACGACCCTCGGGATCGTGTAAGCCCACAGAACTAGATATAAATTTAGTAAGTAAAACATTGCCCTACTATCTGGACAACATGGGTAGAAAATGGTTGATGGATACAGGTTCATCCTGTAACTACATTAACCCCGAATCAGTACCACCAGGTAGCAAAACATTTAAGGAGGAATTCACCCTCAACACCCCAACAGGAATAGGAAGAGGCAACGAATTCATTCAATTAGATTTAAATAATATATTTCAAATAACACTAACGGCAAAATTTTATATTTATAAATTTTCTAATAGGTACGATGTTTTATTAGGTCATGAGACTATGCAAAAGCTAAGCATGTCCTTAAATTTTCAAACAAAAACATTACAATATAATGATAAAAAATTACCATTGCAATTTGAAGTAGATACTCCTGAATTACATTTAAAAGAAGGAGTAAATATTGTTACTTTGCCGATACAAGGCAACGCGAGAGACCAAAGTCTCATGTTAGTTAATGAAAATGTAGGACCTAAATATACCATAAAAGAAGGTATAAACAAGGTAGTAGATAATAGAATAACATGTATTGTAACCTCCCCAGAGGCCATGACCATTTGTCCTGAGCCTATGGAAGTAGAGGAAGTCCTCAGTGTTTCTGACAAATTATCTGACTTAGTAATGACCAATAGTCCCGAAAGGTCAATGTTAGAACAAATAAAGGAACAAGTACCTTACATGATAAGAACAGAACATATGAATTCTGAGGAGAAACAAAAAATTATTGAATTAGTTAGTAAATTTCCGGAGATTATAAAAAGAGAACAGGATAGACTTAGCGCTACCAATTTATTAAGACATACCATAAGAACCAAAGACGATTTGCCAGTCTACTCAAAAAATTATAGATATCCATACATATTTAAAAAAGATATTCAGATAGAAATAGATAAACTTCTTAACAATAAAATTATTCAAGTATCCAATTCACCTTATAATTCTCCTATATGGGTGGTACCCAAAAAATTGGATGCATCTGGCAAAAAAAAGATAAGAATGGTCATCGACTATCGTAAGTTGAACGATAAAACTGTCGAAGATCGTTTTCCTCTCCCAAATATAGAAGATTTGTTCGGCTCTATTGGCCGAGCCACATACTTCAGTTTGCTTGACCTTGCCTCAGGATTTCACCAGATAGAAATGGATCCTGAGTCTGTACCAAAAACAGCTTTCAGTACAGACGAAGGGCACTTCGAGTTTCTGAGGATGCCCTTCGGCTTAAAAAATGGTCCTCCTACATTTCAAAGGGCTATGAACATCCTCTTCGCCAAACTCCCCAATGTCCTCGTCTACATGGACGACCTAATAGTGTTCTCTGATAACTTGGAAGAACACTTAAAACATTTGAAAACTGTCTTTGAGTTGTTGAGAAATCACAATTTAAAGCTACAACTGGACAAGGTCGAGTTTTTCAAGCGTGAATTACTCTTTTTAGGGCACATAATATCTGAACAAGGGATATCACCAAATCCGGCGAAGGTGGAAGCAGTACGCAACTTCCCCATTCCCAGAGACCAAAAACAAATCAAGCAGTTTTTGGGTCTCACTGGGTATTATAGAAAAATGATACGTAATTATGCAAAAATCGCGAAACCATTAACCTCTCGTCTAAAAAGGAATACTAAGATAGATATTACAGACAAAGATTATGTTAATGCTTTTGAAACGTTAAAAACTTTATTGCAAAATAACCCCGTATTGCAGTTGCCCGATTTCGACAAAGAATTTATTGTCACCACAGACGCTTCAAATTATGCCATCGGGGCAGTTTTATCACAATTAAATAATGGTATAGACCTGCTTGTATCTTTCGCATCACGAACTCTCAATCAACACGAAGAGAAATTGAGTACTATCGAGAAAGAATTATTGGCAGTAGTCTGGGCCTGTAAATACTTCCGCCCTTATATTTAAGGCAGAAAGTTCACTATAAGAACAGACCACAAACCTTTGCAGTGGCTGCACTCAATTAAAGAACCAAATTCCAAATTGCTTCGTTGGAAGTGCCTCCTTTCGGACTATAATTTTAAAATAGAATATGTTGAAGGAAAATCTAACTTCGTTGCGGATGCTCTATCCAGAAACCCAAATCCACACGAATTACATGCTGTTGAAAATACAGTGGCTTACGAGCTTCATATGCCAGAAGATCCCGCTGTTTCCGAAGACCCCTTAGAACGCTTAGTTAGGGACCTTAATATTCGCGAAGAAGATTGCGAGAGCATTATCACCGTCCACTCGCAAGAAAGTTCTCAAGACCAAGTCTGGATATCGGAAGATAGAAACAAATGTGTAAATATTGGCACTAATCAAATTATCATAGAAAGGGGTAATCCAGCAAAGAATAAACTTACAAAAATCTTCAATAAAAACCGTTTTAATTGGTATACTAGATACCCATTTTCTAATGATTTGCAGGACACTTGTCTAAATTATCTAAAACCCGAAACTACATTCCATGTATACTGTTCTGGAAAACTAAATACATTAGAGGACAGAATATCTGACCAAATATTCGAACATTTTAGAGGAGTAGTAGAATCCCAATATCCCACCGTACGTATTAAGCGATATTTTAAATTAAACCCGGATGTAGAAAACAAAGAAGATCAACAAGATCTAATTTCAGCGCGACATGAAGGAAAGACCTGCCATAGAGGCATTAACATTACCTACCAAAATTTAAAAACTAGTTATTACTGGCCAGGAATGTTAACTGATATCACCAAATATATCAATAATTGTGAAACGTGCAAACTAATTAAATACGATAGAAATCCTGTAAAACCGAAATATCAATTAACACCCACTCCGGAAAAACCCTTCGAAAAACTTCAAGTCGATACTCTCTTTTATAGCAATCATCTTATTTTTACCATTATTGATTGCTTCTCTCGAAAACTCTGGGCCTATGAACTCATTAGTACCACATCGAATGAGATAATTGACAAATTAAAATTATATCTAAGTGAATTCCCAGTACCACAGGAAATCCAAGCAGACAACGGCAAAGAGTTTGCGAATAAAGGATTCGAGAACTTTTTAAAATACAATGGAGCCAAACTCTATTTGACAACACCCCATAATCATAACTCTAACGGCATGATTAACAAAGCTCATGCTACATTAATTGAAATATTAAATTTAGTGTATAAAGAAAACCCAATGATGGCTCTACCCAAGGCATTAAAAATGGCATTAATAGCATACAATCATACACCCAGCCAAAAATTGAAATTTTCCCCCAATGAAATAGTTTTCGGTGTCATCGAACCAAATAGGGAAACCCAGCACCTCATTTTAGAACAAAAAACAGAGGACTATCACAAGGAACTAACTTTCATTAGGAAGATAATACAAAATTTAACAAACACAGAAAAGGAACATCGTACACAAAGACTAAACACAAATAGAGAAGATGTAGACATACCAGAGGGTACTGTATATATTAAAACACACCTCCGTAATAAAGCTAAGCCTAGATACAAAAAAGCATTATATGACCCTCCTTCTAAATTAATTGAAGTAAATAAAAAAAAGACAAAAGTACACCCTAAGAATGTTCAAAGACCTCGCAAATTTGCAAAGCGTGCCGATTTGCCTCTGTCTCCTCAGCCAGGTCCTAGTGGCTCGCAAAATAATTAATATATCAAATAACCCAGTCATCATAGCAAAATAATACTTTAGCAATAATTACGTGGGTTAATGTCTCTTTAGTTGTTTTCAATTGTATATCGGCCATTGCCGTTTTTCATTCAACATTTATTTCTGTACCTAATATTAATTTTCATTTCCTCTTTTATTATTGAAAACTCAACCAAACGTATAATGTACCTTACAACAGGATGAGCATTTTGTAAAATAGAGCCCCTTATATATATATTTGTATTTATATTGAAAGTGAGCCTGTCCTTCTTGAAACTCTCCCTTCTTGTACCCCGGAGCATTTTCAGCGTCTCATTTGAGACCCTCATCATTTTGGACTTCAGAGGACACCTACGGAATTGATAGAGGAACTACTTTGATCTTTCTACTTTTGGCACCTGTTGCCATTCGCCTCATCACACTTCGTACATGTTTCGTACTCCATACAAGTAGTACCATTTCCAGCTCATGCACCAGCTTCACCCTCCACGAGCGTCTACCCATCTACTCAACTACCTCGCAGGAGCTTCGGACTTACGCAGGGAGGACTTACAGCAGCTCACCTCCTTAATCTCACCGGCTCATACGTCATCAGCTCCCTACCTATAAATACGGGGGCACATCAGACCCAGCAGCAGTCGTTATAATTCATTACTCAGAGTCCATTCAAGATAGTTCGCTCATAGACTCTTACTTTTCATTTAATATTAAGTTTATATTGTATTACATAATGAAAAGTGTTTAATTGAAATAAATTGCTTTTTAAAAACTTGAAAGTGCGTTTCCGCAACATAACTCACGTTCAGGTTACAACATGTTTATGTTTGTTAATTTAGGTCACACAGGACGTTATTTATTTAGAAAGAAATTATAGTTATGGCCTGTATACATTTAAAAACAGTAATCAAAATAAAATTGTACCTATTATTTATGACTTTAAGTTAGCCCAAAAAACACCTTTTTTATAATAAAATTTTGCGTTTTGCAAAATAACCTGACGTTCTGGAATTTTTTGAGTATTTTTTTAGTTTTCAGAACACCTAAATACATAGAAATCAGTTGAAAACATCCAGACAGCATTTTTGTTGCAGACCTGTGTTATTGTTTATTATATATTTTCACTATATACATTACTACAACTATATCTATTATTATTTACTTTATATTTTAAAGAATACATTTGACCTAGTCGCATATTAATTACATTACAATATTATCATAGATTTGTTCATCTATAGATCCGTTGACTTTTGGAGAACAATATACTCCGTAAACGGTGTGAGGTTTAAGGAACTCTAAACATTTAAATTCGATGTCTTTAGAAAAGGGGTATCTTGTAAACCAATAATGCCTCGTTTTATTTTCAAATAACTTTAAGTTTTTGCTCAAATTTGGATTTCCTCTTTCAATAATAATTTGGTTCTTTTCAACATTCACACATTTTTTCTTGTCTTCCATGATGTTTACCTGATCTCTAGAGCTTTCTTGAGAATGAATGGTGTTTAAGCTATTATCATCATCATCGTCTTCTATGTCCAATGGGGGCTCTTGTTCGCTAGAATTTGAAATAGGGGACAAGATATTTCTGCTGTCTGACAAAACTTGGTCTAAATATATATTTGGGCCTACATCTTCTTCAATAGCATGTAGGGACTGGTGAGATTTCTTCGGAGGATTTCTTGACAGGCCGTCGGCTACTTTATTGGTCTTCCCTTCAATGTATTCAATTTCATATTCCAAGTCAGCTGGTGAACTTTTCCATCTAAGTAGTTTTGCATTGAGCTCTTTGATGTTATGAAGCCACTGGAGGGGCTTGTGGTCTTTCTGAATGATGCATTTTTTTTCCATACATATAAGGCTTAAAGTGTTTACACCCATATTGCCAATAATTCGTTTTCAATTTTATTATATTGCCAATAATTCTTTTTCAATTGTTGATAAATTTTCTTCGTGGTTATCAAGGGTTCTGGAGGCAAAAACTACTGGTAAGTCTTTTCCATCGTGAATTTGCGATAAGACAGCTCCAATAGCAGAATTTGATGCATCCGTAGTTAAAACAAATTGCTTGTTGAAGTCCGGTAGCCGAAGGATAGGAGCATTTTGTAAACTTCTTTAAATTTGTTATAAGCTAATACATATTCCGGATCGTCTGGATTAATTTTGAAATTTTTCATAGCGCTGTCTTGAGAGGTTTGGCTATCTTTGCGTAGTTTTTAATAATTTTTCTGTAGTAGCCGGTTAGGCCTACAAATTGTTTAATTTGAGTCTGGGAAGTAGGTCCGGGAAAATTTTGTATCGCTTCTAATTTAATTGGGTTAGGCTGAATGCCTTTTTCAGAAATTACGTGGCCCAGAAATAATAGCTCTCTCTTAAAAAACTCCGTCTTATCTAATTGGATTTTTAAATTATGTTGTTTTAACTTCTCGAAGACAGCTCTTAAATGTTTGAGGTGTTCTTCGAGATCAGAAAATATGATTAAATCATCCATGTAGACAAGTACGTTCGGTATTTTAGAAAAAATTATAGTCATCGCTCTCTGAAAGGTGGGGGAAGCGTTTTTGAGGCCAAAGGGCATACGGAGGAACTCATAATGCCCGTTCTCCGTGGAGAACGCGGGCTTTGGGATTGACTCAGAATCTAGCTCTATTTGGTAAAAACCCGAAGCAAGGTCGATGGCGGAGAAGTAGGTCTCTACCGATCTTACCAAACAAGTCCTCTATATTTGGCAGAGGGAACTTGTCCTCGGTCGTCTTTTCCTTTAGTTTCCTATAGTCAATCACCATAGTATCTTACGTTTACCGGATGAGTCCGGTTTTTTCGGCACAACCCATATCGGACTATTATAGGGGGAGTTCGAGTCTCTAATTATTTTGTTTTCCAGTAACTTTTCTATTTCAATTTGGACGTCTTTTCTAAATACTACAGGATATGTGCAGTTCCGGGTATAGACGGGAGTGTCATCTGTGGTTTTTATTACGTGCTCCAATAAATTGGTGGAGCTTAACTTGTCTTTCTCTCTTTTCAATATACCTGAATATTCTTGTATTAGCTTTTCTATTTTATTTTTTTCTTCGCAATTCATACGGTTTGTTCTCAGTAGAGATGATATTTCCTCTTGAGTTATCGTTGGAGAGTCTGTCATGTCAGGACAATGGGTCTTGATTATCTCAGGAATTTTATCAGTGCAGGCTTGGATTTCCTCTAGCTCGACAAGGTCGGGACAAATGGTCATGACTTCTTGAGCATTGATTAAACACAGGGCCTTATTATTTTTGACACTAATCAACCCTTCTTCGATACAATAATCTTTTCTTTTTTTTTCTTTAATTATTCCTACATTGCTAGTAGTGGCTTTAACAGGGAGTTCGATTAGATTTATTCCCTTTTTTAGATTTATTGTCTCATTTATATAAAATAATAGTTGCTTCTTAATATTATCATATGTTAATTGATTTTTACTAAAGTCTACACTAGCATTAAGTTTTTGCATCGTTTCATGCCCTAACAGTAAGTCATATTTATTTGAGAACTTAAAAATGTACATTTTAATGATTAAAGGTTTATGAAATATTTTATCTAAATTAAATAGTATATATTCCCGTCCTTGTTTTTTCCCGGTGGGTGTTGAAACTACAAAATCCTCTTTGTATTTTTTTTGTGTCTCCAGGTCTAATTCAGGGTTAATATAATTATTCGTGTCAATGAGCCATTTCCTTTGCAGTTGGTCAAGATAATATGGCAGTGATTTATTTAATAAATTTAGTTCTAACTCGGAGGGTTTTCGTGGGGAGGACCTAGCTCTAAAAAATTATCGAACTTTATCATGAGCGTGTCTAATTTGGCCTCAAGTTGATTAAACCTGTCGTCTTGTGGTGGATGTTCGTTTTGGTTTTCCTGAACATGGGTTAGTTCGTGAGGGGATAAGAAATTTTTGAAATTGGGTCTGTTAACAGTCCTCATAGAGACCGTGTTCTGGGATTCCCTATAGGGAATAGGTTCATATATATGGTATATTATTTCCTTGTCTACTGTACCTATGAATATTTTTAAGAAATCACCCTTAATATCGTCTAATTGTAATCTCACGTAAATTAGTGATCTGACTTCAATCAGTCTATTAACATAGTCAAGGGGATGTTCCTTTGGGTAGGGTCACATGAGTTTCATTTCTGATTTTAGTAACTCATAGGGGCTAGAGTCTGCAAAGCTAACTTTTAATATTTCTAACAAACCTAGGACATGAGTTATGGGATTGGTGGTTACTAGTGTTTTTGCTGAGCCTTGTAGCCGGGAGTTGACTTTCATAAAGAGTATTTCATGATTGATGTCTCTTTCAGTAATATTTTCTGCACACACAACCTTATAGACATTTCTACAACATCGAGAAAATACGCAACTTCTGCAGGGTTTCCGTCATAAACTGGGATGTGGTCATAATTCTCACGGTTTATTTTGTGACTAATGTTGGGAGGTGTCGTCATTGTCTTGGGAAGGGTTAGTTTTGCAGGTTTTAGGATACTAGTAGAGACAAATGAATTACTCACGGTTGCAAGTCCGGAGTGCGTTGTCCTCGTGTGGGTCCAGATTGAAGTCTTAAGATGTCTCAGGATTCTCCACGGCCACGTTGGACACTTTAAAACACTCGGGACAATTGGTCACAAATGTTAAAGTTCGCGGTCCCTGCAATCGGGCGCCATTTACGATAGTTATACGCTGAACTTTGGTTTTAAAAAGAAATATATTTAATTAGAACAATAATAATTTGATTAACACTAACAATAAGACATGTGAACACCACCGCTATCCGTACAAGACTGCGCGCGATGGTCTGGAGGGGATATATATATAATCCGGGTACTTGATGTGTCAGCGGTCTTCAGCGGAGGCAAAGTAGTCCTGTAAGTCGGGTCATCACTCTGTTCCGTGCCCCTCGTTGGGCGCCAAAATGAAGTCAAAGGGTAGTAGTATAATTCGTATATGTCGAACCCAGAACGAGCTGGGCAGTTGGACCAATTGTATCAAAAGATTCCTAGCGGCTCCTTAACCCTGAGCTGCTGAGGGAGCGGGAGCCGATCAGAGGTAGGGTTAGGTGTCAGCTCACCCAAGGGGCCCTCTAACACGGATTCCCGACCGCTCAACAGTCCCGGACAGAACCCGCGCTCGCCAGGGGCCTAAAAAGGTTTGGGGACAGTGGCGTGATGATAGTGTCACCTAGTAACTTAAAGGTGAACTAACTAGCAGGAAAATCATATTTGATTTTAAGTTTTTCTAGTTGTTCTCGGCTTGTGCGAAAATTTCACGGGAAAATGTCTGTACTTATGAATCACTCTCTTACTCCACTATATTCACTTTCTCTGGTTCATGTCTGTAATTCGACTGTTAACAGTAGTGGACTGTCACGGTTCACCTCTCTCACTAGACGCCTTAACCCTAACATTAGTGGACTGTCTCGGTTCGCCTCTCTTACTAGACGCCTTAACCCTAACAGTAGTAGACTGTCTCGGTTCACCTCTCTCACTAGACGCCTTAACCCTAACAGTAGTGGACTGTCTCGGTTCACCTCTCTCATTAGACGCCTTAACCCTAACAGTAGTGGACTGTCTCGGTTCACCTCTCTCACTAGACGCCTTAACCCTAACAGTAGTGGACTGTCTCGGTTCACCTCTCTCACTAGACGCCTTAACCCTAACAGTAGTGGACTGTCTCGGTTCACCTCTCTCACTAGACGCCTCTACCCTAACAGTAGTAGACTGTCTCGGTTCACCTCTCTCACTAGACGCCTTAACCCTAACAGTAGTGGACTGTCTCGGTTCACCTCTCTCATTAGACGCCTTAACCCTAACAGTAGTGGACTGTCTCGGTTCACCTCTCTCTCTAGACGCCTTAACCCTAACAGTAGTGGACTGTCTCGGTTCACCTCTCTCATTAGACGCCTTAACCCTAACAGTAGTAGGCTGTCTCGGTTCACCTCTCTCACTAGACGCCTTAACCCTAACAGTAGTGGACTGTCTCGGTTCACCTCTCTCACTAGACGCCTTAACCCTAACACTAGTGGACTGTCTCGGTTCACCTCTCTCTCTAGACGCCTTAACCCTAACAGTAGTGGACTGTCTCGGTTCACCTCTCTCACTAGACGCCTTAACCCTAACAGTAGTGGACTGTCTCGGTTCACCTCTCTCACTAGACGCCTTAACCCTAACAGTAGTGGACTGTCTCGGTTCACGTCTCTCACTAGACGCCTTAACCCTAACATTAGTGGACTGTCTCGGTTCGCCTCTCTCACTAGACGCCTTAACCCTAACAGTAGTAGACTGTCTCGGTTCACCTCTCTCACTAGACGCCTTAACCCTAACAGTAGTAGACTGTCTCGGTTCACCTCTCTCACTAGACGCCTTAACCCTAACAGTAGTGGACTGTCTCGGTTCACCTCTCTCACTAGACGCCTTAACCCTAAAACCACTCTCCTTGGACAGTGCTTCACTATTCAAACAGCTGATCGTCGGCATTTGTCACCATTCATTGGTTGTTCACCATTTTGAGACTGAGATTGTAGCAGAGAATATCTTAAAGTTCACCTCCAGTCTAATTTCAAAGTTAAAGTTTCCTGCAATACCTATCGTTAGTCTATTTTTATAAATAATAGTTTTTTGTTTGCCCCTGCAGGAGGAGGATTTTTACGAATGTTATATCAACCGATTGGGTTACGTAAGTCTTAAATATACAATAATATATATTTTTAAAATATTATTAATAAAACCACTTTTTCATCTTTTCCACAATTCAAATGAAAAAAAAATGTTGGTGATCTACTGGCGATGTACTTTCTGAGTTTGACTCATTTGTGATGAACTAAGTTTTCACTCTCCCTCTAAACACTTTTCCTCTTTGGCTAATTTGACTGAAAATCAACAGGTGTGACAATCAAGGACTCTGATGCTCAGATAAGATTTGAAATGAAATTAATTTTAGAAAGTAGGGGCTTAACAGAGCAAGTGAGAAGGGATGCAAACATACATACATCTCATTAGCAATGAGTGCTCTAAGTTTCAACAACATATTGCAGATATCTTCCTTTTTATGAGCCAGAAGTAAGGTATGAAAGTTGCATCTGTCTATAGACACCGCTTGCGCTAGACAAAGAGATACCGTCGCCTTTCACTTCTGGCGCCAGCCTGGGGCCAACCCAGCATTACATGCCCTTTCACTTTTCCTTTCTCTTCTGGGGGCCTCGCTGTGAGCACATACTCCTTCGGGGTCCCTTTCTCTTCCCACGACTTTTGAACTCACTTTTTGATGAGAACTCCCTCTAAAACATGTGAGCACCTCTTTCGGAAGGAGGGGGGGGGGGGGGGGGGCTTATCGTTTGTCCTCCTCTCTTCTGGTACTCCCTTGTTCTTCGATCCCACTTTTGGGAGAGAACTTCGCTTCCATCTAAACCCTGTGAGCACCCTCCTTCGGGGTCCTTTTCTTTTTCCCCGTTCCTCGATCTCACAATTTGCTGAGAACTCCCTCTAAAACATGTGAGCACCTCTTTGGTGGGGAGGGGGGGCTTCTTGTTTGTCCCCTTCTCTTCTGGTACTCCCTTGTTCTTCGATCCCACTTTTGGTGGATCGGGTGGTCCATCGAGGTCCTTTTCTCTTTCCCGTTCCTCGATCTCACAAAATGCTGAGAACTCCGTTTCTGAAGGAGGGTTTGCTCATGGTGTTTAAAGGAATACGGACTTCGAAGATCGGGGGAAACCAGCAGAGACGTATTCTATAAATTAATAGATAAATAAATTCTAATCACGCAAAGGATATGCCAAATTGTAATAAAATATAAATGAGGTTTAAAGTTAATAAAAATCAAAAGAATTTAATTTATAAAAAAAATTGAAGTTAATTTTTAAAAAAAATCTAAATGAATTTAATAATACTGTTTCTAATAAATGTATTTAAAAAAAAAATGTTACTAATGAATTTACTGAATCTAAACAAATGTTAATAATAATAAAAAAATTCAATAAACATTATTTTGAGTTAGACTCCAAGAAAATCATGTCATAAATAAACTGTGGGCAAAATGCAGCTACTGTAATTAGTACCAATCAATCCAAACTAGCTTCCGATTTTAACAATATTTCTTAAAACTTTCTATGTCCCGAATCGGAATTTTCCAAAGGCATAGATCCGAAGAAGTCATAAGTTTCGAAGTCCGAAGTTCATTGAGAGAGATTGAGGGAAGTTAAAGAAAAAATAAAACATTATACAGGAATACATAAACAAAACTAATTTATTGATAAGCAGTATAGTGGTCATTTTAAAATATATGGATTGTACTTACCGTGACGTCACTTGAAAATAGCTCTTACAAATTACACAATTCTTTTTTTCTTTTCAAACAAACCATCTCCTCATATTTCATCCTTCACCACTGTCACCTTATTCTAATTACAATATCACACAGGCTAAGCCTTTTCAAAGACAACGATGGCAATATTGTCAATGAAAACAACAAAATCCTACAAAGGTGGGTGGAACACTATAACGATTTCCTAATCACTGGACATTTTGTGGAAGAGGAAGAAGAAGAGGTTGGTGAGAGCTAGGAGAGTCCAGCCATTGAGGAAGAACTACCTACCTTCAGAGAAGAGGAGGTTGGTGAGAGCTAGGAGAGGCCCGCCATTGAGGAAGAACTACATACCTTCAGAGAAGAAAAGGTTGGTGAGAGCTAGGAGAGGCCCGCCATTAAGGAAGAACTACCTACCTTCAGAGAAGAAGAGGTAGGTGAGAGCTAGGAGAGTCCCGCCATTGAGGAAGAACTACCTACATTCAGAGAAGAAGAGGTTGGTGAGAGCTATGAGAGGCCCGCCATTAAGGAAGAACTACCTACCTTCAGAGAAGAAGAGGTTGGTGAGAGCTATGAGAGACCCACCATTGAGGAAGAACTGCCTACATTCAGAGAAGAAGAGGTTGGTGAGAGCTATGAGAGACCCACCATTGAGGAAGAACTACATACCTTCAGAGAAGAAGAGGTTGGTGAGGGCTAGGAGAGGCCCGCCATTGAGGAAGAACTACCTACCTTCAGAGAAGAAGAGGTTGGTGAGAGCTAGGAGAGTCCCGCCATTGAGGAAGAACTACATACCTTCAGAGAAGAAGAGGTTGGTGAGAGCTATGAGAGACCCACCATTGAGGAAGAACAACCTACATTCAGAGAAGAAGAGGTTGGTGAGAGCTAGGAGAGGCCTGCCATTGAGGAAGAACAACCTACATTCAGAGAAGAAGAGGTTGGTGAGAGCTAGGAGAGGCCCGCCATTGAGGAAGAACTACATACCTTCAGAGAAGAAGAGGTTGGTGAGAGCTAGGACAGTCCCGCCATTGAGGAAGAACTGCCTACATTCAGAGAAGAAGAGGTTGGTGAGAGCTATGACAGACCCACCATTGAGGAAGAACAACCTACATTCAGAGAAGAAGAGTTTGGTGAGAGCTATGAGAGTCCCTCAATTAAGGAAGAACTGCCTACCTTCAGAGAAGAAAAGGTTGGTGAGAGCTAGGAGAGTCCCGCCATTGAGGAAGAACTACCTACCTTCAGAGAAGAAGAGTTTAGTGAGAGCTAGGAGAGGCCCGCCATTGAGGAAGAACTGCCTATCTTCAGAGAAGAGATTGGTGAGAGCTAAGAGAGGCCCGACATTGAGGAAGAACTGCCTATCTTCAGAGAAGAAGAGGTTTGTGAGAGCTAGGAGAGGCCCGCCATTGAGGAAGAAGTGACTACCTTCAGAGAAGAAGAGGTTGGTGAAAGCTAGGAGAGGCCCGCGATTAAGGAAGAACTGCCTATCTTCAGAGATGAGGAGGTTGGTGAGAGCTAGGAGAGGCCCGCCATTGAGGAAGAACCGCCTATCTTCAGAGAAGAAGAGGTTGCTGAGAGCTAGGAGAGGCCCGCCATTGAGGAAGAGCTACCTACCTTCAGAGAAGAAGAAGTTGGTGAGAGCTAGGAGAGGCCCGCCATTGAGGAAGAACTGCCTACCTTCAGAGAAGAGATTGGTGAGAGCTAGGAGAGGCCCGCCATTGAGGAAGAACTACCTACCTTCAGAGAAGAAGAGGTTGGTGAGATCTAGGAGAGTCCCGCCATTGAGGAAGAACTACCTACATTCAGAGAAGAAGAGGTTGGTGAGAGCTATGAGAGGCCCGCTATTAGGGAGGACTACTTACCTTCAGAAAAGAAGAGGTTGGTGAGAGCTATGAGAGACCCACCATTGAGGAAGAACAACCTACATTCAGAGAAGAAGAGGTTGGTGAGAGCTAGGAGAGGCCTGCCATTGAGGAAGAACAACCTACATTCAGAGAAGAAGAGGTTGGTGAGAGCTAGGAGAGGCCCGCCATTGAGGAAGAACTACATACCTTCAGAGAAGAAGAGGTTGGTGAGAGCTAGGAGAGTCCCGCCATTGAGGAAGAACTACCTACCTTCAGAGAAGAGGAGGTTGGTGAGAGCTAGGAGAGGCCCGCCATTGAGGAAGAACTACATACCTTCAGAGAAGAAAAGGTTGGTGAGAGCTAGGAGAGGCCCGCCATTAAGGAAGAACTACCTACCTTCAGAGAAGAAGAGGTAGGTGAGAGCTAGGAGAGTCCCGCCATTGAGGAAGAACTACCTAGATTCAGAGAAGAAGACGTTGGTGAGAGCTATGAGAGGCCCGCCATTAAGGAAGAACTACCTACCTTCAGAGAAGAAGAGGTTGGTGAGAGCTATGAGAGACCCACCATTGAGGAAGAACTGCCTATCTTCAGAGAAGAAGAGGTTGGTGAGAGCTAGGAGAGGCCCGCCATTGAGGAAGAACTACCTACCTTCAGAGAAGAAGAGGTTGGTGAGAGCTAGGAGAGGCCTGCCATTGAGGAAGAACAACCTACATTCAGAGAAAAAGAGGTTGGTGACAGCTAGGAGAGGCCCGCCATTGAGGAAGAATTACATATCTTCAGAGAAGAAGAGGTTGGTGAGAGCTAGGAGAGTCCCGACATTGAGGAAGAACTGCCTATCTTCAGAGAAGAAGAGGTTTGTGAGAGCAAGGAGAGGCCCGCCATTGAGGAAGAAGTGACTACCTTCAGAGAAGAAGAGGTTGGTGAAAGCTAGGAGAGGCCCGCGATTAAGGAAGAACTGCCTATCTTCAGAGATGAGGAGGTTGGTGAGAGCTAGGAGAGGCCCGCCATTGAGGAAGAGCTACCTACCTTCAGAGAAGAAGAAGTTGGTGAGAGCTAGGAGAGGCCCGCCATTGAGGAAGAACTGCCTACCTTCAGAGAAGAGATTGGTGAGAGCTAGGAGAGGCCCGCCATTGAGGAAGAACTACCTACCTTCAGAGAAGAAGAGGTTGGTGAGATCTAGGAGAGTCCCGCCATTGAGGAAGAACTACCAACATTCAGAGAAGAAGATGTTGAAGAGAGCTATGAGAGGCCCGCCATTAAGGAAGAACTACCTACCTTCAGAAAAGAAGAGGTTGGTGAGAGCTATGAGAGACCCACCATTGAGGAAGAACAACCTACATTCAGAGAAGAAGAGGTTGGTGAGAGCTAGGAGAGGCCTGCCATTGAGGAAGAACAACCTACATTCAGAGAAGAAGAGGTTGGTGAGAGCTAGGAGAGGCCCGCCATTGAGGAAGAACTACCTACCTTCAGAGAAGAAGAGGTAGGTGAGAGCTAGGAGAGTCCCGCCATTGAGGAAGAACTACCTACATTCAGAGAAGAAGACGTTGGTGAGAGCTATGAGAGGCCCGCCATTAAGGAAGAACTACCTACCTTCAGAGAAGAAGAGGTTGGTGAGAGCTATGAGAGACCCACCATTGAGGAAGAACTGCCTATCTTCAGAGAAGAAGAGGTTGGTGAGAGCTATGAGAGACCCACCATTGAGGAAGAACTGCCTACATTCAGAGAAGAAGAGGTTGGTGAGAGCTAGGAGAGTCCAGCCATTGAGGAAGAACTACATACCTTCAGAGAAGAAGAGGTTGGTGAGAGCTATGAGAGACCCACCATTGAGGAAGAACAACCTACATTCAGAGAAGAAGAGGTTGGTGAGAGCTAGGAGAGGCCTGTCATTGAGGAAGAACAACCTACATTCAGAGAAAAAGAGGTTGGTGAGAGCTAGGAGAGGCCCGCCATTGAGGAAGAACTACATACCTTCAGAGAAGAAGAGGTTGGTGAGAGCTAGGAGAGTCCCGCCATTGAGGAAGAACTGCCTACATTCAGAGAAGAAGAGGTTGGTGAGAGCTATGACAGACCCACCATTGAGGAAGAACAACCTACATTCAGAGAAGAAGAGTTTGGTGAGAGCTATGAGAGTCCCGCAATTAAGGAAGAACTGCCTACCTTCAGAGAAGAAGAGGTGGGTGAGAGCTAGGAGAGTCCCGCCATTGAGGAAGAACTACCTACCTTCAGAGAAGAAGAGGTTAGTGAGAGCTAGGAGAGGCCCGCCATTGAGAAAGAACGGCCTATCTTCAGAGAAGAGATTGGTGAGAGCTAAGAGAGGCCCGACATTGAGGAAGAACTGCCTATCTTCAGAGAAGAAGAGCTTTGTGAGAGCTAGGAGAGGCCCGCCATTGAGGAAGAAGTGACTACCTTCAGAGAAGAAGAGGTTGGTGAAAGCTAGGAGAGGCCCGCGATTAAGGAAGAACTGCCTATCTTCAGAGATGAGGAGGTTGGTGAGAGCTAGGAGAGGCCCGCCATTGAGGAAGAACCGCCTATCTTCAGAGAAGAAGAGGTTGCTGAGAGCTAGGAGAGGCCCGCCATTGAGGAAGAGCTACCTACCTTAAGAGAAGAAGAAGTTGGTCAGAGCTAGGAGAGGCCCGCCATTGAGAAAGAACTGCCTACCTTCAGAGAAGAGATTGGTGAGAGCTAAGAGAGGCCCGACATTGAGGAAGAACTGCCTACCTTCAGAGAAGAAGAGGTTTGTGAGAGCTAGGAGAGGCCCGCCAATGAGGAAGAAGTGACTACCTTCAGAGAAGAAGGGGTTGGTGAAAGCTAGGAGAGGCCCGCGATTGAGGAAGAACTGCCTATCTTCAGAGAAGAGGAGGTTGGTGAGAGCTAGGAGAGGCCCGCTATTGAGGAAGAACCGCCTATCTTCAGAGAAGAAGAGGTTGGTGAGAGCTAGGAGAGTCCCGCTATTGAGGAAGTGCTACCTACCTTCAGAGAAGAAGAGGTTGGTGAGAGCTAGGATAGGCCCGCCATTGAGGAAAAACTGCCTACCTTCAGAGAAGAGATGGGTGAGAGCTAAGAGAGGCCCGACATTGAGGAAGAACTGCCTACCTTCAGAGAAGAAGAGGTTTGTGAGAGCTAGGAGAGGCCCGCCATTGAGGAAGAAGTGACTACCTTCAGAGAAGAAGAGGTTGGTGAAAGCTAGGAGAGGCCCGCGATTAAGGAAGAACTGCCTATCTTCAGAGATGAGGAGGTTGGTGAGAGCTAGGAGAGGCCCGCCATTGAGGAAGAACCGCCTATCTTCAGAGAAGAAGAGGTTGCTGAGAGCTAGGAGAGGCCCGCCATTGAGGAAGAGCTACCTACCTTCAGAGAAGAAGAAGTTGGTGAGAGCTAGGAGAGGCCCGCCATTGAGGAAGAACTGCCTATCTTCAGAGAAGAGATTGGTGAGAGCTAGGAGAGGCCCGCCATTGAGGAAGAACTACCTACCTTCAGAGAAGAAGAGGTTGGTGAGATCTAGGAGAGTCCCGCCATTGAGGAAGAACTACCAACATTCAGAGAAGAAGATGTTGAAGAGAGCTATGAGAGGCCCGCCATTAAGGAAGAACTACCTACCTTCAGGAAAGAAGAGGTTGGTGAGAGCTATGAGAGACCCACCATTGAGGAAGAACAACCTACCTTCAGAGAAGAAGAGGTTTGTGAGAGCTAGGAGAGGCCCGCGATTGAGGAAGAAGTGACTACCTTCAGAGAAGAGGAGGTTGGTGAGAGCTAGGAGAGGCCCGCTATTGAGGAAGAACTGCCTACCTTCAGAGAAGAAGAGGTTTGTGAGAGCTAGGAGAGGCCCGCGATTGAGGAAGAAGTGACTACCTTCAGAGAAGAGGAGGTTGGTGAGAGCTAGGAGAGGCCCGCTATTGAGGAAGAACCGCCTATCTTCAGAGAAGAAGAGGTTTGTGAGAGCTAGGAGAGGCCCGCTATTGAGGAAGAGCTACCTACCTTCAGAGAAGAAGAGGTTGGTGAGAGCTAGGATAGGCCCGCCATTGAGGAAAAATTGCCTACCTTCAGAGAAGAGATGGGTGAGAGCTAAGAGAGGCCCGACATTGAGGAAGAACTGCCTACCTTCAGAGAAGAAGAGGTTTGTGAGAGCTAGGAGAGGTCCGCCATTGAGGGAGAACTACCTACCTTCAGAGAAGAAGAGGTTGGTGAGAGCTAGGAGAGTCCCGCCATTAAGGAAGAACTACCTACCTTCAGAAAAGAAGAGGTTGGTGAGAGCTATGAGAGACCCACCATTGAGGAAGAACAACCTACATTCAGAGAAGAAGAGGTTGGTGAGAGCTAGGAGAGGCCTGCCATTTAGGAAGAACAACCTACATTCAGAGAAGAAGAGGTTGGTGAGAGCTAGGAGAGGCCCGCCATTGAGGAAAAACTGCCTACCTTCAGAGAAGAGATGGGTGAGAGCTAAGAGAGGCCCGACATTGAGGAAGAACTGCCTACCTTCAGAGAAGAAGAGGTTTGTGAGAGCTAGGAGAGGCCCGCCATTGAGGAAGAACTACCTACCTTCAGAGAAGAAGAGGTTGGTGAGAGCTAGGAGAGTCCCGCCATTAAGGAAGAACTACCTACCTTCAGAAAAGAAGAGGTTGGTGAGAGCTATGAGAGACCCACCATTGAGGAAGAACAACCTACATTCAGAGAAGAAGAGGTTGGTGAGAGCTAGGAGAGGCCTGCCATTGAGGAAGAACAACCTACATTCAGAGAAGAAGAGGTTGGTGAGAGCTAGGAGAGGCCCGCCATTGAGGAAGAACTACATACCTTCAGAGAAGAAGAGGTTGGTGAGAGCTAGGAGAGTCCCGCCATTGAGGAAGATCTGCCTACATTCAGAGAAGAAGAGGTTGGTGAGAGCTATGACAGACCCACCATTGAGGAAGAACAACCTACCTTCAGAGAAGGAGAGGTTTGTGAGAGCTAGGAGAGGCCCGCCAATGAGGAAGAAGTGACTACCTTCAGAGAAGAAGGGGTTGGTGAAAGCTAGGAGAGGCCCGCGATTGAGGAAGAACTGCCTATCTTCAGAGAAGAGGAGGTTGGTGAGAGCTAGGAGAGGCCCGCTATTGAGGAAGAACCGCCTATCTTCAGAGAAGAAGAGGTTGGTGAGAGCTAGGAGAGGCCCGCTATTGAGGAAGTGCTACCTACCTTCAGAGAAGAAGAGGTTGGTGAGAGCTAGGATAGGCCCGCCATTGAGGAAAAACTGCCTACCTTCAGAGAAGAGATGGGTGAGAGCTAAGAGAGGCCCGACATTGAGGAAGAACTGCCTACCTTCAGAGAAGAAGAGGTTTGTGAGAGCTAGGAGAGGCCCGCCATTGAGGAAGAACTACCTACCTTCAGAGAAGAAGAGGTTGGTGAGAGCTAGGAGAGTCCCGCCATTAAGGAAGAACTACCTACCTTCAGAAAAGAAGAGGTTGGTGAGAGCTATGAGAGACCCACCATTGAGGAAGAACAACCTACATTCAGAGAAGAAGAGGTTGGTGAGAGCTAGGAGAGGCCTGCCATTGAGGAAGAACAACCTACATTCAGAGAAGAAGAGGTTGGTGAGAGCTAGGAGAGGCCCGCCATTGAGGAAGAACTACATACCTTCAGAGAAGAAGAGGTTGGTGAGAGCTAGGAGAGTCCCGCCATTGAGGAAGATCTGCCTACATTCAGAGAAGAAGAGGTTGGTGAGAGCTATGACAGACCCACCATTGAGGAAGAACAACCTACATTCAGAGAAGAAGAGTTTGGTGAGGCTATGAGAGTCCCGCTATTAGGGAAGAACTGCCTACCTTCAGAGAAGAAAAGGTTGGTGAGAGCTAGGAGAGTCCCGCCATTGAGGAAGAACTACCTACCTTCAGAGAAGAAGAGGTTAGTGAGAGCTAGGAGAGGCCCGCTATAGAGGAAGAACTGCCTATCTTCAGAGAAGAGATTGGTGAGAGCTAAGAGAGGCCCGACATTGAGGAAGAACTGCCTATCTTCAGAGAAGAAGAGGTTAGTGAGAGCTAGGAGAGGCCCGCCATTGAGGAAGAACTGCCTACCTTCAGAGAAGAAGAGGTTTGTGAGAGCTAGGAGAGGCCCGCGATTGAGGAAGAAGTGACTACCTTCAGAGAAGAGGAGGTTGGTGAGAGCTAGGAGAGGCCCGCTATTGAGGAAGAACTGCCTACCTTCAGAGAAGAAGAGGTTTGTGAGAGCTAGGAGAGGCCCGCTATTGAGGAAGAGCTACCTACCTTCAGAGAAGAAGAGGTTGGTGAGAGCTAGGATAGGCCCGCCATTGAGGAAAAACTGCCTACCTTCAGAGAAGAAGAGGTTTGTGAGAGCTAGGAGAGGCCCGCGATTGAGGAAGAAGTGACTACCTTCAGAGAAGAGGAGGTTGGTGAGAGCTAGGAGAGGCCCGCTATTGAGGAAGAACTGCCTATCTTCAGAGAAGAAGAGGTTGGTGAGAGCTATGAGAGACCCACCATTGAGGAAGAACTGCCTACATTCAGAGAAGAAGAGGTTGGTGAGAGCTAGGAGAGTCCAGCCATTGAGGAAGAACTACATACCTTCAGAGAAGAAGAGGTTGGTGAGAGCTATGAGAGACCCACCATTGAGGAAGAACAACCTACATTCAGAGAAGAAGAGGTTGGTGAGAGCTAGGAGAGGCCTGTCATTGAGGAAGAACAACCTACATTCAGAGAAAAAGAGGTTGGTGAGAGCTAGGAGAGGCCCGCCATTGAGGAAGAACTACATACCTTCAGAGAAGAAGAGGTTGGTGAGAGCTAGGAGAGTCCCGCCATTGAGGAAGAACTGCCTACATTCAGAGAAGAAGAGGTTGGTGAGAGCTATGACAGACCCACCATTGAGGAAGAACAACCTACATTCAGAGAAGAAGAGTTTGGTGAGAGCTATGAGAGTCCCGCAATTAAGGAAGAACTGCCTACCTTCAGAGAAGAAGAGGTGGGTGAGAGCTAGGAGAGTCCCGCCATTGAGGAAGAACTACCTACCTTCAGAGAAGAAGAGGTTAGTGAGAGCTAGGAGAGGCCCGCCATTGAGAAAGAACGGCCTATCTTCAGAGAAGAGATTGGTGAGAGCTAAGAGAGGCCCGACATTGAGGAAGAACTGCCTATCTTCAGAGAAGAAGAGCTTTGTGAGAGCTAGGAGAGGCCCGCCATTGAGGAAGAAGTGACTACCTTCAGAGAAGAAGAGGTTGGTGAAAGCTAGGAGAGGCCCGCGATTAAGGAAGAACTGCCTATCTTCAGAGATGAGGAGGTTGGTGAGAGCTAGGAGAGGCCCGCCATTGAGGAAGAACCGCCTATCTTCAGAGAAGAAGAGGTTGCTGAGAGCTAGGAGAGGCCCGCCATTGAGGAAGAGCTACCTACCTTAAGAGAAGAAGAAGTTGGTCAGAGCTAGGAGAGGCCCGCCATTGAGGAAGAACTGCCTACCTTCAGAGAAGAGATTGGTGAGAGCTAAGAGAGGCCCGACATTGAGGAAGAACTGCCTACCTTCAGAGAAGAAGAGGTTTGTGAGAGCTAGGAGAGGCCCGCCAATGAGGAAGAAGTGACTACCTTCAGAGAAGAAGGGGTTGGTGAAAGCTAGGAGAGGCCCGCGATTGAGGAAGAACTGCCTATCTTCAGAGAAGAGGAGGTTGGTGAGAGCTAGGAGAGGCCCGCTATTGAGGAAGAACCGCCTATCTTCAGAGAAGAAGAGGTTGGTGAGAGCTAGGAGAGTCCCGCTATTGAGGAAGTGCTACCTACCTTCAGAGAAGAAGAGGTTGGTGAGAGCTAGGATAGGCCCGCCATTGAGGAAAAACTGCCTACCTTCAGAGAAGAGATGGGTGAGAGCTAAGAGAGGCCCGACATTGAGGAAGAACTGCCTACCTTCAGAGAAGAAGAGGTTTGTGAGAGCTAGGAGAGGCCCGCCATTGAGGAAGAAGTGACTACCTTCAGAGAAGAAGAGGTTGGTGAAAGCTAGGAGAGGCCCGCGATTAAGGAAGAACTGCCTATCTTCAGAGATGAGGAGGTTGGTGAGAGCTAGGAGAGGCCCGCCATTGAGGAAGAACCGCCTATCTTCAGAGAAGAAGAGGTTGCTGAGAGCTAGGAGAGGCCCGCCATTGAGGAAGAGCTACCTACCTTCAGAGAAGAAGAAGTTGGTGAGAGCTAGGAGAGGCCCGCCATTGAGGAAGAACTGCCTACCTTCAGAGAAGAGATTGGTGAGAGCTAGGAGAGGCCCGCCATTGAGGAAGAACTACCTACCTTCAGAGAAGAAGAGGTTGGTGAGATCTAGGAGAGTCCCGCCATTGAGGAAGAACTACCAACATTCAGAGAAGAAGATGTTGAAGAGAGCTATGAGAGGCCCGCCATTAAGGAAGAACTACCTACCTTCAGGAAAGAAGAGGTTGGTGAGAGCTATGAGAGACCCACCATTGAGGAAGAACAACCTACCTTCAGAGAAGAAGAGGTTTGTGAGAGCTAGGAGAGGCCCGCGATTGAGGAAGAAGTGACTACCTTCAGAGAAGAGGAGGTTGGTGAGAGCTAGGAGAGGCCCGCTATTGAGGAAGAACTGCCTACCTTCAGAGAAGAAGAGGTTTGTGAGAGCTAGGAGAGGCCCGCGATTGAGGAAGAAGTGACTACCTTCAGAGAAGAGGAGGTTGGTGAGAGCTAGGAGAGGCCCGCTATTGAGGAAGAACCGCCTATCTTCAGAGAAGAAGAGGTTGGTGAGAGCTAGGAGAGGCCCGCTATTGAGGAAGAGCTACCTACCTTCAGAGAAGAAGAGGTTGGTGAGAGCTAGGATAGGCCCGCCATTGAGGAAAAATTGCCTACCTTCAGAGAAGAGATGGGTGAGAGCTAAGAGAGGCCCGACATTGAGGAAGAACTGCCTACCTTCAGAGAAGAAGAGGTTTGTGAGAGCTAGGAGAGGTCCGCCATTGAGGGAGAACTACCTACCTTCAGAGAAGAAGAGGTTGGTGAGAGCTAGGAGAGTCCCGCCATTAAGGAAGAACTACCTACCTTCAGAAAAGAAGAGGTTGGTGAGAGCTATGAGAGACCCACCATTGAGGAAGAACAACCTACATTCAGAGAAGAAGAGGTTGGTGAGAGCTAGGAGAGGCCTGCCATTTAGGAAGAACAACCTACATTCAGAGAAGAAGAGGTTGGTGAGAGCTAGGAGAGGCCCGCCATTGAGGAAAAACTGCCTACCTTCAGAGAAGAGATGGGTGAGAGCTAAGAGAGGCCCGACATTGAGGAAGAACTGCCTACCTTCAGAGAAGAAGAGGTTTGTGAGAGCTAGGAGAGGCCCGCCATTGAGGAAGAACTACCTACCTTCAGAGAAGAAGAGGTTGGTGAGAGCTAGGAGAGTCCCGCCATTAAGGAAGAACTACCTACCTTCAGAAAAGAAGAGGTTGGTGAGAGCTATGAGAGACCCACCATTGAGGAAGAACAACCTACATTCAGAGAAGAAGAGGTTGGTGAGAGCTAGGAGAGGCCTGCCATTGAGGAAGAACAACCTACATTCAGAGAAGAAGAGGTTGGTGAGAGCTAGGAGAGGCCCGCCATTGAGGAAGAACTACATACCTTCAGAGAAGAAGAGGTTGGTGAGAGCTAGGAGAGTCCCGCCATTGAGGAAGATCTGCCTACATTCAGAGAAGAAGAGGTTGGTGAGAGCTATGACAGACCCACCATTGAGGAAGAACAACCTACATTCAGAGAAGAAGAGTTTGGTGAGAGCTATGAGAGTCCCGCTATTAAGGAAGAACTGCCTACCTTCAGAGAAGAAAAGGTTGGTGAGAGCTAGGAGAGTCCCGCCATTGAGGAAGAACTACCTACCTTCAGAGAAGAAGAGGTTAGTGAGAGCTAGGAGAGGCCCGCTATTGAGGAAGAACTGCCTATCTTCAGAGAAGAGATTGGTGAGAGCTAAGAGAGGCCCGACATTGAGGAAGAACTGCCTATCTTCAGAGAAGAAAAGGTTAGTGAGAGCTAGGAGAGGCCCGCCATTGAGGAAGAACTGCCTACCTTCAGAGAAGAAGAGGTTTGTGAGAGCTAGGAGAGGCCCGCGATTGAGGAAGAAGTGACTACCTTCAGAGAAGAGGAGGTTGGTGAGAGCTAGGAGAGGCCCGCTTATGAGGAAGAACTGCCTACCTTCAGAGAAGAAGAGGTTTGTGAGAGCTAGGAGAGGCCCGCGATTGAGGAAGAAGTGACTACCTTCAGAGAAGAGGAGGTTGGTGAGAGCTAGGAGAGGCCCGCTATTGAGGAAGAACCGCCTATCTTCAGAGAAGAAGAGGTTGGTGAGAGCTAGGAGAGGCCCGCTATTGAGGAAGAGCTACCTACCTTCAGAGAAGAAGAGGTTGGTGAGAGCTAGGATAGGCCCGCCATTGAGGAAAAACTGCCTACCTTCAAAGAAGAGATGGGTGAGAGCTAAGAGAGGCCCGACATTGAGGAAGAACTGCCTACCTTCAGAGAAGAAGAGGTTTGTGAGAGCTAGGAGAGGTCCGCCATTGAGGGAGAACTACCTACCTTCAGAGAAGAAGAGGTTGGTGAGAGCTAGGAGAGTCCCGCCATTAAGGAAGAACTACCTACCTTCAGAAAAGAAGAGGTTGGTGAGAGCTATGAGAGACCCACCATTGAGGAAGAACAACCTACATTCAGAGAAGAAGAGGTTGGTGAGAGCTAGGAGAGGCCTGCCATTTAGGAAGAACAACCTACATTCAGAGAAGAAGAGGTTGGTGAGAGCTAGGAGAGGCCCGCCATTGAGGAAAAACTGCCTACCTTCAGAGAAGAGATGGGTGAGAGCTAAGAGAGGCCCGACATTGAGGAAGAACTGCCTACCTTCAGAGAAGAAGAGGTTTGTGAGAGCTAGGAGAGGCCCGCCATTGAGGAAGAACTACCTACCTTCAGAGAAGAAGAGGTTGGTGAGAGCTAGGAGAGGCCCGCCATTGAGGAAGAACTACATACCTTCAGAGAAGAAGAGGTTGGTGAGAGCTAGGAGAGTCCCGCCATTGAGGAAGATCTGCCTACATTCAGAGAAGAAGAGGTTGGTGAGAGCTATGACAGACCCACCATTGAGGAAGAACAACCTACATTCAGAGAAGAAGAGTTTGGTGAGAGCTATGAGAGTCCCGCTATTAAGGAAGAACTGCCTACCTTCAGAGAAGAAAAGGTTGGTGAGAGCTAGGAGAGTCCCGCCATTGAGGAAGAACTACCTACCTTCAGAGAAGAAGAGGTTAGTGAGAGCTAGGAGAGGCCCGCTATTGAGGAAGAACTGCCTATCTTCAGAGAAGAGATTGGTGAGAGCTAAGAGAGGCCCGACATTGAGGAAGAACTGCCTATCTTCAGAGAAGAAGAGCTTTGTGAAAGCTAGGAGAGGCCCGCCATTGAGGAAGAAGTGACTACCTTCAGAGAAGAAGAGGTTGGTGAAAGCTAGGAGAGGCCCGCGATTAAGGAAGAACTGCCTATCTTCAGAGATGAGGAGGTTGGTGAGAGCTAGGAGAGGCCCGCCATTGAGGAAGAACCGCCTATCTTCAGAGAAGAAGAGGTTGCTGAGAGCTAGGAGAGGCCCGCCATTGAGGAAGAGCTACCTACCTTCAGAGAAGAAGAAGTTGGTCAGAGCTAGGAGAGGCCCGCCATTGAGGAAGAACTGCCTACCTTCAGAGAAGAGATTGGTGAGAGCTAAGAGAGGCCCGACATTGAGGAAGAACTGCCTACCTTCAGAGAAGAAGAGGTTTGTGAGAGCTAGGAGAGGCCCGCCAATGAGGAAGAAGTGACTACCTTCAGAGAAGAAGGGGTTGGTGAAAGCTAGGAGAGGCCCGCGATTGAGGAAGAACTGCCTATCTTCAGAGAAGAGGAGGTTGGTGAGAGCTAGGAGAGGCCCGCTATTGAGGAAGAACCGCCTATCTTCAGAGAAGAAGAGGTTGGTGAGAGCTAGGAGAGGCCCGCTATTGAGGAAGAGCTACCTACCTTCAGAGAAGAAGAGGTTGGTGAGAGCTAGGATAGGCCCGCCATTGAGGAAAAACTGCCTACCTTCAGAGAAGAGATGGGTGAGAGCTAAGAGAGGCCCGACATTGAGGAAGAACAGCCTACCTTCAGAGAAGAAGAGGTTGGTGAGAGCTAGGAGAGTCCCGCCATTGAGGAAGATCTGCCTACATTCAGAGAAGAAGAGGTTGGTGAGAGCTATGACAGACCCACCATTGAGGAAGAACAACCTACATTCAGAGAAGAAGAGTTTGGTGAGAGCTATGAGAGTCCCGCTATTAAGGAAGAACTGCCTACCTTCAGAGAAGAAAAGGTTGGTGAGAGCTAGGAGAGTCCCGCCATTGAGGAAGAACTACCTACCTTCAGAGAAGAAGAGGTTGGTGAGAGCTAGGAGAGGCCCGCCATTGAGGAAGAACTACATACCTTCAGAGAAGAAGAGGTTGGTGAGAGCTAGGAGAGTCCCGCCATTGAGGAAGATCTGCCTATCTTCAGAGAAGAAGAGGTTTGTGAGAGCTAGGAGAGGCCCGCCATTGAGGAAGAAGTGACTACCTTCAGAGAAGAAGAGGTTGGTGAAAGCTAGGAGACGCCCGCGATTAAGGAAGAACTGCCTATCTTCAGAGATGAGGAGGTTGGTGAGAGCTAGGAGAGGCCCGCCATTGAGGAAGAACCGCCTATGTTCAGAGAAGAAGAGGTTGCTGAGTGCTAGGAGAGGCCCGCCATTGAGGAAGAGCTACCTACCTTCAGAGAAGAAGAGGTTGGTGAGAGCTAGGAGAGGCCCGCCATTGAGGAAGAACTGCCTACCTTCAGAGAAGAGATTGGTGAGAGCTAAGAGAGGCCCGACATTGAGGAAGAACTGCCTACCTTCAGAGAAGAAGAGGTTTGTGAGAGCTAGGAGAGGCCCGCCATTGAGGAAGAAGTGACTACCTTCAGAGAAGAAGAGGTTGGTGAAAGCTAGGACAGGCCCGCGATTGAGGAAGAACTGCCTATCTTCAGAGAAGAGGAGGTTGGTGAGAGCTAGGAGAGGCCCGCCATTGAGGAAGAACCGCCTATCTTCAGAGAAGAAGAGGTTGGTGAGAGCTAGGAGAGGCCCGCTATTGAGGAAGAGCTACCTACATTCAGAGAAGAAGAGGTTGGTGAGAGCTATGAGAGACCCACCATTGAGGAAGAACTGCCTATCTTCAGAGAAGAAGAGGTTGGTGAGAGCTATGAGAGACCCACCATTGAGGAAGAACTACATACCTTCAGAGAAGAAGAGGTTGGTGAGAGCTAGGAGAGGCCCGCCTTTGAGGAAGAACTACCTACCTTCAGAAAAGAAGAGGTTGGTGAGAGCTAGGAGAGTCCCGCCATTGAGGAAGAACTACTTACCTTCAGAGAAGAAGAGGTTGGTGAGAGCTAGGAGAGGCCTGTTATTGAGGAAGAACAACCTACATTCAGAGAAGAAGAGGTTGGTGAGAGCTAGGAGAGGCCCGCCATTGAAGAAGAACTACATACCTTCAGAGAAGAAAAGGTTCGTGAGAGCTAGGAGAGTCCCGCCATTGAGGAAGAACTACATACCTTCAGAGAAGAAGAGGTTGGTGAGAGCTATGAGAGACCCACCATTGAGGAAGAACAACTTACATTCAGAGAAGAAGAGTTTGGTGAGAGCTATGAGAGTCCCGCTATTAAGGAAGAACTGCCTACCTTCAGAGAAGAAAAGGGTAGTGAGAGCTAGGAGAGTCCCGCCTATGTGGAAGAACTACCTACCTTCAGAGAAGAAGAGGTTAGTGAGAGCTAGGAGAGGCCCGCACTTGAGGAAGAACTGCCTATCTTCAGAGAAGAGATTGGTGAGAGCTAAGAGAGGCCCGACATTGAGGATGAACTGCCTATCTTCAGAGAAGAAGAGGTTTGTGAGAGCTAGGAGAGGCCCGCCATTGAGGAAGAAGTGACTACCTTCAGAGAAGAAGTGGTTGGTGAAAGCTAGGAGAGGCCCGCGATTAAGGAAGAACTGCCTATCTTCAGAGATGGGGAGGTTGGTGAGAGCTAGGAGAGGCCCGCCATTGAGGAAGAACCGCCTATCTTCAGAGAAGAAGAGGTTGGTGAGAGCTAGGAGAGTCCCGCCATTGAGGAAGAACTACATACCTTCAGAGAAGAAGAGGTTGGTGAGAGCTATGAGAGACCCACCATTGAGGAAGAACAACGTACATTCAGAGAAGAAGAGTTTGGTGAGAGCTATGAGAGTCCCGCTATTAAGGAAGAACTGCCTACCTTCAGAGAAGAAGAGGTTGGTGAGAGCTATGAGAGACCCACCATTGAGGAAGAACTACATACCTTCAGAGAAGAAGAGGTTGGTGAGAGCTAGGAGAGGCCCGCCATTGAGGAAGAACTACCTACCTTCAGAGAAGAAGAGGTTGGTGAGAGCTAGGAGAGTCCAGCCATTGAGGAAGAACTACATACCTTCAGAGAAGAAGAGGTTGGTGAGAGCTATGAGAGACCCACCATTGAGGAAGAACAACCTACATTCAGAGAAGAAGAGGTTGGTGAGAGCTAGGAGAGGCCTGCCATTGAGGAAGAACAACCTACATTCAGAGAAAAAGAGGTTGGTGAGAGCTAGGAGAGGCCCGCCATTGAGGAAGAACTACATACCATCAGAGAAGAAGAGGTTGGTGAGAGCTAGGAGAGTCCCGCCATTGAGGAAGAACTGCCTACATTCAGAGAAGAAGAGGTTGGTGAGAGCTATGACAGACCCACCATTGAGGAAGAACAACCTACATTCAGAGAAGAAGAGTTTGGTGAGAGCTATGAGAGTCCCGCAATTAAGGAAGAACTGCCTACCTTCAGAGAAGAAAAGGTGGGTGAGAGCTAGGAGAGTCCCGCCATTGAGGAAGAACTACCTACCTTCAGAGAAGAAGAGGTTAGTGAGAGCTAGGAGAGGCCCGCCATTGAGAAAGAACGGCCTATCTTCAGAGAAGAGATTGGTGAGAGCTAAGAGAGGCCCGACATTGAGGAAGAACTGCCTATCTTCAGAGAAGAAGAGCTTTGTGAGAGCTAGGAGAGGCCCGCCATTGAGGAAGAAGTGACTACCTTCAGAGAAGAAGAGGTTGGTGAAAGCTAGGAGAGGCCCGCGATTAAGGAAGAACTGCCTATCTTCAGAGATGAGGAGGTTGGTGAGAGCTAGGAGAGGCCCGCCATTGAGGAAGAACCGCCTATCTTCAGAGAAGAAGAGGTTGCTGAGAGCTAGGAGAGGCCCGCCTATGAGGAAGAGCTACCTACCTTAAGAGAAGAAGAAGTTGGTCAGAGCTAGGAGAGGCCCGCCATTGAGGAAGAACTGCCTACCTTCAGAGAAGAGATTGGTGAGAGCTAAGAGAGGCCCGACATTGAGGAAGAACTGCCTACCTTCAGAGAAGAAGAGGTTTGTGAGAGCTAGGAGAGGCCCGCCATTGAGGAAGAAGTGACTACCTTCAGAGAAGAAGAGGTTGGTGAAAGCTAGGAGAGGCCCGCGATTAAGGAAGAACTGCCTATCTTCAGAGATGAGGAGGTTGGTGAGAGCTAGGAGAGGCCCGCCATTGAGGAAGAACCGCCTATCTTCAGAGAAGAAGAGGTTGCTGAAAGCTAGGAGAGGCCCGCCATTGAGGAAGAGCTACCTACCTTCAGAGAAGAAGAAGTTGGTGAGAGCTAGGACAGGCCCGCCATTGAGGAAGAACTGCCTACATTCAGAGAAGAAGAGGTTGGTGAGAGCTATGACAGACCCACCATTGAGGAAGAACAACCTACATTCAGAGAAGAAGAGTTTGGTGAGAGCTATGAGAGTCCCGCTATTAAGGAAGAACTGCCTACCTTCAGAGAAGAAAAGGTTGGTGAGAGCTAGGAGAGTCCCGCCATTGAGGAAGAACTACCTACCTTCAGAGAAGAAGAGGTTAGTGAGAGCTAGGAGAGGCCCGCTATTGAGGAAGAACTGCCTATCTTCAGAGAAGAGATTGGTGAGAGCTAAGAGAGGCCCGACATTGAGGAAGAACTGCCTATCTTCAGAGAAGAAGAGGTTAGTGAGAGCTAGGAGAGGCCCGCCATTGAGAAAGAACGGCCTATCTTCAGAGAAGAGATTGGTGAGAGCTAAGAGAGGCCCGACATTGAGGAAGAACTGCCTATCTTCAGAGAAGAAGAGCTTTGTGAAAGCTAGGAGAGGCCCGCCATTGAGGAAGAAGTGACTACCTTCAGAGAAGAAGAGGTTGGTGAAAGCTAGGAGAGGCCCGCGATTAAGGAAGAACTGCCTATCTTCAGAGATGAGGAGGTTGGTGAGAGCTAGGAGAGGCCCGCCATTGAGGAAAAACTGCCTACCTTCAGAGAAGAGATGGGTGAGAGCTAAGAGAGGCCCGACATTGAGGAAGAACAGCCTACCTTCAGAGAAGAAGAGGTTTGTGAGAGCTAGGAGAGGCCCGCCATTGAGGAAGAACTACCTACCTTCAGAGAAGAAGAGGTTGGTGAGAGCTAGGAGAGTCCCGCCATTAAGGAAGAACTACCTACCTTCAGAAAAGAAGAGGTTGGTGAGAGCTATGAGAGACCCACCATTGAGGAGGAACAACCTACATTCAGAGAAGAAGAGGTTGGTGAGAGCTAGGAGAGGCCTGCCATTGAGGAAGAACAACCTACATTCAGAGAAGAAGAGGTTGGTGAGAGCTAGGAGAGGCCCGCCATTGAGGAAGAACTACATACCTTCAGAGAAGAAGAGGTTGGTGAGAGCTAGGAGAGTCCCGCCATTGAGGAAGATCTGCCTACATTCAGAGAAGAAGAGTTTGGTGAGAGCTATGAGAGTCCCGCTATTAAGGAAGAACTGCCTACCTTCAGAGAAGAAAAGGTTGGTGAGAGCTAGGAGAGTACCGCCATTGAGGAAGAACAACCTACCTTCAGAGAAGAAGAGGTTAGTGAGAGCTAGGAGAGGCCCGCTATTGAGGAAGAACTGCCTATCTTCAGAGAAGAGATTGGTGAGAGCTAAGAGAGGCCCGACATTGAGGAAGAACTGCCTATCTTCAGAGAAGAAGAGGTTTGTGAGAGCTAGGAGAGGCCCGCCATTGAGGAAGAAGTGACTACCTTCAGAGAAGAAGAGGTTGGTGAAAGCTAGGAGACGCCCGCGATTAAGGAAGAACTGCCTATCTTCAGAGATGAGGAGGTTGGTGAGAGCTAGGAGAGGCCCGCCATTGAGGAAGAACCGCCTATGTTCAGAGAAGAAGAGGTTGCTGAGTGCTAGGAGAGGCCCGCCATTGAGGAAGAGCTACCTACCTTCAGAGAAGAAGAGGTTGGTGAGAGCTAGGAGAGGCCCGCCATTGAGGAAGAACTGCCTACCTTCAGAGAAGAGATTGGTGAGAGCTAAGAGAGGCCCGACATTGAGGAAGAACTGCCTACCTTCAGAGAAGAAGAGGTTTGTGAGAGCTAGGAGAGGCCCGCCATTGAGGAAGAAGTGACTACCTTCAGAGAAGAAGAGGTTGGTGAAAGCTAGGACAGGCCCGCGATTGAGGAAGAACTGCCTATCTTCAGAGAAGAGGAGGTTGGTGAGAGCTAGGAGAGGCCCGCAATTGAGGAAGAACCACCTATCTTCAGAGAAGAAGAGGTTGGTGAGAGCTAGGAGAGGCCCGCTATTGAGGAAGAGCTACCTACATTCAGAGAAGAAGAGGTTGGTGAGAGCTATGAGAGACCCACCATTGAGGAAGAACTGCCTATCTTCAGAGAAGAAGAGGTTGGTGAGAGCTATGAGAGACCCACCATTGAGGAAGAACTACATACCTTCAGAGAAGAAGAGGTTGGTGAGAGCTAGGAGAGGCCCGCCTTTGAGGAAGAACTACCTACCTTCAGAAAAGAAGAGGTTGGTGAGAGCTAGGAGAGTCCCGCCATTGAGGAAGATCTACTTACCTTCAGAGAAGAAGAGGTTGGTGAGAGCTGGGAGAGGCCTGTTATTGAGGAAGAACAACCTACATTCAGAGAAGAAGAGGTTGGTGAGAGCTAGGAGAGGCCCGCCATTGAAGAAGAACTACATACCTTCAGAGAAGAAAAGGTTCGTGAGAGCTAGGAGAGTCCCGCCATTGAGGAAGAACTACATACCTTCAGAGAAGAAGAGGTTGGTGAGAGCTATGAGAGACCCACCATTGAGGAAGAACAACTTACATTCAGAGAAGAAGAGTTTGGTGAGAGCTATGAGAGTCCCGCTATTAAGGAAGAACTGCCTACCTTCAGAGAAGAAAAGGGTAGTGAGAGCTAGGAGAGTCCCGCCATTGTGGAAGAACTACCTACCTTCAGAGAAGAAGAGGTTAGTGAGAGCTAGGAGAGGCCCGCAATTGAGGAAGAACTGCCTATCTTCAGAGAAGAGATTGGTGAGAGCTAAGAGAGGCCCGACATTGAGGATGAACTGCCTATCTTCAGAGAAGAAGAGGTTTGTGAGAGCTAGGAGAGGCCCGCCATTGAGGAAGAAGTGACTACCTTCAGAGAAGAAGTGGTTGGTGAAAGCTAGGAGAGGCCCGCGATTAAGGAAGAACTGCCTATCTTCAGAGATGGGGAGGTTGGTGAGAGCTAGGAGAGGCCCGCCATTGAGGAAGAACCGCCTATCTTCAGAGAAGAAGAGGTTGGTGAGAGCTAGGAGAGTCCCGCCATTGAGGAAGAACTACATACCTTCAGAGAAGAAGAGGTTGGTGAGAGCTATGAGAGACCCACCATTGAGGAAGAACAACGTACATTCAGAGAAGAAGAGTTTGGTGAGAGCTATGAGAGTCCCGCTATTAAGGAAGAACTGCCTACCTTCAGAGAAGAAAAGGGTAGTGAGAGCTAGGAGAGTCCCGCCATTGTGGAAGAACTACCTACCTTCAGAGAAGAAGAGGTTAGTGAGAGCTAGGAGAGGCCCGCCATTGAGGAAGAACTGCCTATCTTCAGAGAAGAGATTGGTGAGAGCTAAGAGAGGCCCGACATTGAGGATGAACTGCCTATCTTCAGAGAAGAAGAGGTTTGTGAGAGCTAGGAGAGGCCCGCCATTGAGGAAGAAGTGACTACCTTCAGAGAAGAAGAGGTTGGTGAAAGCTAGGAGAGGCCCGCGATTAAGGAAGAACTGCCTATCTTCAGAGATGAGGAGGTTGGTGAGAGCTAGGAGAGGCCCGCCATTGAGGAAGAACCGCCTATCTTCAGAGAAGAAGAGGTTGCTGAGAGGTAGGAGAGGCCCGCCATTGAGGAAGAGCTACCTACCTTCAGAGAAGAAGAGGTTGGTGAGAACTAGGAGAGACCCGCCATTGAGGAAGAACTGCCTATCTTCAGAGAAGAGGAGGTTGGTGAGAGCTAGGAGAGTCCCGCTATTGAGGAAGAGCTACCTACATTCAGAGAAGAAGAGGTTGGTGAGAGCTATGAGAGACCCACCATTGAGGAAGAACTGCCTATCTTCAGAGAAGAAGAGGTTGGTGAGAGCTATGAGAGACCCACCATTGAGGAAGAACTACATACCTTCAGAGAAGAAGAGGTTGGTGAGAGCTAGGAGAGGCCCGCCTTTGAGGAAGAACTACCTACCTTCAGAAACGAAGAGGTTGGTGAGAGCTAGGAGAGTCCCGCCATTGAGGAAGAACTACATACCTTCAGGGAAGAAGAGGTTGGTGAGAGCTAGGAGAGGCCCGCCATTGAGGAAGAACCGCCTATCTTCAGAGAAGAAGAGGTTGGTGAGAGCTAGGAGAGTCCCGCCATTGAGGAAGAACTACATACCTTCAGAGAAGAAGAGGTTGGTGAGAGCTATGAGAGACCCACCATTGAGGAAGAACAACCTACATTCAGAGAAGAAGAGTTTGGTGAGAGCTATGAGAGTCCCGCTATTAAGGAAGAACTGCCTACCTTCAGAGAAGAAAAGGGTAGTGAGAGCTAGGAGAGTCCCGCCATTGTGGAAGAACTACCTACCTTCAGAGAAGAAGAGGTTAGTGAGAGCTAGGAGAGGCCCGCCATTGAGGAAGAACTGCCTATCTTCAGAGAAGAGATTGGTGAGAGCTAAGAGAGGCCCGCCATTGAGGAAGAACCGCCTATCTTCAGAGAAGAAGAGGTTGCTGAGAGGTAGGAGAGGCCCGCCATTGAGGAAGAGCTACCTACCTTCAGAGAAGAAGAGGTTGGTGAGAACTAGGAGAGACCCGCCATTGAGGAAGAACTGCCTATCTTCAGAGAAGAGGAGGTTGGTGAGAGCTAGGAGAGGCCCGCCATTGAGGAAGAACCGCCTATCTTCAGAGAAGAAGAGGTTGGTGAGAGCTAGGAGAGGCCCGCTATTGAGGAAGAGCTACCTACATTCAGAGAAGAAGAGGTTGGTGAGAGCTATGAGAGACCCACCATTGAGGAAGAACTGCCTATCTTCAGAGAAGAAGAGGTTGGTGAGAGCTATGAGAGACCCACCATTGAGGAAGAACTACATACCTTCAGAGAAGAAGAGGTTGGTGAGAGCTAGGAGAGGCCCGCCTTTGAGGAAGAACTACCTACCTTCAGAAACGAAGAGGTTGGTGAGAGCTAGGAGAGTCCCGCCATTGAGGAAGAACTACATACCTTCAGAGAAGAAGAGGTTGGTGAGAGCTAGGAGAGGCCCGCCATTGAGGAAGAACCGCCTATCTTCAGAGAAGAAAAGGTTGGTGAGAGCTAGGGACGGCCCGCCATTGAGGAAGAGCTACCTACCTTCAGAGAAGAAGAGGTTGGTGAGAGCTAGGAGAGGCCCGCCATTGAGGAAGAACTGCCTACCTTCAGAGAAGAGATTGGTGAGAGCTAAGAGAGGCCCGACATTGAGGAAGAACTGCCTACCTTCAGAGAAGAAGAGGTTTGTGAGAGCTAGGAGAGGCCCGCCATTGAGGAAGAAGTGACTACCTTCAGAGAAGAAGAGGTTGGTGAAAGCTAGGAGAGGCCCGCGATTGAGGAAGAACTGCCTATCTTCTGAAAAGTTTTTTATTATTTTTATAAATTTGAGGTTACTATAGTTATTTTACTTTGAGTATATAAAAAAGTTGAATTTAATTTCCACACAAGGGATACGCCATAATGAAAGGTTTTTTATTAAATATATTTATTTGTTGCCTTTCACAATAAATTAATGAAAATGAATAAAATTTTGAATAATAAAAAAATTTAAGTTAATTAAATCTATAATTTCAAAAATAAAATAATCTACCATATGGTTGAGTGAAGCTCTTAAAAAAATGAAAAACATATGTTATAAATAACCCTGTAAAATTTTCAAACTACGTTACTTGCACCAATCCAAAAATCCAAAGGTCTCCCGGTGTGATTCTGAAAATTAAGATTATTAAATATTATGTCCCGATAACGATTGGCGCTTATCTCAAAGGTGTTGATTCGCAAGGCCTATGAGTTTTGAGATTTGAATTTCATTGAGAGAGATATGGGGAGTTAAAAGAAAATTAAAACATATTTACAAACAATATAACTTTAATAAAACTATTATGAATTTTGAAATTAAAAATGGCCATCTTAGAAATTATATGTACAAAAAAATGGATCATACCTTGGTGACGTCACACTTGAAACAGATAATTCTAATTAATTATATTTTACAAAAGAAATCGGAGTCCAGGCTCTCTCCACCTCATCTTAACTCTTCATTAGTCACTTTTACTCACTTTTAATTGTTTACTCACTACTTTTCACTCATTTCAAACAAAAAAACAGAGACTAGTCTCTCACAGGTCTCACTTCTACCAGAACTCAACACAGACTGCCTAAACTGCCTCCCACGGAATTATGGGTAGCAAATTCGAGTTTCTTTTTTCTGTTGTCTCTTGTTATACTTCTAAATATTAATATTTTTTGGTGTTTTCTCTCCTTTCTTCCGTTTCTTCTCTTTTCAAAATTGTCATCTTAATTTTCTGTAACTTTTGTTTTTAATTTTGCCTTCTTCATTTCTCGAAAACAGTGTTTAAAGTTTGTGGTATACACTTTCGGATCACTTGTATTATTTCAGATGGGATCCGGCCTAGTTGATTCGATGTATCTTAGAACTGACCGTTTCTTCAAAATTTACTACTGGCTTTTCTTTCTGATGTGGGCAGTTTTTCTCTTCTTTTTCTTCTTTAATCTTTTCTTAATAATTAACTGTCTTTTCCTAAAAATTTTCACAACTTTCTACCGACTCGTTTTTTAATTATTGACCTTTTCTTAATTTTGCTTATATTTTCCTGAAATTTTCTTCATTCTTCTTCTTTTAGCTGTTTCATTTTGTCTTCTAAATTCGGTTTAATAAAAAAAATATATCGTGGCTAATAAATCCGTTGCCTTGGCAACGGGCTTGTTTATATTACATTGCCTTCTCCTATTTTTTCTGGAACGAAAATTGTGTTTCTAGAATCACAATTTTTGTTCCAAAGGTTCCCTCTTCATCTGTTTTATCCTGGTCCTTTTTTCGCCTTCATCCACTCCTGTCGTCCTCCAATTGGTCGTCGTGAACCGGCACTTTTGGGTGTCTCTACGCTCACAAACCACCTCAACAAAAATTCATCTCGCACCTGTCACTTCACTTCATTCCCCACTGTCATTTACAACAAATTTACATTAAACAAAAAAAATTCTTTACACACTAATTATAAACTGAGCTCAGTCCTTTACAATTTGGACGAGCGGAAGACAAATAAAATTGTCTTTTAAATTTCATATATAAAAAAATATTGAACATATTATTACCTAACTGCAAACTTTACTGTAATTAATATCCTTTGGACATATGTACCAAAACAAACAAAATTTATATTTAATTATAATATTGCCGCTTCACCACTTAATATCTTTTCTTACTTTCCATCCTTCTTTCTATCTTAATCTCAAAAAAAAATTTATATTCTACTTCAAATCATAAATAAAAAAAATAATAATTGGGTTGCTTTTCTAAATTCAGTTCCTCATTCCTCATCATCATTTTCTAAATATTTCTTCACATATCTTTGGTTCAATTAAAATTCAACTTCCTATGTCAACTTCTCAAGTTACAAAATTCCCCCCTACAAAGTATAAATATTCCTTATCCCATTATTTCGACGTTACCTAGGCCTTCGCCCATTCCCTAACTCCTCCTATAGCTCAAAAAAAAACTTCAACTTCTTAATCTCAAAAAAAATCCCTATAAACTTTTTATATCATCGTAGATTATTATTCTCATATATCGTCGCAGAAAATGTGGATCCTCCCTTCCTTGGGTAGGCTATCTCACAAAAAATATAAATATCTAGCTATCTATTCTCTAATAGCTCTAACTTCCTCAATAACTTCCTCAAAATCTAAGTTTTCAGTAACGTCTTGTAAGTCTCAAAGAAAAAATTATCCCCATGTATTCTAATTATTTTATTATTAATCATATTACATTCCCTTTTCTTAAACAAAACATATCTAGATGAAACTATTTATAAAATTCTTAATTCTTCTCACGAATAATCCTATCCCTTCACTCTCTTTACCCAAAAAAAAAAAAACTAAAAAATACTTGCCAGCAAATCTACTAATCATCCACTTCCTACGGTCTTACATATATGTATAATAAAGATAAATATACTGATGTATGAAACCAACTTATGGGTCAATGCCAATGCATAAATAATAGTGATAGGTATGTTAGAAATGGCTACACAAATCCGCTTATGAGAAAATGCATAAATAATAGTTGTATGTGTGTTAGATATTCTGCACAACATAGAAAAATGTATATATATTGTCTCCCCCCCTATTTCGCGATCATTCACTCTCAATTTCTTTCATACCAGCATTCATTCCTCTAATACTAAATTAACATTTCTACACTATATACAAATAAAATCATAAAAAAATGCAAAATAATACAAAATCCCCTCCTGTGTATTGTGTAAGTTGAGTAATGTAAAGTGATTTCGTTTCTTAATGTTGTGTTGTCCGTACGGTGTAACATAAATGTATCAAATAAATCATAAATCCCCGTAATAATGTATGTTTTATGTGTATTAGCTTTGTCTAAATGTTTCTGAGATGGCTAGGTTCGATTCCCATAGGATCAGCTAAAAATCCTTCTCTGGCCCCCAGTTGGACCGTTCCTTCCAGATACTGACCCCCAATGCCAAAGAGAGGAGGCAATCTGCACTCCCTCTCTCCGACACCAAGCGACAGCTCCGTCGGGAACCAGTCCTGTGACTCGACATACAGGAAGCGCGTCAAGCTTCGGAGAGACCGGGCTAGTTCTCTGTCAACTGTTTCAGGCTGGGCAAAGTGCAGACGCCAAATACTGCAAGAGAACAAATTGTCTCCGCCTGCTTATTGCAGGGGATCAATTAGTCTCCGCCTGCTTATTAGCTACTAAAAACAAAACTAATCTACTTCATTTATTCCATCTTGCATTCTCGATTAATTACTAATAATCTAAATAAAGAAAAATCTACTAAAAAAAAATCCTATATATACGTTTAATTACATGAAAATCGGATATCCCTATCCAAAAGTACGGTTACCGGTCACTAAATGAACGGTTCACTTTACGAACCAGGTCGATCACCTTCTGTACTAGTTCGGTCTCGTTCATCATAAACTAACTAGTTCGGTCATGTTTATAACCTCTCCATGGGATGTTACCTTCTCTCTACCCCTTTGTTTACAAACACCATTTCGAAATAAAATTAACATCATGATTACATTCTATTAACCTAATACAAGCCCTTACATTAACATATTATAAATTCAACAACAACACAAGTATGTATTCCAAATAAACTTCATTCATACAATATTCATTTATTCTTCTATCAATTCTAAATTTCATTCATCCGTAGTTTCTGTATGTTTTCTGTCTAAAGTTTTTCTATAGTTTTAGTTTATCTGTCCGTCAGTCTATAACTCATTCGAGTTTCAAAAATGGTTACTTACTTTAAGTTCGGCTGATACAATTATCATTGCAGAGCCTTCAACTGATTGCATATATTTTTTTCCTAATACCTCGCCGTATAATGTCTTCAAATATCTTCCCCCCTACACTAAATAAAATTTTGCGTAGTCTGTCTGTCAGTACTGCGTCATTTTTTTCATTTCCCCTTATTCTATAAATTTTCACTTCAGTTTTTCTGTATTGTATTCTAAAAATGTCTTCCACCTGGTAACTAGTCTCATGTAAATTCTTTCTTAAGTAATTTTTCCATTCATGCACAACAGTCATACTATCATATTTTCTTAATTCTACCTTAGTTTGCACTAACTGATAATTCATTTTAATTTCTCCCTTGGAAAGAAATTTTCTTACCGATTTTACTCTACTTTGGAAATTCTTTTTAACTGTTAAATCTGTCCTTTCACTTTCTAAGCTATTTCTAGAACTAATTTCCGAGACTATTTTGACTTCCTCTACTAAATTTTCTAAGTTTGTTTCTTTTTCTACTTCTACAGTTTGAACCTTTCTCTCTTTGCTCTTATCTTCAATATTTTCTACATTTTTTTGATCTTCTATATTCTCTATACTATTATCACATCTTTCGTTTACATTCAGATTCCTTTCGGAATTGCCTATGCTCCTACTTGAATTTTCCCTCACATTTTCTATGTCTTTTCTACTTTCGTTAATCATCCTACTTAATATTTGATTCTGTTCGTCAATCTTACTACTTAAATTTGTCTCTATGTTTCTTAATTTGTCCCCCATTTCCCTATTAAAATTCCCCATATCCCCTCTCAACTTTTCCATATTTTGAGACTGCTCTTTCCTTAAATTTTGAAATTGCTCCATCATCTTTTGATTCTGTTCCGCCATACTCCTCATCATAACTTCCATTAATCTATCCACCTTATCTGGTTTCTCTTCTATTTTCTCTCTCATCCCTACCTCTGTCTCTTTACTAACAATATCAATCTCCTGTACCTCCTCACTAGTACCCTCTTTGGTCTCCATAGCAACGGGTATTTCCCTATCTGTTTCTTCCGAAATCTCTACTTCGGACCCTTCGTCAGAACTAAATTCCTCCCCCTTGTTCTCTTCCTCTAATCTTTTTGCTTCCCCTCTCGTCAATGGCATGATTAAATATTAATACAAAAAAAAATTAAATTTATAGAAATTGTGTTCAATATTATTATATATAAACTGATATTTCAAAAATTTCATACAATATTCCCCACTCTCTCAACGAAACTCATATCTCCTCATGGCCTTGTTTTTCCTGATTTTAAATAAATGCATCTTTTAGGCATATTTACTCTTTATTAAAAAAATGTTTCGGTGACTCTATGCGAGTTATTTATTTATCAAAGAATGCAAAATAAAAAAAAAACAAGAAATTATCCTCACAAGGAGATGCCATAATGAAAAGTTTTTTATTATTTTTATAAATTTGAGGTTACTATAGTTATTTTACTTTGAGTATATAAAAAAATTGAATTTAATTTCCACACAAGGGATACGCCATAATGAAAGGTTTTTTATTAAATATATTTATTTGTTGCCTTTCACAATAAATTAATGAAAATGAATAAAATTTTGAATAATAAAAAAATTTAAGTTAATTAAATCTATAATTTCAAAAATAAAATAATCTACCATATGGTTGAGTGAAGCTCTTAAAAAAATGAAAAACATATGTTATAAATAACCCTGTAAAATTTTCAAACTACGTTACTTGCACCAATCCAAAAATCCAAAGGTCTCCCGGTGTGATTCTGAAAATTAAGATTATTAAATATTATGTCCCGATAACGATTGGCGCTTATCTCAAAGGTGTTGATTCGCAAGGCCTATGAGTTTTGAGATTTGAATTTCATTGAGAGAGATATGGGGAGTTAAAAGAAAATTAAAACATATTTACAAACAATATAACTTTAATAAAACTATTATGAATTTTGAAATTAAAAATGGCCATCTTAGAAATTATATGTACAAAAAAATGGATCATACCTTGGTGACGTCACACTTGAAACAGATAATTCTAATTAATTATATTTTACAAAAGAAATCGGAGTCCAGGCTCTCTCCACCTCATCTTAACTCTTCATTAGTCACTTTTACTCACTTTTAATTGTTTACTCACTACTTTTCACTCATTTCAAACAAAAAAACAGAGACTAGTCTCTCACAGGTCTCACTTCTACCAGAACTCAACACAGACTGCCTAAACTGCCTCCCACGGAATTATGGGTAGCAAATTCGAGTTTCTTTTTTCTGTTGTCTCTTGTTATACTTCTAAATATTAATATTTTTTGGTGTTTTCTCTCCTTTCTTCCGTTTCTTCTCTTTTCAAAATTGTCATCTTAATTTTCTGTAACTTTTGTTTTTAATTTTGCCTTCTTCATTTCTCGAAAACAGTGTTTAAAGTTTGTGGTATACACTTTCGGATCACTTGTATTATTTCAGATGGGATCCGGCCTAGTTGATTCGATGTATCTTAGAACTGACCGTTTCTTCAAAATTTACTACTGGCTTTTCTTTCTGATGTGGGCAGTTTTTCTCTTCTTTTTCTTCTTTAATCTTTTCTTAATAATTAACTGTCTTTTCCTAAAAATTTTCACAACTTTCTACCGACTCGTTTTTTAATTATTGACCTTTTCTTAATTTTGCTTATATTTTCCTGAAATTTTCTTCATTCTTCTTCTTTTAGCTGTTTCATTTTGTCTTCTAAATTCGGTTTAATAAAAAAAATATATCGTGGCTAATAAATCCGTTGCCTTGGCAACGGGCTTGTTTATATTACACTTCAGTGAAGAGGAGGTTGGTGAGAGCTAGGAGAGGCCCGCCATTGAGAAAGAACCGCCTATCTTCAGAGAAGAAGAGGTTGGTGAGAGCTAGGAGAAGCCCGCAATTGAGGAAGAACTGCCTACGTTCAGAGAAGAAGAGGTTGGTGAGAGCTAGGAGAGGCCCGCCATTGAGGAAGAACTGCCTACCTTCAGAGAAGAAGAGGTTGGTGAGAGCTAGGAGAAGCCCGCAATTGAGGAAGAACTGCCTACCTTCAGAGAAGAAGAGGTTGGTGAGAGCTAGGAGAGTCCCGCCATTGAGGAAGAACTGTCTACCTTCAGAGAAGTGATTGGTGAGAGCTAAGAGAGGCCCGACATTGAGGAAGAACTGCCTACCTTCAGAGAACAAGAGGTTGGTGAAAGCTAGGAGAGGCCCGCCATTGAGGAAGAAGTGACTACCTTCAGAGAAGAAGAGGTTGGTGAGAGCTATGAGAGGCCCGCCATTAAGGAAGAACTACCTACCTTCAGAAAAGAAGAGGTTGGTGAGAGCTATGAGAGACCCACCATTGAGGAAGAACAACCTACATTCAGAGAAGAAGAGGTTGGTGAGAGCTAGGAGAGGCCTGCCATTGAGGAAGAACAACCTCCATTCAGAGAAGAAGAGGTTGGTGAGAGCTAGGAGAGGCCCGCCATTGAGGAAGAACTACCTACCTTCAGAGAAGAAGAGGTAGGTGAGAGCTAGGAGAGTCCCGCCATTGAGGAAGAACTACCTACATTCAGAGAAGAAGACGTTGGTGAGAGCTATGAGAGGCCCGCCATTAAGGAAGAACTACCTACCTTCAGAGAAGAAGAGGTTGGTGAGAGCTATGAGAGACCCACCATTGAGGAAGAACTGCCTATCTTCAGAGAAGAAGAGGTTGGTGAGAGCTATGAGAGACCCACCATTGAGGAAGAACTGCCTACATTCAGAGAAGAAGAGGTTGGTGAGAGCTATGAGAGACCCACCATTGAGGAAGAACTACATACCTTCAGAGAAGAAGAGGTTGGTGAGAGCTAGGAGAGGCCCGCCATTGAGGAAGAACTACCTACCTTCAGAGAAGAAGAGGTTGGTGAGAGCTAGGAGAGTCCAGCCATTGAGGAAGAACTACATACCTTCAGAGAAGAAGAGGTTGGTGAGAGCTATGAGAGACCCACCATTGAGGAAGAACAACCTACATTCAGAGAAGAAGAGGTTGTTGAGAGCTAGGAGAGGCCTGCCATTGAGGAAGAACAACCTACATTCAGAGAAAAAGAGGTTGGTGAGAGCTAGGAGAGGCCCGCCATTGAGGAAGAACTACATACCTTCAGAGAAGAAGAGGTCGGTGAGAGCTAGGAGAGTCCCGCCATTGAGGAAGAACTGCCTACATTCAGAGAAGAAGAGCTTGGTGAGAGCTATGACAGACCCACCATTGAGGAAGAACAACCTACATTCAGAGAAGAAGAGTTTGGTGAGAGCTATGAGAGTCCCGCAATTAAGGAAGAACTGCCTACCTTCAGAGAAGAAAAGGTGGGTGAGAGCTAGGAGAGTCCCGCCATTGAGGAAGAACTACCTACCTTCAGAGAAGAAGAGGTTAGTGAGAGCTAGGAGAGGCCCGCCATTGAGAAAGAACGGCCTATCTTCAGAGAAGAGATTGGTGAGAGCTAAGAGAGGCCCGACATTGAGGAAGAACTGCCTATCTTCAGAGAAGAAGAGCTTTGTGAGAGCTAGGAGAGGCCCGCCATTGAGGAAGAAGTGACTACCTTCAGAGAAGAAGAGGTTGGTGAAAGCTAGGAGAGGCCCGCGATTAAGGAAGAACTGCCTATCTTCAGAGATGAGGAGGTTGGTGAGAGCTAGGAGAGGCCCGCCATTGAGGAAGAACCGCCTATCTTCAGAGAAGAAGAGGTTGCTGAGAGCTAGGAGAGGCCCGCCATTGAGGAAGAGCTACCTACCTTAAGAGAAGAAGAAGTTGGTCAGAGCTAGGAGAGGCCCGCCATTGAGGAAGAACTGCCTACCTTCAGAGAAGAGATTGGTGAGAGCTAAGAGAGGCCCGACATTGAGGAAGAACTGCCTATCTTCAGAGAAGAAGAGCTTTGTGAGAGCTAGGAGAGGCCCGCCATTGAGGAAGAAGTGACAACCTTCAGAGAAGAAGAGGTTGGTGAAAGCTAGGAGAGGCCCGCGATTAAGGAAGAACTGCCTATCTTCAGAGATGAGGAGGTTGGTGAGAGCTAGGAGAGGCCCGCCATTGAGGAAGAACCGCCTATCTTCAGAGAAGAAGAGGTTGCTGAGAGCTAGGAGAGGCCCGCCATTGAGGAAGAGCTACCTACCTTAAGAGAAGAAGAAGTTGGTCAGAGCTAGGAGAGGCCCGCCATTGAGGAAGAACTGCCTACCTTCAGAGAAGAGATTGGTGAGAGCTAAGAGAGGCCCGACATTGAGGAAGAACTGCCTACCTTCAGAGAAGAAGAGGTTTGTGAGAGCTAGGAGAGGCCCGCCAATGAGGAAGAAGTGACTACCTTCAGAGAAGAAGGGGTTGGTGAAAGCTAGGAGAGGCCCGCGATTGAGGAAGAACTGCCTATCTTCAGAGAAGAGGAGGTTGGTGAGAGCTAGGAGAGGCCCGCTATTGAGGAAGAACCGCCTATCTTCAGAGAAGAAGAGGTTGGTGAGAGCTAGGAGAGGCCCGCTATTGAGGAAGTGCTACCTACCTTCAGAGAAGAAGAGGTTGGTGAGAGCTAGGATAGGCCCGCCATTGAGGAAAAACTGCCTACCTTCAGAGAAGAGATGGGTGAGAGCTAAGAGAGGCCCGACATTGAGGAAGAACTGCCTACCTTCAGAGAAGTAGAGGTTTGTGAGAGCTAGGAGAGGCCCGCCATTGAGGAAGAACTACCTACCTTCAGAGAAGAAGAGGTTGGTGAGAGCTAGGAGAGTCCCGCCATTAAGGAAGAACTACCTACCTTCAGAAAAGAAGAGGTTGGTGAGAGCTATGAGAGACCCACCATTGAGGAAGAACAACCTACATTCAGAGAAGAAGAGGTTGGTGAGAGCTAGGAGAGGCCTGCCATTGAGGAAGAACAACCTACATTCAGAGAAGAAGAGGTTGGTGAGAGCTAGGAGAGGCCCGCCATTGAGGAAGAACTGCCTATCTTCAGAGAAGAAGAGGTTAGTGAGAGCTAGGAGAGGCCCGCCATTGAGGAAGAACTGCCTACCTTCAGAGGAGAAGAGGTTTGTGAGAGCTAGGAGAGGCCCGCGATTGAGGAAGAAGTGACTACCTTCAGAGAAGAGGAGGTTGGTGAAAGCTAGGAGAGGCCCGCTATTGAGGAAGAACTGCCTACCTTCAGAGAAGAAGAGGTTTGTGAGAGCTAGGAGAGGCCCGCGATTGAGGAAGAAGTGACTACCTTCAGAGAAGAGGAGGTTGGTGAGAGCTAGGAGAGGCCCGCTATTGAGGAAGAACCGCCTATCTTCAGAGAAGAAGAGGTTGGTGAGAGCTAGGAGAGGCCCGCTATTGAGGAAGAGCTACCTACCTTCAGAGAAGAAGAGGTTGGTGAGAGCTAGGATAGGCCCGCCATTGAGGAAAAACTGCCTACCTTCAGAGAAGAGATGGGTGAGAGCTAAGAGAGGCCCGACATTGAGGAAGAACTGCCTACCTTCAGAGAAGAAGAGGTTTGTGAGAGCTAGGAGAGGTCCGCCATTGAGGGAGAACTACCTACCTTCAGAGAAGAAGAGGTTGGTGAGAGCTAGGAGAGTCCCGCCATTAAGGAAGAACTACCTACCTTCAGAAAAGAAGAGGTTGGTGAGAGCTATGAGAGACCCACCATTGAGGAAGAACAACCTACATTCAGAGAAGAAGAGGTTGGTGAGAGCTAGGAGAGGCCTGCCATTTAGGAAGAACAACCTACATTCAGAGAAGAAGAGGTTGGTGAGAGCTAGGAGAGGCCCGCCATTGAGGAAAAACTGCCTACCTTCAGAGAAGAGATGGGTGAGAGCTAAGAGAGGCCCGACATTGAGGAAGAACTGCCTACCTTCAGAGAAGAAGAGGTTTGTGAGAGCTAGGAGAGGCCCGCCATTGAGGAAGAACTACCTACCTTCAGAGAAGAAGAGGTTGGTGAGAGGTAGGAGAGTCCCGCCATTAAGGAAGAACTACCTACCTTCAGAAAAGAAGAGGTTGGTGAGAGCTATGAGAGACCCACCATTGAGGAAGAACAACCTACATTCAGAGAAGAAGAGGTTGGTGAGAGCTAGGAGAGGCCTGCCATTGAGGAAGAACAACCTACATTCAGAGAAGAAGAGGTTGGTGAGAGCTAGGAGAGGCCCGCCATTGAGGAAGAACTACATACCTTCAGAGAAGAAGAGGTTGGTGAGAGCTAGGAGAGTCCCGCCATTGAGGAAGATCTGCCTACATTCAGAGAAGAAGAGGTTGGTGAGAGCTATGACAGACCCACCATTGAGGAAGAACAACCTACATTCAGAGAAGAAGAGTTTGGTGAGAGCTATGAGAGTCCCGCTATTAAGGAAGAACTGCCTACCTTCAGAGAAGAAAAGATTGGTGAGAGCTAGGAGAGTCCCGCCATTGAGGAAGAACTACCTACCTTCAGAGAAGAAGAGGTTAGTGAGAGCTAGGAGAGGCCCGCTATTGAGGAAGAACTGCCTATCTTCAGAGAAGAGATTGGTGAGAGCTAAGAGAGGCCCGACATTGAGGAAGAACTGCCTATCTTCAGAGAAGAAGAGGTTAGTGAGAGCTAGGAGAGGCCCGCCATTGAGGAAGAAGTGACTACCTTCAGAGAAGAAGAGGTTGGTGAAAGCTAGGAGACGCCCGCGATTATGGAAGAACTGCCTATCTTCAGAGATGAGGAGGTTGGTGAGAGCTAGGAGAGGCCCGCCATTGAGGAAGAACCGCCTATCTTCAGAGAAGAAGAGGTTGCTGAGTGCTAGGAGAGGCCCGCCATTGAGGAAGAGCTACCTACCTTCAGAGAAGAAGAGGTTGGTGAGAGCTAGGAGAGGCCCGCCATTGAGGAAGAACTGCCTACCTTCAGAGAAGAGATTGGTGAGAGCTAAGAGAGGTCCGACATTGAGGAAGAACTGCCTACCTTCAGAGAAGAAGAGGTTTGTGAGAGCTAGGAGAGGCCCGCCATTGAGGAAGAAGTGACTACCTTCAGAGAAGAAGAGGTTGGTGAAAGCTAGGACAGGCCCGCGATTGAGGAAGAACTGCCTATCTTCAGAGAAGAGGAGGTTGGTGAGAGCTAGGAGAGGCCCGCCATTGAGGAAGAACCGCCTATCTTCAGAGAAGAAGAGGTTGGTGAGAGCTAGGAGAGGCCCGCTATTGAGGAAGAGCTACCTACATTCAGAGAAGAAGAGGTTGGTGAGAGCTATGAAAGACCCACCATTGAGGAAGAACTGCCTATCTTCAGAGAAGAAGAGGTTGGTGAGAGCTATGAGAGACCCACCATTGAGGAAGAACTACATACCTTCAGAGTAGAAGAGGTTGGTGAGAGCTAGGAGAGGCCCGCCTTTGAGGAAGAACTACCTACCTTCAGAAAAGAAGAGGTTGGTGAGAGCTAGGAGAGTCCCGCCATTGAGGAAGAACTACTTACCTTCAGAGAAGAAGAGGTTGGTGAGAGCTAGGAGAGGCCTGTTATTGAGGAAGAACAACCTACATTCAGAGAAGAAGAGTTTGGTGAGAGCTAGGAGAGGCCCGCCATTGAAGAAGAACTACATACCTTCAGAGAAGAAAAGGTTGGTGAGAGCTAGGAGAGTCCCGCCATTGAGGAAGAACTACATACCTTCAGAGAAGAAGAGGTTGGTGAGAGCTATGAGAGACCCACCATTGAGGAAGAACAACCTACATTCAGAGAAGAAGAGTTTGGTGAGAGCTATGAGAGTCCCGCTATTAAGGAAGAACTGCCTACCTTCAGAGAAGAAAAGGGTAGTGAGAGCTAGGAGAGTCCCGCCATTGTGGAAGAACTACCTACCTTCAGAGAAGAAGAGGTTAGTGAGAGCTAGGAGAGGCCCGCAATTGAGGAAGAACTGCCTATCTTCAGAGAAGAGATTGGTGAGAGCTAAGAGAGGCCCGACATTGAGGATGAACTGCCTATCTTCAGAGAAGAAGAGGTTTGTGAGAGCTAGGAGAGGCCCGCCATTGAGGAAGAAGTGACTTCCTTCAGAGAAGAAGAGGTTGGTGAAAGCTAGGAGAGGCCCGCGATTAAGGAAGAACTGCCTATCTTCAGAGAAGAAGAGGTTGGTGAGAGCTAGGAGAGTCCCGCCATTGAAGAAGAACTACATACCTTCAGAGAAGAAGAGGTTGGTGAGAGCTATGAGAGACCCACCATTGAGGAAGAACAACGTACATTCAGAGAAGAAGAGTTTGGTGAGAGCTATGAGAGTCCCGCTATTAAGGAAGAACTGCCTACCTTCAGAGAAGAAAAGGGTAGTGAGAGCTAGGAGAGTCCCGCCATTGTGGAAGAACTACCTACCTTCAGAGAAGAAGAGGTTAGTGAGAGCTAGGAGAGGCCCGCCATTGAGGAAGAACTGCCTATCTTCAGAGAAGAGATTGGTGAGAGCTAAGAGAGGCCCGACATTGAGGATGAACTGCCTATCTTCAGAGAAGAAGAGGTTTGTGAGAGCTAGGAGAGGCCCGCCATCGAGGAAGAAGTGACTACCTTCAGAGAAGAAGAGGTTGGTGAAAGCTAGGAGAGGCCCGCGATTAAGGAAGAACTGCCTATCTTCAGAGATGAGGAGGTTGGTGAGAGCTAGGAGAGGCCCGCCATTGAGGAAGAACCGCCTATCTTCAGAGAAGAAGAGGTTGCTGAGAGGTAGGAGAGGCCCGCCATTGAGGAACAGCTACCTACCTTCAGAGAAGAAGAGGTTGGTGAGAACTAGGAGAGACCCGCCATTGAGGAAGAACTGCCTATCTTCAGAGAAGAGGAGGTTGGTGAGAGCTAGGAGAGGCCCGCCATTGAGGAAGAACCGCCTATCTTCAGAGAAGAAGAGGTTGGTGAGAGCTAGGAGAGGCCCGCTATTGAGGAAGAGCTACCTACATTCAGAGAAGAAGAGGTTGGTGAGAGCTATGAGAGACCCACCATTGAGGAAGAACAACCTACATTCAGAGAAGAAGAGGTTGGTGAGAGCTAGGAGAGGCCTGCCATTGAGGAAGAACAACCTACATTCAGAGAAGAAGAGGTTGGTGAGAGCTAGGAGAGGCCCGCCTTTGAGGAAGAACTACCTACCTTCAGAAACGAAGAGGTTGGTGAGAGCTAGGAGAGTCCCGCCATTGAGGAAGAACTACATACCTTCAGAGAAGAAGAGGTTGGTGAGAGCTAGGAGAGGCCCGCCATTGAGGAAGAACCGCCTATCTTCAGAGAAGAAGAGGTTGGTGAGAGCTAGGAGAGTCCCGCCATTGAGGAAGAACTACATACCTTCAGAGAAGAAGAGGTTGGTGAGAGCTATGAGAGACCCACCATTGAGGAAGAACAACCTACATTCAGAGAAGAAGAGTTTGGTGAGAGCTATGAGAGTCCCGCTATTAAGGAAGAACTGCGTACCTTCAGAGAAGAAAAGGGTAGTGAGAGCTAGGAGAGTCCCGCCATTGTGGAAGAACTACCTACCTTCAGAGAAGAAGAGGTTAGTGAGAGCTAGGAGAGGCCCGCAATTGAGGAAGAACTGCCTATCTTCAGAGAAGAGATTGGTGAGAGCTAAGAGAGGCCCGACATTGAGGATGAACTGCCTATCTTCAGAGAAGAAGAGGTTTGTGAGAGCTAGGAGAGGCCCGCCATTGAGGAAGAAGTGACTTCCTTCAGAGAAGAAGAGGTTGGTGAAAGCTAGGAGAGGCCCGCGATTAAGGAAGAACTGCCTATCTTCAGAGAAGAAGAGGTTGGTGAGAGCTAGGAGAGTCCCGCCATTGAAGAAGAACTACATACCTTCAGAGAAGAAGAGGTTGGTGAGAGCTATGAGAGACCCACCATTGAGGAAGAACAACGTACATTCAGAGAAGAAGAGTTTGGTGAGAGCTATGAGAGTCCCGCTATTAAGGAAGAACTGCCTACCTTCAGAGAAGAAAAGGGTAGTGAGAGCTAGGAGAGTCCCGCCATTGTGGAAGAACTACCTACCTTCAGAGAAGAAGAGGTTAGTGAGAGCTAGGAGAGGCCCGCCATTGAGGAAGAACTGCCTATCTTCAGAGAAGAGATTGGTGAGAGCTAAGAGAGGCCCGACATTGAGGATGAACTGCCTATCTTCAGAGAAGAAGAGGTTTGTGAGAGCTAGGAGAGGCCCGCCATTGAGGAAGAAGTGACTACCTTCAGAGAAGAAGAGGTTGGTGAAAGCTAGGAGAGGCCCGCGATTAAGGAAGAACTGCCTATCTTCAGAGATGAGGAGGTTGGTGAGAGCTATGAGAGTCCCGCTATTAAGGAAGAACTGCGTACCTTCAGAGAAGAAAAGGGTAGTGAGAGCTAGGAGAGTCCCGCCATTGTGGAAGAACTACCTACCTTCAGAGAAGAAGAGGTTAGTGAGAGCTAGGAGAGGCCCGCAATTGAGGAAGAACTGCCTATCTTCAGAGAAGAGATTGGTGAGAGCTAAGAGAGGCCCGACATTGAGGATGAACTGCCTATCTTCAGAGAAGAAGAGGTTTGTGAGAGCTAGGAGAGGCCCGCCATTGAGGAAGAAGTGACTTCCTTCAGAGAAGAAGAGGTTGGTGAAAGCTAGGAGAGGCCCGCGATTAAGGAAGAACTGCCTATCTTCAGAGAAGAAGAGGTTGGTGAGAGCTAGGAGAGTCCCGCCATTGAAGAAGAACTACATACCTTCAGAGAAGAAGAGGTTGGTGAGAGCTATGAGAGACCCACCATTGAGGAAGAACAACGTACATTCAGAGAAGAAGAGTTTGGTGAGAGCTATGAGAGTCCCGCTATTAAGGAAGAACTGCCTACCTTCAGAGAAGAAAAGGGTAGTGAGAGCTAGGAGAGTCCCGCCATTGTGGAAGAACTACCTACCTTCAGAGAAGAAGAGGTTAGTGAGAGCTAGGAGAGGCCCGCCATTGAGGAAGAACTGCCTATCTTCAGAGAAGAGATTGGTGAGAGCTAAGAGAGGCCCGACATTGAGCATGAACTGCCTATCTTCAGAGAAGAAGAGGTTTGTGAGAGCTAGGAGAGGCCCGCCATTGAGGAAGAAGTGACTACCTTCAGAGAAGAAGAGGTTGGTGAAAGCTAGGAGAGGCCCGCGATTAAGGAAGAACTGCCTATCTTCAGAGATGAGGAGGTTGGTGAGAGCTAGGAGAGGCCCGCCATTGAGGAAGAACCGCCTATCTTCAGAGAAGAAGAGGTTGCTGAGAGGTAGGAGAGGCCCGCCATTGAGGAAGAGCTACCTACCTTCATAGAAGAAGAGGTTGGTGAGAACTAGGAGAGACCCGCCATTGAGGAAGAACTGCCTATCTTCAGAGAAGAGGAGGTTGGTGAGAGCTAGGAGAGGCCCGCCATTGAGGAAGAACCGCCTATCTTCAGAGAAGAAGAGGTTGGTGAGAGCTAGGAGAGGCCCGCTATTGAGGAAGAGCTACCTACATTCAGAGAAGAAGAGGTTGGTGAGAGCTATGAGAGACCCACCATTGAGGAAGAACTGCCTATCTTCAGAGAAGAAGAGGTTGGTGAGAGCTATGAGAGACCCACCATTGAGGAAGAACTACATACCTTCAGAGAAGAAGAGGTTGGTGAGAGCTAGGAGAGGCCCGCCTTTGAGGAAGAACTACCTACCTTCAGAAACGAAGAGGTTGGTGAGAGCTAGGAGAGTCCCGCCATTGAGGAAGAACTACATACCTTCAGAGAAGAAGAGGTTGGTGAGAGCTAGGAGAGGCCCGCCATTGAGGAAGAACCGCCTATCTTCAGAGAAGAAGAGGTTGGTGAGAGCTAGGAGAGTCCCGCCATTGAGGAAGAACTACATACCTTCAGAGAAGAAGAGGTTGGTGAGAGCTATGAGAGACCCACCATTGAGGAAGAACAACCTACATTCAGAGAAGAAGAGTTTGGTGAGAGCTATGAGAGTCCCGCTATTAAGGAAGAACTGCGTACCTTCAGAGAAGAAAAGGGTAGTGAGAGCTAGGAGAGTCTCGCCATTGTGGAAGAACTACCTACCTTCAGAGAAGAAGAGGTTAGTGAGAGCTAGGAGAGGCCCGCCATTGAGGATGAACTGCCTATCTTCAGAGAAGAGATTGGTGAGAGCTAAGAGAGGCCCGACATTGAGGATGAACTGCCTATCTTCAGAGAAGAAGAGGTTTGTGAGAGCTAGGAGAGGCCCGCCATTGAGGAAGAAGTGACTACCTTCAGAGAAGAAGAGGTTGGTGAAAGCTAGGAGAGGCCCGCGATTAAGGAAGAACTGCCTATCTTCAGAGATGAGGAGGTTGGTGAGAGCTAGGAGAGGCCCGCCATTGAGGAAGAACCGCCTATCTTCAGAGAAGAAGAGGTTGCTGAGAGGTAGGAGAGGCCCGCCATTGAGGAAGAGCTACCTACCTTCAGAGAAGAAGAGGTTGGTGAGAACTAGGAGAGACCCGCCATTGAGGAAGAACTGCCTATCTTCAGAGAAGAGGAGGTTGGTGAGAGCTAGGAGAGGCCCGCCATTGAGGAAGAACCGCCTATCTTCAGAGAAGAAGAGGTTGGTGAGAGCTAGGAGAGGCCCGCTATTGAGGAAGAGCTACCTACATTCAGAGAAGAAGAGGTTGGTGAGAGCTATGAGAGACCCACCATTGAGGAAGAACTGCCTATCTTCAGAGAAGAAGAGGTTGGTGAGAGCTATGAGAGACCCACCATTGAGGAAGAACTACATACCTTCAGAGAAGAAGAGGTTGGTGAGAGCTAGGAGAGGCCCGCCTTTGAGGAAGAACTACCTACCTTCAGAAACGAAGAGGTTGGTGAGAGCTAGGAGAGTCCCGCCATTGAGGAAGAACTACATACCTTCAGAGAAGAAGAGGTTGGTGAGAGCTAGGAGAGGCCCGCCATTGAGGAAGAACCGCCTATCTTCAGAGAAGAAGAGGTTGGTGAGAGCTAGGAGAGTCCCGCCATTGAGGAAGAACTACATACCTTCAGAGAAGAAGAGGTTGGTGAGAGCTATGAGAGACCCACCATTGAGGAAGAACAACCTACATTCAGAGAAGAAGAGTTTGGTGAGAGCTATGAGAGTCCCGCTATTAAGGAAGAACTGCCTACCTTCAGAGAAGAAAAGGGTAGTGAGAGCTAGGAGAGTCCCGCCATTGTGGAAGAACTACCTACCTTCAGAGAAGAAGAGGTTAGTGAGAGCTAGGAGAGGCCCGCCATTGAGGAAGAACTGCCTATCTTCAGAGAAGAGATTGGTGAGAGCTAAGAGAGGCCCGACATTGAGGATGAACTGCCTATCTTCAGAGAAGAAGAGGTTTGTGAGAGCTAGGAGAGGCCCGCTATTGAGGAAGAAGTGACTACCTTCAGAGAAGAAGAGGTTGGTGAAGCTAGGAGAGGCCCGCGATTAAGGAAGAACTGCCTATCTTCAGAGATGAGGAGGTTGGTGAGAGCTAGGAGAGGCCCGCCATTGAGGAAGAACCGCCTATCTTCAGAGAAGAAGAGGTTGCTGAGAGGTAGGAGAGGCCCGCCATTGAGGAAGAGCTACCTACCTTCAGAGAAGAAGAGGTTGGTGAGAACTAGGAGAGACCCGCCATTGAGGAAGAACTGCCTATCTTCAGAGAAGAGGAGGTTGGTGAGAGCTAGGAGAGGCCCGCCATTGAGGAAGAACCGCCTATCTTCAGAGAAGAAGAGGTTGGTGAGAGCTAGGAGAGGCCCGCCTTTGAGGAAGAACTACCTACATTCAGAGAAGAAGAGGTTGGTGAGAGCTAGGAGAGTCCCGCCATTGAGGAAGAACTACATACCTTCAGAGAAGAAGAGGTTGGTGAGAGCTAGGAGAGGCCCGCCATTGAGGAAGAACCGCCTATCTTCAGAGAAGAAGAGGTTGGTGAGAGCTAGGAGAGTCCCGCCATTGAGGAAGAACTACATACCTTCAGAGAAGAAGAGGTTGGTGAGAGCTATGAGAGACCCACCATTGAGGAAGAACAACCTACATTCAGAGAAGAAGAGTTTGGTGAGAGCTATGAGAGTCCCGCTATTAAGGAAGAACTGCCTACCTTCAGAGAAGAAAAGGGTAGTGAGAGCTAGGAGAGTCCCGCCATTGTGGAAGAACTACCTACCTTCAGAGAAGAAGAGGTTAGTGAGAGCTAGGAGAGGCCCGCCATTGAGGAAGAACTGCCTATCTTCAGAGAAGAGATTGGTGAGAGCTAAGAGAGGCCCGACATTGAGGATGAACTGCCTATCTTCAGAGAAGAAGAGGTTTGTGAGAGCTAGGAGAGGCCCGCTATTGAGGAAGAAGTGACTACCTTCAGAGAAGAAGAGGTTGGTGAAGCTAGGAGAGGCCCGCGATTAAGGAAGAACTGCCTATCTTCAGAGATGAGGAGGTTGGTGAGAGCTAGGAGAGGCCCGCCATTGAGGAAGAACCGCCTATCTTCAGAGAAGAAGAGGTTGCTGAGAGGTAGGAGAGGCCCGCCATTGAGGAAGAGCTACCTACCTTCAGAGAAGAAGAGGTTGGTGAGAACTAGGAGAGACCCGCCATTGAGGAAGAACTGCCTATCTTCAGAGAAGAGGAGGTTGGTGAGAGCTAGGAGAGGCCCGCCATTGAGGAAGAACCGCCTATCTTCAGAGAAGAAGAGGTTGGTGAGAGCTAGGAGAGGCCCGCTATTGAGGAAGAGCTACCTACATTCAGAGAAGAAGAGGTTGGTGAGAGCTATGAGAGACCCACCATTGAGGAAGAACTGCCTATCTTCAGAGAAGAAGAGGTTGGTGAGAGCTATGAGAGACCCACCATTGAGGAAGAACTACATACCTTCAGAGAAGAAGAGGTTGGTGAGAGCTAGGAGAGGCCCGCCTTTGAGGAAGAACTACCTACCTTCAGAAACGAAGAGGTTGGTGAGAGCTAGGAGAGTCCCGCCATTGAGGAAGAACTACATACCTTCAGAGAAGAAGAGATTGGTGAGAGCTAGGAGAGGCCTGTCATTGAGGAAGAACAACCTACATTCAGAGAAGAAGAGGTTTGTGAGAGCTAGGAGAGGCCCGCCATTGAGGAAGAAGTGACTACCTTCAGAGAAGAAGAGGTTGGTGAAAGCTAGGAGAGGCCCGCGATTAAGGAAGAACTGCCTATCTTCAGAGATGAGGAGGTTGGTGAGAGCTAGGAGAGGCCCGCCATTGAGGAAGAACCGCCTATCTTCAGAGAAGAAGAGGTTGCTGAGAGCTGGGAGAGGCCCGCCATTGAGGAAGAGCTACCTTCCTTCAGAGAAGAAGAGGTTGGTGAGAGCTAGGAGAGGCCCGCCATTGAGGAAGAACTGCCTACCTTCAGAGAAGAGATTGGTGAGAGCTAAGAGAGGCCCGACATTGAGGAAGAACTGCCTACCTTCAGAGAAGAAGAGGTTTGTGAGAGCTAGGAGAGGCCCGCCATTGAGGAAGAAGTGACTACCTTCAGAGAAGAAGAGGTTGGTGAAAGCTAGGAGAGGCCCGCGATTGAGGAAGAACTGCCTATCTTCAGTGAAGAGGAGGTTGGTGAGAGCTAGGAGAGGCCCGCCATTGAGGAAGAACCGCCTATCTTCAGAGAAGAAGAGGTTGGTGAGAGCTAGGAGAAGCCCGCAATTGAGGAAGAACTGCCTACCTTCAGAGAAGAAGAGGTTGGTGAGAGCTAGGAGAGTCCCGCCATTGAGGAAGAACTGTCTACCTTCAGAGAAGTGATTGGTGAGAGCTAAGAGAGGCCCGACATTGAGGAAGAACTGCCTACCTCCAGAGAACAAGAGGTTGGTGAAAGCTAGGAGAGGCCCGCCATTGAGGAAGAAGTGACTACCTTCAGAGAAGAAGAGGTTGGTGAGAGCTATGAGAGACCCACCATTGAGGAAGAACTGCCTACATTCAGAGAAGAAGGGGTTGGTGAGAGCTAGGAGAAGCCCGCAATTGAGTAAGAACTGCCTACCTTCAGAGAAGAAGAGGTTGGTGAGAGCTAGGAGAGGCCCACCATTGAGGAAGAACTGCCTACCTTCAGAGAAGAAGAGGTTGGTGAGAGCTAGGAGAAGCCCGCAATTGAGGAAGAACTGCCTACCTTCAGAGAAGAAGAGGTTGGTGAGAGCTAGGAGAGTCCCGCCATTGAGGAAGAACTGCCTACATTCAGAGAAGAAGAGGTTGGTGAGAGCTAGGAGAAGCCCGCAATTGAGGAAGAACTGCCTACCTTCAGAGAAGAAGAGGTTGGTGAGAGCTAGGAGAGGCCCACCATTGAGGAAGAACTGCCTACCTTCAGAGAAGAAGAGGTTGCTGAGAGCTAGGAGAAGCCCGCAATTGAGGAAGAACTGCCTACCTTCAGAGAAGAAGAGGTTGGTGAGAGCTAGGAGAAGCCCGCAATTGAGGAAGAACTGCCTACCTTCAGAGAAGAGATTGGTGAGAGCTAAGAGAGGCCCGACATTGAGGAAGAACTGCCTACCTTCAGAGAAGAAGAGGTTTGTGAGAGCTAGGAGAGGCCCGCCATTGAGGAAGAAGTGACTACCTTCAGAGAAGAAGAGGTTGGTGAAAGCTAGGAGAGGCCCGCGATTGAGGAAGAACGGCCTATCTTCAGAGATGAAGAGGTTGGTGAGAGCTAGGAAAGGCCCGCCATTGAGGAAGAACCGCCTACCTTCAGAGAAGAAGAGGTTGGTGAGAGCTAGGAGAGGCCCGCTATTGAGGAAGAACTACCTACCTTCAGAGAAGAAGAGGTTGGTGAGAGCTATGAGAGGCCCGCTATTGAGGAAGAACTGCCTACCTTCAGAGAACAAGAGGTTGGTGAAAGCTAGGAGAGGCCCGCCATTGAGGAAGAACTGCCTATCTTCAGAGAAGAAGAGGTTGGTGAGAGCTAGGAGAGGCCCGCCATTGAGGAAGAACTGCCTACCTTCAGTGAAGAAGAGGTTGGTGAGAGCTAGGAGAGTCCCGCCATTGAGGAAGAATTGCCTACCTTCAGAGAAGAAGAGGTTGGTGAGAGCTAGGAGAAGCCCGCAATTGAGGAAGAACTGCCTACCTTCAGAGAAGAATAGGTTGGTGAGAGCTAGGAGAAGCCCGAAATTGAGGAGGAAATGCCTACCTTCAGAGAAGAAGAGGTTGGTGAGAGCTAGGAGAGTCCCGCCATTAAGGAAGAACTGCCTACCTTCAGAGAAGAAGAGGTTTGTGAGAGCTAGGAGAAGCCCGCAATTGAGGAAGAACTGCCTACCTTCAGAGAAGAAGAGGTTGGTGAGAGCTAGGAGAGGCCCGCCATTGAGGAAGAACTGCCTACCTTCAGAGAAGAAGAGGTTGGTGAGAGCTAGGAGAAGCCCGCAATTGAGGAAGAACTACCTACATTCAGAGAAGAAGAGGTTGGTGAGAGCTATGAGAGGCCCGCCATTGAGGAAGAACTACCTACATTCAGAGAAGAAGGGGTTGGTGAAAGCTAGGAGAGTCCCGCCATTGAGGAAGAACTACCTACATTCAGAGAAGAAGAGGTTGGTGAGAGCTTGGAGAGTCCCGCCATTGAGGAAGAACTACCTACCTTCAGAGAAGAAAAGGTTGGTGAGAGCTATGAGAGACCCACCATTGAGGAAGAACTACTTACATTCAGAGAAGAAGAGGTTGGTGAGAGCTATGAGAGGCCCGCCATTAAGGAAGAACTGCCTATCTTCAGAGAAGAAGAGGTTGGTGAGAGCTATGAGAGATCCACCATTGAGGAAGAACTGCCTACATTCAGAGAAGAAGAGGTTGGTGGAGCTATGAGAGACCCACCATTGAGGAAGAACTGCCTACATTCAGAGAAAAGAGGTTGGTGAGAGCTATGAGAGACCAACCATTGAGGAAGAACTGCCTACATTCAGAGAAGAAGAGGTTGGTGAGAGCTATGAGAGACCCACCATTGAGGAAGAACTGCCTACATTCAGAGAAGAAGAGGTTGGTGAGAGCTATGAGAGACCCACCATTGAGGAAGAACTGCCTACCCTCAGAGAAGAAGAGGTTGGTGAGAGCTAGGAGAGTCCCGCCATTGAGGAAGAATTACCTACCTTCAGAGAAGAAGAGGTTTGTGAGAGCTAGGAGAAGCCCGCAATTGAGGAAGAACTGCCTACCTTCAGAGAAGAATAGGTTGGTGAGAGCTAGGAGAAGCCCGAAATTGAGGAAGAAATGCCTACCTTCAGAGAAGAAGAGGTTGGTGAGAGCTAGGAGAGTCCCGCCATTAAGGAAGAACTGCCTACCTTCAGAGAAGAAGAGGTTGGTGAGAGCTAGGAGAAGCCCGCAATTGAGGAAGAACTGCCTACCTTCAGAGAAGAAGAGGTTGGTGAGAGCTAGGAGAGACCCGCCATTGAGGAAGAACTGCCTACCTTCAGAGAAGAAGAGGTTGGTGAGAGCTAGGAGAAGCCCGCAATTGAGGAAGAACTACCTACATTCAGAGAAGAAGAGGTTGGTGAGAGCTATGAGAGGCCCGCCCTTGAGGAAGAACTACCTACATTCAGAGAAGAAGGGGTTGGTGAGAGCTAGGAGAGTCCAGCCATTGAGGAAGAACTACCTACATTCAGAGAAGAAGAGGTTGGTGAGAGCTTGGAGAGTCCCGCCATTGAGGAAGAACTACCTACCTTCAGAGAAGAAAAGGTTGGTGAGAGCTATGAGAGACCCACCATTGAGGAAGAACTACTTACATTCAGAGAAGAAGAGGTTGGTGAGAGCTATGAGAGGCCCGCCATTAAGGAAGAACTGCCTATCTTCAGAGAAGAAGAGGTTGTTGAGAGCTATGAGAGATCCACCATTGAGGTAGAACTGCCTACATTCAGAGAAGAAGAGGTTGGTGGAGCTATGAGAGACCCACCATTGAGGAAGAACTGCCTACATTCAGAGAAAAGAGGTTGGTGAGAGCTATGAGAGACCAACCATTGAGGAAGAACTGCCTACATTCAGAGAAGAAGAGGTTGGTGAGAGCTATGAGAGACCCACCATTGAGGAAGAACTGCCTACCCTCAGAGAAGAAGAGGTTGGTGAGAGCTAGGAGAGGAAGAGCGATAGATACAACCATCAAACACTTATACCAACGCTTCTACAGCAAAATATATTCATTTATACACGAATTCGGAAGTTTTCAAAATATTACTTCCAAATCTACCCCGGAGTTCCCCAAGAAGGTTAAAGTGAGTTTGGCATAGAGATCTCCTGTTATGAAGTATTGCCATGAGGGTTCACTGCTGTGAGTTTGACATAGAGTTCTCCCATTATGAAGTATTGCCATGAGGGTTCACTGCTCTGTGTTTGGCATAGTGATCTCCCATTATGAAGTATTACCATGAGGGTTCACTGCAGTGAGTTTGATATAGAGATCTCCCATTATGAAGTATTGCCATGAGGGTTCACTGCAGTGAGTTTGATATAGAGATCTCCCATTATGAAGTATTGCCATGAGGGTTCACTGCAGTGAGTTTGATATAGAGATCTCCCATTATGAAGTATTACCATGAGGGTTCACTGCTGTGAGTTTTTCTTCTCAAACCTTTCATTTCATGTCATTTTACTTCCCCATCTGTACAGGGGAAGTTTGTAACCGGTGAAAAATTTTATTCGGTGTTCCGACCTTCAGATTCCAAATATGTAAAAAAAAAATAATGTGTGTCTTTGAACACGATAACTCCCGATACAATAAATGTATCGACATGAAATGTTATATGTGAATCCAGAACATTCTATCGACTACACCTTTCAGCCAAATCGGTCAAAGAGAAGAGGAGGGGCTTAACTGCCGTTGTGATGAATGTGTCGACGCAAAACTTCCTACGTCAATTCAAACTTACTAATTACACTTATTAGTTTTCAGCGGAATCGACAGAAGGGAAGGGGGATCAGAGGGTGGCTCAACTAAAAACTCTTCTCACCTGTAATGAATTTATCGACACACAATTTCGTATGATTTGGGAGCCCCTACTTAAGGTGATGACTGATTTTGGAGAGGAAGCGAAGCGTTAATTGAATAATTCGTTCTGAGGAACTACATTGCCGGTGAATCACCGACGAGTTATCTTCACATTTTCTGTGAGCCCAGCCGCTGGTTGTGCACTTTTGTATAATTGTCGCATTAGAAGAATAAATACCAAAAATAAAAGTTCTGATGTTGCTATGGCATCAGTTTGCACAGATGTCTTAATTATTTTTTATTTTTTTTTTCATATGTTTTTATTAACAGTACACGAAATACTCAGGCAATAAATTCCATTTGGACCGATTACCAGAGGCTATCAATGACAAGAGGATCAACAAAATAGAGTCCTTTATCGAACAACACTGCCAATTCGGTAAGTCAAGATATTTTTTTATTATTTCGTCAATTTAATTATTTATTTGCAGTCTACAAGCAGTACTTGGGGTGGCCCGAACCCTCTGCGATGTTTTTCTTTTACTCCAAGAATTTGAAGTTACTCCACTGCTGAAGTGGGCACTATAGAAGTAGTAGAAATAAAATAAAGTGGAGGGTGAATCAGTGGCAAAGTACTTAACCAGCGTGAAGTAAGTTTTTGCTCTCCCTCTCAAATTAATTCACTGATTTGGTTGAAAAACTAAAAGTTGTCGTACCCAGTGACTCTTGAATACTCATACTAAATTTCAAGTTGATACATTCGTTATATCGACAGTTATTAGGGTTGACCCTCCCTCTCTAGTCCCCATAGTTCCTTTTGGCCGATTTAGCTGAAAATCAAAAGTTGCATTTATGGGGTTCTGGATACGTATGCAACCTTTTGTACCGATGTATTCATTCAAAGGGGAGTTATCGTGTTCACAGCCAGACAGGAATTTTGTTTTTTTCATTTTTGGAGTCAGAGGGTCGGAAGTGATGAAATACCGGTTAAAATTCAACATCGAATTTCTAACCGGTTACATACTTCCTCTATACTTCGTATAGCCGGAATAGCAAAATGGCGGTTTGCCCGCAACAGTGAAAATCATAACTATTGAGCCCAAAAGTCGCAGAGTGGAGTGGTAGTGGAGGGGGAAGCACAACGTTCAAAATGCTCAGTGTGGATGTTGACCCAGCCACACCCAACCTCCTCAACGTACTCTTATGTAGCAACCAATCCAGTCTTATCTATTCCGACACCGCCCATAAATAGTGGAACCCCCTCAATGAGGTTGTTTGAACTCGATGGGAGGGGTCCGAGGAAAGCCAAGTGCTGGGAGGAGGTACTTCATGGTCGATAAAGAGCCGAGACAAATGTATTGAGAGGCTTCCACCCCCCTCTGTCAATGGCTAAATGGGGCAGTGGAAAGCCATGTGCTGGGAGGAGGTACTTCATGGTCGATAAAGAGCCGAGACAAATGTATTGAGAGCATTCCACCCCCCTCTGTCAATGGCTAAATGGGACAGTGGAAAGCCAAGTGCTGGGAGGAGGTACTTCATGATCGATAAAGAGCCGGGACAAATGTATTGAGAGCCTTCCACCCCCCCCCCCCCCCCCCCCCCCTGTCAATGGCTAAAAGGGACAGTGGAAAGCGAAAGCCAAGTGATGGGAGGAGGTACTTCACGGTCGATACAGGTCCGGGACAAAAATGTATTGAAAGCATTCTAACCCCCCTCTGTCAATGGCTAAATGGGATAGTGGAAAGCCAAGTGCTGGGAGGAGGTACTTAACGGTCGGTACAGGGTCTGGACAAATGTATTGAGAGCCTTCCACCCCCTCTGCCAATAGCTAAATGGGACAGTGGAAAGCCAAGTGCTGGGAGGAGGTACTTCGTAGTCGATAAAGGGCCGGGACAAATGTATTGTGAGCCCTCCACCCCCCTTTGTCAATGGCTAAATGGGACAGTGGAAAGCCATGTGTTGGGAGGAGGTACTTCATGGTTGATATAGGGCCGGGAAAAATGTATTGAGAGCCCTCCACACCTTTCTGTCAATGGCTAAACGTGACAGTGGAGAGCCAAGAGCAGGGAGGAGGTACTTCATGGTCGATAAAGAGCTGGGACTAATGTATTGAAAGCCTTTCACCCCCTCTTTCAATGGCTAAATGGGACAGTGGAAAGCCAAGTGCTGGGAGGAGGTACTTCATGGTCGATAAAGGGCCGGGACAAATGTATTGAGAGCCTTCCACCCCCCTTTCAATGGCTAAATGGGACAGTGGAAAGCCAAGTGCTGGGAGGAGGTACTTCATGGTCGATAAAGGGCCGGGACAAATGTATTGAGAGCCTTCCACCCCCCTTTCAATGGCTAAATGGGACAGTGGAAAACCAAGTGCTGGGAGGAGGTACTTCATGGTCGATAAAGGGCCGGGACAAATGTATTGAGAGCCTTCCACCCCCCTTTCAATGGCTAAATGGGACAGTGGAAAGCCAAGTGCTGGGAGGAGGTACTTCATGGTCGATAAAGGGCCGGGACAAATGTATTGAGAGCCTTCCACCCACCTTTGTATGGCTAAATGGGACAGTGGAAAACCAAGTGCTGGGAGGAGGTACTTCATGGTCGATAAAGGGCCGGGGCAAATGTATTGAGAGCCTTCCACCCCCCTTTCAATGGCTAAATGGGACAGTGGAAAACCAAGTGCTGGGAGGAGGTACTTCATGGTCGATAAAGGGCCGGGACAAATGTATTGAGAGCCTTCCACCCCCCTTTCAATGGCTAAATGGGACAGTGGAAAGCCAAGTGCTGGGAGGAGGTACTTCATGGTCGATAAAGGGCCGGGACAAATGTATTGAGAGCCTTCCACCCCCCTTTCAATGGCTAAATGGGACAGTGGAAAACCAAGTGCTGGGAGGAGGTACTTCATGGTCGATAAAGTGCCGGGACAAATGTATTGAGAGCCTTCCACCCCCCTTTCAATGGCTAAATGGGACAGTGGAAAGCCAAGTGCTGGGAGGAGGTACTTAACGGTCGGTACAGGGTCTGGACAAATGTGTTGAGAGCCTTGCACTCCCTCCTCTGTCAATGGCTAAATGCTAAATCCCACTGCAAACAAACATCTTCCTCGAAGAGGAATGTTATTGTGGTAATTCTTAGAAGAAAGAACAGAAAAAATGAAGGAATAGTAATGCCAGGTTTTATCCAATTGTACTAGTGCGTTGCCCTGATAGAAAGTACTAAAAAAACCACAGCGCTGATATTCGAAAGAAATGCAAAAAGAAAAGATAATATATGATAAGGTCTTGTAATAGATGGTAAGAATAGGGCCATACTTCCTATCTCAACATTACATGCCAGGTAAATCTTGCTAGCTCTCAGGGTTTTTCCAGTTTGCTAAAGTCTCCTACTTCCATAATTGCACAGCCCACAGATGGCACGTCCTGTCAAACATGGTATTCTTAATAATAAATTTTGTTGTTTCAGTTTGGAATCCAATTTCATCCTTGTACCCCAAGGATATTTATCCCTACATGCACAACTGTATATATTTAGCCAGGAAATTATCGGTAATAATAATATTTTATTCCGTTAACTACACTTGTAGTTTCAATTTTATCTAACAGATTTCAGGAAGGACAAATAATTAATTCTAATTACAATTATGTATGGTTTTCAAAGGAATACTTTTTACCATTCCAACTCCACAAGTTGGGAATGGCAGTGGTTCAAGAGTGAGATATATATATATATATATATATATAAATGATTATTTGTAAGTTTTCACACCCCCCTATCTATGTGTTGTACTATTAATGACGTCACCGATCGCAGCGCTACCTACCACCTCCGAGGAAGCACCTCACTCGCTTCTACTCTGCCCTGGGTTCCACACCTGGCCTTTTGGCTCCTTGTACAGGAGGCCCTGCACATGTGTTTCGGAATGAATCATTTTGGGTTGGAATGAATATGTCTTATCTTCACTATAGAAAATTGTCAATTAATGCTGAACCATTCATTATAATTAATAAAGTTCACTTCTCTTCTTCATTTCGTGGTCCTCCATCCACGATAGTTCATTTTGTGGTCCTCCATCCACGATAGTTCATTTTGTGGTCCTCCATCCACGATAGCTCATTTCTTGGTCCTCCAACCACGATACTTCATTCCCTGGTCCTCCATCCACGATAGTTCATTTTGTGGTCCTCCATCCACGATAGCTCATTTCTTGGTCCTCCAACCACGATACTTCATTCCCTGGTCCTCCATCCACGATACCTCATTTCGTGGTCCTCCATCCAAGATACGTACTTCATTTCCTGGTCCTCGATCCACGATGGCTCATTTCCTAGTCCTCCAACCACGATACTTCATTCCCTGGTCCTCCATCCACGATACCTCATTTCGTGGTCCTCCATCCAAGATACGTACTTCATTTCCTGGTCCTCGATCCACGATAGCTCATTTCCTGGTCCTCCAACCACGATACTTCATTCCCTGGTCCTCCATCCACGATACCTCATTTCGTGGTCCTCCATCCAAGATACGTACTTCATTTCCTGGTCCTCGATCCACGATAGCTCATTTCCTAGTCCTCCAACCACGATACTTCATTCCCTGGTCCTCCATCCACGATACCTCATTTCGTGGTCCTCCATCCAAGATACGTACTTCATTTCCTGGTCCTCGATCCACGATAGCTCATTTCCTGGTCCTCCATCCACGATACCTCATTTCGTGGTCCTCCATCCAAGATACGTACTTCATTTCCTGGTCCTCCATCCACGATAGCTCATTAATATCAATATAAATTGTTTCTCAATTTAATTCTGGTTTGAGAGAAAAACAACTGTCCATGTTAAATGATTACTCTAGAATGAACCGACTCAAAAGCAAATAATAAACTAATTTATAGGTGTAACTTTTTGATATATTTGACGATAATTTTAAATACATAATATCATTGAAAACTGAAGACATTTCGGATTTCATAATGTTACATTTAGATTTGAAAGTGATTGATAAAAATACTATAAAATTATTTGAAATTGATGTGAAAGACAAATCATTCCCTAATTTTTATGAGCTTTGTAACTTTGCGAAAGAACAATAAAAGTTGTCGGAATTAATTGAAGCTTCTATGAAACGTTTTATTTCTTTTCAAAGAAGTGTTTCTAGTAAACAATCTCACAATAATATTAATTTTAATAATAATTTGTATTCAAATGTTAAAAATGTTGTGTTACTAAACCCAAAGATGGTAATTATAATAGCTCTGGATTTAGGTGAAACCCTTTTTGTGATAAAGCCTCAATTACCAATGTTAAAAGTTCGTTTCTGTAAACGATAAATACGAATTTCTCAAAAATATCACATATGTTTTCCATATGGTTTTAAATTCTTGTAAAAGCACAATTCCGGTTAGGTTAGGTTAATAACTCATGCCCGGGCTTTAACTACAAGGTCATATCGCCTACTACCGGAGCGCTCTTTCGTCACTCTGGTATGGGATTTCATAGGATGAAAGTGTTGAATTTAGAAGGCAACCCGTTTTTTTCTGTTATTGATAATAAGAAAATAAAAATAAAAAAAATTTTCAAGTCGACCAAGATTTTTCTGAGAAACTTAAATATTAAAGTGAAATTATTTGAATTGGTTATCCATATTTTAGAGAAAATTAGTTGCTGTTATGTTTTTTTTTTTTTTTTGCATAAAATAATTTAATTACTGTGAAATAAAAAGAAAGGATGAAAAGTGTGTAAAACAAATATTGACGATTTGGTATCGATCTTTAAAATAATAATTTAATTTTTTTTTTATATTAATTATAGGTTGACGCCTATAATTAATATAATTATGACGCCTCTCCTCTTAGTTACAATGTCTAGTAATGGACATAATGTTTTTATGACGCCTCTCCTCTTAGCTACAACGTCTAGTAATGGACATAATGTTTTTATGACGCCTCTCCTCTTAGCTACAAAGTCTAGTAATGGACATAATGTTTTTATGACGCTTCTCCTCTTAGTTACAATGTCTTGTAATGGATATAATGTTTTAATGACGCCTCTCCTCTTAGCTACAATGTCTAGTAATGGACATAATGTTTTTATGACGCCTCTCCTCTTAGCTACAATGTCTAGTAATGGACATACTGTTTTTATGACGCCTCTCCTCTTAGCTACAATGTCGAGTAACGGACATAATGTTTGTATGACGCCTCTCCTCTTAGCGACAACGTATAGTAATGGACATAATGTTTTTATGACGCCTCTCCTCTTAGCGACAACGTCTAGTAATGGACATAATGTTTTTATGACGCCTTTCCTCTTAGCTACAGCGTCTAGTAATGGACATACTGTTTTTATGACGCCTCTCCTCTTAGCTACAATGTATAGTAATGGACGTAATGTTTCTATGACGCCTCTCCTCCTAGCTACAACGTCTAGTAATGGACATTTTTTTTTTTTTTTTTTTTTTTTTCAGATAGATAAGGATGTTCGGGGTGTGGCAGAGATTATGGAGACTCGGGCGCTTTCCATATGTTCTGAAGAACACGAATATTATGAGCAATGTAGGCCTGTCTGTTTGGATAAAATAGTTTGTTGGGTAATTTCAAGCCAGCGCGAACAATTTTCCGAATTCAAAATTTGGATTTTTTTATTGTGTGTTATATTACTGGTCGAGGTTCTTTAAAAATATTTAAGGATTTTTCAATAATTTATCTCTTTCTGTTTTTATGGCTATTTTAAATCAAACTTTAAATACCTAAAATTAATATCACAAAATTTATTAGTCATACAAACTTCTTTTTTGTTTTGTATATACTTAAATGAAGAAACTTCAATTTTTTGAGATACATACTCACTTATTCGAATTTAAAACTAAGAGTTAACCTCTTCAAAAATCTGAAAAGAAGCATGTATAATCTTTTTATATTTTCAACTAGCAGAATGATCTGGCGTTGTTTGGAGGTATCTTTCTGTATTATAACTATGTCACAACTAACCTTTCAAAAGATGCGTAGGATCTGGTATGTAGACGAACATAGCTTCACCTGAAACACAATCTTTTTATGTCATTCACCAAGAATGTAAATTTCATTGTAAGTAAGTGCGAGTACAAATCTACAAGCAGTCAATCGGTATAATCGATAAACAGTTTTTTGACAAATGTAAATGGTATTTAAATTGTAGTATAAATGGTATGATAATCAGCCAACAATTCAGTGGGGCCGCAATTGTAGGATTTAGGCCATGAAAACAATAAACATAAAGTAGAGAGAGAAGAACGTAAATAATTTATGATTCACTAATTGTAAGGAAACTTCAGTGCAGCGCCTACATTTTTTTTCTTTTTTAACATCTATAACTATTCATGGTGCTACGGCCGGTTGGAGTAGGACCCCGCCACTCTCCGGAGCAATCGGTTGGGTCCTCCAACCTACCTTATTTGTGTTTCCTGAGAGCTCGGGACCAGGGCATCTATGTTTTTATGGCTGCGTTGCTCCGGAGATGGTCGCAGGTGGACCGTGTTACAGCATTCAGCGGTCATCCCCGGAGCTAGGTTACACTGCCTTCTTTACTCTCCGCCAAGAGGCGACGAATCGATTGAACTCTGGGTAATCAGCCTCACTCGTCAGTCTTCTTGGGTTCAGATCCTGTCCGGTGTATCAACTTCGCCCTAGGCCCGTTTTTTTTTTTTTTTTTTTTTTTTTTTCGGGTGCTCCTGCTAATCACCCTGCCCGCTCATCGTCGGGGAAGGAGGTAGTAATAATAATCAATTGGTTTTATTTCAATACAAATTTGTTGCTATGGGTGTCTGGGGGCGACAGCCTCTGGTCCCTTGCAGGACAGACTGGCGCTCCCAAGCCCCCCTTGTGTTGCGGCGCCGAGAGAGCTCGGGATCGGTGTGTGGGGCTGCTTCTACGTCGCGGTCGCCGGGGGTAGAACCGCTGTATGACCAGGCAAGAGTGGAGTTGATTCGCGAAACCGGATCTGCGACAGCTGATGACGGAGACCGGCTACCCAGTGTGACTGCCGATCGCCAAACGTTGCATAGCCTCACTTAAGCACTTCCCAGATCTCGAGCTCCTACAAAGGTGAACAGGTGATGTTGCGCACGTGCAAGATGCACCCAAAAGGTATTCATAAAGTAAAAAAAAAGGACCCTACGGGGCAATCCAGTTGGGGGTTTGGCAACCATTTTTCACATCCTCAGTTAGCATGGTGTTGAGCCAACGGGCCGCCCCTCACTTGGCCGCATTCGTTGCATCCCGGTTAGGCGCGGCCCTGAAGAAATCCTTAAATAGTACTCGTATCGATTTTCCGACCAATCGGCAAATATGAAAGAGGAGTTTGAAGGGAGGATTCATTTCCATCCTCCCCTCCCCCAATAACTATCGACGGGAAGAATATTTTGATACAAAATTTCATATATGGATTTTGAAGTCATTGATTCCTAATCTAATCCGGCTGAGGAGAAGGGGCTTCAGTGGAAAAGTGGAAACTTAGTTAAGTTGGAAAAATAATTCTATGTGGGGAAGTAGATTGACAGTGATTCACTTAATGGTTTGTTTTATTTCAGTGCTGGTAGATGTGCTGATACCCCACAGAATCTATCCGACCTCCAATAAGATGGTAACTTACATACATAAATATTTAGATTTAACTATTTTAATTTATTGTAATTTTATGACCTGAATCACATTTATGATTATCACTAGGTCATTTCATGAATTCATTGTTAATCTTGGATCCAAAGAGAGGAAAGTTGCATTCTTGTAATTAGATTAGCACTTACAGAATTTTAAATGAATCGTTCAGTATTCTAAGAACGACAATTACGGAAGGCAGGGATTATTAGGTGAAGGTTTAACAGAAAAACTTTAAATAAATTCGGAACCCCATGAGGACGGTCTGTTTCTAGCGGAATTGGACGAAAGAAAGGGATGGTGAGAAAGAGGGCTCAACAACTCACAGCTGACCACTTCAGGAGCCTGCTAGCCTCTTTTGGTAGCAATAGGTGCCAGGTTACTGTGCTCAAGGTTATCCGTACCCCGTAATATCCACCGCTTACCACAACGACAGAATCGAGGTGACTTTCCTTTTGCGGTACGTAGGAACGATGGGTGAGGTTTCAAAGGTGCACCCTAAAAAGTTAATAAAATAAAACAATGTTACTGTTTTTTTTATTTATTTTTCATCTTTCCATCAATATTCTTCTCCATTGCATACTTACTATGTTATTCTAGATGCCCCTAACATTGCCATAAAGAATGTATTGTCTGGACCAGTAAAAGTTTATCTATCTACTGAGTTTTTAATGTTATTTTCATGTTTCAGGAAATGTACAATTGTGTTATAGTTCGAATGGGTATAGTAAGTATTTCATTTTATAGTTAGTTTAATCTGCCACCTATCAATACATGAGGTCCAATGTCGGGATCTCGAGTTCTGGTTATATGTAGTTTGGGGGGTAATATGGATCCGGTTTATATTTTTACATTCACCAGAAAATACAACTAACAGTCAGTAAAACAAATTTGAATTTTGCGCTACTCACACCTCTAATTCCCATGACATTAGGTTGTAGCATAGCTGCCCCGTTGTTGGTGCGTGTAAGTATATGCTATAAATGTGCTCAAGCATGTTCTATATAAGTGGCGAGGCGTGACCAGTAATGGCTGGGTTAGTCCCTCCTCCCCCCCATATATCATAGGTCAACATTTTGTCTACCGCCTAGATCGTTTTTCATGCTTCTTCAGAAATGAATCTTCGATAATTTTGTACCATGAAATCGGATGGAATTAGGTTCTGTATTTTATAAGGTACCTCCAGTACCTATAGTTTGTAAAAAGCGGTTTGCCTTTCTGGAAGTAATAGCATGAATTTGACTAATAAAATTAAACAAAACCTATCTTAGTTCGTTAGTTATTATGACTCATGCCCGGGCTTTAACTAAGAAATCATATCGCCTACTACCAGAGCGCTCATTCGTCACTCTGGTGGACATGAGCCCGACTCTACTGGGGGAGTCCTAAATTTTGCCTACCCTAAATTTTTATTACCTAGGGCAGGGGTCTTTAACGAGTACCTGACATCGTACAGGCTCGGGACCATCGCTTAACGTCCCATCCGAAGGACGGCGTGCTTAAGTTTATTTTATCTCCAATGTCTCAAGTGATTGTAACATATTTTGCCAATGAGATATCTTTAAGGATTCTTTTATATTCTAATGATGAGTATTACATTAGACATTGGCGGCTTTATTCGGGGAGGGAGAGTAACGCCCCTCCATCTTCTTGGACGCCGACTACTAGGTATTTTCTTCGTCGAGACTATGAATACCTATCATTTGATGAAGGAAGGTTTCGTCTCATCAAATGATGGCAACACCGCTCGGAGGTTTTTTCTGTAGAAGAAAATTCCTGGGATGGGTGAAGATTTTATAAAAATAATGTCAGTAATACTCAAGGTATTAATTACTCATTTAAATAATATAGGTATGTCCTGTTACATATTTATCCTGGATTTATATTTTATTCTAGATTTTGTTAAATAGATGCTTCAAAATTCATGGTCCGTGGCTGGTCTAACAATGTTATTAGCCATTCAAAAATAAAATAAAAACATAAATAATTATTTTCTGTTGCTGCGGTTTCCGTCACCAGCTGCCGTAGGTCGAGTCCCTGGTACGATCCTGTCCCTCGTATCAACTCCACCCTAGGCCCGTCGTACAGCGGTTCAAGAATATATCTGTCATTGTGACTTGTGTAATATGTCGTCTCTTATACGGAACTGACCTACAGCAAACTTTTATTTTTAGTTTAATTTTATTGGTTAAAACCATGCACTACTACGTTGTACTTGCTTTACTTCTGTGTATCAGATGTAGTTTATACAACGTAAAACCAAATCCCGGTGGCCCAGGTTGGGATTGGACTCTTCAAACCCACAAAAAACGGTAAAATGTACAAAAAATTTTTTTTCCGAAATTCGTCAAAAAGCGAGATTTAAGATAGTGAAACTGGAATTGTGTCAGTTCATGAAAAAAAAAAGTTTCATTGTTATCGGCTGATGATGAAAACCTGAAAAAATGACGCCAATGCCAGCTTTCCAGCTGTATTTTTGAGTTCACAGGGATTTTTGAACACTCCCACTGCGTAGCGGAGTTTTCTTCAAATCGCAATCTACCAAGTTGTCCAGCATTCCGATTGAAAAGTAGGCTCTGAGGCGTTTCAAGGAAATTATAAGAAAATAAGAAGGGGGTAATAAAGGGAGGTATTAAAGTGGGATAGTAAAGGGAGGTAGTAAAGGGGAGTAGTGAAGGGGGTAGTAAAGGGGGGTAGTAAAGGGAGGTAGGAAAGGGGGGTAGTAAAGGGAGGTAGGAAAGGCGGGTAGTAAAGCCTGCCAAAGTCTAAAAATTTGTTTTCCAAACCAAAGCGAAAACATTTCAGCCTTTTTTTTGGATTTAAATGACAACCTGCCTCAATTCCAAGTGATTCACTGAAAATAATATGTAGTGTCGAAGAATGGCCCAGAAATCGCAAGGAAAGATTAGTCAGTTCCCCGGGCATCGCTGGGTAACACTGCTAGTAACAATGAATGATAAGTAAAAATATTAACTGTATTAAAAATAAAGAAGAAATCAGTTTTTCCTTGGTTCTTGTAATCTTTGGGTTTTGGCGCTTTGACCGTTTCACCGGAAGGTGATGATATATTTCTCCACTTGGTGTGTTTGAACCAACACTATAACGATACCACATGTGTAATTTTCAGAAAATCTTAACTGTTAGAAAAGTTATCAACCGTGTTCCAATCTGGCTTATAAGGTGTACAAGTGAAACTTTATGCAAATCCAATTTCTTGTAAATCTCTTGTCCATTAAGAGCATTCATATTATATTTCCCCCTCCCTTTTCTCCAAGTGCACTTCCCAACGTCCAAAGTTTTGAGACGCCGTATTGTTTGTTTTAATCTGGCTTATAAGGTACTACATGTGAAATGTCATGATAATCCGATCTGAAGTTTAGGCATGATATTAGAACAAACAAACTTCATTTTAACTTTATTAGTATGGATCAAGACAGTTAGAAACTTCATAGCTTATCAATTTTCAGCCTAATCGGTCAAAAGAAAAAAACGACGAGTTGAGGCTCCAATCATTACATATAATGTATTTATTTTTTTTCACAGATAAACACGCGTGGCATTTTTATTCCTGCGTTTTTCGAACTGAGAAGTAAAATATTTTACCAAATAGATGCTTCAAGTGAACGATTCAAGAAGTTATTGGAGGTCTGTGCTGAACACTTCAGCGGTATGTTCTAATATTGTACATTGTCTAATATTGTACCAAACGACATAAGTGCGAACACATTTTTTTTTTTCATTAGGTGTATTGTATTATGTGTAGTACAGGTGGATTGATGAATCTGACCGTTTTCAGTAGAAATGTAAAACCACTAGAGAGACTTCTATTGGACAGACTAACCTACATCACTGCACAAGACAACCTTCTGCCAGATCATCATTCGGCTTTCGACAAAGACATTCGACAATTCACCAATGCCATCGTTTGGTCAATTACATTGCTACCAGCTTTGAAAGAAAAGAGTTGTGCACTGGCGTATTTCTTGACATTGAAAAAGTTTTTGATCGTGTTTCTACCCTGGCATGCTATACACCCTTAAAATTCACCTTCCTCACACATATTATTTAATACTTAAATCATTCCTAGAGAACGGAAACTTTCGGGTGTCTGAGGGGTCTTCTTCATCGCAATTTTTGGAGATCAAAGCTGGAGTTCCCCGAGGAAGTTCCATCAGTCCCCTACTCTTCTCTCTCTACACATCACACATCCCACAGCCCGACAACACACTATTCTCTACATTTGCAGATTGGGCCAACAAATGGAGTACAAGAGAGTAAAATTAATAGAGACAAATCTCTACAAACCAGTTTCACTCTCAGGCACAACACTTGTCCACCAGTTTACATTAACAACCAGCCCATTCACTCTCAGGCACAACACTTGTACACCAGTTTACATTAACAACCAGCCCATTCACTCTCAGGCACAACACTTGTCCACCAGTTTACATTAACAACCAGCCCATTCACTCTCAGGCACATTACTTGTCCACCAGTTTACATTAACAACCAGCCCATTCACTCTCAGGCACAACACTTGTCCACCAGTTTACATTAACAACCAGCCCATTCCTACATCCGACATTGTACTATATTTAGGACTTCATTTAGACAGACGTTTAACTTAGACAACTCACATGAAACTGAAACGCACAGACCTCAAAAAACGATTTGGACGACTGATATCAATCATCGCAAGACGATCGACATTATCGCTTGAAAACAAACTTCACATATACAACCCTATACTAAAAACCATCTGGATTTATGGCATCGAGATATGGGGATCAGCCAAAAAATCAAACATACAACGTCTTCAGTCAATACAATCAATTATATTACGCCACATTGCCGATGCGTTTTACGTTTCCAACCTCTCATTACATAATGACCTTAACATCCCATTGTATCTGTTTTTGTGAGATTAATGTTAACGTTTATGTTTGAACTTTCTCCGACATATGAAATGATATTGTGTCAATGTTGAACTAAATCCTTAAATATGTAATGAGTAGAAATATGCAAGCATGATTCCAATGATTCAATCAGTAAATGGTATAACATCACACAGTACTAAAATAAAGAACAGTTTTTTGTGGAACGTTATAAAGTATCTAGAATCGTTACAAAAGTCAAAAGTGATACTGCTCTGTTTATTTGTGCTGCCAATAAAGTGACACTACAGCGGTCCAGCGGCCGTAGCTATAATTATATTTGTGTTATTTTTTTTCTTCAAATTGCTACTTTTGAGTTGTCTTACATTTCTGGCTGGGTTGTGACAAATGACAGCGCTGGTCGGCACATATCAGTAACTGTTGTTGTGCCCAGCCTTGCCAAGAACATACTCGCTGCGTTGTCTACCTTTGACATCCCCTGAGATTCTTCCAATGTTGACCCTTTGGCAATTCCTGATGGAAGCTGCATCTCCGCTGCTCCTGATCCTCAAGTATCATGGGACCGTAGTCAACATTCGATCTAGTAGAAATTATCTGTTCAAAAAAAAGGGACCTAAGGAAAACTATAAATAGATAGAAAATAGACAAACAACGCAAAAGAACATCATAACTATTCCTGGATTTTAATGGCGAGATGTATCATTTCCATGTGAATCACTTAATGAATAAATAAAACAAGCTTATTTTTTGAAATATTGTCTATTCCACTAAAGATATTTATAAAAATACAACTACCGGTTTCGGCTTTATACCATCGTCAGGTCTAGTTATGAACAATTCATAACTAGACCTGACGATGGTATAAAGCCGAAACCGGTAGTTGTCTTTTTATAAATATCTTTAGTGGAATAGACAACATTTCAAAAAATAAGCTTGTTTTATTTATTTATTAAAATTCCACAATATGTCCGCGTTCCTCAACTTAGAAGTAATCACTTAATGTATGAATGTACTGTCTATAGCATGAGGGATAGCCAGTTCACCGAGCAGCGCCGAGTCATACTGCTAGTATGAAATACGTTTTTCGAAGGTTGTCGGTTTGAAAAGTTGGACTTACAAAAATTTTTTTTTTAAATTTATTTATTTACATATTCACAACGACAACATTTGTCACTAGTGATAGTGATGATGTGCTATGGCAAGTGTGTCGCTGTACTGCTGAGGTACGTAACCGAAGAGGAGTCCAGGCTAGTCCTGGAGCAGGTCCCTCTGCCATGCCCGCTTGAGACGTCTTGGCGGATTTGTGGGGAGAGTGTTCGTGGATAATTGAAGCGGTCATTGTTGAAAGGGGATATGTAACAAAAATAAAAATTTTGGGAAACTCAATAAAACTTCCTAAAGAATTGAGAGGGGAGTATTTTAATGGTTAAGCGGCACAAATTTTCTGTAACCCTAACTAGAAACTTGTTTTTACTTGTTCTACTAAAAAAAAATTAATTACGAATATTCTGTTGCAATTTGAAATTTTGCACATATCCCTCTTTAACAATGACTTGAAATATTTTTGGGAAAATAGTTACTAAACTCACTTATTTTTTTTTAGAAAATTTTATTTTTGGTATAAATAGTTACAATATTATACAAACATTTTTTTTTTAATTGCGAAGATATTAAAAACTGTAAAATATTAAAAACTGCGTATATGTAAGTTTAAAATTTTTCAAAAAAAAAGTTTATTCCGAGTCAGGATTTGACCCGCTATTGTCATTCAGTTCTTGAATCCTTTGGTTTTCGTTGCTTTGCGATGTTGGCCAACTTAATATTTCCGCATAAAAAGATCCTGTGACGTACTTCGACAAAGCCTTAATATCTTTCAACTTTTTATGATTGATCGGCACTTTTCCTGCTGGATATGCAGCTCTGCTGGGCAATGTCGGTATTGCTCTACTGCTTCCAGTCAAGTTGAAAGTGTGGCTAACCAATCCATTGACAAACTCCTTAACAACCAGTTTTCCTAGCAGGCCGTGGTTGTATTGAAACTCTCGGTACATTGATATTTTGAAGGGCAATCTCTTTGGGCGGGTCGATCCTATAGTTACCACTACTTCTTCGCTCATGCTTGACTTTTTATATTTTTTTGGCCACCACTCCTTGAAAGAGATAATGTCCTCTGTCTGCACCACTTTTACTGAAAAACGACCTCTCTTACTAGAAGCAATAATTTCTGTGACGTATTCCTCAGGAGTATAAATTCTGTCTATTCTACGAATTCGCCTCTTAATGCATCCGAAATCTCTGTCACAGGGGAGAAATGAATGTCCTCTTACGGGGAAGTAATGCTTTATACTTTTAAATCTCCCGCTATCTGTGAGGTTTAATAAAAATCTTGCCACTGTGTGGTTTTTGTTCTGGCCTACACACCCATCGCTAAATAAAATAAGGTGATCCACTATAGAAGGAACATTATTGTTAAAGTAGTCCAACAAAAAACTGCAAACTTCATTTGGGGTCTTGTGGCCTTTTCCCTCGTGATAGGTGTACAGTTTAGCGTCATTGGTTTTCAAATCATGAATGCCAAATACAAAACACCAAAGTTGCCTCAAATAAAAAATGTCCTGTACTGGAATGGCTGATAAAGGCAAATTTTGCATGTAGTCAAAACACAATACCGCGGTATTTTCATCTTTGTTTTCTTGTGCTGCTTTCATAGCGGTGTAAAATTTTGTAGCCCTTCGTTTATGAATCATCACCTCTGCTGCTACAGCCATCTTGGCATTTTCACTTAATAAAGGATCTTTGAGCTTTACCGACAAGCTTTCACAAGTAGAGCAAACATCGACTTGTGGGCGGCCAAAGGCATAGCCGAAATTGATCTTATAATAATTCAAATAATACTTATAGGAAATATCTTCTTTTAAATCTGGATTTTCTTGTATAAAAAGTTCGTACATGATTTTAACATTTAGTTTAGCATCAAGATATGTTTTTTTAACTCCGCCATAATGGGTATCTTTAACATCAAATTTTTTTATGTGTTCTAAAATAGCAAATCTCATTTCTTCTGACTTGACAGTACTCACACATTTGCCCCTCATATCATGTGGCGATTTGCCCTTCGAAAGTAACATACATACTCTTTCAACTCTCTTTTTGCCGACTCCATGCAAAGCGGCAAACGCTTTTTTACAAACTTGTATATGTTTACCACTGGACTTAACAAAATAATCAAAAAAATTAACTTTTTTATTATTTACGTTGGCGTTATTTAGCTCTGTCTCTTCAAAATTTTCCTTACTTGAAGCATCATCAATATTATTAGGAACAGGTCTTTTACGCCGCCTCTTAACTACCCTTTTCTCAACTAAACCTTGTAAGAATGTATCTTGAATGTCTTTGCTTTCAAGTGAGAGAAAATACATCAAAGTGTTTGATTTATCCTGCTCACTTATTTGAGATAAACAATGAAATTTGCATCTGCAATCATTACCTGTTTTGATGGCAGGAACTTGTTTTCCTGAATAAGATTCATATTCCAATCCCCTAACTCTGCGGCTTTTTATAATGTTCCTTTTGTAAGAATATGGATTTATTACACCTCTTATACGTTTTTTGGGGGGCACAGAATCTTCACTATCACTACTCGACATAGTTTTAATAAAAAATATTGAAACAAATAACTGTATAGCTGTACACCTGTAAAAGCAGCTGGTTGAGTGTGCATTATTATTAAGAAGAACATTCCTCACCATAGCTTACAGCTTGGCAACCTTATCAATATTGAAGGGAAGTTCTATAAGCAGTGCTAGGTTGTGCTCAAGATGAGACGACGCCGATCTGTTATTTTATATGTTATTTATTTTATGTCCATTTATACCTACCAGCATAGCATATAATATGCTGAACTAGTAAAATAAAATAAAAATAAAAAAAAAAAATTATAAAAAAAAGTTACAGTGATAGTCATGGTTGAAAAGGGACATGTGCGTCACATACCTCCTTTCAACAGTGACTCAGATATTCTCAGCTCCACCACAACCAGAGAGCGCACTGCACACGTCTCATTTCAACACAGAAGATGTGTTCAGTCCTCAAGATTATGAAAATATAAAAAAGTCGTTTTGACATTTGATGTCACATATCCCCTTTCAACAATGACCGCTTCAATTGTAGAATAAGTGGATTGGCGTGATGATGGAGTTTGTCGTGAAAATTTTGATATCGTGTCTTGATAACAGAAGGTACAAATGGGATGTTGAGGTCATTATGTAATGTGAGGTTAGAAACGTAAAATGGGGCATTGGCAATGTGGCGTAGTATGATGGATTGTAATGACTGAAGGCGTTGTATGTTTGATTTTTTGGCTGATCCCCATATTTCGATGCCGTAAGTCCAGATGGGTTTTAGTATAGTGTTGTAAATGTGAAGTTTGTTTTCAAGCGATAATGTCGATCGTCGTCCAATGATTGATTTCAGTCGTCCAAATCGTCTTTTGAGGTCTGTGCGTTTCAGTCTGATATGCGTTGTCCAAGTTAAACGTCTGTCTAAATGAAGTCCTAGATATCGAACAGTGTCGGATGCAGGAATGGGCTGGTTGTTAATGTAAACTGGTGGACAAGTGTTGTGTCTGAGGGTAAATGTGGTTTGCAGAGATTTGTCTCTATTAATTTTTATCCTCCATTTGTTGGCCCAATCTGTTAGCTGGTGTAAATGTTCCTGTAAGTGTGAGCTTGCTTGTGTTGGGTCTGAGTGTGTTGAGAGAATGGCTGTGCCGTCTGCATACGTAGCGAGTAGAGTGTTGTGTTGTGGAATGTGTGATGTGTAGAGAGAGAAGAGTAGGGGACTGAGGAAACTTTCTTGGGGGACTCCAGCTTCGACCTCCAAAAAATGCGATGAAGAAGATCCTTCAGACATCCTAAAGTTTCTGTTCTCCAGGAATGACTTAAGTATTAAGTAATATGTGTGAGGAAGGTGGACTTAAAAAAAAAAAAAAAAAAAAAATCGTTATTAAAATTTCGAGTATCCAAAATCTCTCAGATTTGAGAGATTAAGGTTATAATATTATAATATTCTGAGGATTCTTGAGAAATACTGTAACAACAATTCTTTAACAGTCAACATTGACAAAACAGTTGTTCTAAAGTTCCACAAAGGCCGCCCATCAAAATCTAATCCCCTAACGTACCAAAATGCAGCTATTAAAGAGGTCAGAACGTTTACTTATCTCGGAGTACCCGTATTTATTTCTGGCAAATTTTCTCAAGCAGGTCATGTTTTTTTCTCTAAATCTGTAATAGCAAACAGCGTTGTGTTCAGTATTCTACGAGGTAGCAAATCTGACTCCTGGGATACTAAATGTGTATTGTATGAGTCAATTAGTGAAGGTGTCCTGTTGTACATGTCGGAGATCTGGGGCTGTCAATGCTGGGACACCGTAGAGAGGGGACAGCTGACTTTTTTCAAAACCCTCCTCAACCTGCCTTTGAACACTCCAAACTCATATGTAAGGATGGAAACAGGTAGAGTCCACTCTCGATTCAAGATATTCGGGAGGATGCTGGGCTGGTGTTGGAGTTGTTGGGCATGTCAGAGGATCGTTTGCCAAAGGCTTGCTACCTCGGATTGCGGGAGCTTATCGACTGGAACTCCATTCCTTCCAACTGGGCTGTCGAACTTCGCAATTGTTTGGTGGAGATAGGAGCGCTCAATATATGGGAGGGACAAGACTATCAGACAGTAAAGTCAAACAGGAGAGATCTGATTCAGGCTTATGAGAATCACTGGATTTGTAAGGATATAGACTTTGTGCTTAACTCCTCTTATAGTCCCCACTATAGATGTGTCAGTAGCTTGGGTTCGGGGGAGGGCTACCTCCGTCTAAACTGTAACATAGCCAAGATGAGGGTGCTCGCACAGGTCAGAATGGCAGGAAGTAAGCACATAAGGCTGCTTGTTCAGGGGGAGCGACACGTGCTACAGCCTGAACAGATATGCCCCCTGTGTGCTGATGAGGCTGTGAGAGATGATCCGGCCCACTTGCTCCTCCACTGTCCTGCCTACTCTCCACTCAGGGATAGGCTCCTGGCTAGGTACTTGCCCCCTCCCCAGGAGGCCGCCCCTCATAGGATGGCCGCCCTCCTGGCTGTGGACCACCTCGCCTCTCTCTATCTCTACCTAACTGAGGCTCTCCAACATAGAAAAGCAATGCTGGGTAGCTCATAGATATTATTTCATTGTACTGTATATTTTATATTTTTTTATATATATATATATTTTTTTTCTATTGATATATAAACTTTTATATATTATGATATCTGTCTCTATACATATATATGAGCGTGTATATGTATGTGTATGTATATACCGTTTATGTGTGGACCAATAAGGTCAACCCTTGCTAAGAGATTGGTATCTATATAAGCAATAATGTTGCATTCTTTGTTTTTCAATTTTCTCTGTGAACGTGTTTTATTATTTTTTTTTAGTTTTTTTTTTCTATTCTCAGAATTTATTGTAATATAGTTTTAAATATTATTATTGATTGCCTTATTTCAAAATTCAAGAGGAAGCAATTTTTTAATTTGTATTTCCATATTTATCCATTTTTTTAATATAATTATTTCATCACAATACTTAACCATGTCAATTTTCATTTCTTTTTTTTTTTTTCACTGTAGCTTATTCTTAGCTTATTTTTTTTTAATTTATTCTCACTTGTATATTCTTTTTTATATCTTTCAATTTTATTTAAGAAGGCTGGCTGAACTCCTTCCAATGAATTGTATTTTATTTCAAATGGAATAAAGATTACTATTATCATAATTTCGAGTATCCAAAAGCTCTCAGATTTGAGAGATTAAGGTTATAAAAAATATATATCTGATGTTATTATAACTGATCATATTAATACCAACCATGTTTTTATAGATCACTTTTCCCCTCCCTCTCAAATTAGTTTCTCCCTCATTTCAAACTGGCTTTCCTAGGTATAACAAAGTCACTTTCAGTATTACCCAGGAAACATTTCCGAATCTTGTGCCGGGCCTCAGGATACCAAGTTATGCTTCTCTCTCTCTTGGTGTTATTTATTTTTGAGGCTATTTAATTAGATTGTACGTCAAATGAAAAGATATGTTAGGTATAGTTTCAGAGGAGGAGAAATGTTAGATCCTTCTTTGAAAATTAGTGTTAATAATTAAAATATTGAAAACTTCGAACCTTTAATTGCACAAACTGCCTTTTATTGTGAAACTGTCTCTAAGTGATTTGTTCTGAAAAATTTCAAATGTTCTGTGTTGTTCAGTAAATCCAGTGAAGCTAGAGGACCGCTCGACGAAAGCCTCCATGGCATTACTCTGTATTTTGAATGAAGTGGACACATGGGTGAGTGTTCAGCCTCCCTTATAAGAGTAACCCTTATAAGTGGAAATTTCATTACACAGAACATGATTTTAAATGAAAGGTATTACTTTTAACCGTCACTCATTATTTATTTTAAAGTGAGTATTATTGTAAATCATTATACATTTTAGGATGATACTCTTTAGGAAAAACATTAATGAGTGAAAATGTTAACTCTCACTAGAAAGATAAGGTGACTGATGGGATGGCTAAAATGGGGGAAAACTGAGGCAACTACAACCGCCAAGGCCAATTGGACATATAATTTAAAAAATGAAGGGATAATTAGCTATAATAAAAAAAGGCTATCGTTGTCGGATTGGGAATCCTCAAGTGAAAACAGATAGAAGTGATGATAATGAAAAACTTACCGGTGAAAGGAGAATGGAGGGAGACATATGATTGGTCTTCACTTCGCCGCCTGACATTTTTTCCTTAGTTAGCCTTTACTCGCTACATTCATGGCATCTCACTGCTCCCTATCGCTTCAGAAGGGTAATATTGCAGCTTTAGCATTCAGCAACACTTTCTTGGAGGAACACAACAATGTAAATCCACGAGCAAACCTTCTCCAACTGTATAACCTACCCAGTTCTGTTTGGGGTTCGAATCCGAGGGACACACCATTTGTAGAATATGTGGGAGGCGTTGACTGCTTTCATCAACAGATGCTTCGGAAGGTTATAGTTGGAGAATGCCTTTATGTGCCTCACGCCTTTATGTGGTTATATTTTTCAAAGACTCAGGTTATTAGAGTAATATAATAATTTTATTGCCAAAGAAATTCTACAGAATTTATAGGTAACGGCAAATGTTTCCATTTTTACTTAAATTTGAAATTAATAAAGCTATCTATATTATAAAAACACTCTTTTTTCAAAAGTACCTTTATATTTTTATTAAAGTCTTTATTACTCAAGTGTCTTACTTCCTGTGACAAGCCGTTAAACAGCTCGAGTCCCAGAGGGTTATAGCTTCTCGTTGTCTTCTCCAGCCTGCATCTGGGGATGACCATAGTGTGTTAGAAATAGTTCATAATAAACTTGTTTCATAACATTTTGGTTCACAACTGGGGCCAACTTCCTCGCCAGGTAGATCACCCTGTTCAGTTTCCTCACAATCTTCTCTATGTGATCCGCCCAGTCCAATCTTCTGACCAGTGTCAGTCCCAGAAGATTAACCTTTTCTAAAAAAGCGTCACAAGGATTTGTACCCAGTTCAAACAGAATCTTCTTGAAAACTGACATTATTGCAGAGATATTGTGAAATAATTCAAATGGACTTGAAAAATGAAATAAAACTGGTTTATTTAATATATTGTCTAATTTCACTAACTATATATACATGGGAGTACTTTCGGTATTTCTACCATCCTCAGCCAAAAGCATAAGAGATAAGACTAAGTTAATTTTCAGAATGTCAGCCTCTCGAGGAACCCATTACCCTCCCTACTGGTGTTCCCCATGACGTCAGACATTCCTAACTAAGCTAAATTGTCAAGTTGTGAGATATTTTATGACAAGGCGGTCCCCATATTTCAAATGTGTGACCCCTTCTAAGATCTAGGTATAAAGCATTAACAATGAACAGGCGAATAATATAACATTAACAAATCAAAAATAATTGGTTCCAGTTACTGTTGTGTTCCTCTTTTCTTTAATAATTTCTTTAGTTTGTCTTCCTGTTTCTTTGTTTTTTCTTTACTTATTTCCCAGACTTCTTCCCTGATGACATCCTCCAATAAAAACCATTTCTATATGGTTGTACTGCGAACATAAATCCTGTCTTAAATGGTATAAAGAGTTACTGAGCTCATCTCTTATCCCGTACCATCGTTTAATTTCCAATTGTAGCCATTCCATTTCCGCTCTTCTTGTTGCTTTTTCCGCTTCTTTACTTCTATTTTTCGTATACACTTTGATGTAATTAGGTATAACATTTTATTTTAGGCATTGTTTGTTAAAACGAATGTTTCTGTTAGCTTTTGCGAACCTAACACTTAATCTCCTAAACTTAACTGCATTATTTGCCCGACACGCATTATCAATGAAAACTGACATTATTGCAGAGATGTTGAATAATAATTTAAATGGACTTGAAAAATGAAATAAAACTGGTTTATTAAATATATTGTCTAATTTCACTAACTATATATACATGGGATAAGTAAAGAAAAAACAAAGAAACAGGAAGACAAACTAAAGAAATTATTAAAGAAAAGAGGAACACCTAACTCACATAGAGACGACCAGAACTTCTTGTTTCACAACAAAATTAAGAACCTATCGGATGTGAATTTAACAGATAAAGAAAACAAAGTTATGGAAAAAGGACTAAAATACACCGGTCACCAAAAACCAAGCGGAAAAACTAGCAGCCACAGTGGACTCAATATTATATGAAAGGGAACATTTCGACATAAAAACTATTTGCGCCCAGAAGATAAGGAGGAACCAAAACACTAGAAACACCCAAGCCACAACCAAGACAGAGGAAAGAACATTCCGAAATTTGAAGAAGAAATTGGAAGAGAATAAAGTTATCACTGTAAAAGCAGACAAAGGAAATACTCTAGTGTTGTTAAACAATAGTGATTATGTTAACAAAGTGTTGAGTTTTATAGAAACGAACGGTTTTGTTCAAATAAATAAGAATCCAACCATGTCAATACAAAAGAATGTACGTGCAACATTAAATAGATCTAAGTTCATCATAAAAGGTATGTGTGCACAAAGACTTATAGTAATGAACCCCATAACTCCTAGACTAACAGGACTACCCAAAATTCACAAAGAAAATGTCCCAATAAGACCGGTAGTATCATTTATCAACTCACCAACCCACAAATTATCTAAATTTCTAAATAAAAAACTGAGATCATTCATACAATTTCAACCCTCACATACGGTCATCAATTCTATAGACTTTGTAGAAAAAACCAAATCTATAAATATCACATCGGGGGCGAAACTATTGTCATTGGACGTCACCAATTTATTTACTAATATCCCCGTGGAGGAATGTCTCGACATTGTTAACTCGTTGATAATTAATACGAAACATTCAATTTTTGAAAAAATAGAAATATATGACCTTTTAAAATTATGCACTAGCCAAAATTATTTCATGTTCAATGAACAAATATATGAAGAAAAAGACGGACTAGCCATGGGTTCCTGCTTGTCTCCCCTATTAGCTGACATTTTCATGGACCACTTAGAGAAACTCATCTTACTGGAAACAATACACAATGATAAAATTAATTTCTGGTACCGTTATGTTGATGACATATGTATCTTATTTAATGGTTCTAATAGACAAATTAAGCAACTCTTTGACTTTGTAAATAATATTCATGATAAAATAAAATTCACCATAGAATTAGGGGGTGACAAATTAAATTTTCTAGACTTAAATTTTAAAAGAAATAATAATAAACTTGAATACAACATCTACAGAAAACCGACAACCACAGATTCAATTATACACAATACATCGAACGCTCCTATATCACATAAACATGCGACATTTTACTCATTCTTCCATAGAGCTTACACAATACCACTAAACGTGACAGACAGAAACAAAGAAATAGATATAATCAACAACATAGCCATAAAAAACGGATACAAACAACATACAATAGAAAAAATTAGAAAAAAAAGTTTTAGTAAATTTAAAAGATATCTCCAAACTAGACATAATAAACACAACAGAAACAAAGAAATGGGTAAGCTTACCCTATTACGGGAAAATTTCTGAACAAATAGGCAATATTTTTAAAAAAGAAAACTTCAAAGTTAGTTTCAGAACAAATAGGACACTTTACAAACACCTTAACAATACGAAAGACCGAATAAAAACAGAAGAAAAGAGTGGGGTTTATCAATTAAATTGCAACTCTTGCAACCTAGTCTATACAGGACAAACTGGGAGACAATTCAAACAAAGACTCAAAGAACATATATCAGAAATAGATACAAACATGGTCACAACACACAACATAACAAAATCAACATTTGCACAACACATCAACCAACACAAACATACGTTTGATAAAGACACAGGCATAAAATACCTTCATTTCTGCGAAAAAAGCACATTGCTCAACTCATTAGAAATATTAGAAATAAACAAAACTTTAAAAAATGGAAATTGTATGATCGACCAAACCAATCTAAAATATTCCCCTTTACTGTCACCAATAATATGACCCTCCAGTCGATGTGCACAGGTACGTTTAAATATACATAGAATTTACCAATATATATATATATATAGATGTATGATTTATCTGAATTTTGCCAATAGATATATTTATATAATTTACAGTATAATAATTTTAATTAAGTTGTAACTGGAACCAATTATTTTTGATTTGTTAATGTTATATTATTCGCCTGTTCATTGTTAATGCTTTATACCTTAGATCTTAGAAGGGGTCACACATTTGAAATATGGGGACCGCCTTGTCATAAAATATCTCACAGCTTGACAATTTAGCTTAGTTAGGAATGTCTGACGTCATGGGGAACACCAGTAGGGAGGGTATGGGTTCCTCGAGAGGCTGACATTCTGAAAATTAACTTAGTCTTATCTCTTATGCTTTTGGCTGAGGATGGTAGAAATACCGAAAGTACTCCCATGTATATATAGTTAGTGAAATTAGACAATATATTAAATAAACCAGTTTTATTTCATTTTTCAAGTCCATTAGAATCTTCTTGGTCTTCTGTTCGTTTAGATAGAGTCCATTTGCATTAAACCAACTTCTCGCACTCTCCATGTCCCTTGATGAATCCTGTGCAGCTAGACGTAAATCAGATGACGCATGCACCATAGTCATCCGCATACACAATTAATGAGGAATCAATACATTAGTCTTTATCATTATAATAGATAATAAATAAAATAGGGCCGAGAACAGATCCCTGAGGGACACCCATGTTTACTTCTACCGCTTTGGAGCTAATAACTTGGAATGAGACGAATTGCTTCCTGCCTCTCAAATATGACTCCATGAAATCTAGACTATTGCCTTTGACTCCATAAAAACGAATCAGTATTTCATGGGAAACACATTCGAAAGTGTTTGTCAAGTCACAAAGCGTTGCGGTGACCAACTCCCTTGATTCAAAGGCTGACAACACCTGTTGTCGTACACTTCCTTAACGGCATGAGCAGCACTCCTTCCTCTTCTGTATCCAAATTGTCTATTGCAGAACAATTCAGAGTCCTCAAAATGTTTTACAATTTGGTTACACATAGCGCTTTCTAATATTCTCGACAATATTGGAACCAGTGCTATTGCCCGGTAGTTGCTGATATCTTCCTTATTCCCTTTTTTCAGATTAGGCGTGACTTTTGTGGTCTTTAGGATTTCGGGAAATACTCCCTCCTGTAGACAAGTGTCAGCAAACACTCACCTACAAATGAATATTTATATTAATTTAATAAGATAATTGGACATAACAAATACCTTCCTACTTTTGGATGCTGGCAAACCTTGGATTATTTTTTAAATTGCAATGCTTGGATATGTTCTCCTGAATGTAACTATCAAGATAGTCTATGGAGATGTCGGCGGCGAGGCAGGTCTCCTCATCAGTTCTTCAAAAAGACAATGTTCTTTTCGAGCTTGGATATGTTCTCCTGAATGTAACTGTAACCCGCCCTAGGGATTGCCATGGATGGTTCTCAAGTAATAAAAAGACGGTATGAGCAAATAATATGTATAATTAAATTCTCCCCGTTAACAACTTAGATTTTTCGGCACTCCGCATCGCGGCACTGTTCTTCCGCGATTTCCTTCGCCGTCCATTCAATTTCCCTCTCCCGTGTAGCATACCCCCCGCGCGATAGCGCATCAACATTTGTGTGACGCTTGCCGGGCTTATGCTCTAAAAGTACGTCCCTTACCAAGGCCGCCTCAGCCCTGGGAAGGTGCTTTAACTTGGGGTCAAGATCCGTGTGACTGACCGCTGATAAGACGGTTCCAGCTGGCCTCTTATCTCTCGCCTGCAAGGTCTCCTCTCCGTCTCCCCTCACTATATCTGCCCAAGACCTCACATTCCTCCCCTTATCACCGCGGTCTCCCTTTGCTGTAGCCGCCATTCGAGCTGCCCTGGCGGGATGGTGACATTGGCCAGGTTCCGAGCCACCCCCGAATTAACGTGGGGCCCCCTTGCGGAGGGACGGCTTAACTGGGGACCTTCCGCCCCCAGGGTCGCGCCGCTCCCCCTGCCCCCCAGGGCCCTTTCATCCCGGCCGCCCGTGTTTTCCGCTCTCCTCCCGTCCCGGTTGCTCCCGGTCACTCCGCTGCCTCTTTTCCCCGCGACACGCCTGCCCTTGGTTCTCATCGTGACGCTGCCCCTTTTGCTCTCCGCCACTCGCTCGTCCGGCCAAGCGCTACTCGCCACCCCGGCGATCCTCCTGTCTCCGCCGACCGGGGTCCATCCGCCCTCTACGACACCTCCAATTTTCACGGCCCCGTCTTGCCGGAGAACCCTCACCTCGTGAGTACCGAACTTGACCTGCCCCGTCCGCAGGTCGATCTGTGCCCCCAACAACGTGAGTAGGTCTAACCCCGCCAGCCCGTCGTACGGAGTGCATATATCTGCAATGACAAAGGGATGCTCGATCATTTCTCCGCCCACACGGCATCGTACATTCTGCGTCCCTTCTACCCTTAGCTCCGCCCCAGTAACTTCCCTCGGGTTCAGTACCGTTCTCTTGAGGGGAACCGCCGGTTCTGTGACCCTGAGTATACTGATCTCGGCGCCAGTGTCAACTAGGAGTTGGAGCAACCTACTTCGCGTGTTTACCGACAGTATCACCGCCCCGCGACCCGTGGCTAACAAGGTTGGTATGTGCCTATCTCTTGCTGACCCACCTATTACCCCGCTTACTGTCCGCCTAGGTCCGGGGTAGCTCCTAAGCGGCTCTCCTTTGGGAAAAACCAGCCCCCCTTGGCCTTGCGCCTCTGGCCCCCTTTCCGACCGCCGGCACTGCATTGCTCGATGCCCCATAGTCCCGCATCTGAAGCAAGTCCCCCGAAAAACAACCCGGGCCTTCGTCATTCTCTCCCCTGGGAGCCCTCTCGGACACTGCCTGGCAAAATGCCCCTCGCCTCCACATGCAGAGCACGGCCCCGTTGCCTCCACTTGGTAAATGAGTGACGGTTTAGGAGTTTCCTCTGCCACTGCTTGCTCAACTATGAGGGCCCGCCTTTCGGCCTCTTTGAGCGTTTCCGGCGGGTTAAAACGGAGCTGCCGGCCCGTTTCCCCCCGCAGTCCGTGAACAAATGCGGCCAGAACTGCATTATCTCTGTATATTTTTGCCCACTTTACCACTGACTCCGGCTTGCTCTCCGGTGATTCAACGGCAAGAATTCCTATATTCCGACAGCGGTCCAGGAACTGCTGGACTTCCTCCCCAAGCCCCTGTTTGACACTATGTAAGGCCCGCGCGTAGAAACCGGGCCCCTTCGCTGGCTCAAACCGCTCGATTAGCGCCCTCTTCAACTGAGAAAAAGAGGTTTCCCCATTATTCAACTCCGGTTGCCCCTGGAGAAACGTCCTAGCTTGTCCCCTAAGTTTGAGGCGACACATCAAAACGAGGTCCGAGTCCTCCCATCTCGCCACCGAGCCCACATTCTCCACCTGCCGGACGAACTCCCTAACATTAAGGTCACCTGCTTCCCCGGCCCAACTCTCGATCAAAGACTGCAGCGAATAGTTCCTGGGGACAGAGGTATTGCTGCCCGCCGCCACCCGCGCAAACTTGGCGGCTAACTCTACATTGGCGGCCCTTAATTCCTCCATAGCAATCTCCCCGGGTTACACGATCAAAACAGCACCCCACACCTGACACCAGAATTGTAACCCGCCCTAGGGATTGCCATGGATGGTTCTCAGGTAATAAAAAGACGGTATGAGCGAATAATATGTATAATTAAATTCTCCCCGTTAACAACTTAGAACTAGAATAAAACATGAAATCACTTAAACCTAGTCTGGCTGGAATGTCTATGTAACAGTGATACACTTACCCAGGCAGAAGATCACCCCAAGAAGTAATTGTGTCCCCAGCATCACCGGACTGCTCTCCTCGGACCCAGGACAAGACTGTCTCTTCTCTGCCCTAGCAAAACCCTCCATGGCTCCTCTCCCACTCTCCGGGGACCTACGTTTCCCACGAGCTAGCGCATTCCGATCCATCTTCGAAGAAGACTTAGGTCCGCTCTAGCCCGTTCCCTGGGAAGTTTAGCAAGTGTTCCCGAGAAAGCTTGCACATTTTAATCTTGCTCAGAAAGTAGCTGGGCAGGTGCAGCCCAGCCGTTACATAACTATCAAGATAGTCTATGGAGATGTCGGCGGCGAGGCAGGTCTCGTCATCAGTTTTTCAAATGGACAGTGCTGAGCAATAACTAATAACCCCCATAAATGTTTCGAAATGAACAACTCAGATACTGATTCCATTTAACGTTTCTGACCAGATTGTAGCAGCAGGTTGTCTTGTACAAAGGACCGATAAGCTAGACGCTTAGCATCCAGCGTTTTCCAATAACTACATTTTGTTCAGCGTACCTGAAAGTAGGAAGTAATTGAATCTTCTCTATCAGTTCCAATCTTTGCAAGATGTGAAGTGAACGTATGACTAGAGTTGTAGCGAATGTACAAAACAGTCGTCTGAATGTCTGCAACACATTCATCAAGTTTGGGGCTTTGTCGGTGATTATACTGTCTATGGATATATCTAGAGATATGGTCGATTCTCAGTTAACGGGCAAGTTTCAGTACCTACCAAAATTTTCAACTTGTTCAAAAAATTCTGAAAAAATTCCAGATTAATACTAGGGATGCCCTTGTTCATTTCATTGAATGGGGCAACTCGGAATCACTTTTTTATATAAACATTTAAATTTAAAATTTTTCCTATACGGAGATAACTTGATAGTCTGTTGGAGCATTGCTTTTTTACTTAATTTGGATTTTGGCGGAATTTTATATAAAAAGAGATAAAGTCATAAAAGAGAAAAATCAGACATTTAAAATAAAAACTATTTATAGGTATTAGGTATAGTAAAAAAAAAAAAATTGGATTTTATCTGGTATCAATGAGTTTTGGAAATATTTATTTACTTTTATTTGTACATACAACTCAAATTATATTACATTTCTTAAATAATTATGACCTATTATTATAAATTGCTTCAAAATTTTGATCGACTCCCCTTATTTTTTATAAGTTTCTCCTAATGTAACAAACATGGAGGTCATTTTAACTTCCGTGGAAATACTGAAACCCCGGAAGTTACATTATTTCGAGCACGGAAGTTACATTTCGTAAGTAAAATGCTTTTTTCAGAGGAAGCTAAAGGAATGTATGAATGATTTAAACACCATAGGTTAACACTCAAAAAGTACTTTTGGGGGGAAAAAATCAAGACAAAAAATATAGATATTTTTAAGTATCACATTAAGGTAAAATAATGAATCATGGGAGGTATAAATAAGATATTAATGTATTCGGTCAAAACTTTGATGTTGTTTTCACCTGATTTTCATGTTTTCCGGGAAAGATTCGCTTTACCTTTTTCTGGATGAAATTTTTCGTCATGATTTTTCAACATGCGGGACCGTTACATCCCTGCCATATTGCCTCCATTCTAAATACTCGAGTGCGCTGTTTCAGACTAAACAGAAGGATGAAATACTGAGAAACAGATTTGCCGGAATTCAAAAGATCATTAAAACAAGGCTAAAAATTGATGAAGGTAAGTTATTTTGTAGTGAAAAGTAAAAAAAAACACGAGCAAGCTATGGGACGATTACTCATGGATCCAAGTCTATTCAAACGGTATTTCAAATTTCTGGTTCCCATACCGAACTGGTTCCGGGAGGATGGTTCCGTAACAGGCAGGATGGTTCTAACCCTCACGGCATCACTTCATATCAGGAGTTCTCTGAGCCAAACTGTCTTTATTTAATCTTCTTGGGGGAATTTAGTTGGGGATTATCGGCGAGTGTCTCAAGTAAGGTTGTAGATGAACATAAATTTTTAACTTTTTTTGTCAAGTTTTTTATACTTGCGGTGCCATGTTGAGATGAGGATGAATTTGGATGAGCGTTCTATCCAGGGAATCGGCATGTGGTCTCCTGACTTGTCAACCTGAATCTTTCCTCGCGTCTTTCCTTGCAAACAGTTATACAGCCTCACCACATCTACCAACAGTCTGGAGATAGATATTTCAGTATCAGTAGTTGTGCTCAATTTCACTAAATTGTGTACGGCCATACAAAGGGGTACTGCGGCCACCCTGTCCGGTGTGTCAAGTGTACGGGCTTGCATGCCACTGAGACCTGCCGGAAGCCACGAGAGCTCCCAGCAAAGAGTGCTCTGTGTGGCGGCCAACACCCTGCCAACTACAGAGGGTGCACCGTGCACACAGACCTGAAGCGGCTGAGGAGCCCCGCTACCGCTACAGGGTCTAAGGCAGCACAGCTCCTTGTCCCGCAGTCCTCCGTCCCTCTTCTTAAGGACTTCCCAGCCCTGGCTTCAGGACATCAGGGTGCACGACGACCAGCGCCTCCTCAGACAGCCCTTCTCATCTCAGCCGCCGCTCAGCTAGGTCTCTCCTATGCCCATTTGGCTGGGGCCAGGGCTGAGTCGCCTCAGTCTTCACCCTTCATCCCTCCTCTCCACCGCCACCGACATAACCTCCGTCCTCTCCTCCTTCATGACAAAGATGGAGACAATGTTCACCCAACTCTTCAACCTTCTGACCCCAATCATAACCCTACTTGCCAATAGATCCCAATAGTGCCTCCTACCCAACATTCTTTATCCTTCCTCCTTTGGAACGCCAATCGCTTACACAACCACAAAGACGAACTCGACGCTCTACTAAACAACAAAATGATAGACGTAGCTCTTATTACAGAAACTAGACTGATCACTAGAAAAAACTGCAACATCCCGGACTTCCTTTTCCTCTCACTATATCAGCAGTATACTGTCCTCCTCAAACTGTAATGTCTCCTGACCAGTTTCAGGCATTTTTCCGAACCCTCGGTCCACGATTCCTATCTGGTGGTGACTATAATACGAAACATCTTCAGTGGGGCAGTAGAGTGGCTAATTCGAGAGGACGAGTCCTCAACCGAATCCTGTCCTCCAGTAATTATGATTACTTCTCTCCTGATTCCCCAACTTACTGGCTAACCGATCCTAACAAACTCCCAGACCTGTTGGATTTCTACGTCTCTTGCGGCCTGGGCGCGCTTCACTCGAATATTTCCTCCGACCACAGCCCTGTTCTTTTGGTATTAGACCTGCATCCTATACCAAAACCTTTACCCCCTTCCCTAACACGAGGTCCTGTTGATTGGAAACTCTTCCAAAACTCTTTGGAAAATTCCATCAACCTCAATATATCCCTTAAAAGCCCAGAAGAGCTTGATGAAGCAGTTTCTTTATTCATAACCCTCATCCAAGAAACTGCTTTGAAATCTTCCTTCCCAACACCTCATCCCACACGTTCCCAGAACCACCTTCCTCAAGACATCCTGAATCTCATCTCCTCAAAGCGTCTTGCTCGAGCCACATGGCAGAGGACACGCTATCCCACAGACCGCCAAACCTATAATCAACTTTCCCGACTTCTCAAACAACAACTCTCATTCTATCGATCCCAAAAATATAACTCCTATCTGTCCTCCTTATCCGAACCCATCACTCTACTGTACAGCAGGGCCATCGCATTGTAGACCACATTTCCTCTTCCCTGGAGTGTAAGAGCTATTGCTCGGGTGCCTTTCTGGACGTGGCTCAGGCTTTCGACCGGGTTTGGCACCCTGGACTGCTCTTCAAGTTAAAAAGACTCCTTCCCCACACTCAACCTCAAGTCCTTCCTTTCTAACCGCTTCTTCAAAGTTCGTCAGGGTAATTAGTACTCTGACATGAGCCTGTTGAAGCGGGGTTCCCCAAGAAAGTGTCCTCGATCCCATCCTCTATACAGTTTACACTGCTGATATTCCTTCCAATCCTAATACTCTCCTAGGAACATTTGCCGACGATACAGCTATCCTTGCTTCCAACCAAGATCCTATCATAGCCTCCCGAAATCTCCAGCAACACCTTCTCCACATAGAGGATTGGTGTCGGCAGTGGCGTGTGAAAATTAATGAAGAGAAGTGTAACCATGTTACCTTCACTCTGAGACGCCTATCCTGTCCTCCGATTTCCTTCAATAACGTTCCGATGCCTGCCTCCAATCAAGTCCGCTACTTAGGGTTCTACCTATACCGAAGACTGACATGGAACCCCCACACACGATTAAAACGACAGGAGCTGAACAGTCGGTTTGGCCTGCTCTAACGGCTGCTCAGCAGACAATCCAGACTTTCTATTGAAAACAAACTGACCATTAACAAGACTATAATAAGACCTATATGGACATACGGACTGGAACTATGGGGTTGTGCTAAGCCATCTAACATCAAGCGTATCCAGTCCTTCCAATCCAAAGTCCTAAGAACAATTGTCGGTGCACCCTTCTATGTGTCCAACCTTACCCTCCATAATGACCTTAAAATTCCTTTTGTTATTGACCTCATCAAGTCCCGCTTCTCCAAATTCCACTCTAACCTTTCCTTCCATGTTAATCCCGTCGCTCGACACTTGTCCTTCCGCTCCCACCCAGATAATCCCCCCAGAAGGCTTAGGCGGTGCTGGCCGAGAGACCTGCTAGGTTAAGATAGCATATATAACTGGGAGTGCTGGTAGTGACCAGCTCTTCTTTCCTTCTTGATCTACCTCCAGAGTAGAACAAGATGGCGGGGGGATCACTCAGCCCCCTATGGCCTCCCCTGCCTCCATTAAGTTGGAGGAATTGGGATGGCAGATAATCGGGGGTGTTTCGAGGGGTCTCGAGCTGAAAGCTATTTTATTATTATAATTATTTTGTACATATTTTATTTATTATTATTTTTATATATTTATTCTTGTATATATTTATTTTTGTATATATTTGCTATTATTTTGTATATATTCATTTCTTTCCACATAATCATATATTTTGTATTACCTGTATACTTGTATTCTTATAGTCAGCATTTCTACTTATTCTTTTTGTACAGATTGTAGAATAAATAAAACATTATTATTAATTTCACTAAATCACCGGAACAATTTGTGTTTTTTCTAACCAAATCCCAAAATATAAATAAAATCCCCTGTGTGGGTGTGCGGACCTTATGATTCCAGATGGAATAAATATATCTACATGGATGTTGTTGGGATTAGGAACCATATAAGGATGACCCCTATTGACTTCCAGCCATAGAGTCGCAAAGAGATTGGGGAGTTTAATGGGAACAGGGTTGGCTTTAACTAAATATGCGTTTACTAAACTCCCACAGGAGAGTCACGAGTCCGAGAGGGTAATAGTCAATGAGCCTCGGCTCATTCTCTAAGGAGACGCTTCTCACTTAATTAGAGAGCCCTATCATACAGATAACTAAATCTGGGCTGGCAAAGTTTGGTCGCATGAGCCTCCACTCTGTCTCTAAGGAGACGCTTCTCATTTAATTAGAGAGCCCTATCATACAGATAACTAAATCTGGGCTGGCAACATTTGGTCGCATGAGCCTCAACTCTGTCTCTAAGGAGGCGCTTCTCACATAATTAGAGAGCCCTATCATACAGATAACTAAATCTGGGTTAGCAACGTTTGGGCCAATGACCCTCCGCTCTGTCTCTAAGGAGGCGCTTCTCACTTTATTAGAGAGCCCTATCATACAGATGACTAAATCTGGGTTAGCAACGTTTGGGCCAATGACCCTTCGCTCTGTCTCTAAAGAGACGCTTCTCACTTTATTAGAGAGCCTTATCATACAGATAACTAAATCTGAGTTAGCAACGTTTGGGCCAATCATACGTGTGTTAGGCACAAGTAGTTATAAAACCTAATTAATAAGCTATATTTATGTATAAATTCTTTTGACATATCCTATTACCATGTATGTACTGGTTTAACGGAAATAAACTTATTATTATTATTAATATTAATTATGTAAGAAGCGTCTCCTTAGAGACAGAGCGGAGGGTCATTGGCGCAAACGTTGCTAACTCAGATTTAGTTATCTGTATGATAGGGCTCTCTAATAAAGTGAGAAGCGTCTCCTTAGAGACAGAGTGGAGGCTCATTGGCCCAAACGTTGCTAACTCAGATTTAGTTATCTGTATGATAGGGCTCTCTGATAAAGTGAGAAGCGTCTCCTTAGAGACAGAGCGGAGGGTCATTGGCTCAAACGTTGCTAACTCAGATTTAGTTATCTGTATGATAGGGCTCTCTAATAAAGTGTGAAGCGTCTGCTTAGAGACAGAGCGGAGGGTCATTGGCCCAAACGTTGCTAACCCAGATTTAGTCATCTGTATAATAGGGCTCTCTAATAAAGTGAGAAGCGTCTCCTTAGAGACAGAGCGGAGGGTCATTGGAGTAGGGGAGATAAGTTACTTTCAGCACAGGGCTAAAGAGCAACTGGGTTAGTATTTTTTTTCATTGCAGGGGCAACTCCCCCCTCCTCACCCTCCCCTCCTCATATGCCCCTAATTTTTTTTTAATTAGCCCACTAGAGCTCCCAAGCGTCTAGAAATCAAATTATTATTGATATTAAATTGATTTGATGTTACTTCTTAAGAAAAAAAAAAACATAATTGACGGGGTTTGAACTCACCACCTTCAGAATATGAGGTTGGCTTGCTAACCCCTCGTCTGTCGTGACATGGTTGGTCTGAACTCTACTAATAGATACTTATCTAGAATATTAGTAGAAGGGAAATGGGGCTTTTGACCCTACGTGAGCCCCCCTCCCACCCCCCTCTCGCCAGCTTCGAATCACCCGCCATCGTACTGCATGCAACGAAAGGAGCCGATCAAATCTGAGAAGAGCCGATCTTTAATGGGTTTCCAGCAATACACCTAGCCCCAACAACAATAAGAAACTGCCTATGATATGGAACCAGTAGAGGGGAATAGCCGATCCTGGCGCAGGAGCAACTGGGCAAGATGGCGGCCGCTCCAGCAGCCAGCTCCCACAACATTAGATGGCTTTGATTACGTAATTATGTCGAAAGCAGCTGCCACCCGTGTCCGGTCAGTTATGTAATAGCCTCCTATTGTAAGAAGTATGTCAAGTACTGTACAGCCTCGGTCATATAAGAAGAGGTATGTCGAAAGAGCCTCACGACACATCCTGAGGTGAACACACACTGGCTATGTACTTCCCCAATGAGCACGCCCTCCCATCTAATAGGAGGTTCTTTGCTCTAAATTGTGATTTTTCTAATCCCCGCTCTTATATATGGAGCTTTACATTGTTATTGCCAGTCAACTGTGAATGGGTAAACAGTCCTGAAGCCGTGAAGTTTTTTATTATATATTGCAACATTTGTCATACGGTGGATAGCGCTTGGGTCTCGCTGTTTAGTAACTTTTTTTGTTAAAAAAATAGTGCTTCATCATGTTCGCATGTGATCAGTGTAACATTGTCGTTGATCGAAAATCAGATTTGGATATTCATAAAGCGTTTACACATGGAGTTAAACCAGCTTTTGTTTGCAAAACATGCTTGTCGAGTTTTACTAGGGATCATAATCTAAAGCGACATGAACTTTGGTGTGGAACGGTCTATATGTGTAAGCACTGCGGGCACGAATTTTCGAACGGATATAACGGGCGCCGTCATGAGTCTGTATGTAAGGACGCTCCGGTTGCTAAAAAATCCCAAAATGAGCCCCTTAAGAAGGTGTTACTAAGACTTGGGCCTGATGAGTGCAACTTGGCCCCATTTCCATTCAAGGTGAACATTTTCCACATTTGCCCTTTTAAGGTGCGGTTAAAGCGCTCAGCAATGCTAGCTTTTTTACCCGAGTACGTTGAATAATGATGAATATTGTACTTCTTCATTAAATTCTGAAATATTGAGTTGTAGAATTCACGTCCTTCATCTGTATGTAACAGATGGGGCATCCGTTTACTGTTAACCAATATACTCTCTAGAGCCTTTGTTACCTCTGGCCCTGTTTTTCGTTTCAGAGGTATTGCCCAGGCATATTTTGAAAATCCGTCTATCACTGTCATTATGTACCTAAATCCCTTATTGATTCGCCAATAAGGCACCATTTCTACAAGGTCAGCCTGCCAAGTGTCATCCACTCCTTTCAAAAGCACCCTGCGCCTAGGGTAATTAACTCGAGCAGGTTTATGTAGTTCGCTGACAACAATCTCCCTAGTAGTTAGAGGTTTTGAAAGTATATTCCCAGTCATGTTGCATGATACTACTAATAGTACAACACTCGCCTCAGTTCAGTTTAAGCAATGAGGGCTCGGGGTTTTTAGCATATTTTGACAGTTCTCGGTGTAAGTACTGCATTGTCACATACCCAGCATTATCATATTTCTTGACAATTTGAGCCAATTCTCTCTGAAGATAACTGAGAGTGACTACATCGTTCCCATCTATAGGTGGGCTGACATTTACAAGTCGTTTTCTGCTGCCGTTGATGAATGCTCCAGGCCAGTTCTTGAGGTCTGTGTAGAACTTTGCCGATTTGTCTACGTATCCTTTAGTGACTGCGTCAGATGCCTCTACTGGCTCCCCCACATTGATTAGCCGTTTCTCATTCATGTTAATTTTGTCCCCCGGCTGCTGCCCCTGACTTATTGTTTTTACTTGAGTGTCGACATAATTTTTAGAAACAGCATCCGATCCTTCAAGTCCCTCTCCCAAATTAATAATTCGTCTATGGTTTACATGAAGGACGTTTCCAGCCTCAACTTGTCTGAATCGGTCTTCTCCTCTCAATGCTTGAACTGCATCGAATAATTTCTGCTGCTTGCGGTAATACCGCTTGCTAACATGTCGTCCGAACTTTCGATGGTCATTGTTGAACTAAATCATCATGTCTTCTCTTGGGGGTGTGATTCATCGTGATCCGCCATGATTAATGTATAATGTCGACTTCTCTCAATTCTTCCGAAATGGATGCAATTTTATTTGAATGAGGTCCTCCTCCTGCGTCCTGACTGGCGATTAACAAGGCCAGACGCTCGCATAATTCATTCGGATCATCCCAACGCTCATATATAGGTCTGCTGTAAGTCATCCATAACCCCGTGCCAGAAAATTGTGATTGTTTAGTCTGACGTGTTTGATAGTGTCTAGCGGCTGTAGGTGGAAAGAGTTTCGAGATGATAGTTTTATACTTTGAACCTCTATTGCCGCTCAGGCCCTTCACTTCACTAAACTGTCGCTTATGAGCATTTGAAACCGTCAGCAGTGTTAAGGCCGAAAAGTGAAATAAACTTTATAAAGACTATGGGGTATATGTGGAGGGGGTGACGCCATGTGTTAAGTGCATGTACTTTGTATAGTGGCCACTAGAGGTCACGGTGGCCATTGTTGTTCAGTTAACCTGACCGGTCGGACGAGTCAAGTGCAGTCTGGCTGTCTGTAGAGAGGTGCCCTCAACCCTTTGCTGTACAACTCACCACCACCTCGACCAGTGCCTGCCCTCAGCCCTTGCTGCAGGTATTGGTCAAGAAGCCCCAGAAGACGGACCCTCAACCCAGACGCATTGTGACGAGGCAGCTCCTTGGCGTCTCCACGCGACCGCTCACCTACCCCGGACATTTTAGTATTATTTGTTTTATCATTTTTTATATTTGATTCGTTTCGTTTTGTTTCCATTCATTTAGTATTTTTTTTCATTATTATAATTTGTTTCGTTAAACTATATACAGTCCACTTTATTTTGTTTTCAATTACCTTCTCTCAATTATATTATTTAGTTGCTTTAGGTATTAACAAGCAGTTCCTTATATTTATCTAAATCCTCATTCGTGTAAGTCTTCGGTTCTTTTAAAAACAAAAGTTGATAGAGCCCTGGCGTTCCCTCATAAAATTGGTCATTGACTGTTAAATCATTATGGTCCACCTGTACGCTAGTATCACCCAATGTTAATCCCCCGCTAGGGAGAAAGCGAAGTCCATAGCGATCGTCCAAGTCTCTTGTTTGACCGCTCAGGAACTTTTTTATATATGGATGCAAATAAGGTCCAATGTTGCTATGTTCTAACAGCTGCTCAACTTCCTCCTTACCAGCCGATGTTTGCGACAAACGTTGTGCCTCTTCTACAGGTGTACGGGGTGGCGATGAACTTTCAAATACTTCTTCGAAAAGTTGTTCAGTCTCTTCGTCATCAGGAGTAGCAGTGAATGTCGGAGTGTAAAGCTGAAATTTTCTTTTCCCCAATGTTCCACTTGTTGGTGTAATGGTAGTGGGTAAAAGTGTTTCCTCTGCATATATTCCTAATTTCTCTGATTTCGGTGCAATCGAGGTGGGGAGATGAGTCTGCTTCACGCCCTTAATTTCTGCCATTGATGGGGAAATTTTATCTCTTTTCAGAGTTTCACTTAATTCTTGAAGAGGTTTAGTAACAGGTTCGAATGTTTTTTCCAGTGATTCCTGGGTCTCTAGAGATCCTCTCTTGATAGATTTGAATTTTTTTCTTAAACCTTTAGAGGTCTCTATAATATCGCGTACTATTGAACGTTTCATTTTAAACTGAGGAGAGAAGCCATTTACTACATTAATATAAATGTGTCAAAACCCTTCCGGTACCTCCCCCTGTCCACCTCCCGGGTTTTATCAAGGACAAAGAACCCATATGGGTCGTCGTCCCAACATAGAGCACACATTTTTTCAAACAAATCAAATGTAAGATCACCCGAGCTGACGTGATCTTGATAAATATGTTTTAAATTTAACAGATCTTGACGAAAAAGTATTAAAAAGTTGGCATTGTCTCTAATTAAATGTTTGGGTATGTGCGCATATGTTTGCCCAATATAAATAGGGTATATAGACTTATGCCGTCCCATGCTAAAATATTTTCTGATTATATTGTGGTTATCAAGGCTGACGTCATCAAATACAAAGACCGATTGAGGTTTTGCATCTTCCAATTGTATCATAGTTTCCGAGTCATCGAATGTGTAATAGCCAATTTCAGGAACCGTGTCCATAACCTCTTTCAAAAAAGTGTATTTGCTCTGTGATAAAGATCGAGAGTAAACGTAAACATTTTCAAAACGAAGGCCATTTTCATCGAGGAGAAGGCTAATGATCAAATTGGTTTTCCCCGATCCACTAGCTCCGCAAACAATTATCAGGGGGCTTGCTGGTAACAGACTCGTCGTGGATTCCACATTTTCATTGTAGTTGGGAAGAAGATTAACAACTTTCAGTTGTAAAGGCTGAGACTCCAAATGCATCTCGGTAAATGAAACCTCTTGGGTAGAAGCAACTGTATATAAATTTATGGGGGCAGTGCAACATGCAGTCATGAGTTACAGCTTTACCCTTTCGGGTGCCGAGAACATTTTAAGTGCAGACATTTTTTCCGCGATAGACCTATCAGGTGGAGAGTATTCGATTGGACTTTTAGGTTTTACCACATATAATTCAATACCTAACATTATTGAGGGGAAGAATGACATGTTCTATTATGGCGATGAAAAAATTAAAATACCAATGGGGACGTATGAGTTGGAAGCGCTCGCAGATTATTTACAAGAACATATGACATTCAGGAGAAAAGGTGATCATCTTTAACACCTAACCAAGTCAGCGGATTAGGCAATGCAGGTTGGATGATGCCCAAGAAAGATGGTGCTATTTCTATAGACAAAGACGGCCATTTTAATGTATGCCTCCCCCTCAACACTCTCATGGGATTTCTAAGTGATTTCACTAAAGTGATTATCCACTCAAAGCACGAGCTTATTCTAATTAGGTCAAAGAGTGAAGCAAATTCAATTTTGGAAGACAAGGTTCAACTCACTTTGGCCAAAGTGAACTGGATAGTTCCGCATATAAAAGTATCCGATGTACAAAGATTACGGCTATTACGGATTTTAGACCGAGATCAGACGTTGACAATTCCTTTCCGATCCTGGGAATTGTCAGAGTACCCTGCCCTACCAGAAAACACAGAAAATACATGGAGTGTCAAGACACGTTCAGCACTCGAAAAGCCTCGATACATAATTGTAGCCTTTCAGACAGATAGAGTTGACAACAAGGGGAAGGATTCGAGCCAATTTGATGCATGTAACTTGTCCAATATTAAATTGTATCTAAACAGTGAAATGTTTCCATACGATGATTTAAACCTTGATTTTGATAAAGGGCGATATGCTCTCCTTTACGATATGTATCAATGATTTCAAATGAGCTATTATGGTAAGAATTATGGTGAACCACTACTCTCTAGAAAGGACTTTAGTGAGATCGCCCCCATTATAGTTCTTGATGTATCACGACAGCAAGACACTTTGAAGATTGCCACTGTTGATATTCGTTTGGACCTTCATGCGACCAGGCCATTTCCTCCGAATACTCGAGCATACTGTCTCATAATACACGATAAATTAATTGAATTGAATCCTCTTACAGGCCTTGTGAGGAAGCTATAAAAATACTGCGTGAAAGGGGGAGCCTCACCTTGTGAGGAAGCTATAAATAGACTGTGAAGGGAGCCTCACCATTAGTTTTCCATCTACCCGCCGCAAACATGGATCATCAGTTCGCGATTGAGGATTTCCAAGGTTATCAGGGGGACGGTGTATTTATTGTCAAGGAGCTGACAGTTCTCACACACAATATATCACTTCACTGGTTTTTCCTCCCACCTCAGAATGCTGACGAATCTTTGCAAACTAGTCGTGTAAATCAATGGGTTAAGAAGCATATTCATAATATTCCTTGGGAGTATGGAGATACGGAATATACAAGTCTTGAGGACTTCTTGCGTACAGCTACTGCATCATCCAAATTCATCTGGGCGAAAGGACTGGAGAAGTGTGCGTTCCTTGAAAATATTGCTCAATAACCAGTTTATGACCTACACGACTATGTTTGTCCGAATTTGAAAAAATTTCCCCCACACGAGACTACTTGCATTTTCCATGGCGGGACATCCTACACTTGTTCACTCAATCAAGCCTTCAAGTTGGAGGATTGGATAAGCAAACATCCGTCTCAAACTGATTTGTTCAATGAAATGGTTCGTGAAAAAACCTTTCGTAAATCTACTAATAAAGTGCTGGCTTTTCATGGGTTTGTGAAACACTTAAATGATAATGCGGTATGTGTCTACTGTAACCTGAAATGTGATAAAAGTCAGACGGTCTGCCCGCACATGTACCATAAGAGGCACAGCCCTTCATGTTATTGGTTTAACCAGTGTTAAAATGGATGCAGCTTTAAAGAAACTTTCTCAAACTTATATCTGGAATTTGGAGCCAGAGGATCTAAAGGAGTTACCACCAGCCCTGGTCCTACATCTTTACGACTATGCTATTGAGCACCTATGGGACAAGCTACCCGATAATTGGCGTGCGGAGCCGGGGTTCCAGATGTGTCGCAGATGTACTCAACACTTTAGGTCTTCTTCTGACCAGATCGATGGCCCCACACCCATGAAGAAAGATTGTATACTTTGTTTGAAATTATAAGTGTATATATAAACTGAGTATAATAAATATTTTATTCCATGTATATTGCTACTAATTTTTAACCCCCAAATGTTCCAAAACATTACTTATAATAATTGAAAAAAGGGAAATAAATAAACGAAATCAAGAAACATGGTCATTTATTCATAAACAGAGCATACATTTCGTTCCAATCAACAGTATTTAAATTTATACAAGAATCGTCAGTAGTTAGCTGTGATGGAAAGAATTCGAAACCTTTGGATATTATTGTTGACAAAAGGTTTAAATAATAGTCAATTTTCTCAATTAACTTGAGGAGGCATACCACTTCACACGTGCTGAGCTTGATTTCAGGGAGTGATGACACGGATATGTGCGGAGAAGAGCTGTTGACGCACATGGTGATCCACGGGTATGAGTTTGAAATACTCACATTTCGGTTTCTTCCTGTGAGCCCAAATTTTAAAAGCATGTTTCGTATTCGAAGAGAATCTTGGGGGGTCTCATTTGCCGGCCTTTTTCTCCCTTTTGGCTTGATGTAGTTGTGAAGAACACTCGTGTTGGTAGAGAAGGCTGCCCAATCTGCATTGTCCAGATGAAGAGATATTTTCTTGTGACAAAATACCACAACAGGTGATTGGTTGAGAAGGCCAATCTTAATAACCTTGGTTTTTGACCTATTGAGGGGGAACTCTGTCGCTAGATTCAACTCCATTGCAGCTCCAAAGAACAACTGGACATATTTTTCCCTCTTGGGAGTATATCCATCTCCCCCAAAGGCAGATATTTGTTAATGCGCAGGCGCATCCCGTCTACGGTATTAAGACTCCACCCGCTTTTTTGCATTTCTGTAATTAGTTTTTCAAATGACGCATCTAAATAATCATCAAGGTTGGTGTCCGTATGCACGGGCTTATTTTTAGTTTTAAAGGCCTTATCTGACTTATCCCCGGCCACATTTTCAAATAGGCATTCAACCATGAAATTTACTTTTAGAGATTTGTGATGGTTCAGCTCTTCAATGATTTTACTTTTTAAACATTCACGCACATCTTTCAAAAAGCCTTCCAGGTCGCCGTATTTATCAGATCGAATGAAATACGATCTAACACGCCCATCAAAACATGTTTCATATGGGGCCAAGTTGCACTCATCAGGCCCAAGTCTTAGTAACACCTTCTTAAGGGGCTCATTTTGAAATTTTTTAGCAACCGGAGCGTCCTTACATACAGACTCATGACGGCGCCCGTTATATCCGTTCGAAAATTCGTGCCCGCAGTGCTTACACTTATAGACCGTTCCACACCAAAGTTCATGTCGCTTTAGATTATGATCCCTAGTAAAACTCGACAAGCATGTTTTGCAAACAAAAGCTGGTTTAACTCCATGTGTAAACGCTTTATGAATATCCAAATCTGATTTTCGATCAAGGACAATGTTACACTGATCACATGCGAACATGATGAAGCACTATTTTTTTAACAAAAAAATTTACTAAACAGCGAGACCCAAGCGCTATCCACCGTATGACAAATGTTGCAATATATAATAAAAAACTTCACGGCTTCAGGACTGTTTACCCATTCACAGTTGACTGGCAATAACAATGTAAAGCTCCATATATAAGAGCGGGGATTAGAAAAATCACAATTTAGAGCAAAGAACATCCTATTAGATGGGAGGGCGTGCTCATTGGGGAAGTACATAGCCAGTGTGTGTTCACCTCAGGATGTGTCGTGAGGCTCTTTCGACATACCTCTTCTTATATGACCGAGGCTGTACAGTACTTGACATACTTCTTACAATAGGAGGCTATTACATCTAATGTTGTGGGAGCTGGCTGCTGGGGCGGCCGCCATCTGGCCCACTTGCTCCTGCGCCAGGATCGGCTATTCCTCTCTACTGGAACCTGCATACGATTTTTATTTCTCAATACTGACCAGATTGTACTCATAAATTTTTCTTATAATCACGATAGTTATAACGCAGTCACATTCATCATAAAAAAATGCTTCTGAATATGCTACAAAATTTTCATAATTTACGTAAATTTTCCAAAATCTAAACAAATATAAATCGCATGAAATATAAAATAATATGACTAAATAAAAAAGAAATATATGAAAGGATGTAAGATATGTATAGGACTTTAAGAAAAAACAGTTGAGTGGAGTAGGCGTTGTATGTGAGGGAAAAAACCTGTGACAAATAATGAAAAAATAAATATACTAAAATAATAAATAATCCCGGGTTTTGTGGCTATGAAGATGAATCGGTAAAATGACTGTTGTATTGGGTCATCGTAAGTGTTTTGGCTCTCAACTCCATATATGCGGGAAAGGAGGGCTGAATTGTGGGGTCCATGAGATGTGGATGAGGATGGAACAATAATACTAATATATGAGTTCTCAAATACCGGTAGGGACTGTGATGTATATGAGACGAAAGGCTTGGGACTTGAAAAATAAATACAGAAATGGTGTTCGGGTTAGGGTTACTTTAGAGTTTAAGATATACTTTAGAGGGAAACCGGGGAAAGAATTTAGCTGAGGAAGTATATTGAAGAGTGGTGGGGTTTTTAAAATGTGTCCGAGCGACTTCTGAGTTTAGATTTGCGGAAGTTGCAGTTGAGTGATGTGTATAGGGATAGGTGAACAATTCCGAATTTTTGTGAAGTGTTGTGTCGTGACGATATATTGGATCTCTCGGAAGGATTCTATTGTAGGAAATATGCATAGTCTCTGATTTGTAGAAAAGTACATCGCAGCTAATTTCTGATAATGAAATGTTACAAGGCCTACCATTCAAAAAATATTAGTATCTCTACTATAAATAATTATCCGGCTCAGTGGGTAAAGTTTTCAATGACTTCTTCTTAGGATGGCTATATAAGAGTTCCTATTGTAGTCTATGGACACACCTTATATGATTCTTGTACGTTGGGGCTGTGTTATAAAATAGTTCTTAAACTGACCTCGTTTGTGATGAAAGGGTCTAGAGTCTTGCCTTCATCAGTATGAAATCTTAGGAAAAATACTTGAATATGAAATTACCCCCGGCTTTTGCAGTTATGAAGATGGGTTGACAGGTACCAATGTGAGTGAGTCTACACAGCAGAGATCCTAGGTTAGAGTTCTATTGGTGTTCAGATGTGTGGGAGTGGGTTCTGAATATATCCGGAGTAGTGTTGTGCAGGGGGGTGTCTGTATGATTTAAGTTAATTTAAAATACGGTGTAAATGAAGGCCTGGCGTACACCGGGGTCCTAGGATCAGAGGATCGGAAGTATGAATATCGAATAGGTTGTAGTGATATGAGTGAAGAGGAGTTGGGTGAATGGTTTTGGGACATATAAAAGAAAAGGCTAATAGTAAAACTGATACTGGCTGGACGATGATGAAGAAAGTCCCTTGGGTGATGCAAGTGTGTAGGTATGTCTGAGTGAAGGTTTAGAGGGATAGTGAGGTGGGATAGAAGTGGTTTGAATGAGAAAGAAATGTTGACGGGGCAGTAGTCTACACTTGTAGGGTTCTGACTTGATATGATGTTGGGGAAGTAGAAGTGGAGAGCAGAATATTGGGATGGATTGGTCGTTGTCAGAATTGTGCGGGGATTTGAGAAGGTTAGGAGAGCAATTACAGTAGAGGACGGTTGGTGGAAGGAGAAAGAAATTGTTTTGACCGCTATAAACGAGGATTGGAATATAGTAGAGATGCTAAGTAAGTTAAGTGCTGGAGATGAGAAGTAGTATGTAACATAACGTAAGTTAAATATACTGCATGTTAGCATAAGAATTTCTCCATGAGACCCCTGGAAAGATACATCTAGATCTAAAGATTAGTCCGCGTGTGTGGGCGGGTCTGTATGATGGTGTATGAGTAAAAGGTTTTAGAAGTAGAGATCAGAAAATTGGTTAGGACAAGTTGAGAAAAAAATTAGACAATTGATGTGGGGAAGTAGAAGTGAGTCATAAAAATTAGGAGAAAGACCTGAGGATTAGGTGTGGGTTGCAAAGTCTCTGCCGGATTGGAAGAAGTACAATTTGTCTGAGTAAGTAGAACTATAATTAAAGATTATGTTTTAGAATAATTGATGTGGGTATGTGCATTGAAGATGATTTGAGGTGGGTAAGTATGACTGATTCAGAGGGAGAGGCTAATGGACGTAGAATGTAGGTTTATGTATGGGTAGACCGGGTTATGATGAAAATGTCAGACGATCTAGGGAGGTTCTAGGTGTTGAACAGGGGCGAAGCATGATGGCTAAGAGTAGTGGACTATGATGAAATCTAAAGAAAATTGCTTGGATGTGTGCCTGAGTAAAAGGTTTAAGAAGAGAATGAGGTGGGGAAGCATAAGTGAGAAAATTAAGATGGATTGGCTACGCCGCTATACTGAAGATAGAGAGTAGTGATTCGGAGGGTGAGCGGGGGTATTGAGATGGGGAAGCACACTGGATGTGTTAATTGACGTGGGGATGTAAGATTAAATCATGAAATAAAATTCGTGAAGTATGCCTGCAACGACATGTTTGAACATGTAGGCGATTTTTCCATCATAATACTCCAGTTTAAAATAATACTGAATACAATGATGATGATGATGATGATAGGACATGATAAGGTAGACTACACGAATGCAGGGTTCGACATGCTAGATCATGCAAGTGCCTGTTCAAGGTCACGAAATCAGTCTTAAAAAATATAAAGTCACACCTAATTGATTTAATATCAATAATAATTTGATTTCCAGACGCTTGGGAGCGCCAGTGGGCTAATTTAAAAAAATTAGGGGCACAGGCGAGGGGTGGGTTAAAAATTTAAAGTAGGGTTTAGAGGGAGAGCAGAAACTTATTGGGGTTTAGAGGGAGAGCGGAAACTTATTGAGGTTTAGAGGGAGAGTGGAAACTTATTGAGCTGGGGATGTACGATGGTGAGTGATTCGGAGCTGGGGAGGGTGGGCGAGGGTTGGTGATGGGGGTAATGGGTCACATGACCCCGTGGGGTCAAAGGTCATGAGGGGCAACTGCGCCAGAAGCCCCATTTCCCTTCTACTAATATTCTTGATAAGTATCTATTAGTAGTGTTCAGACCAACCATGTCACGACAGACGAGGGGTTAGCAAGCCAACCTCATATTCTGAAGGTGGTGAGCTCAAACCCCGTCAAGTATGTTTTTTTTTTCTTAAGAAGTAACATCAAATTAATTTAATATCAATAATAATTTGATTTCTAGATGCTTGGGAGCTCTAGTGGGCTAATTTAAAAAAAAATTAGGGGCATATGAGGGGGTGAGGGGGGGGGGGGGGGGGTTGCCCCTGCAATGAAAAAGGATACTAACCCAGTTGCTCTTTAGCCCTGTGCTGAAAGTAACTTATCTCCCCTACTCCAATGACCCTCCGCTCTGTCTCTAAGGAGACGCTTCTCACTTTATTAGAGAGCCCTATCATACAGATAACTAAATCTGAGTTAGCAACGTTTGGGCCAATGAGCCTCCGCTCTGTCTCTAAGGAGACGCTTCTCACTTTATTAGAGAGCCATATCATACAGATAACTAAATCTGGGTTAGCAACGTTTGGGCCAATGACCCTCCGCTCTGTCTCTAAGGAGACGCTTCTTACTTTATTAGAGAGCCCTATCATACAGATGACTAAATCTGGGTTAGCAACGTTTGGGCCAATGACCCTCCGCTCTGTCTCTAAGGAGACGCTTCTCACTTTATTAGAGAGCCCTATCATACAGATAACTAAATCTGAGTTAGCAACGTTTGAGCCAATGACCCTCCGCTCTGTCTCTAAGGAGACGCTTCTCACATTATTAGAGAGCCCTATCATACAGATAACTAAATCTGGGTTAGCAACGTTTGGGCCAATGACCCTCCGCTCTGTCTCTAGGGAGACGCTTCTCACTTTATTAGAGAGCCCAATCATACAGATAAGTAAATCTGAGTTAGCAACGTTTGCGCCAATGACCCTCCGCTCTGTCTCTAAGGAGACGCTTCTTACGTAATTAATATTAATAATAATAATAAGTTTATTTCCGTTAAACCAGTACATACATGGTAATAGGATATGTCAAAAGAATTTATACATAAATATAGCTTATTAATTAGGTTTTATAACTTTTTTTTTTTTTTTTTTTTTGCATTGGAGGGGGAAATGCTGTGACGCACATCCAGGGAAGGTAGCCCTGGATAGTGTGGGACTCGAGCCGATTCACCATACCCACTAAAACCCCCTCCTTGCCGATCCTGATTCCCTTCCGCGGAACTGACGATCTGTCATTACTTCGCGGAAGGGAGGAAGGGTGGCTGGTAACGCCCCTTCTTCTGTTTTATTACCGCTACTGTTCCTTGTCAGCCCTCTCCTGAAGGGCCAACCCGCCCATGATGAGCGCTGCAAAATCGCAGCCTTCATCCCACGACTCCTGGGAGCGCAGCATAGCGTCCACGTAACTGGTAGCAGTCAGTGGGGCGCTCATGCTGCACTCCAGATTTTTCCTTCCCTCCTCAAATCTGGGGCATTTGAGGAGGACATGCTCCGCCGACTCCGTCTCACCAAGGCACGCGGGGCAGTCTGGTGTTGTTGCTGCCCCGATTTTGTGGAGGTACCCCCGGAACCCACCGTGTCCTGTGAGTACCTGGGTGAGGTGGTAATTTACCTCCCCGTGCTTCCTGGTGAGCCAAGGTTCGACTCGAGGGATGAGCCGATGGGTCCACCGTCCCTTTGTGGACTAGTCCCATTCTTCCTGCCACTCCCTAATTGTCCTGGCCCTCTCTGGCTCTGCTGGACCAGGGCTGGCCCCCGCGTCCTGATAGAAGACCCGGTTTCCCCTGCGGTCGAAGCGCTGCACCACCTCTTCCACCTGAACCGGGTCTTGTTTCCTTTTGAAATGTCGCGTACGCTCCTGTGCCAGTAGGTCAATGGGGGGCAGCCCAGCAATTACATAGGCAGCGTCGCCAGAAACTGTTCGGTAGGCGCATGCGACTCTCAGTGCGCTCCGCCTGTGAGCGGGGGCGAACAGCCTCAGGTATGACGGAATCCTCGTTGCATCTGCCCATGTCGGGGCCCCGTGCAGAAGGATGGATGTGCTGACTCCTGCCAGCAGTCTTCTCCTGCTCTGCCTAGGGCCACCGACGTTGGGCAGAATTCTCGAAATCGCCGCCGATGTCCTGGCGGCCTTCGCTCCCACGTATCTGAGGTGCTCCCTAAAAGTGAGCCTCTGATCCAGCATTACTCCCAGGTACCTGATTGCCGGTTGGGTCTCGATGGTATAACCCTGGAAGGTCAGTGACATGTTGGTTCTGGCCTTCCTCCCGGTGAAGAGTACTGCATCCGTCTTGTGGATGGCCAGGGAAAGGCCCACAGAGCTCATCCAATGGTGTATCCGCTCCATGGCAGCCTGGAATTTGCGTTCCAGGTTTTCCAGATCATCAGCCACTATGACGATCCCTACATCGTCAGCATACGCCACCAAGGTAAGGTCTTCGGGCATTGGCATGCTCAGCAAGCCATTGTACAGGATGTTCCACAGTGTGGGGCCAAGGACTGACCCTTGTGGAACTCCTGTAGTGACCTTGAATTCCCTGGTTCCGTCAGTGGTGTCCGCGAACAGCATCCTCTCGCTTAGGTAGTTCCTGATGATCTTCATCAGGTACCTGGGGATCTTGAAGTCCCGTAAGAGGCTCTCCCAGATCTTGTCCCACCGAGCCGAGTTGAACGCATTGCTGATGTCCAACGTGACCGTAAGGCAGTGCTTCCGGTTCCTTAGCGTCCCGGTTATTGCTGCACACACCAGATTCTTCACCTCTTCCACTGCATCTGTTGTTGACCTCCCTGGTCGAAACCCGTACTGATTGTCGGTAAGGCCGGCCTCCACATGCTCGCGCAACCTCTCGTGGATGATGCCTTCCAGCACCTTCCCCGCTGTATCAAGGAGGCAGAGGGGTCTGTATGCCGAGGGATCACCTGGGGGCTTTCCCGGCTTCGGGATCAGGACAAGACGTTGCCTTTTCCATCGACCAGGGATAACCCCCGCTCTCAAACACTTATCGTACACGTCAGCGAAGACCATTGGCCTGGCCTTCATTGCTGCTTTCAGGGCTCGGTTTGGGATTTTATCCAGCCCGGGTGACTTGTTGGTACCGACGTGTCGACAGGCTCTTTCAATTTCCTCTCTTGTGACAGGGGGGATGTCGTTTGGCCCGCCTTCATCCATCTCTAATGTTGGCACGCCGCTGCAGGGGAAGAGGCATTCCACGATGTTCTGGACCTCCCCTGGCTCCATCTTTGGCTGGCTCTTGTGGAGCTTCTTGGTCACGATCTTGTAGGCCCTACCCCATGGGTCTGCGTTCAACTCGGCACACAGCTCCGTCCAGCAGGTTCTCTTGCTCTTCTGAATCTCCTTGCGCAGGTTTCGCCTGGCCTCGGCGAACTTTTGCCGGAGCACTTCCGCGCTACCCCATTTCTTTTCCTTGCTCTTTGGTACTGGCGCCTGACGGAGTGGCATTCATTGCGTAGAGCTGCGATGGTGTCACTCCACCAATATGCCGGTGGGCCCCTGATGCAACCCTTGCTGACTCGCATGGTGACGTCGCACGCACGGGAGAGCCAGAGCATGACGGCCTCTACCTGCTCGGCGGCGCTCCTTGCGCCGGCGCTGTTAGTCTCAGGCGGCCATAGCTCCAGTGCCTGATTGAAGGTGTCCGTCTGGAAGTCCCTAACGTTTCAGTGGGGTGAGCCTAACCCTCTGTCTCCTCTTCGAGTGAGTCTCTTGACAGGGTACACCTCGAACAGGATCGCCTGATGGTCGCTGGCGGTGTACCCCTGACCCACTCTCCAGCCCCCACCCCCCTTGTACAGGGTAGGGGAGACGAAGGTAAGGTCCACGATGGACCCCGTACCTATCCCCGTGAACGTCGGGACATTTCCCACATTCAGCAGCACCATTTTTTTTTTTTTTTATTGGGTGCCCCTGACCCCCTGAGGGGGGTCACATCACCCTATTTTCGTTGGGGGAATGGGTAACCTTCTCCCGTTTATTTACAATATACAATATACAATATTTACATGATGCTATGGACGGCCGTGGACCGGCTCGATGGCTACGGTCCATGGTCGTCCTTGGTTTTCGGCGTTTTATGCCGAGTGAGCTCGGGATCTTGTCGGGGGTTCTTTTCTGCCTGCTTTCCTAAGCCGGGGGCAGCCGCCGTAGCGCCTGTCGGCGGTCGGCGGGGCCCCCGGCGCCGGGTTAGAAGGCTTTCTTGATTCTCCGCCAGGAGGAGACGAACCGACCAAAAGCCAGGTAACCAGCCTCCGACATCAGTCCCGGCAGGTCTAGTCCCAGATACGAACCTGTCCGGCGGATCAGCGCCGCCCTGGGCCCGTCGTATAGCGGGCATTCGAGGACTACGTGTTCCGCAGTCTCGACGCCGCCACACGAGCAGGCAGGGCTGTTCTTCCTCTTAAAGAAGAAGAGCTTGGTGTTGAAGTCGCCGTGACCTGTTAGCACCTGTGACATCCAATGGTCTGGTTGTATCCATGGGGAGTCAAGGCGCGTCTGGACGTTCGGGAAATAGGCGAATGTTGTTCGGCTATCTGTCGATCGCGCCCAACGCTGTTGCCATCTTTCCACGATCCATTCCTGGACAATGCCCCTCAGGCGCTCTGGTCACGCCTGTCCTTGCATCTCCTCCTCCAGGGCTTGACGCAAGGCCACGTCCGTGTCTGCCTCCAGTGGTAAACCGCGTCTGCAGAAGTAGGAGGCGACGGCCCCATCCAATACTAGGTCTATGGGTGGAGCCCTATCATCAGCATGGCCGCTGTCTTGCTAGGAGAGAGGGTTAACTTGTTCAGTCGGCACCAAGTATCCGTAAAGTCGATCGCGGCTTGGGCTCGGGCGATTAGAGTGGCGCGACTGTCAGCGTGCACCGTGACCACTAGGTCGTCAACATAGGCTATTGCCCTATGTCCACGAGTCTCGAGGTCACGAAGCAGTCCGTCAAAGAGTATGTTCCAGTGTTGGTCCGAGGACCGAGCCCTGGGGACACCCTCTGGTGACGTTCACTGTAGTGCTGGTGAATTGAGCCCGAATAGGTTCCTGGGTATTCCCACAGACCGTAGTCGCAAGAGGACGGCGGGCCACCAGGCGCAGTCGAAGGCCGCGGCTATGTCGAAGAAGATGCAGAGAGAGTATTTCCCTCTGCCCTCTCCGACATCCGCCCTCAGCATTCTCAACGCATCCTCAGTGGATCTGCCTCTCATGCATCCGAATTGTCTGTGCGACACAAAGGCCTGTACTCGGGCCCGAATTCCGGAGAAGATCAGAGTCTCCAGCACCTTGCCAGAGACTGGGAGTAGGCTGATTGGTCTATAGCTACCCGCCAAGGAGAGGTCCCTGTCCCCAGGCTTGACAAACGTGCACACAAGTGCCTGTTTCCAAGCACTCGGGAAGTGGCCGGTCCTTAGGCAGGAGTTTACCAGATGAAGAAGATCCGCCTTTATGGCCGGGAATGCTTTCTTGATCATGGCGTCGTCTATGAGATCCATCCCAGGGGCGCCGCCATTCCTCTGCTTCCCAACCGCCAGACTTAGATCTAATTCATCCCAGTCCGGAGCGTCCTCCGTATCCGGCAGGGCACGGGCAGTCTCTCTCATAATTACCTGGGCGGGGGAATCCTCCGTCGGGTCGTCCGCCGGGAAGGCCACCCCCAGGTACATCCTTCCTGCCTCCTCCAGGGACAAGGCGTAAACGTCCCCGTCCCTGATGGAGGCCACCGGGGCGACCGGCCTGAGCCTCCCAGTGGCGACCCGGTAAGGGATCCCCCACGGGTTTCTAACACTTTCCTCCTCTATAAAATTTCTCCAGCTTAACTTCTTCGCGGTGGCGATGCTTCGGCTGTAGGCATTATTCAATTGTCGGTACTCTTCCCGCCTTATCGCCTTCAGAAGTAGGTTCCCGCACCGTTGGTACCTACGCCTGGCGCGGTATACAACCCTCTTAGCGAGGGTAAGCTCCTCACTCCACCAGGGAACCTTTTTGAACCTGTTGACCTTCCTGGGGATGGTTTCGTCGGCAGCTCGGAGTAATATACTACCAAGCCGCTCAACTCCCTCCTCGATCTGGTCAACAGGGTCAAAGCTCCTGAGGCCTTCCCAATCCTCGTCACAGGAGTAGGTAGCAACGGCGGTCACAAAGGCGTTTGAGATGGCCTTGCGTGTGGCAAAGCGCGGGTCTCTAGGTCTGACCGCGCACCTCTCCTTCGCCTTACAGTACTTGGCGATGTGTCCGAAGCCTTGGCACCTACGGCACCGTGTTACGTCCAGACAGTCCCTGACCCTACATGGATACCACTTACCTAGGGTAATGGTTCCCGCAGAGACAAGTTCTCTCCGGATTTCTGACGGGGCCTCTGCTACCCAGTTTGTGGTCGGGCCACCCTTTGGGGGGCCTTTCCTGTAAACCGGGGTGATTCCTTTATACTCCGGGTTCGCCGCTAGGATCCTTCTAGAGAGGTCCTCTCCCGACCAGCTGGCAGGGACGTCAAAAAAGACGACCCTGGGTTTTCGTCTGTTGAGCGCCTCGGCCTTCAGGCCTGCTGCCTGAAGAGCCGGTGAGCCCAACAGGGACGTCAGCTCGGCCGGGGTGGACACCTGTAGGAGGAGCCCTCCTCTCCTGGTGGGTTTAGCCGAAGACACCTTGATCCCGAGCTCACTCGGGTCCACCTGCTCCAGAGCTGCCTCCAACCTCCTGCCGTCGTTCTCCTGCCGGAAGGTAACGACAGCCCTATAGCTGGTGGCTGGGCGGGCCACCCCTTCGGCCGTCAGCTCCTTCCTCAGCCGACTGATGATATCCGCCTTCGTCTTCTGGGGGGGCGCTGTCCTGGGTGGGGGCTTCGGGGCGGCGGGTGGGGCTGCTGGAGTCGTCTTCTTTTTCTGTTTCCTGCTAGTCACCGTGGTCCACGCTATAGCTGGGTACTCGGCGTCCGTGACCGGGGGTGGGGGGGGGAGAGGAAGGGAGGGGGATCTCAACCATTTCCATCCTTTGGCTGGATGCGGAGGGGGGGGGCCGTGGGTGGGGAGGGGCGGGGTGGGGGTGTGGCACCAGGTGCGGGGTTTGGAGGGGGGGCAGCACTTGTAGGCGACCTTTCCGCCGCTCCTCTCTTCTTCTTCTTCGCCTGCCTCTCCGGCTCCTCTTCCGGCAGAGTCCTGTTCTGGGGGTGGGGGTCTACTGGTCCCATGGGAGGGAACCGCTGGGGGAGACCGGCCAAGCCAGCGGCGATTGTAGTCGCCACCGATTCGGCCAGACCCCCCGCGATCTCCCTCGCCATCCGGACTTTGGCCTCAGCCACCTCCTGCGCCGCAGACATCAGGACCAGGAGGCGGGTGATCCTACTGTTCACCCGCTCGCAGTCCTTAATGCTGGCCTTACTGCGCCGGAGGATGGTCGAGATCTCCGCCTGGACGGCGTGGGCCTCGTCCATCGGGTCCTTCTGGCACTCCTCTGGTACATTTCCTCTGTGTTCCATTGACCTTCCAAATGGCCCGGCATCCGACGTGGGGTCCACTGACATCTGAACCCTGGCTGGCTCTGACTGGGGTGGTGGGGGGGAGTGGGGGGGCCTATCTACACTCCCTCCACTCCGTCAACTTTCACTTGACAGACCCAAGCCAAGCTCAACTTAAAAATTCGAAAATTTACCTTCCTGCGGATTCCGATCCGCTGGTCAGAAAGTGATGAAATTTTCAGGGATTGTCCCCGTGAACACCTGACCGGATTCTACAGCGACAGAATTTCACTTTTCGAACTTTTTCCCGGCACTACACCAACCGACTACGGAGCGCTTAGAGAGAGGTCTGTACTCAGTCACTGCCCAGACTAGACTCCCATTCAGCAGCACCAAGTCCAATAAGGCGAAAGCCTCCAAGAGAGCCTTCCCTCTTGGGTTGGTGCCCCTGCTGCCCCACTCGCTTGGTGCCCCTGCTGCCCCACTCGCTTGGTGCCCCTGCTGCCCCACTCGCTTGGTGCCCCTGCTGCCCCACACTTGTGCCTAACACACGTATGATTGGTAGTAATAACAAAAATATTTAAAAAAGTGAAATTAAATTAATAAAAACTGAATAAATAAATAGGTACTTAAAAATATACCTATGAGTATAAAAAAAAAAATTAATATGTAGATAGATACATTTATAATATGTAGACACATTTTTCAATTCAATAAAAATTAACATAACTATTTTTCAAAAAACTCTTTTTTTCCTCCTTCTCTCACGATGTTACGGGACTTTACTACTACTTTTCATCTGGTCCCAATGTGCGTGATATAAAAAAGAAAAAGAAAAACATTTTAACTATAACAGTATATATAAAAATATATATATATATATTTTTATATATATATATATATATATATATATATATATATATATATATATATATATATATATATATATTAATCAATTATAAATCTATATTAATAAAGCTGAAACGGGGTTTGTTTGTTTGTTTGTTTGTTTGTATGTATGTATGTTTGTTCCAGCATCACGCCCAAACCGCTGGACGGATTTTTATGAAACTTCCCATGTAGCATTCTTTTGAGCCCGATTGAATAATAGGCTATGTGGCGTCCCAAAATGTTGATCGGGAGGGGGGGGTTGTAAGGGGGGCCTAAGTATATAAATAGTGCTAACTCATTAACTAATGGGCGAATTGTCATGAAATTTCACAGGTAGTCTTTTTAAAATCCAAACAGGAAAAAAAGGTGTGTGGCGTCCCAAAGTTTTGATCGGGAGGGGGGGTTGTAAGGGGGGCCTAAGTATAAATATAGAGCTAACACATTAACTAATGGTCGAATTGTCATGAAATTTCACACGTAGTCTTTTTAAAAGCCAAACAAGAAAAAAAGGTGTGTGGCGTCCCAAAGTTTTGAACGGGAGGGGGGGTTGTGGGGGGCCTAAGTATAAATATAGAGCTAACTCATTAACGGTTGGTCGTATTGTCACGAAATTTCACATGTAGTATTTTTAAAAGCCAAATAGGAAAAAAAGGTGTGTGGCGTCCCAAAGTTTTGATCGGGAGGGGGGGTTGTAAGGGGGGCCTAAGTATAAATATAGAGCTAACTCATTAACTAATGGGCGAATCGTCATGAAATTTCACGTAGTATTTTTAAAAGCCAAAGAGGAAAAAAAGGTGTGTGGCGTCCCAAAGTTTTGAACGGGAGGGGGGGTTGTGGGGGGGCCTAAGTATAAATATAGAGCTAATTCTTTAACGGTTGGTCGGATTGTCACGAAATTTCACATGGAGTATTCCTGAAGGCCAAATAGAAAAATAAGGTGTGTGGCGTCCCAAAGTTTTGAACGGGAGGGGGGGTTGTGGGGGGGCCTAAGTATAAATATGGAGCTAACTCATTAACTAATGGGCGAATCGTCATGAAATTTCACGTAGTATTTTTAAAAGCCAAATAGGAAAAAAAGGTGTGTGGCGTCCCAAAGTTTTGAACGGGAGGGGGGGCTGTGGGGGGGCCTAAGTATAAATATAGAGCTAATTCTTTAACGGTTGGTCGGATTGTCACGAAATTTCACATGGAGTATTCCTGAAGGCCAAATAGAAAAATAAGGTGTGTGGCGTCCCAAAGTTTTGAACGGGAGGGGGGGTTGTGGGGGGGGCCTAAGTATAAATATAGAGCTAGCTCATTAACGGTTGGTCGAATTGTCACAAAGTTTCACATGTAGTATTCCTGAAGACCAAATAAAAAAATAGGCGGTGTAACGGCTCAAAATTTTGTACTGGAGGGGGGGGGGGGGGGTAGTGGCGGGGGGGCCTAAGTGTAAATATGGTGCTAGCTCAATAACGGTTGGTCGTATTGTCATGGAATTTCACATGTAGTATTCTTAAAAGCCAAATAGAAATATAGGGTGTATATGTCACAAAATTTTGAACGGGAGGGTGGGTTGATGGGGGCCTAAGTATAAGTATAGTGATAAGTCATTAACGGATGATCGGATTGTCACGAAATTTCACATGTAGTATTCCTGGAGGCCAAATAGAAAAATAGGCGGTGTGACGGCTCAAAATTGTTTACAGGAGGGGGGGTTGTGGCGGGGGGGCCTAAGTATAAATATAGTGCTAGCTCATTAACGGTTGGTCGTATTGTCATGGAATTTCACATGTAGTATTCTTAAAAGCCAAATAGAAATATAGAGTGTATATGTCACAAAATTTTGAACGGGAGGGTGGGTTGATGGGGGCCTAAGTATAAGTATAGTGATAAGTCATTAACGGATGATCGGATTGTCACGAAATTTCACATGAAGTATTCATAAAGGCCAAATAGAAAAATAGGGTGTGTGACGTCAAAAAATTGTGAACGGGAGGGGGGTTATGGGGGTAGGCCTAAATTTGAAGATAGTGATAGGTCATTAACGGATGATTGGATTGTCACGAAATTTCACATGTAGTATTCTTGATGGTCAAATAAAAAAATACACTATGTGACATTTTAAAAATTTGGGAGGGGGGGCTAAGCATAAAAATAATGCTGAATCATTGAAGGGTAATCGGATTGTCATGAATTTCACATGTAGTAGTAGTAACTATGTATTCGCTGTGGGGTTCACTGTTGCAAGACATTTACTAGCTGTGATGCCCAGCGTTCCTAATATCGTACTAGCTGTGGGGTCCGCTGTTGCAAGGCACTTACTAGCTGTAGTGCTCAGCCCCAGCGTTCCTAACTATGTACTGGCTGTGGGGTTCGCTGTTGCAAGGCACCTACAAGACATTTACTAGCTGTGATGCCCAGCATTCCTAATTACGTACTAGCTGTGGGGTCTGCTGTTGCAAGGCGCTAGCAGTGTGGCCCAGCGTATTTAATTACGTAGGTACTAGCTGTGGGATCCGCCGTTGCAAAACTCATACTAGCTATGATGCCCTGTGGTTCTAACTACATACTATCTGTGGGGTCCGCAGTTGCAAGGCACCTACTACCTGTAGGGCCCAGCGTTCCTAAAAACGTACTAGCTGTGGGGTCCGTCGTTGCAAAAGCATACTAGCTGTGATGCTCAGCGTTTCTAACTACGTACTAGCTGTGGGGTCCGCCGTTGCAAAACACATACTAGCTGTGATGCCCAGTGGTTCTAACTACGTACTAGCTGTGGGGTCCGCTGTTGCAAGGCACTTACTAGCTGTGATGCCCAGCGTTCCTAACTTCGTACTAGCTGTGGGGTCCGCTCTTGCGAGGCACATACTAGCTGCGGTGACCAGCGTTCTAACTACGTACTAGCTGTGGGATCCGCCGTTGCAAGGCATATACTACCTCTGGTGCCCAGCGTTCCTATGTACTAGCTGTGGTGCCCATCGTTGCAAGGCATATATTAGCTGTGGTCACAAACGTTCTTAAGTTCGCACTGGCTAGGACGTCCAGCGAAGCTAAGTATTCACTAGCTGTGGTTTCCGCCGTTGAAAGGCGCATACTAGCTGTGGTGCACAGGGGTCCTAAAAACTTACTAGCGTTGCTATAGTTGAAGGACTATAAGCCTTATTCCGTATGAATAATTGAAAATTATAACATCATGAATGTACTGTTAAAGGGTAAGCGGATTGGCATGAATTTCACATGTAGTAGTAGTAACTATGTATTCGCTGTGGGGTCCGCTGTTGCAAGGCATTTACTAGCTGCGGTCAATAGCGTTCTTAAGTACGCACTGGCTAGGATGTCCAGCGATGCTAAGTATTCACTATCTGTGGTTTCCGCTGTTGAAAGACGCATACTAGCTGTGATGCCCAGGGGTCCTAAAAACTTACTAGCTGGGGTGTTTGACGTTGAAGGACTATAAGCCTTATTCCGTATGAATAATTGAAAATTATAACATCATGAATGTACTGTTGAAGAATTTAAAAGACTTATAGGAGATAATAGTAGAAAAGTCAAAGTTCCCCGGGCAATGCCGGGTATTACTGCTAGTGAAAGAATAAAAACATGTAAATAGATAAATAAAAAATATATTCATGAATGCATAAAAAATTATAAATGAATAAATAAAACAATAACGTACATTCGACTGACTATGTTGTGGAGGAACTTTGCCCAAAAAATAAAAATGAAAGCTTTGTATCAAATAATGTTTTTTTGGATATGAAACACGATTCTTTATTGTGATTATATTATTCTTTTTGAACATTGAGAATACAATTCCGTTTCCTTGTAAAGGGTTTTCTCTAACATAAACATTTTTAGTTGAAGTTAAAATTATTTTATTGTATCTATTGACTTCAAGAAGTGAGGAAGGGCATTGAAAAAATGTATTCTTTTATGAGTTATACTTTTTTCAAAAAGAGAAGAGCAATGTTTAGTTATTCGAAAGTCTTATTTTTTCTTGGTATCTTAATCATGACTAGTATTGTTGAGAGGGAAAATATTTTTATTTTTCCTAATAACCATTAATGTTTCAAATATAAATAGCTATGTCAAAGAAAGGATTTTAAGTTGTTTAAATATTTCTCTCCAGCTTAATCTTTGAGTAATATTGTTTATAATTATTAATACTTTTTCTTTGAAGTCTGAAAATATTAATACTCGAGCTACATGCGCCCCAATGTATTAAACCGTAACTGATTATGGAATGGAAATAGGACATTGGGAAAAGTGGAGGGGGCTAATTCCAAACTAACACGGTCCAGTACCAGCATGGTCAGGGGAGACATGATAACGCTGTTGGTGGTGAAAGCCATGAAAGTTCCTGTAGTGGCTCTACCGGCAACTGCAGTAAACGTATAGATTTGCTTCTTTCAATGGATTTTATTTTGGAGTGAATCAGTTTTCTTGTAATCATTTATTTAATTTTCTCCTACAGTTTTGTAAAACCGCAGTTTTATCGTTTCAACAATGTTCGAGTTATTTGTTATTGATATTGTTTTGTGACGAGCTAACACTGATCTTGTATATTTCTCACAGCTACTAGTGAGGGGCTGTTTCGCTTCGGCTTCAAAGCTTGGAACTTGAAAGAGAAGGTAAGTTCTCGAGAAACCTTTTTATATTTTATTTGTAGTTCATAATCCTACAGTGGAAAGAATTTTCTTTTCAAGTCAACACTAGGTTCGTTGAAAGATAGGCCAAGAGAGGCGAAGCTACATTATACACAACCATCTGTTAAAAATTATACAGGCCATCTTTTCAGTTTCGCAAAATATATCCAAATAAGTATGTGGATATGGGTCATTCATAAATACAATCTGCCATATATCATGGTTGTTTTTAGAGATTTTGGTACTATGCCTTTTTCTAAATTTTAAAACGGATTGCTTCAGCAATAGATATTTCACTCACAGATTTAATTGGTCAATAATTATAATAGAGTATGTGGAGCGTTATGCTCTGTGAGGGCTCATTTAACTTCGGTCGACCTCTCAATGAACCGAGTAATTCACTTCTCCTAAAATTTGTCTTATTTGCAGTGTGCATGCAGTGAATTCTTTGTGGGAGCTGGTTATGTAAGTATTTCTTGGAGCGAGTGGTGAGGCGTAAAGGCAAACAGTTTCTGCCTTTCTAAAACCAGATATATAGTTGAACCGTTCCGAGGGAATGTGATCTATGTGCCGAAAACAAATTTGTGGGAAAATGAAAAAAACTGTTCAGTAGGTAACTCAAGTTTCTAGCGAATCTTTAATGAAAAAGCTTGTTGTGGTTGGCAAACATTATATACTTACAAAAAACATATGTTATGAAATACATACATACAAATAACGTATGTTATGTTATAAAAAACATATGTATTTTTTTTTAAATGTTATTTACAAATAGGTATTTACAACTGTATACACATAAATACAACAAGCAAATGTGCTAATAAAGAGGTAATGGCAATATCAAAAATGTCATGAGGGGAGAAATCACCCAGTGGTGACACTCCCTAGTCACTGTTTTTCGCTAATCACTGTCACTGCTTCTGATCAGGAGATCTCTAGGCCATTGACGCTTAAACCGTCTTTGAGGAAGTATGGCAGAATGGAGGGCACGGACTAGAGGATTATTGTGGGAACTAAGAAGGGAAAATAATTTTTTATACTTGGATTTAGCGACTTCAGTTATGAAAGGTACGTTAAGGTCTGTGTGAAGGGTTTTGTTGGAGTGTAGTAAGGAGCATTGGCTATTGTACGAAGGATTTTGGATTGAAGGGATTGGATGCGCTGGAGAATGGAAGCCTTGGCAGAAAACCAGAGTTCAAGTCCGTAAGTCCTCATAGGTTTGAGTACAGTATTGTAGTACACTAAATAATATTGTATTGTTTTAACCTTTAACTTGAATTATTTTGGAAAAAAGTTACCGCTTTCCATGGAGAAAACTTCCAGCATTGCTTTCAAGTCTTTTTTCTTGGTCTCATTCAGCGACACTTTCTAGGCCAGGAAGGAGAGCATTTTGAATTTTGGTTGTCGTCATTCCAGGCTTTAACTCTGAGGTCATATCGCCTACTACCAGATTGCTCTTTCGTCACTCTGGTGGACATGAGCCCGATTCTACTTTGGAATTCCTAAATTTTGCCTAACCTAAATATTTATTCACGAAAGGAATGAACGAGCAGCTGACATGGTACAGGCTCGGGACCAGCGCTTAACGTCCCATCCGAAGGTTCCATCTTTAGTTTTCTATGAACTTCAATAAGCCTTTTTACTAACATTAATTTGTATATATATACATATATATATATATATATATATATATATATATATATATATATATCCTATACTACAGGAACTAACACGAGCGGATACTGAAAGACACTATTAGATGAAATGTTCTTATTTGACATTTCATAATTTTGGATTCATTGCAGAAAGATTTTTATCATCTAGCATCTGAAATGTGAGCTGTTATTTTTCAATTCTTTGAACACTTGATTGTACTGTGTTGTTTTTTATATTGCAGATGACGCCTCAAATGCAGATGATGAAAACAAATTTAGATGATGAATTGTTGCTCGGCATTTACAACGAATTGGATAACGACCCTCAGCCTCCCTCCCAAGTCATACAACAGTGTCGAGACCGTAAGTTATCATATATGTATGTCTACTGACGTTATGTCTTAGGCTTCTCTGGGAGATTGTTGTCACTTTTTTCCGGCATTTACTTTAGTGGTGTCTTTACAACTTTTCACACTTTTTCGGGACACTAAAACTCGTTAAAAGCTCTAATACCTCCCGTTGTAATGAGTGTATTGACAGGAAATTTTATACGTAAATTCAAAGCCCTATAAGGATGGCACCTATTCATTGTCGTGGAATCTGCAAAAGTGTCTCAGAGGGGGCTCAACTCAAGAATCCTAATAACTGCCGATGTAATGGATGTATCGACATGAAATTTCATATTTGAATTCAAAAAGGGGGACCAGATAATAGGGTCTCGAAATCTTCTTCTTCTTCTTCTTCGGCGCTACGGTCCTGAAAGAACCCAGGCCTCCGTCACAATCCTCCTCCATTCGTCTCGATCCAAAGCCTTCTCCCTCCATCCTCTGATGCCCAACACTCGGAGGTCCGCCTCGACGTCGTTCAGCCAACGGAGTCTCGGTCTTCCTCTTCTCCTGGCACCGCCTGGCCTACCATAGAGGGTTTGTTTAGGGAGTCTTCCTCCTTCCATTCTCTCTACGTGGCCCAACCAACGTAATCTCGCCTGCTTGATCACGGATACGGTCTCGAAATAAATACCCTAATATAACTGCCGTTTGAATAAATGTATTGACACATAATTTAATATGAGGATTCAGAAGCCACTATGTAAGTCAAATATTGAGTTTCAGCCAAACGGACGGTTGGCTTTAGAAGTTGACAGAAATCGTATTTGATTCTTGCTGGGAAAGTACATAGTTGGTGATTGACCGACGACGTTTTCCATTATATTTCGATGATTTTGACCTCAGGAAGGAAGGGGTACTTGACCCCACCGAAAGTACATAGCCGGTGATTGACCGACGACGTTTTCCATTATATTTCGATGCTTTTGACCTCAGGAAGGAAGGGGCACGTGACTCCACCGAAATTTCGTAGTGGAGGAAGATATGATTTAAAGAAATCTATATATAAAATGGTTATAATAAAAAATATAAATAGTACATATTATATTAGTAATTTGATATTCATGTATCTCCAATTATTTATTTATTAATGATATATATTTGTTGTCATATTGTTACAATAAATAATATAATGTTAACCCATTTCAAGAGAAACTGAACAGCTTATTTCATTTTTAAATTACAAACTTAATCTACAAATGAATACGAATCGAAGCACTTCAACAACAAATTCGAAAACTACCATCGACGCTGTATTCTCGCGGTATTTAGAGACACTGGAATCACAGTCGTATATATCACAAACCTATAATTTCATGTATAAAAGGAATTGGAGATCAATAAATTTGAAAGTTTAATTCCTCATACTACTTTTCTTAGTGTAACATTATAAAACAAATTGTAATCAAAATCAGTGCATGACAGCAAATTTTTGAAACTAAAGCAGATGTTTACACATCAATTCTCGTGAGTACCGCGTCACTCACACAATACTTTTTTTTATTATTAATCATATGTAGAATTGAAGTAATTTTTTTATAGGTGTGAATGAACCAAGGATAGAAGGCACAAGTGACAACACATTCGATTGTGAATACGGATATGAATTCTCACAATGTCTTTTCGAAGCTAGACACCCGGCCCCAGACCAGAAAGATGGAGACATCACCCCTCTAGTAAGTATTTATCTTCTTATAGAATATCTAGCTGATGTACATTAAGTGGGGGAGAAGCAATAGACGTAAACAAAAACAACTAAACCAGGCTTACGGTATTGCTCGGTCAGTGAGCAGGTTGTGCTCTTTCCGGGGATTGACCAGCCTTGTCTACTGACAGCCAACACGTCTTTATATATAATTTTTCATTTTATTTTTATTTTTTGTTTATTATATCTTAGCACTATGGAGTTCGAGTCTAAAATTGAACCGAAACCGCCCGATCATACTGAAAACATTAAAAAAACACGTTTACCAGAACCACACTAAAATACAATCTCAAAACATATTTAATAATGACCATAAAGAATCAAGATAATATTGTTGAAGTTTAAAAGCTGGCGAAATAAAGTTTCTACGTAACGGATCAGTATTATTGATAATTAGTAGTCCTTCACATCACTTGAAAATTACAGTCTAAGTTACGTTTATAATGCATAAAACTCTAATACGAGTCGTGGCATTATTTTTTATACGTTTTATTTCACGTTTCCGAATCCGATATTAGATAGTGTCTTACTACTGTCTTAACGGAACAGAATTAGTTATGAAAATATATTTATTTAAACATTCAAGTTTAAAACAAGTTAAAAAAATAATAGGAGTGTGCAACAAAATCTCAATAATACGAGGTAGATAGACGAAGTTCAAAATAATAGGAGTGTGCAACTAAATCTCAATAATACGAGGTAAATAGACGAAGTTCAAAATAATAGGAGTGTGCAACTAAATCTCAATAATACGAGGTAAATAGACGAAGTTCAAAATAATAGGAGTTTGCAACAAAATCTCAATAATACGAGGTAGATAGACGAAGTTCAAAATAATAGGAGTGTGCAACTAAATCTCAATAATACGAGGTAGATAGACGAAGTTCAAAATAATAGGAGTGTGCAACTAAATCTCAATAATACGAGGTAGATAGACGAAGTTCAAAATAATAGGATTGTGCAGTGATTAATCGTAAGAGAAAAAAAAAAAATCTCTGTTAAGGGGTCAATGGAAATTTTCGACATGAACCTACCTCCCACATACATTTCAGACAGTAATAGTTGTTACTTAGTCCTTTCTTTCTATACAAATGTTCGTCAATAAATTTCACAATTTTTCATGGGACATTCCCTTAATATTTCTATATTACAAGTTATATTGGAAATTAGCTTAACTTGAACATTAAAGATTCTCTTCTGTCATATATTTTTTTTAATTTAACACATATGAATTTTCATGCACATTCCTTACCACGATGAATATGTTGATATCGCTATTAATTAAAAAATAAATAAAAATTATGTATACCTATAAAAATGTAGTAATAATAAATATAAGCTAGTAACGGGATTAGAGGGGAGAGAGGTAGAGAATATCCAAATATTGATTAATGGAGTAGAGTTAAAAAGTGGATCACACATGAGAGCCTCTCAACATAACATGAGAAACAAACGCACCGCGTGCATTCCTTTACAAGCTCATTACGCTCCTATTCATTTTGAAAAAACGTTCAGCATTATGTATGAAAGCTAATGAAATGTTGCACATATTACTTTTGGAACAGTTTTTCTTTAAAATTCATACATCATGAGCTATTTTGGAGATTCGTATAACGCGAAGAGTAAAAATTCTCTTCCTAGCATTCTATCTCGGTAATACTTAAATATATGCAAATATAGTCAGACAAAAAATGTAGCTTGGATATTGAGCTTTATTTATATAAAAAGAAAATGGAAATTGAATCACTAGAATCTGAGAAATTGCCATTTGTTGAATTGGCGTAGCATCATATACAAGGTTTTCCACGTAGTTATTCCTTCCCATCGGGAGCAATAATTTATTTCGCAATTGTTGCTTAATTATTGTGCCTTGTCTATAAGCAGTTATTTGACATTACAGACACTGAAGTCTGAAACAAGAAAGAATTTCATAATGGACAGATGGAAGGCGTTAATCAGAACTTGCGCTCAGGATAATATTGGACATGGTATGTTTAGCTAATTGTATCATCATAGGGGAGGGGGCCTCCTATCCCAGACATTTTTTTTTTTTTTTTTTTTTTTTTTTTTTTTTTTTTTTTTTTTTTTTTTTTTTTTTTTTTTTTTTTTTTAAGGGTTCCCCTGACCCCCTGAGGGGGGGTCGGTCACATCACCCTATTTGTTCGGCGGGGAAATGGGTAACCTTTCTCCGTTTTTATTCACAATTTACTTTTGGTGTTATGGACGGCTGTGGACCGGCTCGATGGCTACGGTCGGCAGTCGTCCTTGGTTCCTCGCCGCCTCATTGCGCCGAATGAGCTCGAGACTCTTCGGTGGCTTCTGGTCTGCCTATCTCCCGGAGCCGGGGGCTGCCACCGCAGCGCCTGTCGGCGGTCGGCGGGGCCCCCGGCACCGGGTTAGAAGGCTTTCTTAATTTTTCGCCAGGAGGAGACGAACCGACCAAAAGCCGGGTAGCCAGTCTCCGTCATCAGTCCCGGCAGATTCAGTCCCTGGTACGATCCTGTCCGGCGAATCAGCGCCGCCCTTGGCCCGTCGTATAGCGGGCATTCGAGGACTACGTGTTCCGCAGTCTCGACGCCGCCACACGAGCAGGCAGGGCTGTTCTTCCTCTTAAAGAAGAAGAGCTTGGCGCTGAAGTCACCGTGACCTGATAGCACCTGTGACATCCAGTGGTCTGGTTGTATCCATGGAGAGTCAAGACGCGTCCGGACGCTCGAGAAATAGGCGAAGGTGGTTCGGCCATCTGTCGATTGCGCCCAACGCCGTTGCCATCTTTCCACAATCCATGCCTGGACAATGCCCCTCAGGCGCTCCGGTCTCGCCTGTCCTTGCATCCCCTCCTCTAAGGCTTGGCGCAAGGCCACGTCCGTGTCTGCTTCCAGTGGTAAGCCGCGTCTACAGAAGTAAGAGGCGACGGCTCCATCCAAGACTAGGTCTATGGGAGGAGCCCCCGCCAGCACCTGCAGCGCAGCCGTGGAAACTGTACGGTAGGCCTTGGTAACCCTGAGGAGGGCCGCTCTTTGAGCTTGTAATAGCAACGTACGCTGCCGTTTGGTGGGGTGATGCCACCATCCGGCAGCGGCGTATCTTGCTACGGCATCGAAGACCCCGGCGTAAATAGTTTTACACGCGGAGTACCCGAGGCCCCATGTCGCTCGGGCTAGGTAGCTCAGAGCGCTAAAGGTAGCTGTTGTCTTATCCTTGATGGCAACTGCGTGGGGCGTGACGTTGAATCCCGGCCCAATCCCCACACCTAGGTACGTGACCACTGCCGGAAACTCAACGCGTCGGCCGTACACTGCAAGAACCAGGGGGTGGCGGGCGTCAGTTTTTCCTCTCATCAGCATGGCCGCTGTCTTGCTGGGAGAGAGGGTTAACTTGTTCTATCCCAGACATCCAAGGTTCCAATCCCAAGGTCGGTGACCCATGGATGATGTTTAGAATGAGGTGGCCCGTACATAATATTATCTGTAGGTCAGTCTCCCTGCTGTCAGATCAATAGGAAAAATGGAAATTAAATTATTTTAGAGTTTTGTATGGCAACAAGTTATATAGAGCAGAATCTAAGAAAAACCAAAACAAATTGAAGTTGAGAATGTATTTGTGTTTATGTGTCAGGTCCGAACCAGAGAATAATCTGCGGTCCTAGGAAACTTTCTCGCGGCGTGAAAAACTAGAACTATTTTCTGTGTATAATGGCGTAGGATACCGAATTGAAGGGTTCTGAGTGGAGATAACGAACATATTGTCCTAATAACCACTTTCTCTCCTCTCGCAGAAAAAACAAAGTGCTGGTCAATGTAAGTGAAGATAATAATGAACGATTTAGTTACATCTCTCAAACGTTCAGGGCGCCTGTGTTAGGAGAGGAGGGGAGGGGAGAGGAGAGATGATGAGCCTCATCTTTTAGTTGACTGACTGAGACTACTTCAAGTCTCAATATCAGGTGACATCTTTGATCATTTCAAAGAAATAGTATGAATTGTGCAAACACTTAGAACATGAAATGTCACTTACTCACAGGTTCTATTTATAAAGTTTAGTCACATTACGTTGGTAAAACTGTGTACTAAATGCCATCAATTGTATATGAAAAATCAGTGTCTTAAACATGTCGACTATGAAGAAATTATCTATTGTACAGGTACAGGTACCTATTGTACAGGTACAGGTACCTATTGTACAGGTACAATAGGTGGCCTCGAAATTTTCATTTAAGTTAACACATGAAACAAAAAATTGTAAATGTGTAAGATGATGAAAGAAAAGAAGCATTTGGGGAGCGGTAGCTACGCCCACTATTTTGTGGAGTGACCACCAGTTTGTGGATGAGGTGGCAGCGCAGCATGTGGGGAGCGGTAGCTACGCCCACTATTTTGTGAGTGATCGCCAGTTTGTGGATGGGGTGGCAGCGCAGCATGTGGGGAGCGGTAGCTACGCCCACTATTTTGTGTGTGACCGACAGTTTGTGGATGGGGTGGCAGCGCAGCATGTGGGGAACGGTAGCTAGTGCCCGTTAGTGCCTCGTCTTCAAAGTGGGGAAAGAGCTGCAGAAGAAAGGAAAATTTAAGTATTTATGGTGTAGAAACAACAACATTTTTGCACGTAAAGACGACGGATCAAATCGTGTTCTAATAAGAAGGGATACCGATTTTTTGGTATTTTCTAATCAGGAGGAGGCTGAGAGTTCTGCCTTGTCAGATGAAGACATTGATCAGAGTACAGTGGACTCGGACATCCCATCCAGAGGCCAATCCTCTCTCAGAGCTACCTCGTCATCTAAGAAGAGGAAACTGAAGAATGTGAAGGCTCATTCCATTGAACCTTTTTTAAGGCCAAGGACGCACTCTCTCCCAAAAAACGCTTAACCCCTAACTTATTTGACCCATTGGAAATCGGATTTTGGAACTTATATGGCTTCTCTACCCTCTATAATTTGTCACCTTCAGAGACAGACGATCTACTGAAGAAGAGTATAATCTGCCTGTGTGAGACGTGGCTAACCAGCGAGACTGTCACTCTTCCGGGATACCTCAAGGACTATGACCATTATCTCAGTCTTGCGACAAAAGAACACTCGCGAGGTAGAGGGAGTGGGGGACTCATGGTGCTGGTCAGAAGAGATCTGAGTTCTCCTGTCCGGGTCCTCTCTTGTCATCCTGGCTGGCTCATCTTGCGACTCCAACTTGGCAACATCCACCTGGTCCTCGGCACCGTCTACTTCCCTCCTAGCAAGGATGGCCATCTTCTCCGAACTTCTCACCGATCTTGTGTCCATGCATGTTAATTGTAGTTTTGTTTTTGGGGGTGATTTTAACGCCCGGATTGGTCATTTGAATGTAATGGATAATGAGATTTTTGAGGGTTCTGTGTTGACTGGGCTTAGATCCTCATTTGATAAGGAAGTTAATACCAGAGGTAGACAGTTGGTAGGTATAATGGAACAACTGGGCTTATTTGCTTGTAATGGTAGGTCAATCAGCGATTCCCCTGCTAATTTAACTTATTTCTCTGACAGAGGATGTAGTCTTGTAGATTTTGTTTGGGCCTCTGTCGGTATTCTAGATTATATTAATGATTTCAAAATTATCAATTTATCGAATTATTCTGATCATTTTTTTTTGTTGTTTATATCTAGTCTTTTGTTCCAATGAAATGTTCAGACCTTCAGCTAAGTCAATTTCTGTTCGAAACCTACAAGTTGTCTCTAGAAATAAACCAAGCCTGTCTCAATTCCAAATGTTATTAAAAAATAATAGCAATATCTACTATAATAGCGACTCTACTATGGAACTTTGTAATAAGTTATACGAATCAGTTTTAAATGCGATGATAGAAGCCGAATTAATTAAGTCTATTACATTAAATAACGGTTATAAAAATAAAAATCTTTGGTATTCAAAAGAATGTAAGAATGCAAAAAAAGAAGTTAATAAGTTATATAAGCTCTGTCGTAATGATAACTTTAGTCGTGAGTCAATGAAGTTATATGTCGACTGCAGAACGAATCATAGAAGAATAATTAAGAAATGTAAATCTGAATTTTTTGAATCTGTTAAAACCGCTTTGAGAAACATAAGGAACCCCTCGGAATTCTGGCAAACTATCAAAAAATTTAGAAAGAACAAAACAACTAACTGTCCAATCTCTGTTGAACAGTGGGAAGAATATTATGTCTCTATCATGCCTCCGAAGTTATATAATAACAGTTTATTGTTCAGCCACCATCACCCATTTCTTGATAAGGACATCTCTTTAGAAGAGCTGTTATCAAGTATAGGGAGCAGCAAAAATAACAAAGCAGCCGGTCTGGATCTAGTTCCTAATGAGTGCTTTAAGTATTTCGACTCTTCTTGGACCCACTACCTACTAAATGTGTTTAATAAAATCTGGCATAGTGAGGAATTCCCCGATAAGTGGTGTAAAGTTAAGATGAAAATGCTTCATAAAAAAGGTGAAACAACTGATCCTGGTAATTATAGAGGGCTTGCAATATTTAATTCTATTACTAAATTATTTACGTCTATTGTTAATAATAGGTTAGTTAAATGGGCGGATGAGAATGGTGTTATTCCCGAGGAGCAGATGGGATTCAGGAGTGGGAGGGGGTGTCGAGACGCAGTGTTCACCCTGGCAGCCGCAGTCAACATCCAACTGAGACTCGAGAAAAGAAAGGTGCTAGGGATTTTTGTTGATTTCAAGAGGGCTTTTGATTCGGTCTCCCACGACAAGCTGTGGAGTAAATTACATCAGTTGGGTATAAGTGGGAAAATACTGAGACTGTTGAAAAATTTGTATGATAAAGCTACTTTGGTTATCTCAGAGGGCGCCGGAACATCAGGAGAGATACAAATTTCTGAGGGAGTTCTGCAGGGAGAAATTCTGAGTCCTCTTCTTTTTGCTCTATTTACATCTGACATTGTTCAATTTTTTATGACTAACGGTGCGAAGGGAGTTAACATTGACAGCAGTAGGGACTTGGTTATCCTCCTTTACGCGGATGACCTCGTTATCTTGTCTTCCTCCTGGAGCGAAGCCCAGCGTAATTTAGATCTTCTGAACGAGTACTGTCAGATCAACTCTCTTACTGTTAACACCGACAAAACTTTCTTGGTTCCTTTTCGTAAAGCTGGAAGGTTGGCCAGGATGAGGGGGCTCTATTACCAACAGACTAAGCTGGTCCTGGTAAATAGTTTCACATATCTGGGTGTGCCATTCTCTTCCTCCGGCAAATTTCGCGCCGCCTCCAATCATTTTTTGGGAAAATTGGCAGCGGGAAATTCGGCAGTAATGAACTTGTTAAGATCCACGAGATCTGATTCCTGGGAGGCGAAATGCTACCTTTTCGACTCGATAGCTGAGAGTGTACTTCTATACTTGTCCGAGGTTTGGGGATGTGAGTACGTGGAGGTAGTTGAGCGGGGTCAGCTGGGCTTCTTTAAGTCAGTTCTAGGGCTTCCAGTGAGCACCCCCAGCGCCTATGTTAGAATGGAAACAGGCCGGGTTCACACTAAAGTGAAGATATTCAGCAGGATGTTGGGCTGGTGGCAGAAACTCCTGGCCATGTCGGAGGACCGTCTCCCAAGACTCTGTTACCTTCGCCTTGCCCAACTCAGCCGAAACTTTGTTTTGCCCTTCAACTGGGTCACCCAACTCAGGTGTCACCTGGCCTTGATCGGGGCTGACCACCTTCTGGACGGCCCCTATATTTCTGATATCCGGCCCCTCCGTGGTGATTTGGTAGCAGCTATGAGGAATCATCTGGTCTGTCTCGATATAAATTCAATAGTAAATTCTAAATACAACTCCCTCTACCGATTGGTCAGTGCTTTAGGACCTCAGGAAAGCTATCTTTCAATAAACTGCCATACTGAAAAACTCCGACTTCTAGCTCAAATCCGTCTCCACAATACCAATAAAAATTTTAGAATATTACTTGGAGGGCTTAGGTATGAGTTTTGTCCTGAAAGTGTCTGCAGGCTCTGTACCTTAGATGAGAAGGATGATCTCATAAACTTTTTGCTCAATTGTCCCGCCTTGTGTATCCCCAGGCAAGCATTTCTCCATAATCATCTCACCAATAGACCAGAATATAACTCAGAAACATTTGTACATATTTTAAATAATTTAAAAGTTAGAGAAATTAACGATTTATTTTTATTTTTTTCGGTTGCTTTAAAAATAAAGAATAATCTAATTTAAATTGTGCTTGTAAGATGGAGATATATATTTTTTGTTTTTATTATTATTACTTTATTTATTTATACATGTAGTATTTTTTTTTTTTTTAATTTATTCATGTGTTTTTTTGTTTTATATAATTTTCGAATTGTTTCATTTACACTTCTTTTGTTATTTATTTTGTGAAAAAAAACCCACTCATTGCCATGAGGATTGTAATCTTTTGTGCAATAAAAAAGTTTATCTATCTATCTAGTGCCTCGTCTTCATTCTCCACTCCGGGCTTGATCTATTTTCCACCTATTTTGCTACTACTGTCGGGTAACTCCTTGAAAAACAAGTATGGTTTTATTTATTATTTTTATCTTGTTTTCTCTTAGAAACTGGAGAAAGATTAATTCTTGACAGAATTTTTCCAAGACGTAGGAAAGAGCAGGTAAGTGTCAATATATTTATAGCAGGGTTGGCAACTCGCGGGTCGCGACCTCCATGATCCTGAGGTTCGGCCCACAATTATCTCTCGAGGAATCTCACTGATTTATCCATATTCTTAGCCTGATGCTTCCTGTTTTTCCCTGTCGTAGTTGGGGGGGGGGGGGGGGGGGGAGGGGGGGGGGTCAAGTAAAATTGGAATCCACGCCCTTTTCTTTAAAGCTTTCAATACGATACTTATTCGAGTCAGTTAATTGTGATGGTTTACCCAATATGAGTACCAAGTACGGTATCGATACTTCTTACTGATACTATTCACAAGTATTGGTACTTTCTTTCGAAATTGTATCCCAAGATGAGCCACTAACCCCTCATTTAGAATTTAGTTTGTCGATCTGCCGACAGAGCCAGTTCCCTACCTTCCCCCATCATCATTTTTCCAACATGAACTTGCGCTAAAATATGAAAAGTATAATTCCTGGAGCCTTCTTGACTTTTTCCTTGCTCGTTTGTTAAATACCTGATTTTCCCCCGTTTTCCCTGTCTCTGGACACGAGGTCTTTTGTAACAACACTAAGTGATGAAAAAACATACCAAGAAAATTAGTTATTGACAAAATTCAGAAGAAAATGATGAGAAGAATAAGAGGGGGGGGGGGGGGGGGGGGGTTGTCACAATTCCTGATAACATGAATTTATGAACACGAAATTCAGTACATTCAGGAGTTTCTAAATAATGAGCAACCTATTGATTTGCAACCAAATCAATAATTAATTGGAGCTGGGGAAGTACAATGTCGGAGGTCCGTCCCCATTTTTGTTACAATACAATAGTTAGGCAAAAACCTATTTTCGGTCCAAGTGGTTTATATCCGGGTTTCAATGTCAAGTTTTCAATTCATGTTTCTTTCAGGATTAAACAAAAATTTATTCCTGTGTACAAAATTCCTTCCTTGATCTGTAATATAGGTATTAGGTGAGGGGTGGGCAACGTTTTTCCACGCACGAGCTCTACTCTGCTCTATCATAATAAATATTACACCTATTTTACATATTTTTATCGTTCATTTATTTATTTTTTTCTTTTTCTTTCTCTTCACACGTCTTTGGTTTAGCCCCGAGTTACTATAATTAATTTTTTTTCACTGTTAACCATCATTATATTATGCACCATCTAATTATATTAATTTATTTTTTTATTTATAATTATATATATTTTTTATTATGTACATTCTTCTATTTGTATAAATCCATTTATTTCTTCATATTAAGCGGTTCATGTCAATTTTTCATTTATTTATATTTATTATTGTCTAGTTATTCTCCACTGTAGAACCAATTTATTTATTTTTGTATTTATTGCTTTGTACGTCATACTGATACTTTATTTCATTGTTTCCTTTTATTTTTGACTGTGTGTAATTATTCTTAGGGAACCTTGGTCCCAGAATGAAATTTATTTTCATTTCATGCTCTGAATTTTGAAAATTGGTCTGCATAGCAAAATTAAGTTAAATTAAAATAGATAAGCACAAATTACAAAAGAATTTGATACATCGAATACATTAGTTTATATCCAGCCTCGTCACTTCTGTACTTTATATATCCTCATCTTCTGGATTATAAATTCTATTTTTCTTAGAAATAAATAGTTTTCAATAATAATGATAGTAGATCGGGAAATAATGAGATGGAAGCGGCTGACTGGGAGCCTGCAAATAACGTCCAACCCTCTCACTCCCACCGGGTACCTACTCTCACCCGGCAATGCCTGGGGGTAATTTTGAATTATATGTCTTACTGTACCTGATGCTGATTACATGCGATCGGACAATGTATATTAAGGTTATTCTCCCACTCCCTTATCACTCCTGAAACCATATAAATGTCCGCAGAGCTGCATCAAGAATTGTAAAAATAAACCAACATTATAAATATAAAGGGAACATAGCCAGTGAGTACGGAAACATCAAATTAATGTCATCAGTTAGCATGTTTGTATTTTAAAATGTTATTAATATTAAATTAATGGCTAACATAGTAATGATGGTTACTAATTAATGGCTAACATAGTAATGATGGTTACTAATTAATGGCTAACATAGTAATGATGGTTACTAATTAATGGCTAACATAGTAATGATGGTTTCTAATTAATTGTTATATTACGTTTTTGAAACTGATGATTGGAAAATATACATGAAATGACTATGAATTGAGTATGTTTTGAAATTCGGAAAATAAATAGCTGTCGTATTTATTGTTTCAAAATCTCCCAACACACCCCAACAATTGAAAATTAATATATATTTTTTTTATTCTACTTATATTTGCAGTGTTTCTTCAAATGCTTCATGGAGAGAGGAGGCTTTGTTAACGTAAGTTTATCGCCGTAAGTAGGGACAAAGTATCGGTGGCAAAGTATTGATACTTTCATATCGCTAAATACTCCCTTCATGGTATCGATGCTTGACAAATGTCGATACAAAAGAACCGATTTCAATATACAGTGCCCTATCTTCATGTTGGAGGAATTTACATGAAACTTTTCAGAAACATTATTAAAGATACTGAAAACAGTAAACATAAAACGAATTTGCAAAAGGAAAGTAAATAATTTACAATTCACTTGGTCTTACTTCAGATTTCAATTAATATAATATTGAGGGTATTATAACCTTGTTCATTTATAATCTACTTCGTGTACTGGTAATTTGCTATATTCAGTAACTTCTGAGAATAAATGAAAAACATCTTGAGTAATATTATACACGTTATGACTTGAAAACTTATGGCAAATGGCAACTTCAATCTATATATTCTTCTCATCATGAGAAACTTCTTAGCTTTGGAGATTTAGGTTCTGGGTGTTGTCCTTTATTATATATTAAATATATTTCTGAATATTGAAATAAGGCATTTATCATAATTTAATTATTTAATGAGAACACCCAAATATTATAATAAAAGTTGTTTTCATATTTTGGAGCTATAACCAGACAATATCATATCGTTAAGTTTTTGTTAACTAAACTATTCGCGAAAATGCTGTGTGGATCTAGTGGTGAGGGATCTAGTTGTTGAAGTTACACCGGGTTTTAGTCGAATGTTACCATTTTATCAATACGTAATCAAAAAGTGTTCAATAATTTATTTATTTCTTATTCTTGTGAATATCCTTGTGAAACAAATGGCCAAAACAGGATTTTCTTTCTTATACTCGTAAGACTAATTGAAGGAGACTTAAATATAGTTTTGTTAGAAATGACGTCCGCACCGAGATGTACCTACACTAGGATGGAGTGAAAATGAGGGTTTTGGAACTTTTCATTGAAATTGAAAACGCCTGGGGGCGCAAAAGTTGACCATTGGTGAGAGTAACACCCATGTAAAGTTTGGACGAAATTCGATAATATCTTCTGTCCCCACCTGCGCCATCTATGATTCACTATAGCGTACTGTAGGTTCTCGGAGGGTTTTTCGGCGATAACATTATTCTTGGCTGAGCTACGATAATGTGTAATATATCAAATTACTCGTCTTTTTACGCTCTACCAAAAAGGAAATGACCTTAAATTAAGAATTCCTAATTTTTCACCGTATTTTTGCAAAAATGTGATTTTTTTCGAAATAAACAATTTCTTAGACGATAACTTATCTGATCTGCAGAGCATTTTTCTGTCTTTTTGAAGTATAACCAATCTACTGTGAGGTGATTCATTTCACCATTTTCGAAATATAGTATGAATTAATTTGCGGATAACAGACATGACTTTGAAGCCGTGTCTGTTATTCGCAAAAACCGTCCCGTAATTCGTATAAATCGAAAAGTATGAAAAAACTTTAAGAAAAGCAAGGACACTTAGGAGAGTTTTCTTTATTCTTTTAATTACATCAAACAATTTTTCAATTGAAATACAATATTTAGGATAACAGAAAAATAAAATAAGCGTCTCAGTGCAGTGTCACTTATCAACAATAGACCCTTGCTTCTGCGGTCAGTTACTGGGTTCGTACTGTCCTTTTGTGTTGAAATGTGGCATGATTTTTCTCGAATAAATTTCGTCTCATATGAAACCGTTTCTTGCTTCACTTTTCGAAGCTTCTGTAACTAGTTTGAAGTTTCTCTCAAAGTTCTGAGTGTGGCAAGGGAATCTCTGAACATTGAGAGATCCTGTGGCGAATTCCCACAATTCATCTTCTACAACCCTGCTGTGATCGGTGATTCCATGACATGGCACTCTTGCCACAAAATGAGGTTGTTGTAATCCTCAGCGTCAAAATTAAGGGATGGTTTGGTAAATTTCCTCAAACCAAGCTCCCTCCCAGCGGCTTCTTTCCTTGCTTTAATGATGCGTCGAACTCCAAGTGCCTTTGTATGCTGTCCCTCGTCAAATATCATTGCGAACAAAATATTTTCCGGATGACCGAAATATCCATTTCTTTGAATAGTAAGATTAACTACATTCTTGAGATCTTCCGGCAGGTATTGAGCGAAAAATATAATTTACCAGAGATGCTTCACACCATCTTGTGAAGAAGGGTTTATTATGAACCCCATTGGTGTGTAGACTTTCACAATGAATTCGGCAATACAGCCATGTTTCTCAAACGGGTTTTATGGCCCTACGTACAGCCTAAGAAGTCGGTTAGCCATCGTAACCCATCATGAATGGGATAGCTTCCACGGGTTTCTCCTGGATAAGCTGACTGAGCAATTTCCAGAGGCAACCGCTCCGCTAGTTGATGGCGAAGTTTCCAATTGTTTTCCGATTATCCCAGAGAACCTACGCGGTCCAGTTGTGGCACCGTTCAAGTACTGGAAAAGATGGCGGAGCGGCAACTTGTACTCATGAAGAAGACATGAACCAGTGCAATAGCCTTCCTAGTTCTTCTTCCAGCAACGTTATTATACCGCCTTTGCGTGTTTATCACTGTCCCGTCGCATCCAACTACAAACAGATTCGATACATCGATCTTATTCTTTGTTACAAAATCTAGTCATCATTTTCAGGCCTGACATGGCCCAGATACTCATTTCGGCTCTCGCATAAGCATCACATGTTCCTCGGTCAAAGTATCTCGATAGTATGTCCCGGTATCATCTTTCTTGAATTGAACAAGGGTTGCATCTTTCCTCCCATCAAAAAAAATAGGAACGTTGAACTGTAGTATAAAACAAAATGCGCGGAAACAATTTACGGAAATAGTGTAATTAATTTTAATGTGAGAAAAAGGAAGTGAATCCCGAAAACATTGTCTATTTCGAAAAAAATTACGTTTTCGCCCGAAATACGGTAAAAAATTAGGAATTATTTATTTCAGATCATTACCCTTTTGGTAGAGCGTAAAAAGACGAGTAATTTGATATATTACACATTATTGTAGCCCTGCCAAGAATAACGTCATCACCGAAAAAACCTCCGGGAACTTATAGTACGCTATAGTGAAACATAGATGGCGCTGGTGGGGACAGAAGATATTGTCGAATTTCGTCCAAATTTTACATGGGTGTTACTCTCACCAATGGTCAACTTTTCCGCCCCCAGGCGTTTTCAATTTCAAAAACTTTTTTTTTCACTCCACCCTAATGTACACCTCTTAATCTGCAATAACATTCTAGCAGAAAGAAGTGAGTGTATATCATAAATATATAATCTTAACCAGATTGATGATATCTGTTTTAGTTTAAATATTGAAAATTCTATTAGTGGATGATCGGATGATCGCCATATTTTTGTTTGTTTTGTTTAAATAGTCTATTCTATTTATATGAAAACTTGTGCTCGCTTAGGATGGTGCTTTTTGTTTGGATACCAAGTTATTTGTTTGTGTTTTAAAATTTTCACAATATATATATATATATATATATAATTAGTAAATATAAATAAAATATAATTAATACCTACCGAAAAAATTATTAAAATGGAAAATTTTTTATATCGCGACATTAATTAAAACAATGCCTGGATAGCTAAGTGCACTCCCACGGGAAGGACGGTTACAAGTTACTAACGGGTAGTTGCCATCAGTAATTAATAGTAATTAATTACTGTTGCCAACCAGAAGAAACATGGGAGGGGGGAAATGGAATGAACCAACTCTAGAAAGTTAACATATTTATTAATTAAAAGAACATCAAATATTTACAATAGAAAATAAAATAATTGAATAAGATTCGGCCATATGTCTGAAGGACTTTATAACTCAATTACGAGGTACCTCGCTAATGATCCTTGGAGGCGACCATGTGGACATCGTCCATGCACATCCCGCAGACACCATCCACCCACACAGTCCTTGTAGATCCGCGTAGTCTCGACGTCACGACAGAACTCACGCCCCTCACTGACCCGGCGCGTCCGAATTCAAAATGTGTATTTCACTGACTATTTCACATATTCAAACTGATATTAAAAACAGAAAAGATACGTGGAGCTCGACTGAGATATGAACGAGGAAATAGTACTTTCACATATTCAAACTGATATTAAAACAGAAAAGATACGTGGTGATCACCCGAGACATGAACGAGGAAATAGTAATTTCACATATTCAAACTGATATTAAAACAGAGAAGATACGTGGTGCTCGACCGAGACATGAACGAGGAAATAGTACTTTCACATATTCAAACTGATATTAAAACAGAAAAGATACGTGGTGATCACCCGAGACATGAACGAGGAAATAGTAATTTCACATATTCAAACTGATATTAAAACAGAGAAGATACGTGGTGCTCGACCGAGACATGAACGAGGAAATAGTACTTTCACATATTCAAACTGATATTAAAACAGAAAAGATACGTGGTGATCACCCGAGACATGAACGAGGAAATAGTAATTTCACATATTCAAACTGATATTAAAACAGTGAAGATACGTGGAGCTCGATCGAGACATGAACGAAGAATGAATAAAGTTGGGTGTGGTCTGTGGGACCTGACCGTGGTAGGGGACGGTTCTCGAGGTTTGATTGGTTGTTGGTCTCCGCCCACTTTATTTCCAGCCAATCACATATTACTTATTATATCAGCTTCCAGTTCTGTGAAACCCTTTACTGCTTATTCATTATACACCGGATGTAGACAATTATCTTGGCTTCCTTTCCATTGTATCTTTATAGTTCTTTGTTTTCGCTCCCAGCGATCGCGATTCTCTCGCAGACATCGCTGGTTTCGAGCATGCTCTTCCAAATGCAATTCTCTTTAATTCAATACCCCACAACCCATACTTTGCTCCTAGCGATCGCGATTCCCTCGCAGGCATCGCTAGTTCTGAGCCTTATAATAACGATAAATATTGTCTATAGGGTAGACATGCTACAATATATACCTTTGTTGTATGTGTTTGTATTTAGGTTTGTTTAGATATAATATTTTAGTTGGTTTAGGTGTAAATAATTTAAACCCTATTATTGGTTTAGTCGTTGTTTTAACGTTCACATCTTTTACATCAACTCATTAATAATGTATATATGTCAATACAGGCCCTGAAGAAGGCACATTCAGTGCCGAAAGATTGTCAGGAATACCACAAGCCTGATCAATCCTTTCGTAATTGATACCCAATAATTCCAATATGAAATGGATTGGCGGGGGGGGGGGGGGGGGGGGGGGCAGGGAGAGTTATTTGTACTAAAGTGATTGGTCTAAGAAAGTCCTGTTCTGGCTATATCATATATATTTTATTTTTAACCTTTTTAATGGAAACTCAGAACAATAAAAAGATCATTTAATTTGATTCGTCGCTATGCGTTACAATTTATCAAAAAAATAGAAATATTTCCTACCAAAGTTTGTAGTATTATTTTTGAGACATTCTAACTTTGTTCGAATTGCTCCTGTTTCAAATGTGAGGAGTTTGGAATAGTAAGGAACCAATTGTTACTAACCATTTTCGGGTAAATCGAGGAAACGTTTAAAAAAATAGGTTTCGAAACTACATTTACTTACTAAAACATTTTGTCTATTATGTATTAGGTATTTTTTATTGCCTAAAAGGAAGGATTAAAAATTATAATTTTTTTCTTCCCTAGGTTTACAAGTGTTGTGTTTTCAACGAAATTTCATGTTTTCCGGACTTACCTCTGATTCCAAAAATAATAAAACATCTATTGTCTGTGTGTCACACGATTATTATATTTTTTTAACAATCTATACATCCTTCAATGTACAAATTGGTCCTCCGGATCGGATGAAAACATACCCTGTGGATCCAGGGTTCCTATAGGTTATCGTTATGCAGTAAAATACCCGCCTAACTGAGAGAGCTCCTTCATTTCTTTTCTATCACTCACTTATTGCTCTATTTTTGGTTCTTGTGGTCCTCCGGATGGGATGAAAACAAACCCTGTGGATCCAAGGTTCCTATAGGTTATCGTTATACAGTAGAACACCCGACTAACTGAGAGAGCTCCTTCATTTATTTTCTATCACTCACTTATTGCTCTATTTTTGGTTCTTGTGGTCCTCCGGATCGGATGAAAACAAACCCTGTGGATCCAAGGTTCCTATAGGTTATCGTTATAGAGTAGAACACCGGCCTAACTGAGAGAGCTCCTTCATTTTTTTTTTTATCACTCACTTATTGGTCTATTTTGGGTGCTTGTGGTCCTCCGGATCGGATGAAAACAAACCCTGTGGATCCAGGGTTCGTATAGGTTATCGTTATACAGTAGAACAACCGACTAACTGAGAGAGCTCCTTCATTTCTTTTTTATCACTCACTTATTGCGCTATTTTTGGTTCTTGTGGTCCTCCGGATGGGATGAAAACAAACCCTGTGGATCCAAGGTTCGTATAGGTTATCGTTATACAGTAGAACACCCGCCTAACTTAGAGAGCTCCTTCATTTCTTTTTTATCACACACTTATTGGTCTATTTTTGGTTCTTGTGGTTCTCCGGATCGGATGAAAACAAACCCTGTGGATTCAGGGTTCCTATAGGTTATCGTTATAGAGTAGAACACCGGCCTAACTTAGAGAGCTCCTTCATTTCTTTTTTATCACTCACTTATTGGTCTATTTTGGGTTCTTGTGGTCCTCCGGATCGGATGAAAACAAACCCTATGGATCCAGGGTTCGTATAGGTTATCGTTATACAGTAGAACACCCGCCTAACTTAGAGAGCTCCTTAATTTATTTTCTATCACTCACTTATTGCGCTATTTTTGGTTCTTGTGGTCCTCCGGATGGGATGAAAACAAACCCTGTGGATCCAAGGTTCGTATAGGTTATCGTTATACAGTAGAACACCCGCCTAACTTAGAGAGCTCCTTCATTTCTTTTTTATCACACACTTATTGGTCTATTTTTGGTTCTTGTGGTTCTCCGGATCGGATGAAAACAAACCCTGTGGATCCAGGGTTCCTATAGGTTATCGTTATACAGTAAAACACCCGCCTAACTTAGAGAGCTCCTTCATTTATTTTCTATCACTCACTTATTGCTCTATTTTTGGTTCTTGTGGTCCTCCGGATGGGATGAAAACAAACCCTGTGGATCCAAGGTTCGTATAGGTTATCGTTATACAGTAGAACACCCGCCTAACTTAGAGAGCTCCTTCATTTCTTTTTTATCACTTACTTATTGGTCTATTTTGGGTTCTTGTGGTCCTCCGGATCGGATGAAAACAAACCCTGTGGATCCAGGGTTCGTATAGGTTATCGTTATACAGTAGAACAACCGACTAACTGAGAGAGCTCCTTCATTTCTTTTTTATCACTCATTTATTGGTCTATTTTGGGTTCTTGTGGTCCTCCTTTGAATTTTCACAGTTTTTATATTTTCTAGAAAGAATGTTTTAATTGCTCAGAGTCCGCTTAATCACGAACTCGAAGTATCAATATCATGATCATTTTTTACATCTCTGCCCGTCTGGGTTCGTTCTTTTGCAGTTCAAAAAAAATACAGAACCGTTCGACCAAGAGGTTTATAATGGCGCAAATCCTGACCAGTTTTACAAAGATCTGATGAGTATGTACCCCGACTTGGAGAAGAACTTTTATCAGAACTTCAAACCAATACTCGACCACTGTGAACAAGGTAATTTATATTCCGTTCGGTAGGGGGTACTTGATATTTGTGGCATAAAAAACCGTTTCGTTAATAAACCTATTAAGTTACACATACTAAATTTGGTGTCGGTCGTAGCCCAGCACCATAACTGACCAATGTAGAAATTATGCAATTTTTAAAACTGTATTTCAAACGTCAATATTCTGTGATTGCAAATTCGAAACGCGTGTTTTTCATACTTGTCGCAATAATCGTTCTGTAAGAATGAGAATCAATTTGCTTAACCTGAAATATCGAACCACCGGAGATGGGGGGAGAGACGATTTTTTTTTAATTCGTAATTTCGCGCCAAACTCTCGAACTCGTGATCTAGGGTCAGAAACATTACATAGAATGTTTTCTTTGATCTGAGCTATAAAACTTTGGCCTACGTTCAACAGCAGCCGAGGATGGTAGCGCCTACATGTCATTCACAATAATAGCTTCTTCCCTCCTCTGTATCTAACAAATATGACGTCATAAGGAAAAGAATATGAAAGTAATTACTACTTATTATTGTTCGGATTAGGATTTAAAGTGCGACTGAAACGCCGAACCACCTGCAACACTACAGTGAGTGACATCACAAGAAATAGTACATCATAGTAACAACCACACAATGTGTCCTGGAACAAATAAGAAGGACATTCGCTTGTACGTTTTCATTTGTGTTCTGATGTTCTGCACTAATGGGTCTTCTATAAACAGATTGCTGAGGGCCTGCAGAGAGCTCAGTGAGTCCGAGCATATAAGCTCCTTGGACTCCCCTTCTAGTGCCCAGTGGTCTAGTGCTTTCGAGATAGCTGTGAGCTCGGCCGTATTGACACTTGCGGCGGAAGGCATGGTCCAGATGCTATGTTATGTGTTAATATGTAGATTCCATGATTGTAAAACGTTTTTAGCAAATGACTAAAGATGAATTTTGGGCAGATTTATCAAAATTTGCTAAAAGTTGAGTTACTGACAGGCTTATTGCATATGATCTTACCCAAACGGTCTGATCGCATCATGACGTCAGTAGACTGAAGGTCTTACTATTCTGAACGCGCCTTCTGTGTCACTTTACAGGGTTTACATATAATAGAATATCTGAGCAACTCGAGGGGGTAGAACTATTCCTAATTCAAATGCGAATTTTGCACAAAAAACCCTATTAGGGGGTTAGCTCTACTTTCGACCTCAGTTGCTAGGACTGAATTATTTCTGATAACAACTGAGGTCAAGCTGCTTGGCATGATAAAGTAGCATATGGCAAAGTTACGCCGCACAATGGGGCGAATGACCATTTTAGGTGGACAAAAGTTAAGTCAAAAATTGAAGATTTCCCGCCCTAGACATTGTTGTCAAAAGGTGGGTGGCTCCGAAAATGTAAATATTTACCTTATAATGAAAATAAGTACTGCGTAGAGATGGGACAAATCAATTATACACGTTTGAACAAGTGTTGTCATTCTATTACGATAAGACGCGGGTTTATGAGTCTGACTGCAATAATAGCAGTTCGATCATTGTTTGAGCTATATTCGGCAGTTGAAATGGACTCTAAAGAGAACGGTAAGTAATCATATGCACAGTTCTTGTAAGTAGTGTTCAGTTACAGAGATATTTGAACTATTTTATTAAAGAATCCGTTACATCCGTAATTTTGAACGAGAAAAATAATGTTTACCCAATAGCTCCCAAGCTAATTGACCCATTTTCCTTTTCGCTATACTTTCTAATTTTCAGATTCATTTGTATCTTTTTGCTATTTATTGCTATGCATCGTATTTTTAATAATAATGATTGATATTCAGAATCAGTGCTCAAGATTCCCCGGAACCAGTTTTTTGAAGAGTGGTCCAAGTTCCAGGAAAAAATGTCCTAAGATAGCATTGAAAAAATGTTTCCCTGGAAAGCCGTTCTTTATTCACGTAACGTTTGATATTATATTGGATTTTGTATCATATTTAAAGAATCATCAGTATCATATTTTCAGAATTCAATCAGTTTGTACATATCTTGTTTATTTCATTGAACCAAGGTTTTTACCTTTTTCTTATTCATGTAAAGTGGTTTTATTTTCTTCTACGATTTATTAAAGAATAAACTTAATTTACTGAAGAGTAAACTATGAAATTAAATAAAGTGTTACTTTCACCCATTGTTCTGTCTATTATTTGATCTTACTGTTTTCACCCATAATGTATCGATCTGTCTCAGCTCCATCTCGTAATGTTAATCGTCCGACCATCTGATATTGAGCAAGTTTTGCTAATCTAGACGCTCAGAGGATTAAGTAACATACCGAACCATATGCAATATTAAACTACTCATGATTTGCGGTTTTTTCAAATTATTGTTGCCGCTTGCGTTTAAAAACGTTCAACGGCGTGCTATTGATTTACACAGAGTCTCATTTGACGTGGAAGTTCATTGGCTGTAATTTTTGTTTCTGAAAGCTTTTGATACAATGAATCATCTTCTTGTAATTTTGAAAAGAAGGTAGAAAAGTGAGGGTTTTTGATGAATTTCAGAAAAAAACTCATTCAAGGGTTCATTTGTGAACCGTCATATGGGGTATATTCGTAATCAGCGAGTCATTTCCTGCAAGAATACAAGGTTTCAAAATGTTGTCCTCCTAGATTGGATATTCGCCCCACTGTGCGCCTGCTAACCTGCTAGATACAAAATATTTTGGTTTGGTGATGATTCACTGACCACTTTCCCCTTTCATTGCTTTTTTGGTTTTGGGGCTGGAATAGATTCGTAACACATAATTGTTTTGAAATGAAATGAAATGAAAATAAATTTTATTATTTTGGGACCGAGGTCCCCTAAGAATAAATACATACAGAGAGTAATGAAAATGAAACAATGAAATATAGTATCAGAACAAAGAAATAAGAATATAGGTAGGTAAATAAAAATTAGTGCTACGTTGGAGAAAAACTATACAACTAAAAAATAGATAAACAGGAAATAAAAAAAACAGGAAAAAACATAAAATTAACAACTTCAATATGATGAAACAAAATAAATAAAAGTATCTACAAAAATAAAAGAGAATAAGAAAAAAAGCAAATCCATACAACTAAGAAAGAGATAAAATAGATAATATATATATAAATATAAATATAAATTTAAATCTACCGAGCATAGTACGGTGGTTGATTATAAAAGAGAAGGAAGGTTGCCCAGCCAAGGTTAAAAATAAAATTAATTTAGAAAGCAGAAAATAAGATAAGATAAAAAATAAATAAATGCATAATAAAAATATATTAATGTGTAAATGAGCCAAAAATGAATACTATTGATTATGAACGAATAATTTAGAAAATATGATAAAAAATATAATAAAACTAGAGAATGACAAAGACAAGAAAGAGAGAGAGAGAAAAAAAAAGGGGAAAAGTAATTTGAATGATTAGATAATTAAGGTTGACGAATTAGAGAATACGGGGGAGAGATCAAAGTTTTAGGGTTAGGGTTTATGACTCATGCCCGGGCTTTAACTACGAGGTCATATCGCCTACTACCAGAGCGCTCTTTCGTCACTCTGGTGAACATGAGCCCGACTCTACTGTGGGAGTCCTAAATTTTGCCTACCCTAAATTTTTAATCACTTATATCGCTTAACGTCCCATCCAAAGGACGGCGTGCTTAGGTTTATTTTACCTCCCAGATAAAATAAACTAAGGGCCTCCGTCGGGTTACGAACCCACGTTCTTGAGCTCAGAAGTCAAGCACGCATACCACTAAGCTACCGGCGCCCTCTAATTGTTTTATATTTATCAAAAATAATTCAATATCTGGTATAATAAAATTATTGTTTTTAATGAGTTGTGTTATGATGTTCAGATTTGACTTTTTTGAAGAATGATCCTTGTTCGCTATCTTCTCTCCTCTTCATGTGCGTCTTTTCAAAGGTAAGCCTTCATAAGCCTGGCCATGAAACCCTCTATCATAAGATTGCTAGCTTGTGCCCGGAAGTGCTGTCCGACAGACCAGCTCTGCTAAGACAGCTGCTTGTGCCCAGAAGTGCTGGCCGCGAGACCAGCTATGCTAAGATAGCTGCTTGTGTCCCGAAGTGCTGGCCGCGAGACCAGCTATGCTAAGATAGCTGCTTGTGTCCCGAAGTGCTGGCCGCGAGACCAGCTATGCTAAGATAGCTGCTTGTGTTGCGGAAGTGCTGGCCGAGGGACCAGCTATGCTGCGATAGCTGCTTGTGACCGGAAGTGCTGGTTGAGACACCAGCTATGATAAGACAGCTGCTTGTGTTGCGGAAGTGTTGGCCGCGAGACCAGCTATGCTAAGATAGCTGCTTGTGTCTGGAAGTGCTGGCCGAGAGACCATGTATGCTGAGACAGCTGCTTGTGTTGCGGAAGTGCTGACCGCGAGACCAGCTAGGCTAAGATAGCTGCTTGTGTCCGGAAGTGCTGGTTGAGACACCAGCTATGATAAGACAGCTGCTTGTGTTGCGGAAGTGCTGGCCGCGAGACCAGCTATGCTAAGATAGCTGCTTGTGTTGCGGAAGTGCTGGCCGAGAGACCAGCTATGCTAAGATAGCTGCTTGTGTTGCGGAAGTGCTGGCCGAGAGACCAGCTATGCTAAGACAGCTGCTTGTGTTGCGGAAGTGCTGACCGCGAGACCAGCTATGCTAAGATAGCTGCTTGTGTCCGGAAGTGCTGGTTGAGACACCAGCTATGATAAGACAGCTGCTTGTGTTGCGGAAGTGTTGGCCGAGGGACCAGCTATGCTGCGATAGCTGCTTGTGACCGGAAGTGCTGGTTGAGACACCAGCTATGATAAGACAGCTGCTTGTGTTGCGGAAGTGCTGGCCGAGAGACCAGCTATGCTAAGATAGCTGCTTGTGTCCGGAAGTGCTGGCCGAGAGACCAGCTATGCTAAGATAACTGCTTGTGTCCGGAAGTGCTGGCCGAGAGACCAGCTATGTAAAGATAGCTGCTTGTGTCCAGAAGTGCTGGCCGAGAGACTAGCTATGCTGCGATAGCTGCTTGTGTCCGGAAGTGCTGGTTGAGACACCAGCTATGATAAGACAGCTGCTTGTGTCCGGTAGTGCTGGCCGAGAGACTAGCTATGCTAAGATAGCTGCTTGTGTCCGGAAGTGCTGGATGTGACCAACTTCTTCCCCTCATTGTTGCCTCTTTTCAGCTGTTTGTCTCTCTCAGTCTGCCTGCTGCTCAGAGCTTTGGCAGATCCGTAAAGAAGGGTGAGTTCAATGAATGAGGTCGGTTTCATTGAAGACATGTTACGGGTTGTCGCTGAACTGAATAGTTGTTTTATTATCAGTTATTATTACGTTATTTTGTTTATATTTTTCATTTCATTTGTGTATATTTTATTTATTTATTTTTGATTATTTTTATTCTTTATTTATTTCATACTTATTATCCTTTCACACATTATACTCCACACTAGTTCATACTTATTATCCTTTCACACATTATACTCCACACTAGTTCATACTTATTGTCCTTTCACACATTATACTCCACACTAGTTCATACTTATTGTCCTTTCACACATTATACTCCACACTAGTTCATACTTATTATCCTTTCACACATTATACTCCACACTAGTTCATACTTATTATCCTTTCACACATTATACTCCACACTAGTTCATGAGGTTGTAAATATTTTATAGTTAGTTCTTGTTTTCCACCGTTATGATTTGTATGTGGGCAACACTGCTAGTTGTGACACACTCGATGCCTCAGTTTTTCTCTGAATCGATATTTGAGTCAGATCAATGATTATTATTCTGACGATAGCAGTGGTCGACATTACGAATCTCGAAACACATCGACAATAGTACCGCAGCTCAATAATTGAGAGACTCAAATAGTTCATCTCCATGGCATTTCTGTCTTGTCTCAAACCTGAATTTTGTTTTTTGTATTAGGATTTTACGAGTTTTTCGTCAATTCTGAAAATTATCACTGTTGAACCTTAAATACATTGGATAGACGAACATTTTCGTATAGGTAGTTAGTTTCATTATTTTTTTTCACTAAAATCTGTGTCGTGAACCATTTTTTGTGCAGTACGCATAGAGAACACAATCACGAACTCGTAATGCTTGAATAAAATTCTACATCACATTGCCATTCATGCATTATTGGATTATCTATCATTAAAAAAATGTAAATGTGTCTGGGATTAAAAATTCCTTGTGATCTCCACGACTTCTGTTGGGAAGATGATGCATTACAGTGCTTAGCGTAACCTTAGGAGCTCGTTTTTCCCATCATGCTCCAGCTATATAAAGTAGAACGTTGGCTGACGTCATAAGAAATTTTGTGCTCTATAATTTACTTTCTATTCCGTTTTCCTTTAAATTTAGCCGAGTTTTTATAGAGTTTTGTAGTTTGACTCCGGAGATGATATTCAATTATTATCATTGCCGTTGCTTCAATAATTCAATAATTTTCAATAATCCGAACAAACAGTTGGCATTATCTGGTAGTTGTAACGAAAGAAAAGTTGAACTGAAAGTGTTTTTGATTTGTTCGTCTAGGTTTGGACTGATTATGCTGCGGTGGAGGAGACGAAGAAGACCGCAGAGGAAAATAGAGAAAAAAGCCTGATAGTTCTTTGTGCAGACCCACTTGACATGAAGCATGGTAGGTTCTCAGTAGAAGGGAAATGGGGACTCTGGACCAGTTGCTCCACATGACCTTTGACCCCACGGGGTCACGTGACCCATCACCCCCACCACCAACACTCCCCCACCCTCCCCAGCTCCGAATCACCCACCATCGTACATCCCCAGCTCAATACGTTTCCGCTCTCCCTCTAAACCTCAATAAGGCCCCCCCCCCCCCCCTAATTTTTTGATCTCAATTTTTGTCCTTTGAATCACTACCAATCTACTTCCCCATCTAAATAAGTTTCCGCTCTCACTCTAAACCTCAATAAGGCCCCCCCCCCCACTAATTTTTTGATCTCAATTTTTGTCCTTTGAATCACTACCAATCTACTTCCCCATCTAAATAAGTTTCCGCTCTCACTCTAAACCTCAATAAGTTTCCGCTCTTCCTCTAAACCTCAATAAGTTTCCACTCTCCCTCTAAACCTCAATAAGTTTCCTCTCTCCCTCTAAACCTCAATAAGTTTCAGCTCTCTCCCTAAACCTTAATAAGTTTCCGCTCTCCCTCTAAACCTCAATAAGTTTCCGTTCTCCCTCCAATTCAGTCTGATTTTGTGACCTTGAACAGGCACTTGCGTGTTCAAGCATGTCGAACCCTGCATTCGTGTAGCCTACCTTATCATGTCCTATCATCATCATCATCATCATTGTATTCAGTATTATTTAAAACTGGAGTATTATGATGGAAAAATCGCCTACCTACACTTTTGAGCATGCCGTCCTTCGGTGCCTTGAATAGTATTGCATTTAAAAATATAATTCAAAGCTCGTCATATTGAGTATGTTGTCCGATTGGAGTAATATGTGCGAAAAAATATTTATCTTCAATTCCGAGCATGCCGTCCTTCGGTGCCTTGAATGGTATTGCATTTAAAAATATAATTCAAAGCTCGTCATATTGAGTATGTTGTCCGATTGGAGTAATATGTGCGAAAAAATATTTATCTTCAATTCCGAGCACGCTGTCCTTTGGTGTTGTTTGTGAATTCTTGTTTTTTATTTATTTTTTTAACATCTACTAAGGTTTGGAAATGACCTTCGTATCTGTAGGGATTAAGTCGTTGTTTACATGTTTCAAACATGTCGAGACCTGTTGTTCATACTTCACCAATTTTTATTTCATGATTTAATCTTACATCCCCACGTCAATTAACACATCCAATATGCTTCCCCATCTCAATACCCCCGCTCTCCCTCCGATTCACTACTCTCTATCTTCATCGGCGTAGCCAATCCATCTCAATTTTCTCACTTATACTTCCCCACCTAATTCTCCCTTTAAACCTTTTACTCAGACACACATCCAAGCAATTTTCTTTAGATTTCATCATAGTCCACTACTCTTAGCACCATCATGCTTCGCCCCTGTTCAACACCTACAACCTCTCTAGATCGTCTGACATTTTCATCATAACCCGGTCTACCCATACATAAACCTACATTCTACGTCCATTAGCCTTTCCCTCTGAGTCAGTCAAACTTACCCACCTCAAATCATCTTCAATGCACATACCCACATCAATTATTCTAAAACATAATCTTTAATTATAATAGTTCTACTTCCTCAGACCTATTGTACTTCTTCCAATCCGGCAGAGACTTTGCAACCCACACCTCAGGTCTTTCTCCTAATTTTTATGACTCACTTCTACTTCCACACATCAATCGTCTAATTGTTTTTTCTCAACTTGTCCTTACCAATTTTCTGTTCTCTACTTCTAAAACCTTTTACTCATACATACCCGCCCATACACGCGGAGTAATCTTTAGATCTAGATGTACCTTTCCATGGATACATTCTTAGGCTAACATGCAGTATATTCAACTTACGTTATGTTACATACTACTTCTCATCTCCAGCACTTAACTTACTTAGCACCTCTACTGTATTCCAATCCTCGTTTAAAGCGGTCAAAACAATTTCTTTTTCCTTCCACCAACCGTCCTCTACTGTAATTGCTCTCCTAACCTTCTCAAACCCCCGCACAATTCTGACAACGACCAATCCATCCCAATATTCTGCTCTCCACTTCTACTTCCCCAACATGATATCAAGTTAGAACCCTACAAGTGTAGACTACTGCCCCGTCAACATTTCTTTCTCATTCAAACCACTTCTATCCCACCTCTCACTCAGACATACCTGCACACTTGCATCACATGCAGAAAATCAAATTTAAATGCTTCTCCCTACCTAAACCGCCAGGTCAACACCCCCACAGTTCTCGTCGATATTTAGATTCACATTTCCAATATTACTTTACCATCACTATTTTTACGACTAATAACCTACAATCTAGCAGGAACTTAAATCATCCCCCTGCACAACACTACTCCGGATATATTCAGAACCCACTCCCACACATCTGAGCACCAATAGAACTCTAACCTAGGACCCCTGCTGTGTAGGCTCACTCACATTGGTACCTGTCAACCCATCTTCATAACTGCAAAAGCCGGGGGTAATTTCATATTCAAGTATTTTTCCTAAGATTTCATACTGATGAAGGCTCTAGACCCCTTCATCACCAACGAGATCAGTTAAAGAACTATTTTATAACACAGCCCCAACGTACTTATAAGGTGTGTCCAATACAATAGGAACTCTTCTTATATAGCTATCCTAAGAAGAAGTCATTGAAAACTTTACCCACTGAGCCGGATAATTATTTATAGTAGAGATACTAATATTTTTTGAATGGGTAGGCGGCCTTGTGTAACATTTCATTATCAGAGATTAGCTGTGATGTACTTTTCTACAAATCAGAGACTATGTATTTTTTTTTTTTTTTTTTTTTTTTTTTTTTCTAACGCATCGGAGAGACTATGTATATTTCCTACAATAGAATCCTTCCGAGAGATCCAATATATCGTCACGACACAACACTTCACAAAAATACGGAATTGTTCATCTATCCCTATAAACATCACTCAACTGCAACTTCCCCAAATCTAAAAAACTTAGAAGTCGCTCGGACACATTTTAAAAACCCCACCACTCTTCTATATACTTCCTAAGCTAAATTCTTTCCCTGGTTCCCCTCTATAGTATATCTTAAACTCTAAAGTAACCCCAACCCGAACACCATTCCTATCAATCTAAACTTTTATTTCTCAGTCATGCACCATAGATAGGGTTTTCTATAGGTGCTATCACCAATCTCCTACATGCATATATATATAATATATTTTCTATAGTTCCCCCGACATTTTTCTACAACTAACACTCAATTAATATTATAACGCAGCCCTCACACCCATACTCCATTGTACTTATTTTTCAAGTCCCAAGCTCTTCGTCTAATATACATCACAGTTCCCACCGGTATTTGAGAACCCATATAGTATTATTGTTCCATCCTCACCCACATCTCATGGACCCCACAATTCAGCCCTCCTTCCCCGCATATATGGTATTGAGAGCCAAAACACTTACGATGACCCAATACAACAGTTATTTTACCGATTCATCTTCATAGCCACAAAACCCGGGATTATTTAATATTTTAGTATATTTCTTTTTTCATTATTTGTCACAGGTTTTTTTTCCTCACATACAACGCCTACTCCACTCAACTGTTTTTTCTTAAAGTCCTATACATATCTTACATCCTTTCATATATTTATTTTTTATTTAGTCATATTATTTAATATTTTATGCGATTAATATTTATTTACATTTTCGAAAATTTACGTAAATTATGAAAATTTTGTAGCATATTCAGGAACATTTTTTGTGATGAATGTGACTGCGTAATAACTATCGTGATTATAAGAAAAATTGGTGAGTACAAGCTGGTCAGTATTAAGAAATAAAAATCGTATATAGGTTCCATATCATAGGCAGTTTCTTATTGTTGTTGGAGCTAGGTGTATTGCTGGAAACCCATTAATGATCGGCTCTTCTCGGATTTTATCGGCTCCTTTCGTTGCATGTAAGATGAAAAAAACTATAAATACGTTCTGTTTGGTCAGTAGTTATCTGTTTTCATTGTGAACGTGTTAACAACGTTGAGATAAATACAATCTGATCATTCACTATTTATTGAACCGAAGTTGTCAACCCTGTTACAATAAATACGGTCTGTTTGGTGATTATTAGGCAGACTTCATTGATCTAGTAACCCACAGCAGGTTAGATACCATGGGGGTCAAACGAAACGCTCTCACTATAGAAAATAAAATAAAAATAATTAAACTTTTTGATGAAGGAGAAAAGGTTGGAGAAATATCGAAACATTTCAAGATTCCTCAATCCACGATTTCTTCAATTTTAAAGAGACGAGAAACCATTTTTCAATTAGATACATGTGGTAAAAGACATATTAAACGAATTAGAACTAATGGTGATTATCCAATGGAACAAGATGAAACTGAGGATACACCCCCTCTTGCCTTCAACGGAGAGAATTACACACAATAACACACAGACTCTTCAGAGGACGATGTGGGTGAACACTCCAGTTCATCACAACAGCAAACGGACTCTTCACAGCATGATACGGATGAAGACGGAAGTGAACGAATTCATTCAACAGAACACCGACGAGTAGTATATGGTGATAAAAAACCAACAAAAAAGTTCAACCTTCCTAAACCCGTAAAAGGCTTAATACCTCTTTCTAAGGAAAATATGACGTTTTTACGTTTGGTCGGGTATAAAGTTCTGTCATCAACGTATAGATGTTAGATTTGGATAGTTCAAAGAGGGGTTCGGATATCATTCTCATTACCGAAACCATCGGGGGTATAGATGGAATAAGAAAATCTGTTAGACATGAAAACACTCTATCTATTTAAAAGGTAGATTTTTTCAAGGAGAATGGGACAACGACAGTTGCAACATTCTAAAAGTGGTTTTTGTTCAATTCCAGTGCTTCCAGGGTAATAACTCGGACTATATTTTGAAGGATATATCAATAATGGGCATTAACTTTATTGGGAATAGGTACACAGCATATCACAAACGAAAAGATTATTAGAAAGAATCAAATCGAATGCTGTGAGGTTGTGCAGGCTTGGAGAGGCTATAAACGCACGCAGGTCGTATGAGTGAAGGTTTGGAGAGGATATAGACGCCCGCAGACCAGTGTGATCACCAGCAGTTCTAAATGTTGAAAACACTGATTTGAGGAAAAGTAGGAGAGTACAATCGTGTTAATATGCCTGTATTTTTGATTTGCAGGAAAGGGCCTTGCCCCCTTTTTATTCATGCTTTGTATCCAAAAGTATATATATATTTCAGTTTTCATTTGACTATATGCTTATATCATCTCTTTGTGAGAGCGGTTCTAAATCTGCTGGGTAAGTTTCGTTCTTGAGCAGTGTCTACATGTACCCCCAAAATCCTGTTTCTTTGAACCAAATTCAACTCAGTCAAATCGATTCAAATCCCTATATTATACTGCAATATTCTCGCTCAAACATCACTACACTCTCCTTCTAGTTATAACGATATCGCTATATTTATAACGATATTACTGTAGTTATAACGATATCGCTATATTTATAACGATATTACTGTAGTTATAACGATATCGCTATATTTATAACGATATCGTTATAACTACTGTGATGTCGTTATAAATATAGCGATATCGTTATAACTACAGTAATATCGTTATAAATATAGCGATATCGTTATAACTACTGTGATATCGTTATAAATATAACGATATCGTTATAACTACAGTAATATCGTTATAAATATAGCGATATCGTTATAACTACTGTGATATCGTTTTAAATATAGCGATATCGTTATAACTACTGTGATATCGTTTTAAATATAGCGATATCGTTATAACTACTGTGATATCGTTATAAATATAGCGATATCGTTATAACTCCTGTGATATCGTTATAAATATAGCGATATCGTTATAACTACAGTAATATCGTTATAAATATAGCGATATCGTTATAACTACAGTAATATCGTTATAAATATAGCGATATCGTTATAACTAGAAGGAGAGTGTAGTGATGTTTGAGCGAGAATATTGCAGTATAATATAGGGATTTGAATCGATTTGACTGAGTTGAATTTGGTTCAAAGAAACAGGATTTTGGGGGTACATGTAGACACTGCTCAAGAACGAAACTTACCCAGCAGATTTAGAACCGCTCTCACAAAGAGATGATATAAGCATATAGTCAAATGAAAACTGAAATATATATATACTTTTGGATACAAAGCATGAATAAAAAGGGGGCAAGGCCCTTTCCTGCAAATCAAAAATACAGGCATATTAACACGATTGTACTCTCCTACTTTTCCTCAAATCAGTGTTTTCAACATTTAGAACTGCTGGTGATCACACTGGTCTGCGGGCGTCTATATCCTCTCCAAACCTTCACTCATACGACCTGCGTGCGTTTATAGCCTCTCCAAGCCTGCACAACCTCACAGCATTCGATTTGATTCTTTCTAATAATCTTTTCGTTTGTGATATGCTGTGTACCTATTCCCAATAAAGTTAATGCCCATTATTGATATATCCTTCAAAATATAGTCCGAGTTATTACCCTGGAAGCACTGGAATTGAACAAAAACCACTTTTAGAATGTTGCAACTGTCGTTGTCCCATTCTCCTTGAAAAAATCTACCTTTTAAATAGATAGAGTGTTTTCATGTCTAACAGATTTTCTTATTCCATCTATACCCCCGATGGTTTCGGTAATGAGAATGATATCCGAACCCCTCTTTGAACTATCCAAATCTAACATCTATACGTTGATGACAGAACTTTATACCCGACCAAACGTAAAAACGTCATATTTTCCTTAGAAAGAGGTATTAAGCCTTTTACGGGTTTAGGAAGGTTGAACTTTTTTGTTGGTTTTTTATCACCATATACTACTCGTCGGTGTTCTGTTGAATGAATTCGTTCACTTCCGTCTTCATCCGTATCATGCTGTGAAGAGTCCGTTTGCTGTTGTGATGAACTGGAGTGTTCACCCACATCGTCCTCTGAAGAGTCTGTGTGTTGTTGTGTGTAATTCTCTCCGTTGAAGGCAAGAGGGGGTGTATCCTCAGTTTCATCTTGTTCCATTGGATAATCACCATTAGTTCTAATTCGTTTAATATGTCTTTTACCACATGTATCTAATTGAAAAATGGTTTCTCGTCTCTTTAAAATTGAAGAAATCGTGGATTGAGGAATCTTGAAATGTTTCGATATTTCTCCAACCTTTTCTCCTTCATCAAAAAGTTTAATTATTTTTATTTTATTTTCTATAGTGAGAGCGTTTCGTTTGACCCCCATGGTATCTAACCTGCTGTGGGTTACTAGATCAATGAAGTCTGCCTAATAATCACCAAACAGACCGTATTTATTGTAACAGGGTTGACAACTTCGGTTCAATAAATAGTGAATGATCAGATTGTATTTATCTCAACGTTGTTAACACGTTCACAATGAAAACAGATAACTACTGACCAAACAGAACGTATTTATAGTTTTTTTCATCTTACATGCAACGAAAGGAGCCGATAAAATCCGAGAAGAGCCGATCATTAATGGGTTTCCAGCAATACACCTAGCTCCAACAACAATAAGAAACTGCCTATGATATGGAACCTATATACGATTTTTATTTCTTAATACTGACCAGCTTGTACTCACCAATTTTTCTTATAATCACGATAGTTATTACGCAGTCACATTCATCACAAAAAATGTTCCTGAATATGCTACAAAATTTTCATAATTTACGTAAATTTTCGAAAATGTAAATAAATATTAATCGCATAAAATATTAAATAATATGACTAAATAAAAAATAAATATATGAAAGGATGTAAGATATGTATAGGACTTTAAGAAAAAACAGTTGAGTGGAGTAGGCGTTGTATGTGAGGAAAAAAAACCTGTGACAAATAATGAAAAAAGAAATATACTAAAATATTAAATAATCCCGGGTTTTGTGGCTATGAAGATGAATCGGTAAAATAACTGTTGTATTGGGTCATCGTAAGTGTTTTGGCTCTCAATACCATATATGCGGGGAAGGAGGGCTGAATTGTGGGGTCCATGAGATGTGGGTGAGGATGGAACAATAATACTATATGGGTTCTCAAATACCGGTGGGAACTGTGATGTATATTAGACGAAGAGCTTGGGACTTGAAAAATAAATACAATGGAGTATGGGTGTGAGGGCTGCGTTATAATATTAATTGAGTGTTAGTTGTAGAAAAATGTCGGGGGAACTATAGAAAATATATTATATATATATGCATGTAGGAGATTGGTGATAGCACCTATAGAAAACCCTATCTATGGTGCATGACTGAGAAATAAAAGTTTAGATTGATAGGAATGGTGTTCGGGTTGGGGTTACTTTAGAGTTTAAGATATACTATAGAGGGGAACCAGGGAAAGAATTTAGCTTAGGAAGTATATAGAAGAGTGGTGGGGTTTTTAAAATGTGTCCGAGCGACTTCTAAGTTTTTTAGATTTGGGGAAGTTGCAGTTGAGTGATGTTTATAGGGATAGATGAACAATTCCGTATTTTTGTGAAGTGTTGTGTCGTGACGATATATTGGATCTCTCGGAAGGATTCTATTGTAGGAAATATACATAGTCTCTCCGATGCGTTAGAAAAAAAAAAAAAAAAAAAAAAAAAAAAATACATAGTCTCTGATTTGTAGAAAAGTACATCACAGCTAATCTCTGATAATGAAATGTTACACAAGGCCGCCTACCCATTCAAAAAATATTAGTATCTCTACTATAAATAATTATCCGGCTCAGTGGGTAAAGTTTTCAATGACTTCTTCTTAGGATAGCTATATAAGAAGAGTTCCTATTGTATTGGACACACCTTATAAGTACGTTGGGGCTGTGTTATAAAATAGTTCTTTAACTGATCTCGTTGGTGATGAAGGGGTCTAGAGCCTTCATCAGTATGAAATCTTAGGAAAAATACTTGAATATGAAATTACCCCCGGCTTTTGCAGTTATGAAGATGGGTTGACAGGTACCAATGTGAGTGAGCCTACACAGCAGGGGTCCTAGGTTAGAGTTCTATTGGTGCTCAGATGTGTGGGAGTGGGTTCTGAATATATCCGGAGTAGTGTTGTGCAGGGGGATGATTTAAGTTCCTGCTAGATTGTAGGTTATTAGTCGTAAAAATAGTGATGGTAAAGTAATATTGGAAATGTGAATCTAAATATCGACGAGAACTGTGGGGGTGTTGACCTGGCGGTTTAGGTAGGGAGAAGCATTTAAATTTGATTTTCTGCATGTGATGCAAGTGTGCAGGTATGTCTGAGTGAGAGGTGGGATAGAAGTGGTTTGAATGAGAAAGAAATGTTGACGGGGCAGTAGTCTACACTTGTAGGGTTCTAACTTGATATGATGTTGGGGAAGTAGAAGTGGAGAGCAGAATATTGGGATGGATTGGTCGTTGTCAGAATTGTGCGGGGGTTTGAGAAGGTGGCAATATGGACAATATAAATGTTAAACAAGTTCCTTCATTTTGTGCTGAGGATGGTGTAAGCCGAAACCGGGAGACTTTATATATATTTGTGGCAATATAGACAATATAAATGTTAAACAAGTTCCTTCATTTTGTGCTGAGGATGGTGTAAGCCGAAACCGGGAGACTTTATATATATTTGTGGCAATATGGACAATATAAATGTTAAACAAGTTCCTTCATTTTGTGCTGAGGATGGTGTAAGCCGAAACCGGGAGACTTTATATATATTTGTAGCAATATGGACAATATAAATGTTAAACAAGTTCCTTCATTTTGTGCTGAGGATGGTGTAAGCCGAAACCGGGAGACTTTATATATATATTTGTGGCAATATGGACAATATAAATGTTAAACAAGTTTCTTCATTTTGTGCTGAGGATGGTGTAAGCCGAAACCGGGAGACTTTATATATATATTTGTGGCAATATGGACCATATAAATGTTAAACAAGTTCCTTCATTTTGTGCTGAGGATGGTGTAAGCCGAAACCGGGAGACTTTATATATATTTGTAGCAATATGGACAATATAAATGTTAAACAAGTTCCTTCATTTTGTGTTGAGGATGGTGTAAGCCGAAACCGGGAGACTTTATATATATATTTGTGGCAATATGCACAATATAAATGTTAAACAAGTTCCTTCATTTTGTGCTGAGGATGGTGTAAGCCGAAACCGGGAGACTTTATATATATTTGTGGCAATATGGACAATATAAATGTTAAACAAGTTCCTTCATTTTGTGCTGAGGATGGTGTAAGCCGAAACCGGGAGACTTTATATATATTTGTGGCAATATGGACAATATAAATGTTAAACAAGTTCCTTCATTTTGTGCTGAGGATGGTGTAAGCCGAAACCGGGAGACTTTATATATATTTGTGGCAATATGGACAATATAAATGTTAAACAAGTTCCTTCATTTTGTGCTGAGGATGGTGTAAGCCGAAACCGGGAGACTTTATATATATTTGTGGCAATATGGACAATATAAATGTTAAACAAGTTCCTTCATTTTGTGCTGAGGATGGTGTAAGCCGAAACCGGGAGACTTTATATATATATATATATTTGTGGCAATATGGACAATATAAATGTTAAACAAGTTCCTTCATTTTGTGCTGAGGATGGTGTAAGCCGAAACCGGGAGACTTTATATATATATTTGTGGCAATATGGACAATATAAATGTTAAACAAGCTCCTTCATTTTGTGCTGAGGATGGTGTAAGCCGAAACCGGGAGACTTTATATATATTTGTGGCAATATGGACAATATAAATGTTAAACAAGTTCCTTCATTTTGTGCTGAGGATGGTGTAAGCCGAAACCGGGAGACTTTATATATATTTGTGGCAATATGGACAATATAAATGTTAAACAAGTTCCTTCATTTTGTGCTGAGGATGGTGTAAGCCGAAACCGGGAGACTTTATATATATTTGTGGCAATATGGACAATATAAATGTTAAACAAGTTCCTTCATTTTGTGCTGAGGATGGTGTAAGCCGAAACCGGGAGACTTTATATATATTTGTTGCAATATGGACAATATAAATGTTAAACAAGTTCCTTCATTTTGTGCTGAGGATGGTGTAAGCCGAAACCGGGAGACTTTATATATATTTGTGGCAATATGGACAATATAAATGTTAAACAAGTTCCTTCATTTTGTGCTGAGGATGGTGTAAGCCGAAACCGGGAGACTTTATATATATTTGTGGCAATATGGACAATATAAATGTTAAACAAGTTCCTTCATTTTGTGCTGAGGATGGTGTAAGCCGAAACCGGGAGACTTTATATATATTTGTTGCAATATGAACAATATAAATGTTAAACAAGTTCCTTCATTTTGTGCTGAGGATGGTGTAAGCCGAAACCGGGAGACTTTATATATATTTGTGGCAATATGGACAATATAAATGTTAAACAAGTTCCTTCATTTTGTGCTGAGGATGGTGTAAGCCGAAACCGGGAGACTTTATATATATTTGTGGCAATATGGACAATATAAATGTTTAACAAGTTCCTTCATTTTGTGCTGAGGATGGTGTAAGCCGAAACCGGGAGACTTTATATATATATTTGTGGCAATATGGACAATATAAATGTTAAACAAGTTCCTTCATTTTGTGCTGAGGATGGTGTAAGCCGAAACCGGGAGACTTTATATATATATATATTTGTGGCAATATGGACAATATAAATGTTAAACAAGTTCCTTCATTTTGTGCTGAGGATGGTGTAAGCCGAAACCGGGAGACTTTATATATATATTTGTGGCAATATGGACAATATAAATGTTAATTCATTTTGTGCTGAGGATGGTGTAAGCCGAAACCGGGAGACTTTATATATATTTGTGGCAATATGGACAATATAAATGTTAAACAAGTTCCTTCATTTTGTGCTGAGGATGGTGTAAGCCGAAACCGGGAGACTTTATATATATTTGTGGCAATATGGACAATATAAATGTTAAACAAGTTCCTTCATTTTGTGCTGAGGATGGTGTAAGCCGAAACCGGGAGACTTTATATATATATTTGTGGCAATATGGACAATATAAATGTTAAACAAGTTCCTTCATTTTGTGCTGAGGATGGTGTAAGCCGAAACCGGGAGACTTTATATATATATTTGTGGCAATATGGACAATATAAATGTTAAACAAGTTCCTTCATTTTGTGCTGAGGATGGTGTAAGCCGAAACCGGGAGACTTTATATATATTTGTGGCAATATGGACAATATAAATGTTAAACAAGTTCCTTCATTTTGTGCTGAGGATGGTGTAAGCCGAAACCGGGAGACTTTATATATATTTGTGGCAATATGGACAATATAAATGTTAAACAAGTTCCTTCATTTTGTGCTGAGGATGGTGTAAGCCGAAACCGGGAGACTTTATATATATTTGTGGCAATATGGACAATATAAATGTTAAACAAGTTCCTTCATTTTGTGCTGAGGATGGTGTAAGCCGAAACCGGGAGACTTTATATATATTTGTTGCAATATGGACAATATAAATGTTAAACAAGTTCCTTCATTTTGTGCTGAGGATGGTGTAAGCCGAAACCGGGAGACTTTATATATATTTGTGGCAATATGGACAATATAAATGTTTAACAAGTTCCTTCATTTTGTGCTGAGGATGGTGTAAGCCGAAACCGGGAGACTTTATATATATATTTGTGGCAATATGGACAATATAAATGTTAAACAAGTTCCTTCATTTTGTGCTGAGGATGGTGTAAGCCGAAACCGGGAGACTTTATATATATTTGTGGCAATATGGACAATATAAATGTTAAACAAGTTCCTTCATTTTGTGCTGAGGATGGTGTAAGCCGAAACCGGGAGACTTTATATATATATTTGTGGCAATATGGACAATATAAATGTTAATTCATTTTGTGCTGAGGATGGTGTAAGCCGAAACCGGGAGACTTTATATATATTTGTGGCAATATGGACAATATAAATGTTAAACAAGTTCCTTCATTTTGTGCTGAGGATGGTGTAAGCCGAAACCGGGAGACTTTACATATATTTGTGGCAATATGGACAATATAAATGTTAAACAAGTTCCTTCATTTTGTGCTGAGGATGGTGTAAGCCGAAACCGGGAGACTTTATATATATATTTGTGGCAATATGGACAATATAAATGTTAAACAAGTTCCTTCATTTTGTGCTGAGGATGGTGTAAGCCGAAACCGGGAGACTTTATATATATATTTGTGGCAATATGGACAATATAAATGTTAAACAAGTTCCTTCATTTTGTGCTGAGGATGGTGTAAGCCGAAACCGGGAGACTTTATATATATATTTGTGGCAATATGGACAATATAAATGTTAAACAAGTTCCTTCATTTTGTGCTGAGGATGGTGTAAGCCGAAACCGGGAGACTTTATATATATATTTGTGGCAATATGGACAATATAAATGTTAAACAAGTTCCTTCATTTTGTGCTGAGGATGGTGTAAGCCGAAACCGGGAGACTTTATATATATATTTGTGGCAATTTGGACAATATAAATGTTAAACAAGTTCCTTCATTTTGTGCTGAGGATGGTGTAAGCCGAAACCGGGAGACTTTATATATATTTGTGGTAATATGGACAATATAAATGTTAAACAAGTTCCTTCATTTTGTGCTGAGGATGGTGTAAGCCGAAACCGGGAGACTTTATATATATATTTGTGGCAATATGGACAATATAAATGTTAAACAAGTTCCTTCATTTTGTGCTGAGGATGGTGTAAGCCGAAACCGGGAGACTTTATATATATATTTGTGGCAATATGGACAATATAAATGTTAAACAAGTTCCTTCATTTTGTGCTGAGGATGGTGTAAGCCGAAACCGGGAGACTTTATATATATTTGTGGCAATATGGACAATATAAATGTTAAACAAGTTCCTTCATTTTGTGCTGAGGATGGTGTAAGCCGAAACCGGGAGACTTTATATATATTTGTGGCAATATGGACAATATAAATGTTAAACAAGTTCCTTCATTTTGTGCTGAGGATGGTGTAAGCCGAAACCGGGAGACTTTATATATATTTGTGGCAATATGGACAATATAAATGTTAAACAAGTTCCTTCATTTTGTGCTGAGGATGGTGTAAGCCGAAACCGGGAGACTTTATATATATTTGTGGCAATATGGACAATATAAATGTTAAACAAGTTCCTTCATTTTGTGCTGAGGATGGTGTAAGCCGAAACCGGGAGACTTTATATATATTTGTGGCAATATGGACAATATAAATGTTAAACAAGTTCCTTCATTTTGTGCTGAGGATGGTGTAAGCCGAAACCGGGAGACTTTATATATATTTGTGGCAATATGGACAATATAAATGTTAAACAAGTTCCTTCATTTTGTGCTGAGGATGGTGTAAGCCGAAACCGGGAGACTTTATATATATTTGTGGCAATATGGACAATATAAATGTTAAACAAGTTCCTTCATTTTATTCATTGTATTGAAAGTCAGCTAATGTTAGCTAATGAAAGTATAAGGCAACTATGTAATCAGTCACAAATTCCATGTTGAGCTTTCCGACCCCCTCAATGCAAAACGTCGTCGATGAATTACCAGTAATGTGCTTTTCCCGGGCGAATTCAACTAAGTTTTTCCTTTCCCTCTGAAACCATCCTACCGATTTGGTTTAAAATGAGTGTGGGAACATCTCAACGCTTCTACTAATATTCGTGTTGATACTTTCATTAAATCAAGAGTCATTACAGAGGCAGTTATTAGGAATTTAGAATGCAGCCTTCCTCTTTCTGTAGCTCGTTTGGCTGCAACTTTACAGGTGTCGTCCTTACGGCATTCTGCATACACTCATACAATAAGAGGATGGGTCCATCGGTATCTACACCTGCCGCGCGCCCTTTAATGCGTAATCATTTGAAACTTCCTGCTAATATTTTTTCTAATTTCCAGATATTGCTAGAGGTTTGATCCAATACCACGCCCCAAAAAGTGACGTTGAAAAAGTGAGTTCCTATAATATCTTGTTATTTCCCCAAAAGTACCATATTTTCTTCTTTTTTTCTTGAACATGTTTCATAATCAGAATTCGGGTTATGATATTTTTCCATCAAGATATGCCTAATTTAATGCTGGAAATGAGCATTTTGTTTATAGTTTTTTTTGTTGGAAATATCTCTACCAGCATAACATTCTCTACAAAACAGTTCTATTAATTTTGTTCAAAAATAAATCTGTTTCACGGCGAATATGTTAGGTTGCCTTTGGTTTTTTTTTTTTTTTGCAATCAATCTGAAACGACTGGTCATGATTGATGTCTTCATGATTTGTTTGGACTCCTAAAATTTGACTTTTATTTCATCGTCTCTTTCTCTTACCTTTCTTCCAGGGAATAAATTAATAAAATCGTGTTTACGGATGTATATCTCATCAGCGTGGCGAAACTTCAAAAATTAATATTTTTTTTTTACATGTTAGCCTTGTTTATCCTTGCCAAATTAAACTTTCATATTATAAATTATTCAATTTATATTGTCGCATGTTTTGTAATAATTAAAATGCAATAAATATTCAATTTATATTGTCGCAAGTTTTGTGATAATTAAAATGCAATATATATTCATTTTACATTGTCGAAAATTTCGTTCCTCCTAGACCTCATTACTACTATTTATTTATTTATTTATTTGTTACAAACGGGCAAAGACCCTTTACAATTTGTGTTACATTTATACTAGCCGTGCCCACCATCGTTGCTGAGTACTTATTAGCTCCTTTGCTAAGCACGTATTAGCTGCGTTGCACCGAGTTCCTATTTCGGCGTCCACTATTGCACCCTTCCTCAGCACATGTTTGCTGGATTTTTTGGCCAAAACTAGCTGAGGTGACCAGCGTTCCTAAGAAATTTTTTACTTTGGTGTCCACTATTGCAAGGTAATATCTAGTAGGGATTTCCACCCTTCCTCGGCACATGTTTGCTGGATTGCTCGGCGTTATTCGACAAAGACTAGCTGAGGTGACCAGCGTTCCTAAAAACTTTTTAACTTTGGTGTCCACTATTGCACGGTAATATCTAAAAGGGATGTCCACCCTTCCTCAGCACATGTTTGCTGGTGTGCTCAGCGTTATTCTACAATGACTAGCTGAGGTGACCAGCGTTCCTAAAAACTTTTTAACTTTGGTGTCCTCTATTGCACGGTAATATCGAAGAGGGATGTCCACCCTTCCTCGGCACATGTTCGCTGGATTGCTCGGCGTTATCAGACAAAGACTAGCTGAGGTGACCAGCGTTCCTAAAACCTTTTCAACTTTGGTGTCCACTATTGCACGGTAATATCTAGGAGGGATGTCCACCCTTCCTCGGCACATGTTTGCTGGATTGCTCGGCGTTATTCGAGAAAGACTAGCTGAGGTAACCAGCGTTCCTAAAAACTTTTTAACTTTGGTGTCCACTATTGCACGGTAATATCTAAAAGGGATGTCCACCCTTCCTCAGCACATATTTGCTGGTGTGCTCGGCGTTATTCGACAAAGACTAGCTGAGGTGACCAGCGTTCCTAAAAACTTTTTAACTTTGGTGTCCTCTATTGCACGGTAATATCGAAGAGGGATGTCCACCCTTCCTCGGCACATGTTCGCTGGATTGCTCGGCGTTATCAGACAAAGACTAGCTGAGGTGACCAGCGTTCCTAAAACCTTTTCAACTTTGGTGTCCACTATTGCACGGTAATATCTAGGAGGGATGTCCACCCTTCCTCGGCACATGTTTGCTGGATTGCTCGGCGTTATTCGAGAAAGACTAGCTGAGGTAACCAGCGTTCCTAAAAACTTTTTAACTTTGGTGTCCACTATTGCACGGTAATATCTAAAAGGGATGTCCACCCTTCCTCAGCACATATTTGCTGGTGTGCTCGGCGTTATTCGACAAAGACTAGCTGAGGTGACCAGCGTTCCTAAAAACTTTTTAACTTTGGTGTCCACTATTGCACGGTAATATCTAGGAGGGATGTCCACCCTTCCTCGGCACATGTTCGCTGGATTGCTCGGCGTTATTAGACAAAGACTAGCTGAGGTGACCAGCGTTCCTAAAACCTTTTCAACTTTGGTGTCCACTATTGCACGGTAATATCTAGGAGGGATGTCCACCCTTCCTCGGCACATGTTTGCTGGATTGCTCGGCGTTATTTGACAAAGACTAGCTTAGGTGACCAGCGTTCCTAAAAACTTTTCAACTTTGGTGTCCAACATTGCACGGTAATATCTAGGAGGGATGTCCACCCTTCCTCGGCACATGTGTGCTGGATTGTTTGGCAACAACTAGCTGAGTTGACCAGCGTTCCTAAAAACATTTTAAATTTGGTGTCCACCATTGGACGGTAATATCTAGAAGGGATGTCCACCCTTCCTCAGCACATATTTGCTGGTGTGCTCGGCGTTATTCGACAAAGACTAGCTGAGGTGACCAGCGTTCCTAAAAACTTTTTAACTTTGGTGTCCTCTATTGCACGGTAATATCGAAGAGGGATGTCCACCCTTCCTCGGCACATGTTCGCTGGATTGCTCGGCGTTATCAGACAAAGACTAGCTGAGGTGACCAGCGTTCCTAAAACCTTTTCAACTTTGGTGTCCACTATTGCACGGTAATATCTAGGAGGGATGTCCACCCTTCCTCGGCACATGTTTGCTGGATTGCTCGGCGTTATTCGAGAAAGACTAGCTGAGGTAACCAGCGTTCCTAAAAACTTTTTAACTTTGGTGTCCACTATTGCACGGTAATATCTAAAAGGGATGTCCACCCTTCCTCAGCACATATTTGCTGGTGTGCTCGGCGTTATTCGACAAAGACTAGCTGAGGTGACCAGCGTTCCTAAAAACTTTTTAACTTTGGTGTCCACTATTGCACGGTAATATCTAGGAGGGATGTCCACCCTTCCTCGGCACATGTTCGCTGGATTGCTCGGCGTTATTAGACAAAGACTAGCTGAGGTGACCAGCGTTCCTAAAACCTTTTCAACTTTGGTGTCCACTATTGCACGGTAATATCTAGGAGGGATGTCCACCCTTCCTCGGCACATGTTTGCTGGATTGCTCGGCGTTATTTGACAAAGACTAGCTTAGGTGACCAGCGTTCCTAAAAACTTTTCAACTTTGGTGTCCAACATTGCACGGTAATATCTAGGAGGGATGTCCACCCTTCCTCGGCACATGTGTGCTGGATTGTTTGGCAACAACTAGCTGAGTTGACCAGCGTTCCTAAAAACATTTTAAATTTGGTGTCCACCATTGGACGGTAATATCTAGAAGGGATGTCCACACTTCCTCGGCACATTCTTGCTGGAAGGACTTATTAAATAGAGTGTCACTATCTAGTGATGATGCCCAGAAAATACTGAAAATATGATAATCACCGCTGCCCGTCCTAAAATCAGTTTACATACCAAAACACTAAATATAATTATTTTTATTTCAGGGTTTCATTCAATGCTATTTGGAGAGAAAGGGCTTCGTAAGTATTCATGTATTCATTCTAATGTATCTGTACAATCTGAGAGTGTTTCTTCCTTGATTGAAGTCCAGAGAGAGTGTCTTCCTTGATTCAGTAGGTAGTATATACAGGGTAACTGGTTGTTAACATTGGAGCCAGTAGTAGGTAACTGTAGAGTTAATTTATCTGTCCCTACTGAAGTCCAGAGAGAGTGTCTTTCTTGATTCAGTAGGTAGTACATACAGGGTAACTGGCCATAAATATTGGAGCTTGAAGTAGGTAACTGTAAAGTTAATTTATCTGACCCTACTGTAGTCCAGACAGAGTGTCGTCCTTGATTCAGTAGGTTGTATATACAGGGTAACTGGTTGTTAACATTGGAGCCTGAAGAAAGTAACTGTAGAGTTAATTTATCTGTCCCTACTGAAGTCCAGAGAGAGTGTCTTCCTTGATTCAGTAGGTACTATATACAGGGTAACTGGTTGTTAACATTGGAGCCTGAAGTAGGTAACTGTAGAGTTAATGTATCTGTCCCTACTGAAGTCCAGAGAGAGTGTCTTCCTCGATTCAGTAAGTAGTATATACAGGGTAACTGGTTGTTAACATCGGAGCCTGAAGTAAGGAGTTAATTTGCAACAAAATTACTTATGGTCCAGTATGGTCCTGTTCTGTAGCGTTGTTCAGAAATAAAAACGATTCAAGGGGTAAATGTTGCTTGCAGGGCTATGCGGGTTTTACCAATGCAAAAAAGCATCATACATTTGTATCCATGCCAAATATATTCCGAAGTTCGCCTGGGTATTCCACCACCATAGCTGTTTTACTTGTTAAAAACAGGACATTCTGAAAATATGATATTTCTCCGAAATGCTTAAGCATCGGCTCATAATTTATAATAGGGAAGTTTCGATGAAAATAAGCTGTACAATCACCTACGTCATACTCCATGTTTCATAACTAGACATCCTAGTAGGAATTCCAGGCGATACAATTTCTTAAAAAATAAATTAAATTAAATATTAAAAAAATAACGTTAAAAAATGTTAATAATGACTAATGTTTTCTTACGCAAGAAAACAACAGATGTCTTACTCTGGGAATTCTAAATCCTCAAACAAACTTTCTTGTAGCTGCATGTAATCATCGGCTGTTATGACGTTTGCTTTACATTACCCCTTCTACTTCCCTTCTGCCGATTTAATTGAAAGTCAAAAGGCTTCCTCCATGGGTTTCATAATTTCATGTGGATATGATCATTCTATTGAGTGTTCTATTGTTTACAGAAGAACAATAATGTGTTTTTTTGGCACTTTTCAGCTCTCGGTAATTCCAGTTTAGACACAATAATGAGTATACATACATATTCTGCTATAGAAAGTATTATTACATTTTCAATTTCACTTGGATCCATGTGGCGGTGGACATTAGGAATATTGCTACAGTTCCCTATTCTACTGTCAAAAGTATTATTACATTTTCAATTTCACTTGGATCCATGTGGCGGTGGACATTAGGAATATTGCTACAGTACCCTATTGTACTGTCAAAAGTATTATTACATTTTCAATTTCACTTGGATCCATGTGGCGGCGGAAATTAAGAATATTGCTACAGTAACCTATTCTACTGTCAAAAGTATTATTACATTTTCAATTTCACTTGGATCAGACAGTTTCTAAAGAAAAACAAGATGGCGGATTAAACATGGCAACCAAATTACAAGTAAAGAATATCCTTTAACCACCTCCATAGAACCTTCTCCGAAACAACTTTTTGGTATCGCTTCGATGTTAATTAAGGTATTCGCGGAAAGCTGGATTCCGCAAGGAGTTTGTTGATATGTAAATGATATTTCTTTGATACATCTGAAAGCGAAATCTTCAGATGTCGCGTATTTTTGCTCTAATTGAGAGAGCACTGCTCAAACTATCCAAAGCCCTCTTTTAGCCCTATGGGCATGTTTCGTGCGGCTCTATTTTATCAAATGTCGGTATACAACGTAATTGTTTGTGTTGCAGTTAAACTCGAAAGTGCCGATCAGTGTGAACTCACCGTTATACAAAGAACATGGTACACATGGGTATGCATGGCCTCTTCAACAAAAATTGGAAAACATCATCATGGGTAAGCCGAGGGCTTCACACCACCCGTTGAGGTCACAACAGGTGGGCCGTGTTAGAGCACCCAGGGGTCATACCCGGCGCTTGGTTATACTACCTTCTTTTCCCTCTGCCAGGAAGCGACGAATCGACTGAACTCTGGGCCTCACTCGTCAGCTTCCGAGGGCTCAGTCCCCAGTACGATCCTGTCCGGCCTATCAACTCCACCCTAGTCTTGTCCTACAGCGGACATTCGAAAACCACATGTTCCGCAGTCTCACGAGCGATTCGGGCTGACCTTCTTGAAAAAGAAGAGCTTCGAGTTGTAATCCCCGTGACCCGATAGTATCTGAGACGTCCAATGGTCCGGCTTTACCCAAACAGACTCAAGTCTTGCCTGGACTGTATGCGTAGGTCGTTCGGCCGTCTGAAGATCGTGACCATCGTAGTCAATATTAAAAACTGATCAATTACCCATCCTGTGACTTACCTGTACCTGTATTTAGGTAAAAGGTTATGTGGTGGTTAACTGATCAGTTTTTAATATTGACTACCATATAAAGCGAAAATTATTTAATTTTTACAAAAGTTTTGATTTTTATAAATAATTATTTATAATGTTTAACTAAATTAGTAGCTTAGTTCCTCTCCCCACATGGTGATCCTTGCTTATTTCATGATGTTTGCAGCTCACACTTTTTGGGTATAAAATTTATAAAAATGGGACTAACGAATATTTATTCGTGTATTTTTTATTAATTATATCATTCAAAATGTTACTAACAGAAGCTAGTTGGCACCCTTTGGCATTATCTATTTTTTGAACAGTCTCATTTTCTTAGTTTTAGTAGCTTTGTATTATATGTATGTAATTTTCCTGAAGAAAATGATAAAGTGATATTTATCGTATATTTATTGAAATTTAAAGGGGGTTAGAGTCAGTTCTCGCTCTTCTCTACATACATATGATCATTGAACAGATGTTGAAATTAAATTTAAAGGGGGTTAGAGTCAGTTCTCGCTCTCTCTCTACATACATATCATCATTGAACAGATGCTGAAATTAAATTTATAGGGGGTTAGAGTCAGTTCTCGCTCTCTCTCTACATACATATGATCATTGAACAGATGTTGAAATTAAATTTAAAGGGGGTTAGAGTCAGTTCTCGCTCTCTCTCTACATACATATCATCATTGAACAGATGTTGAAATTAAATTTAAAGGGGGTTAGAGTCAGTTCTCGCTCTCTCTCTACATACATATCATCATTGAACAGATGTTGAAATTAAATTTAAAGGGGGTTAGAGTCAGTTCTCGCTCTCTCTCTACATACATATCATCATTGAACAGATGTTGAAATTAAATTTAAAGGGGGTTAGAGTCAGTTCTCGCTCTCTCTCTCTACATACATATCATCATTGAACAGATGTTGAAATAAAATTTAAAGGGGGTTAGAGTCAGTTCTCGCTTACTCTCTACATACATATCATCATTGAACAGATGTTGAAATTAAATTTAAAGGGGGTTAGAGTCAGTTCTCGCTCTCTCTCTACATACATATGATCATTGAACAGATGTTGAAATTAAATTTAAAGGGGGTTAGAGTCAGTTCTCGCTCTCTCTCTACATACATATGATCATTGAACAGATGTTGAAATTAAATTTAAAGGGGGTTAGAGTCAGTTCTCGCTCTCTCTCTACATACATATCATCATTGAACAGATGTTGAAATTAAATTTAAAGGGGGTTAGAGTCAGTTCTCGCTCTCTCTCTACATACATATGATCATTGAACAGATGTTGAAATTAAATTTAAAGGGGGTTAGAGTCAGTTCTCGCTCTCTCTCTACATACATATGATCATTGAACAGATGTTGAAATTAAATTTAAAGGGGGTTAGAGTCAGTTCTCGCTCTCTCTCTACATACATATCATCATTGAACAGATGTTGAAATTAAATTTAAAGGGGGTTAGAGTCAGTTCTCGCTCTCTCTCTACATACATATCATCATTGAACAGATGTTGAAATTAAATTTAAAGGGGGTTAGAGTCAGTTCTCGCTCTCTCTCTACATACATATCATCATTGAACAGATGTTGAAATTAAATTTAAAGGGGGTTAGAGTCAGTTCTCGCTCTCTCTCTACATACATATGATCATTGAACAGATGTTGAAATTAAATTTAAAGGGGGTTAGAGTCAGTTCTCGCTCTCTCTCTACATACATATGACCATTGAACAGATGTTGAAATTAAATTTAAAGGGGGTTAGAGTCAGTTCTCGCTCTCTCTCTACATACATATCATCATTGAACAGATGTTGAAATTAAATTTAAAGGGGGTTAGAGTCAGTTCTCGCTCTCTCTCTACTGTAATGTAGGGAGTGTTGCGCGTCGCGGTCTTAATAAAAATGTGGTATTTTGAATTTACTTTAATCGAAATTGCGGAGATTTTCTATAAAACTGCTGTGTCTTTACTAATTTAAAATGTCCATAGGATGCCAGATCGCTTAGGTAATAGACGATCATTTAAATTTACTGATTTTAATATACGAATTGGATTTCTATAACCAAAGGCGAAAGGATTCGTCAGCGAAAAGAGTTTTGAAAAACCAAATTGTTAAATCATAACTGACCTGGGATAGAGCATAGGAACAAACAACTAAAATTTAGAAATTCATTTTAAAAAAATTATATTTATGCTAAAACAAAAATTAATACTTAAAATAAAAATAAAAATTATAATATATAATATAAACCTTATTTTGATAATTGGAGACAGGGGCTGGAGAGACTAATTGGATGTTGGGTAGATCTGCGAGGGCTTTAGAGTGGAAGACTGACTGATGGCTGGGCTCCTCCACAACTCCTGGATCTCAAAGGCTCATCTGGACTGGAGTTGATGACTTCCACTGGTGGATCTCGACCAACGGAATGAAACTCCAGACTTCCACTGCTCCAGAAAAGTGAAGTGTCCACTTCCACCTCTAGACCTCAACTGTAGTCTTCCACTGGTGGATCTCGACTGTAACTGAATGATGAACCCCTGACTTCCTCCTGGCTCTCGATGTTCTTCCCCCTCCTCCTACCAGTTTCCCCTACTCTTCTCCTTCTTTCTTCTCCTCGGCCATTTCGGAATTTTGCCTGCGAGGCAATCAATTTGACCTCTGTCCACTTTAGTTTGGACATTCCAGATAGTTTTATGGGCCACTAACAACGGGCTTGGAGCTCCAATCTGGTACCTGACTGTAGCCAGATTGTAAAATCCGGGTTGTAAAAGGCTATATAAATATTCCTCCAGGTGACTGTTGGTGCCTTCTTTTATTGCATCTTGTCAGCTTCTTTCTTGACGGAGGCAAAATGGGATAAGCTCCTTCTACCTGATCCGGGTCTCCCTAGCCCGCCTATAGAATTAAGGGTTTCTTTCACCATTACTGTTTTTATGCATTACTGACTTTTCAAATTTGAAATTATAACACATTTGGCCTATGCAACTATTGACTATATTACATTTAAAAATACATTCTACAATATATTTGACCTAGTCGCAAATCCATTACACTACACTACATACATATGATCATTGAACAGATGTTGAAATTAAATTTAAAGGGGGTTAGAGTCAGTTCTCGCTCTCTCTCTACATACATATGATCATTGAACAGATGTTGAAATTAAATTTAAAGGGGGTTAGAGTCAGTTTTCGCTCTCTCTCTACATACATATGATCATTGAACAGATGTTGAAATTAAATTTAAAGGGGGTTAGAGTCAGTTCTCGCTCTCTCTCTACATACATATGATCATTGAACAGATGTTGAAATTAAATTTAAAGGGGGTTAGAGTCAGTTCTCGCTCTCTCTCTACATACATATGATCATTGAACAGATGTTGAAATTAAATTTAAAGGGGGTTAGAGTCAGTTCTCGCTCTCTCTCTACATACATATCATCTTTGAACAGATGTTGAAATTAAATTTAAAAGGGGTTAGAGTCAGTTCTCGCTCTCTCTCTACATACATATGATCATTGAACAGATGTTGAAATTAAATTTAAAGGGGGTTAGAGTCAGTTCTCGCTACTCTCTCTACATACATATGATCATTGAACAGATGTTGAAATTAAATTTAAAGGGGGTTAGAGTCAGTTCTCGCTCTCTCTCTACATACATATGATCATTGAACAGATGTTGAAATTAAATTTAAAGGGGGTTAGAGTCAGTTCTCGCTACTCTCTCTACATACATATGATCATTGAACAGATGTTGAAATTAAATTTAAAGGGGGTTAGAGTCAGTTCTCGCTACTCTCTCTACATACATATGATCATTGAACAGATGTTGAAATTAAATTTAAAGGGGGTTAGAGTCAGTTCTCGCTACTCTCTCTACATACATATGATCATTTAACAGATGTTGAAATTAAATTTAAAGGGGGTTAGAGTCAGTTCTCGCTCTCTCTCTACATACATATGATCATTGAACAGATGTTGAAATTAAATTTAAAGGGGGTTAGAGTCAGTTCTCGCTCTCTCTCTACATACATATGATCATTGAACAGATGTTGAAATTAAATTTAAAGGGGGTTAGCGTCAGTTCTCGCTCTCTCTCTACTTACATATCATCATTGAACAGATGTTGAAATTAAATTTAAAGGGGGTTAGAGTCAGTTCTCGCTCTCTCTCTACATACATATCATCATTGAACAGATGTTGAAATTAAATTTAAAGGGGGTTAGAGTCAGTTCTCGCTCTCTCTCTACATACATATCATCATTGAACAGATGTTGAAATTAAATTTAAAAGGGGTTAGAGTCAGTTCTCGCTCTCTCTCTACATACATATGATCATTGAACAGATGTTGAAATTAAATTTAAAGGGGGTTAGAGTCAGTTCTCGCTCTCTCTCTACATACATATGATCATTGAACAGATGTTGAAATTAAATTTAAAGGGGGTTAGAGTCAGTTCTCGCTCTCTCTCTACATACATATGATCATTGAACAGATGTTGAAATTAAATTTAAAGGGGGTTAGAGTCAGTTCTCGCTCTCTCTCTACATACATATGATCATTGAACAGATGTTGAAATTAAATTTAAAGGGGGTTAGAGTCAGTTCTCGCTCTCTCTCTACATACATATCATCATAGAACAGATGTTGAAATTAAATTTAAAGGGGGTTAGAGTCAGTTCTCGCTCTCTCTCTACATACATATGATCATTGAACAGATGTTGAAATTAAATTTAAAGGGGGTTAGAGTCAGTTCTCGCTCTCTCTCTACATACATATGATCATTGAACAGATGTTGAAATTAAATTTAATTTATGCATTACTGACTTTTCAAATTTGAAATTATAACACATTTGGCCTATGCAACTATTGACTATATTACATTTAAAAATACATTCTACAATATATTTGACCTAGTCGCAAATCCATTACACTACACTACATACATATGATCATTGAACAGATGTTGAAATTAAATTTAAAGGGGGTTAGAGTCAGTTCTCGCTCTCTCTCTACATACATATGATCATTGAACAGATGTTGAAATTAAATTTAAAGGGGGTTAGAGTCAGTTTTCGCTCTCTCTCTACATACATATGATCATTGAACAGATGTTGAAATTAAATTTAAAGGGGGTTAGAGTCAGTTCTCGCTCTCTCTCTACATACATATGATCATTGAACAGATGTTGAAATTAAATTTAAAGGGGGTTAGAGTCAGTTCTCGCTCTCTCTCTACATACATATGATCATTGAACAGATGTTGAAATTAAATTTAAAGGGGGTTAGAGTCAGTTCTCGCTCTCTCTCTACATACATATCATCTTTGAACAGATGTTGAAATTAAATTTAAAAGGGGTTAGAGTCAGTTCTCGCTCTCTCTCTACATACATATCATCATTGAACAGATGTTGAAATTAAATTTAAAGGGGGTTAGAGTCAGTTCTCGCTACTCTCTCTACATACATATGATCATTGAACAGATGTTGAAATTAAATTTAAAGGGGGTTAGAGTCAGTTCTCGCTCTCTCTCTACATACATATGATCATTGAACAGATGTTGAAATTAAATTTAAAGGGGGTTAGAGTCAGTTCTCGCTACTCTCTCTACATACATATGATCATTGAACAGATGTTGAAATTAAATTTAAAGGGGGTTAGAGTCAGTTCTCGCTACTCTCTCTACATACATATGATCATTGAACAGATGTTGAAATTAAATTTAAAGGGGGTTAGAGTCAGTTCTCGCTACTCTCTCTACATACATATGATCATTTAACAGATGTTGAAATTAAATTTAAAGGGGGTTAGAGTCAGTTCTCGCTCTCTCTCTACATACATATGATCATTGAACAGATGTTGAAATTAAATTTAAAGGGGGTTAGAGTCAGTTCTCGCTCTCTCTCTACATACATATGATCATTGAACAGATGTTGAAATTAAATTTAAAGGGGGTTAGCGTCAGTTCTCGCTCTCTCTCTACTTACATATCATCATTGAACAGATGTTGAAATTAAATTTAAAGGGGGTTAGAGTCAGTTCTCGCTCTCTCTCTACATACATATCATCATTGAACAGATGTTGAAATTAAATTTAAAGGGGGTTAGAGTCAGTTCTCGCTCTCTCTCTACATACATATCATCATTGAACAGATGTTGAAATTAAATTTAAAAGGGGTTAGAGTCAGTTCTCGCTCTCTCTCTACATACATATGATCATTGAACAGATGTTGAAATTAAATTTAAAGGGGGTTAGAGTCAGTTCTCGCTCTCTCTCTACATACATATGATCATTGAACAGATGTTGAAATTAAATTTAAAGGGGGTTAGAGTCAGTTCTCGCTCTCTCTCTACATACATATGATCATTGAACAGATGTTGAAATTAAATTTAAAGGGGGTTAGAGTCAGTTCTCGCTCTCTCTCTACATACATATGATCATTGAACAGATGTTGAAATTAAATTTAAAGGGGGTTAGAGTCAGTTCTCGCTCTCTCTCTACATACATATCATCATAGAACAGATGTTGAAATTAAATTTAAAGGGGGTTAGAGTCAGTTCTCGCTCTCTCTCTACATACATATGATCATTGAACAGATGTTGAAATTAAATTTAAAGGGGGTTAGAGTCAGTTCTCGCTCTCTCTCTACATACATATGATCATTGAACAGATGTTGAAATTAAATTTAAAGGGGGTTAGAGTCAGTTCTCGCTCTCTCTCTACATACATATCATCATTGAACAGATGTTGAAATTAAATTTAAAAGGGGTTAGAGTCAGTTCTCGCTCTCTCTCTACATACATTTGATCATTGAACAGATGTTGAAATTAAATTTAAAGGGGGTTAGAGTCAGTTCTCGCTCTCTCTCTACATACATATGATCATTGAACAGATGTTGAAATTAAATTTAAAGGGGATTAGAGTCAGTTCTCGCTCTCTCTCTACATACATATGATCATTGAACAGATGTTGAAATTAAATTTAAAGGGGGTTAGAGTCAGTTCTCGCTCTCTCTCTACATACATATGATCATTGAACAGATGTTGAAATTAAATTTAAAGGGGGTTAGAGTCAGTTCTCGCTCTCTCTCTACATACATATCATCATTGAACAGATGTTGAAATTAAATTTAAAAGGGGTTAGAGTCAGTTCTCGCTCTCTCTCTACATACATTTGATCATTGAACAGATATTGAAATTAAATTTAAAGGGGGTTAGAGTCAGTTCTCGCTCTCTCTCTACATACATATGATCATTGAACAGATGTTAAAATTAAATTCAAAGGGGATTAGAGTCAGTTCTCGCTCTCTCTCTACATACATATGTTCATTGAACAGATGTTGAAATTAAATTTAAAGGGGGTTAGAGTCAGTTCTCGCTCTCTCTCTACATACATATCATCATTGAACAGATGTTGAAATTAAATTTAAAGGGGGTTAGAGTCAGTTCTCGCTCTCTCTCTACATACATATCATCATTGAACAGATGTTGAAATTAAATTTAAAGGGGGTTAGAGTCAGTTCTCGCTCTCTCTCTACATACATATGATCATTGAACAGATGTTGAAATTAAATTTAAAGGGGGTTAGAGTCAGTTCTCGCTCACTCTCTACATACATATGATCATTGAACAGATGTTGAAATTTAATTTAAAGGGGGTTAGAGTCAGTTCTCGCTCTCTCTCTACATACATATGATCATTGAACAGATATTGAAATTAAATTTAAAGGGGGTTAGAGTCAGTTCTCGCTCTCTCTCTACATACATATGATCATTGAACAGATGTTGAAATTAAATTTAAAGGGGGTTAGAGTCAGTTCTCGCTCTCTCTCTACATACATATGATCATTGAACAGATGTTGAAATTAAATTTAAAGGGGGTTAGAGTCAGTTCTCGCTCTCTCTCTACATACATATGATCATTGAACAGATGTTGAATTTAAATTTAAAGGGGGTTAGAGTCAGTTCTCGCTCTCTCTCTACATACATATCATCATTGAACAGATGTTGAAATTAAATTTAAAGGGGGTTAGAGTCAGTTCTCGCTCTCTCTCTACATACATATGATCATTGAACAGATGTTGAAATTAAATTTAAAGGGGGTTAGAGTCAGTTCTCGCTCTCTCTCTACATACATATCATCATTGAACAGATGTTGAAATTAAATTTAAAGGGGGTTAGAGTCAGTTCTCGCTCTCTCTCTACATACATATGATCATTGAACAGATGTTGTAATTAAATTTAAAGGGGGTTAGAGTCAGTTCTCGCTCTCTCTCTACATACATATCATCATTGAACAGATGTTGAAATTAAATTTAAAGGGGGTTAGAGTCAGTTCTCGCTCTCTCTCTACATACATATGATCATTGAACAGATGTTGAAATTAAATTTAAAGGGGGTTAGAGTCAGTTCTCGCTCTCTCTCTACATACATATGATCATTGAACAGATGTTGAAATTAAATTTAAAGGGGGTTAGAGTCAGTTCTCGCTCTCTCTCTACATACATATCATCATTGAACAGATGTTGAAATTAAATTTAAAAGGGGTTAGAGTCAGTTCTCGCTCTCTCTCTACATACATATGATCATTGAACAGATGTTGAAATTAAATTTAAAGGGGGTTAGAGTCAGTTCTCGCTCTCTCTCTACATACATATCATCATTGAACAGATGTTGAAATTAAATTTAAAGGGGGTTAGAGTCAGTTCTCGCTCTCTCTCTACATACATATCATCATTGAACAGATGTTGAAATTAAATTTAAAGGGGGTTAGAGTCAGTTCTCGCTCTCTCTCTACTGTAATGTAGGGAGTGTTGCGCGTCGCGGTCTTAATAAAAATGTGGTATTTTGAATTTACTTTAATCGAAATTGCGGAGAATTTCTATAAAACTGCTGTGTCTTCACTAATTTAAAATGTCCATAGGATGCCAGATCGCTTAGGTAATAGACGATCATTTAAATTTACTGATTTTAATATACGAATTGGATTTCTATAACCAAAGGCGAAAGGATTCGTCAGCGAAAAGAGTTTTGAAAAACCAAATTGTTAAATCATAACTGACCTGGGATAGAGCATAGGAACAAACAACTAAAATTTAGAAATTCATTTTAAAAAAATTATATTTATGCTAAAACAAAACTTAATACTTAAAATAAAAATAAAAATTATAATATATAATATAAACCTTAATTTGATAATTGGAGACAGGGGCTGGAGAGACTAATTGGATGTTGGGTAGATCTGCGAGGGCTTTAGAGTGGAAGACTGACTGATGGCTGGGCTCCTCCACAACTCCTGGATCTCAAAGGCTCATCTGGACTGGAGTTGATGACTTCCACTGGTGGATCTCGACCAACGGAATGAAACTCCAGACTTCCACTGCTCCAGAAAAGTGAAGTGTCCACTTCCACCTCTAGACCTCAACTGTAGTCTTCCACTGGTGGATCTCGACTGTAACTGAATGATGAACCCCTGACTTCCTCCTGGCTCTCGATGTTCTTCCCCCTCCTCCTACCAGTTTCCCCTACTCTTCTCCTTCTTTCTTCTCCTCGGCCATTTCGGAATTTTGCCTGCGAGGCAATCAATTTGACCTCTGTCCACTTTAGTTTGGACATTCCAGATAGTTTTATGGGCCACTAACAACGGGCTTGGAGCTCCAATCTGGTACCTGACTGTAGCCAGATTGTAAAATCCGGGTTGTAAAAGGCTATATAAATATTCCTCCAGGTGACTTGGTGCCTTCTTTTATTGCATCTTGTCAGCTTCTTTCTTGACGGAGGCAAAATGGGATAAGCTCCTTCTACCTGATCCGGGTCTCCCTAGCCCGCCTATAGAATTAAGGGTTTCTTTCACCATTACTGTTTTTATGCATTACTGACTTTTCAAATTTGAAATTATAACACATTTGGCCTATGCAACTATTGACTATATTACATTTAAAAATACATTCTACAATATATTTGACCTAGTCGCAAATCCATTACACTACACTACATACATATGATCATTGAACAGATGTTGAAATTAAATTTAAAGGGGGTTAGAGTCAGTTCTCGCTCTCTCTCTACATACATATGATCATTGAACAGATGTTGAAATTAAATTTAAAGGGGGTTAGAGTCAGTTCTCGCTCTCTCTCTACATACATATGATCATTGAACAGATGTTGAAATTAAATTTAAAGGGGGTTAGAGTCAGTTCTCGCTCTCTCTCTACATACATATGATCATTGAACAGATGTTGAAATTAAATTTAAAGGGGGTTAGAGTCAGTTCTCGCTCTCTCTCTACATACATATCATCATTGAACAGATGTTGAAATTAAATTTAAAAGGGGTTAGAGTCAGTTCTCGCTCTCTCTCTACATACATATGATCATTGAACAGATGTTGAAATTAAATTTAAAGGGGGTTAGAGTCAGTTCTCGCTACTCTCTCTACATACATATGATCATTGAACAGATGTTGAAATTAAATTTAAAGGGGGTTAGAGTCAGTTCTCGCTCTCTCTCTACATACATATGATCATTGAACAGATGTTGAAATTAAATTTAAAGGGGGTTAGAGTCAGTTCTCGCTCTCTCTCTACATACATATGATCATTGAACAGATGTTGAAATTAAATTTAAAGGGGGTTAGAGTCAGTTCTCGCTCTCTCTCTACATACATATGATCATTGAACAGATGTTGAAATTAAATTTAAAGGGGGTTAGAGTCAGTTCTCGCTCTCTCTCTACATACATATGATCATTGAACAGATGTTGAAATTAAATTTAAAGGGGGTTAGAGTCAGTTCTCGCTCTCTCTCTACATACATATCATCATTGAACAGATGTTGAAATTAAATTTAAAAGGGGTTAGAGTCAGTTCTCGCTCTCTCTCTACATACATATGATCATTGAACAGATGTTGAAATTAAATTTAAAGGGGGTTAGAGTCAGTTCTCGCTACTCTCTCTACATACATATGATCATTGAACAGATGTTGAAATTAAATTTAAAGGGGGTTAGAGTCAGTTCTCGCTCTCTCTCTACATACATATGATCATTGAACAGATGTTGAAATTAAATTTAAAGGGGGTTAGAGTCAGTTCTCGCTCTCTCTCTACATACATATGATCATTGAACAGATGTTGAAATTAAATTTAAAGGGGGTTAGAGTCAGTTCTCGCTCTCTCTCTACATACATATGATCATTGAACAGATGTTGAAATTAAATTTAAAGGGGGTTAGAGTCAGTTCTCGCTCTCTCTCTACATACATATCATCATTGAACAGATGTTGAAATTAAATTTAAAGGGGGTTAGAGTCAGTTCTCGCTCTCTCTCTACATACATATGATCATTGAACAGATGTTGAAATTAAATTTAAAGGGGGTTAGAGTCAGTTCTCGCTCTCTCTATACATACATACGATCATTGAACAGATGTGGAAATTAAATTTAAAGGGGGTTAGAGTCAGTTCTCGCTCTCTCTCTACATACATATGATCATTGAACAGATGTTGAAATTAAATTTAAAGGGGGTTAGAGTCAGTTCTCGCTCTCTCTCTACATACATATGATCATTGAACAGATGTTGAAATTAAATTTAAAGGGGGTTAGAGTCAGTTCTCGCTCTCTCTCTACATACATATCATCATTGAACAGATGTTGAAATTAAATTTAAAGGGGGTTAGAGTCAGTTCTCGCTCTCTCTCTACATACATATCATCATTGAACAGATGTTGAAATTAAATTTAAAGGGGGTTAGAGTCAGTTCTCGCTCTCTCTCTACATACATATGATCATTGAACAGATGTTGAAATTAAATTTAAAGGGGGTTAGAGTCAGTTCTCGCTCTCTCTCTACATACATACGATCATTGAACAGATGTTGAAATTAAATTTAAAGGGGGTTAGAGTCAGTTCTCGCTCTCTCTCTACATACATATCATCATTGAACAGATGTTGAAATTAAATTTAAAGGGGGTTAGAGTCAGTTCTCGCTCTCTCTCTACATACATATCATCATTGAACAGATGTTGAAATTAAATTTAAAGGGGGTTAGAGTCAGTTCTTGCTCTCTCTCTACATGCATATGATCATTGAACAGATGTTGAAATTAAATTTAAAGGGGGTTAGAGTCAGTTCTCGCTCTCTCTCTACATACATATCATCATTGAACAGATGTTGAAATTAAATTTAAAGGGGGTTAGAGTCAGTTCTCGCTCTCTCTCTACATACATACGATCATTGAACAACATTGAATGTTGAATTTTAATTTAAACTTCATCCATATTTCTAAGTTGAGGAACGCAGACATATTGTGGAATTTGTAATCTATATAATAAAAATGACTGGCTAATTTTGCTAAGCGCAAAACTCGAGAACGGCTGGACCAATTCGGCTAATTTTTTTTTTCAAATATTAGTTGAAGACGGGGGAAGGTTCTTATGAAGAGTTCTTAGCTGTTAATTTCAGGGATGGCGATCTGAGATAGATTAATCGAAGAATCGATGTTTGGGGTCGTAATGATCGATGTAAACAATGAATCGATCAAGTGAATCGATCTCAGACACCCAAACTAAAATCATTTACTTACCGTTTGTTTTATTCAGTTTTTAGTGAATGTTATTTTCTTGGTTGTTTTTAAAGCTTCGCTTCTGGCAAGTTCCTCGATTTATCTTTGGTTGTCATCTTTGTCATTTACTTACTGTATCGTTTTATTCAGTTTTTAGTGCGTGTTATTTTCTAGGTTGTTTTTAAATCTTCGCTTTTGGCAAGTTCCTCGATTTATCTTTGGTTGTCATCTTTGTCATTTACTTACTGTTTCGTTTTATTCAGTTTTTAGTGCGTGTTATCAGTTTTTTTTCCGTGTTATTTTCTTGGTTGTTGTTAAATCTTTGCTTCTGGCAAGTTCCTCGATTTATCTTTGGTTGCTTGGTTGTCATCTTTGTCATTTACTTACGTTTTCGTTTTATTCAGTTTTTAGTGCGTGTTAATTTCTAGGTTGTTTTTAAATCTTCGCTTTTGGCAAGTTCCTCGATTTATCTTTGGTTGTCATCTTTGTCATTTACTTACTGTTTCGTTTTATTCAGTTTTTAGTGCGTGTTATCAGTTTTTTTTCCATGATATTTTCTTGGTTGTTTTTAAATCTTCGTTCCTCGATTTATCTTTGGTTGTTTGGTTGTCATCTTTGTCATTTACTTACGTTTTCGTTTTATTCAGTTTTTAGTGCGTGTTATTTTCTAGGTTGTTTTTAAATCTTCGCTTTTGGCAAGTTCCTCGATTTATCTTTGGTTGTCATCTTTGTCATTTACTTACTGTTTCGTTTTATTCAGTTTTTAGTGCGTGTTATCAGTTTTTTTTCCATGATATTTTCTTGGTTGTTTTTAAATCTTCGTTCCTCGATTTATCTTTGGTTGTTTGGTTGTCATCTTTGTCATTTACTTACGTTTTCGTTTTATTCAGTTTTTAGTGCGTGTTATTTTCTAGGTTGTTTTTAAATCTTCGCTTTTGGCAAGTTCCTCGATTTATCTTTGGTTGTCATCTTTGTCATTTACTTACTGTTTCGTTTTATTCAGTTTTTAGTGCGTGTTATCAGTTTTTTTTCCATGATATTTTCTTGGTTGTTTTTAAATCTTGGCTTCTGGCAATGTTCTGGCAAGTTCCTCGATTTATCTTTGGTTGTTTGGTTGTCATCTTTGTCATTTACTTACTGTTTCGTTTTATTCAGTTTTTACATATCTACATCTATATAATAAAAATGAATGGCTAAATTTTGCACGGGAGGGGGGGATGTGGGGGTAGGCCTTAGCATAAAATAGTTGTAGCTCAATAACGAATGGTCGGATTGTCATGGAATTTCACATGTAGTATTCTAAAAAGCCAAATTTAAAAATAGGATGTGTGAAGTCTCAAAATTTGAAAGGGGGGGGGGGGCTATGCCTAATATAAAGATAGTGATAGGTCCTTAACGGATGATCGGATTGTCATGGAATTTCACATGTAGTATTCTTAAAGGCTAAATTGAAAAATACGCTACGTGACATCTCAAAATTTTGAACGGGAGGGGGGTTGTGGGGGTAGGCCTACATATAAAGATAGTGATAGGTCTTTAACGGATGACGGAATGTCATGGAATTTCACATGTCGAATTCTTGAAAGCCAAATTGAAAAATAAAGTGTGTGACGTCACAAAAGGGAGGGGGGTTGTGGGGGTAGGCGTAAATATAAAGATACTGAGAGGTCATTAACAGATGAGTATTCTTAAAGCCCGAATTGAAAAATAGGGTGTGTGACATCATTTTGAAAGGGAGGGGGGTTTGGGGGGTAGGCCTTAGCATAAAATAGTTGTAGCTCAATAACGAATGGTCGGATTGTCATGGAATTTCACATGTAGTATTCTAAAAAGACAAAAACCAAAAAAAAGGTGACGTCTCAAAATTGTCAACGGGAGGGGGGTATGGGGGGGGGGGGGGGGGCAAGCATTACTTAAATAGTAGTTTCAAAAGCAATATTTAAAAATTGGCTGTGACCCTTTTACACGGGAGGGGCGGGGGTGCATTAATGCTGAATGAATCTCACATGGAGCTTCCTTAAAGATGGGATATAGCCCTAATTTTAATACGTTGGGTTTCCTAAGCATGTATTACCTATGAGGTCCACCTTTGCACCGTAAGTGCGCAACGTTCCTAAGAACTTAATAGCTGGTTGCACGGAGTTGCAAGGTTCATACTATCTAAGGTGCCCGGCGTTCTTAAGTAGGAACTAGCTGTGGTTCCAAGTGGAAAAAAAAAAAAAAAATCCAGTCCAATAGTTTTTGACAGAACGACGTCTGTCGGGTCAGCTAGTCTATATAATAAAAATGAATGGCTAAATTTGCTAAGCGCAAAACTCGAGAACGGCTGGACCAATTCGGCTAATTTTTTTTTTTCAAATATTTGCTGAAGTCCGAGGAAGGTTCTAACGAAGAGAGTTCCTAGCTGTCAACTGGAGGGGGAGGGGGGGGGGGGGGGGAGTTGTAAGGGGAGCCTAATCATAAAAATTACTCTAGCGCATTAACTGATTTCACATGTAGTATTCTTAAAAGCCAATTTGAAAAATAGGCTATGTGGCGTCCATAAATTTTGAACGGGAGGGGGGGTTGTAAGTGGGGCCTAACCATAAAAAGTGTTCTAGCTCATTAACGGATGGTCGGATTATCATGAAATTTCACATGTAGTATTCTTAAAAGTATAGTTAAAAAATAGGCTATGTGGTGTTCCTAAATGTTGAACGGGAGGGGGGTTGTAAGGGGTGCCTAAATATAAAGATAGTGCCGTCATTAACGGATCTCGGATTGTCATGGAAGTTTATATGTAGTTTTCTTAAAGACCAAATTGAAAAATACTCTGAGTGACATTTCAAAATTTTCAACGGGGGGGGGGGGGGGGGGGGGGAGGGCATAATATGAAGACAGTGCTAAGTCATTAACGAATGATCGGATTGTCATGGAATTTCATATGTAGTATTCCTAGAGGGCAAATTGGAAAATACGCTATGTGACATCTCAACATTTTGAAAGGGAGGGGGGGTTGTGGGGATAGGCCTAAATATAAAGATATTGCTAAGTCATTAACGGATGATCGGATTGTCATGGAATTTCATATGTAGTATTCTTAAAGTTTCTAAGTTGAGAAACGCGGACATATTGTGGAAACTTGTAATAAATAAATAAAACAAACTTATTTTTGAAATATTGTCTATTCCACTAAAGATATATATACATATATAACTACCGGTTTCGGCTTTATACCATCGTCAGGTCTAGTTGTGAACTGTGTATTCTTAAAGGCCAAATAAAAAAAATAGGGTGTGTGACGTCACAAAATAGTGAACGTGAGGGGGGGTTGTGGGGGTAGGTCTAATTATAAAGATAGTACTGTCATTAACGGATGATCGGGTTGTCATGGAATTTCATATGTAGTATTCTTAGAAGGCAAATTGAAAAATATGCTATGTGACATCTCAAAATTTTGAAAGGTAGTGGGGGTAGGCCTAAATATGAAAATGGTGATCGGTCACGGATGATCTAATTGTCATGGAATTTCAGATGTAGTATTTTTAAAAGCGAAATAGAAAAATACACTATGTGACATCTCAAAAATTTGAACGGGAGAGGGGTTGCAATGGTGGGGTTGCTGTGGTGCCCAGCGTTTCTAACTACTTTTTTTTTTTTTTTTTGTTTTTCGGGTGTACCGGCCTCTGAAGGAGGCTCAAAAACACCCGTCCTCCGCGTAGGGGGGAATAAGGGCACAATATTATTCTCGTTTAGTTTATTTCTGCCACGGCCTACTGTAGAACCCGCCAATCGCCGGGGCGTCTGGCCGGGTCCCCCAACCTACCCTATCGGCGTTTCTCGAGAAAACTCTGGATCAGGCATCCATGCTCTTGGCTGCGTTGCGCCGAGGATGGTCGCAGGTGGGCTGAGTTACTAGCAACCCGCGGTCATCCCCGGAACCACGCTAAACTGCCTTCTTTACCCTCCGCCAGGAGGCGACGAATCGACCGAACTCCGGGTATTCAGCCTCACTCATCAGCTTCAGCGGGTTCAGTCCCAGGTACGATCCTGTCCGGCGTATCAACTCCACCCTAGGCCCGTCGTACAGCGGCATTCGAGAACTACGTGTTCTGCAGTCTCGACGCCGCCGCACGAGCAGTTCGGGCTGTCCTTCTTCTTGAAAAAGAAGAGCTTGGAGTTGAAATAACCGTGACCCGATAGTATCTATCTCTAGCGTTTCTAACTACAAAGTAGCTGTGGGGTCCACCGTCGCAAAGCACATACTAGCTGTGGTCACAAGCGTTCTTAAGTACGCACTGGCTAGAACGTCCAGTGACGCTAAGTATTCACTAGCTGTGGTTTCCGTCTTTGAATGGCGCGTACTAGCTATGGTGCCCAGGGATCCTAAAAACTTACTAGCTGGAATGTCTGCCGTTGAAGGACTATAATCGTTATTCCGTATGAATAATTGAAAATTATAACATCATGAATGTACTGTTGAAGAATTGAATAGGATTCTAACGAGAGATATTAGGAGAAAAGTCAAAGTTCCCCGGGCAACGCCGGGTATTACTGCTATGTGGAATATAAAAGGGGTTTGAGGGACCGTTTTGACATATTTTCTGAAAAACAAATTAATACAGCTATGTTGGTAGATATGCAGCATCCAGAAACGAAGATGGTCAACCACTGTGTGGTACCTTCTCTTGAGGTTATATCACGTGCTATTAGTGCTCTCCACTTATTACTTTCATTCTTTTTATTTCTTATTATTTGTATTACTTCCAATCAAGTTTTTTTATTTTATTTTATTTCTTTGATCTTTATTTAAATTAGTTTATTCTAAGTCTATCAGTTTAGTGTGACCTCGGAGTGAACATGAGTAACAACTCGCCGGGTCCCCCGGATATCTCAGGGAGTACCCACAAAGATAATGAAAATGTTATTATTAATGAAAATGCTAATGTTAAGGAGACAACTAACAAAATTAATCCAACAAATACAATTACTAGTAAATACTACTATGGTTTTCAGGGGCCATACATTGTTTACATACAGACAACAGACAATGGACAAAATTTAAATGCGATTAATGTAGGTAAATTAATTAAAAAATGGAATATAAAAAATGTCGTGGTAATTAAACAGGTTGGGAGGAATCGAACCTCTTTAACCTTTGATAAATATGAAGCGGCTAATAACTTCCTTAACCATGCCCTATTAAATGAAAATAAATTAAGTGCCTTCATTCCGAAGCAATATACTCAAAAAATAGGTGTTATAAGGGATGTTCCCCAAGACCCTTGAGGAACTGCGGGACAATATAATGTGTAAGGAAAAAATCATTGAACTAACACGAATGAAAAGGAAGACGATAGTGGAGGGGGAAACGGTCTACGCTCCGACTAACTCGGTTCGCATAACTTTTTCTTCACAACATCTCCCGGACGCCGTATATATATACTACGCATTAAGAAGGGTGGTTCCGTTCGTTATGAGGGTAACACAATGTTTTAATTGCTTTTTATATGGACATATACACTCACAGTGTAAGGGTAAAAAAAGATGCGGTAAATGTGCAAGCAAGGAGCATGAGACTGAAAGCTGCACTAATAAGTTACTCTGTTTTCATTGTAAAGCCGAACATAAATCAACTGACAGAGACTGCCCAGAATTTCGGAGACAAAAACTAATTAAAGAGTGCATGGCCACAGAATGTTTGACTTACCACGACGCCAGGGACAAATACTCCACTACCAAAACACACAATTCATTTAGCGTACTCACTGATTTCCCGGAACTACCATCATACAATAATACTCGAAACAATAGTAATAGTTTTGAATCTTTCTCCCAGATAGCTAGACACAGACCCCCAAAGTCTCCTACCCTTCAGAAGAAAAGGAAATTCCTGTCACCGCCAGCCTCCCCTTTAAGAAATACTTCTGATAGGAGAGAGGATAGAGACACTAAGATAAGTTGTCGGGAGACCCCTGTCAACCCTCACAGAACTTCCAAAGTGGACAAATTTATAAATCAGCTTACATCTTTAATTAACTTGATAACAGACAGTAACAATATGACCGAAACTGACATTGTTAATTTAATAGGACAAAGTTTTTTCAAATTTGTAGACGACAACAAAGAGACTATTGACAACCTAATGCCAACCTAGCAATTTATCCATTATTTTCAAACTTTCATTTATGTATAGTGTAATGTAGTCAATTTGCGTCTACAGGCCAAATATATGGTAAAATGTATTTTATTTAAAATTTGTAAAATGAAATATGTATATTTGAGAAATAAACAATAAATTTGGAGGCTGGCTAGACGTATCAGGGTCAGGTGGTAATGGTAACGGAGAGAGGTACCAGACAGGTATCCATATTTTGCCTCCGTCAAGAAAGAAGCTGACAGGATGCAATAAAAGAAGGCACCAAAAGTCACCTGGAGGAATATTTATATAGCTTTTACAACCCGGATTTTACAATCTGGCTACAGTCAGGTACCAGATTGGAGCTCCAAGCCCGTTGTTAGTGGCCCATAAAGCTATCTGGAATGTCCAAATTAAAGTGGACAGAAGTCAAATTAGATGTCTCCAAGGAAAATTCCGAAATGGCCGAGGAGAAGAGTAGGGGAAACTGAAAGTAGTGGGGGAAATGCAGAGCTCAAGGGGAGTTTCAAGTTTGGAGTTCAGTCAGTCAGTCGAGATCCACCAGGGGAAGTCTTCAGTCTGGATCCAAGAGTCAGAGGGTTCACTTCCTGGAGTCCTAGTTGAGAGAGGGAAGTGGCCAGACTCTGATCCACCAGTTGATGTCTGAGTCCTGATCCAGAAGCCCTCGAGAGAAGCTCCAGCCATCATCCAACCCCAGAAATTCAGGAGGAACTCAGCCGCTAGTTTGTTCTTCCACTCTCAAACCCTCGCAGAGCCGTCCAGCCCTCATCCTCCGATCAGCCTCCAGCTTATTATTAATAAGGTTTATATTTTATATTATATTTTATTTTAATTCTTAATTATTAATTTTTTTTATTGTAAATATATCCATTTTTAAATATGAGTTTCTAATTTTTCAGTAGTTTGTTTCCCATGCCATCACAAGTCAATATTGATTTAAGAATTTGGTTTTTCAAAACTCTTTTCGCTGAACGAATCTTTTTCGCCTTTGGTTATAGAAATCCAATTCGTATATTAAAATCAGTAAATTTAAATGATCGTCTATTACCTAAGCGATCTGGCATCCTATGGACATTTTAAATTAGTAAAGACAAAGCAGTTTTATAGAAAATCTCCGCAATTTCGAATAAAGTAAAATTTAATAACACATTTTTTTTATTAAAAACGCGACGCGCACCCTATTAAATATTACAAATTGGCATCCCTTGTGGGGATTTTGGTAAAATCATTATTATTCAGCAAGAGAGGAAAGGCGAAATTTTTAAACCAAAATTGACTTGGAAAGCGGGGAACAAACTTGATTTGATATTTTACATTTATTAAATTTTTAAATTTAATTTACATTTTATATAGTTAGATATTTTTTTTTCTGAAATTTTATAGTTTTTAAATATGGATAAACAATTAGTTTTTGAGGATATTGACCAATCTGAGGAAGCAAGTGTCGAAAGTGGGGTAGAAAGTTTAAATATTCCGGTGTCGGCAGGGACAAGGTCACACAAAATAAATGTTATAAACGAGGGACAAGAAACCAAAGATTCTGATATGGAAAGAATGTTCGAGAAATTATTAAAGGAAATGAAAACACAAAGTGCACATTTAGGATCACAAATAGTTAATTTAGAAAGTAAAATGGAGGCACAAAGTGCTAATTTAGAAAGTAAAATGGAGACACAAATAGCTAGTTTAAGTAGTGAAATAGGAAATTTAGGAAGTGGAATGAGTAATTTAGAAAGTAAAGTGGGGTCACAAATTACTAATTTAGAAACTGAAATAGGGTCAAATATAGAAAAAATAATAAATCGATTAGAGAAAGCTGAGGAAAATTGCGATGCGCGTTTTCAAATTTTAGAAACGAAATTAGTTTCAGATAAACAAGAGAACGAAGAGAAATATAATAAAATTTATGAAAAGGTAGAGAAAATAGAAAATAGTCTAATCGAGGAAATAAAAGAAAACCAAAAGTTAAGTCTCACCGTTGATAAAAATTCAAAAAAAATATCAGGTTTAGAGGGGGAGTTAAACACCTTTCGAAAAGAAATCGGTAGCCAATCAGATAGTAAACAAATAGAAGTTTATAAAGAACTTGCCAAAATAACTGATGTTCAAAGTAATTTTGAAAGTAAAATAACAGAGTTACAGGAAAAAATAGAACATTCCGTTGAACAGCTGTCAGATAGAATGGAGGCTGTCTCCGTGTCAAATAATTCTCCCAATTTGTTAGCCCACCAAGACTCAGGGTTGTCCCATTCCCTTCTGTTACTAAACCAGAGCATACTTAAACAAGGTATCTCAAATGGGAAGTCCTGTTCCTTCAGGAACAGTACTAAAGATAACCCAAAGGAATTTTTAGACAATTTAGAAATACAATTTAAATTATGGGGGGGGAAAGTAAAATTAAATGAATTTTTAGTTAATTATTTAAAGGAGGAAAGCCTTGTTTTTTGGCAAATTAATAGCCACAAGGTAGGGAACTTTGAAGAATTCAAGGAACTTTTTAAGGCCAAATTTTGGGGTACACATTTTGACTCCATTGTAATGAAGGAATTAGGACAGGGATCTTATTTTAGTAACGGGAAAGGGCTTAACCCACAAGAATATTTTTCCAATCTTGTATTAAGAGCAAGATCCTGCCAGTACCAGATGCCGGAGGAATTTGTTTGTAAAAACATGGCGAATCACTTTGGGCAAGAGGTAGAAAGTATAATTATTTACCAGGGAATAAGGAAAATCGAAGATTTTGTAGAAGTGCTGGATAGGATTGGGAGAGATAGAATCAATAATAATAAAAGTTGGGGAAATAAAAGTTATAGGGGAAACCATTTTGAGGTTGGGAATAATTCGGGGGAAAATCTATTTAGAGGGAGAGAACAAAGATGGGCAGGGCCAAGCCAGGATATAAGAAAAAATCAGGAAAAGGGAGGTTTCCAAGAAAATAGAAATAGACAGGGGAATCAAAATTATAATAACAGATATGTCCCAATGAATTATAGTCGGAATCAAAATAGATTCGTTAGAAATCCACAAAATGAGGGACAAAATAGTAGGTATCCATATTCCCCCCAATCTGGAGATAGAATCCCAGAACCATATGGCCAAGACAAGGATTGGCAGTATAAAAGACAATTCAATAAGCCTTATCTGAGACCCTTAATGAGTCAGGATCAGAAACCTCCTGATCAGATGAGGAAACAAAGTTTTAATAATAATAATAAAGTTACTGATAAGATGTCAGAGTGACATGTACGGGCAGAGAGTCAGAATCAACCTTGCTTTGAGGATGGGTTGATGTCGTTGCGGAAGGAGTTTAATGAAATATTATTATCAGAAGAGACATGGGACCAAGAAGTAAATTTAACGTATTGCCCCGAAATAAAAATTAAAATCGGTTCTGTTCAATGTAATGCCCTTTTGGATTGCGGTTCGATGGTTAACGCGGTAAATGAAAGATTTTTCTATAAAAATAAAGATAATTTTAAGCATGAGATTTTGCCTATCTCAAATGTAAGTATAATAACTGCAGTAAATAAAAGATCAAAGCCCATCAGGTATCAGATTATATCGGCAATTTCTTTTTATACGCATAATATTGATATCCGATTTTTAATAGTCCCCGAATTAAGTTATAATATAATTTTAGGAAGCGAATTTTTTAATAGTCATGCCGTAATTTTAGATTTCAAAGACAAAATACTGCAGTTAAATTCAGATCCCGGGAACATAATTAAAATCCCTTTCGTAACAGATGTCGATTCAACCCAGACAATTACTCAAAAAATACAATGTATTGAGGGACTGGAAAATTCAATTTTCGAAAGCAAGATTGATCTGTTCGAAGATAAGATTCAGGACATATTGTCAGAAAATGATTCTCTGCCTCCACCTGTTATTCAGGAATTTAAAGAAATTCTAAATAAATATGAACATATATTTTCAAATGAACCCGGTCTGATCAGAGGGTTTCAGTATCGTTTGATGGTCAATGATGATACCCCGTATTTCATAAAGCCATATAAAATAAAAGAGTACCAAAGGGAGGCTGTCCATTCTGAGGTGCAGGCAATGCTTCAAGCAGGCATAATTACTAGGAGCCGTAGTCCTTATGTTAACCCGATGGTAGTGGTTGGAAAGTCAAATGGAAAGGTCAGAATTTGTTTAGATGCGAGAAAACTAAATGCCCGTTTGATCCCAGACTATCAGATGTCCCAATCAATTGATGACATATTACGTCATTGTGGAGACACAAAATTTTTAAGTACGGTGGACCTCACTAAAAGTTTTTGGCAAATTGAGTTGCACCAAGAAAGCCAGCCATATACTGCCTTTATGTATGAAGGAGTTGTTTATCAATTTCGTAGAGTTCCCTTCGGTTTGTCCATTTCACTAGCTGCCTTAAGCAGAGGACTCCAACATATCCTTTCGAAATTTTATGACCAAATTCATCCGTATGTAGATGATTTGTTATGTTTGTCAAAATCCTACCACTCCCATTTAAATTTGTTAGAATCCCTATTTTCCACTCTATCTGAGAATGGTGTAACTGTAAATATAGAAAAATCAAAATTCTTTAGAAGAGAAGTAGATTATGTCGGATTTATTTTAAGTGTAGAGGGAATCAAGCCCCAACCAGAGAAAGTCAGTAGTATAAAGAACTTTCCCACTCCAACTAATATCACAGAATTGAAAGGCTTTATAGGGTTAACCAACTATTATCAGCGATTCACAAAGGACTATGGACAATGTATTGGGGGATTATCTCATTTACTTCGTAAGGGTGTTAAGTGGCAATGGGGGTTACAAGAAGACAACATTTTTAATAAGGCAAAGAGTATATTTTTAGACAACGTAATACTGAGACATCCAAATTTTTCTAAACCTTTTTATTTACAAACAGACGCCAGTGGATTTGCAATAGCTTCACAACTTTACCAACTTACAGACGAAAAGGAGAAGGGAGTTGTGGCATTTGCCAGCCGAGTACTTAGGACAGCCGAAAAAACATATACAATAACAGAACTAGAATTGCTTGCCATAGTATGGTCAGTTCAGAAATATGAAACTTACTTGGCTGGTAGAAAATTTTTTATAGAAACCGATCATAAAGCCCTTATATTTATAAAAAACTGTAAGAATACAACGAGTCGCCTCATGAGGTGGAGTTTATTTTTACAGCAGTTTAATTTTGAAATTTTACATATTAGTGGTAAAGCGAATGTGGTAGCCGACACTCTGTCGAGACAAATAACAACAAATGATACACACAATATTAAACACAGAACAAATGATATACAAATTAACAACATTATCCAAAATACACCAATCAACAAGATAGTTAAGGAGTTCCACAATAAATATACTACTCACGATTTACCTCAACATATTTTGAATAAATTATTCCAAACTCCAAATACACTAACAGAATACAAAACATTGAAATACAAATATGTCAACAATCTCATTTTGTCACAACGTGCTTGTAAACCCTTTAGAATATTAGTGCCAGACACAGTCAAATCACAATTTATAGAAACAATACACAACACGTACTTACACATCGGAGTTCATAAACTATTTCAATTGATCAACCCACACTACCACATCGCTCACTTAATGGATAAAATCAGTAAAATCTTGCGTACGTGTCATAAATGCCAACTGAATAAGATTTCAAATAAGACCTACTATTCAAAATACAACTGGATTGAGACAACAGAGCCCTTACAACTAGTTAGTGTAGACTTTTTAGGACCATTGCCACGGGGAAGACGCGGAGTGAGATATATATTCGTGATGATCGATAATTTTTCAAAATTTGTTAAGCTGTATGACGTAGGAAAGGCAACAACACGCGCAGCGTTGCGGTGCGTTGACAGATTCATAACAGAACTAGGAAAACCGACAAAAATACTAATGGACCATGGGACACAATTTACTAGTCGTCAGTGGCAACAGACTTTGACTGAATACAACATTAAATACGTATACGCTTCGATAAGACACCCCCAAAGTAATTTAAGTGAACGGACTAACAGAGATATAGGGAATTACCTCCGGACAGTACTGACAGACAGACATACCGCATGGGCCAACCACTTGAAGGACGTAGAATTTGTGATAAATAATACCTACCATTCCACAATAAAGGCCTATCCATGCGAGGTCATATTAGGGATTAGACATCAGACGCCATGGTCCAAACTGTACTATAAGACGATTAATAAAGACGAAAACCAACAGACAGATGAAACACACCTTGGAGAAGGATACATTAGAAGACTAAGGGACCAAGTTGTCGGCAATATTAAAATCGCGGGGAAAATAAATTCGCGGAAATACGATGAAAGTCATCAATTATATAAATTTAGCATAGGGGATTTAGTAGCAGTCAAATCATTAAGGACTTGTGAAAATGTCGAAACCCAAGCTACTAAATTCCAGAGTATTTTTGAGGGACCCTATAGAATCAAGACTAGTTACGGGGACACTACTTACTTACTAACTGACATTGACAATCCTGAATTAGAAAGGGGAAAATTTCATTCCACATTATTAAAGCCATATTATCGTAAAGAAATAGGTTAGAATAGGATAGGGACTTATGTTGTTTGAGGCCTTGGAAGCAAAGCAGGATGGATAGTAAAGCCACTAATTACTATCAGACAGCTATTAAGTTCAAAATCTGGTGAATTCTATTTGTTGATGGTGCTGTAATTTTACGTATAATATATTTTAATTATTATTTAAATCCCATTGTTGAAATGAATTGTTATTAATATAGATGTTGTAAATAGTTTTTTTTTAGATTCGATAAATTTTAAGAGAAAAATTAAATAAATAATAATAATCAAATAAATCGCGTCAGTTGCGATATGGAATTTTTTTTATCTTATCGAACTAAATAGCAAGTTAATTTTTTTTAGTATTTTTGGATATAGAATTGATTTATTTCGGAAGTTTTTTTTTTTGTTTTGAGAATATATTTATATGAATGAGGTTTATTGATAATATTTTGATCGGATGAGAAGAGTTAATTGAATTTTGATAGATAGTATTTATGCGTTTTTTATTTTAATTATTGGTGATGGTTCTTTGATTAGTTAGTATTATTAAGAGTTTGAAAAGAAATATTTATGAAGTTCGTTTAATGTTGTTTATTGACCAAGTTGAATTATTTATATAGATTTTAAAGAAGTAATAAAGATAAAGGAGTTAAAAGATTTTTAAATAAGTGATTTTTAAGGAATCTATATTTGATTTTTTATATGGGTAATTTTTTTTGAATTAATAAGAAGTAATTGAGAAAAGTGGTTGAAATAAGAATATATTTTTTAATTGATAAAAGGAGAGATTAATTAAGAAGTATTATTGGTCGAGACACAATATTGTTTTAAGAATCAAATGGGAAGAAAGGAATTTGAAAATTTTACGATGGGAAATTATATTTAGAATTTTTTTGGATAACTATAAATTTTGTTTTTGTGATAGGAAGATGTTTGTGGTCGTTTTTTTTGTGAAGTCATTTAGGATAGGAAAATGACAGTTTTAAATAGGGTAAGGTATGAAAGAAAGGAATAAAATGCGCAGTATAAAAGATGTTATAAATAATTTCATCCAAGATCGATTCATAAAAGAGCAGAAAATAATAATGAAGAATAATTAGAAAAATAAATAGGGATGTTTTTTTTTGTTTGTATGTGACGTTAGTAAAACTTCGCGGAGAATTAATATGGAGAAAAGTGATTATGTGAAAATGGGCTAGTTGTTTAAGAGTATATAGCTGAGAATTTTATTTATTATGAGATTGCCTACCCAGAGAAAGGAGGAATCTATCTGTACTACGACGATATAATTATGAGATGGCCTACCCAAGGAAGGGAGGATCCATGAAATCTACGACGATATAAAGTAATAATATGTGTTAGAAACATATGAGATATTTTTTTTGAGTATATGAGATTATTTTTTTGATGTTAAGAGAAATAAAGAATAGGTAGGGAATGGGTGAAGACCTGAGTAGCGTCATATATATATATAATAAGAAACATGTAATTAAAAAGGGGGGATATATTGAATAAATAAGAAAATAAGATGGATTTTTGATTGCTCGAATGTAGATGATAGGGTGAAATATTTATAAAATGAGACCATAGAACGAAAGTTTTGAATTTAGAAGGCAACCCATTTCTTTTTTGTCATTGATAATAAGAAAAGAAAAATTTTTTTTCGAGTCGACCCAGATTTTTTTTGAGAAATTTAAGTATTAAAGTGTAATTGTTAGAATTGGTTATCCATATTGTAGAGAAGATTAGTTATGTTTTTTTTTGGCATAGAATAATTTAATTACTGTAAAATAATAAGAAAGGACGAAAATTATGTAAAATAAATATTGAAGTTTTTGTACCCATAGTAAAAATTAATAATTTGTTTCTTTTATATTAATTATAAATTTCTTGTAAATATATATTATTCAAACCCTAGTTAGTAAGTTCTGTTGTTTTTTTTTTGAAGTTTGTGGACAGTTTAAGAATAAAGGAGATGATTTTTTTTGTTAATTAGAGATTTTAGAGATAAGATGTTTAAATACTAGTTTTTTTTTATAATTGTTGTATGTAGGAGTAAAATTGTCCTATGTACAATTTTAGTAAAATAAGGGGAGGGTAAATGTAATGTAGTCAATTTGCGTCTACAGGCCAAATATATGGTAAAATGTATTTTATTTAAAATTTGTAAAATGAAATATGTATATTTGAGAAATAAACAATAAATTTGGAGGCTGGCTAGACGTATCAGGGTCAGGTGGTAATGGTAACGGAGAGAGGTACCAGACAGGTATCCATATTTTGCCTCCGTCAAGAAAGAAGCTGACAGGATGCAATAAAAGAAGGCACCAAAAGTCACCTGGAGGAATATTTATATAGCTTTTACAACCCGGATTTTACAATCTGGCTACAGTCAGGTACCAGATTGGAGCTCCAAGCCCGTTGTTAGTGGCCCATAAAGCTATCTGGAATGTCCAAATTAAAGTGGACAGAAGTCAAATTAGATGTCTCCAAGGAAAATTCCGAAATGGCCGAGGAGAAGAGTAGGGGAAACTGAAAGTAGTGGGGGAAATGCAGAGCTCAAGGGGAGTTTCAAGTTTGGAGTTCAGTCAGTCAGTCGAGATCCACCAGGGGAAGTCTTCAGTCTGGATCCAAGAGTCAGAGGGTTCACTTCCTGGAGTCCTAGTTGAGAGAGGGAAGTGGCCAGACTCTGATCCACCAGTTGATGTCTGAGTCCTGATCCAGAAGCCCTCGAGAGAAGCTCCAGCCATCATCCAACCCCAGAAATTCAGGAGGAACTCAGCCGCTAGTTTGTTCTTCCACTCTCAAACCCTCGCAGAGCCGTCCAGCCCTCATCCTCCGATCAGCCTCCAGCTTATTATTAATAAGGTTTATATTTTATATTATATTTTATTTTAATTCTTAATTATTAATTTTTTTTATTGTAAATATATCCATTTTTAAATATGAGTTTCTAATTTTTCAGTAGTTTGTTTCCCATGCCATCACAAGTCAATATTGATTTAAGAATTTGGTTTTTCAAAACTCTTTTCGCTGAACGAATCTTTTTCGCCTTTGGTTATAGAAATCCAATTCGTATATTAAAATCAGTAAATTTAAATGATCGTCTATTACCTAAGCGATCTGGCATCCTATGGACATTTTAAATTAGTAAAGACAAAGCAGTTTTATAGAAAATCTCCGCAATTTCGAATAAAGTAAAATTTAATAACACATTTTTTTTATTAAAAACGCGACGCGCACCCTATTAAATATTACAATAGACTTTTGAATGTTGTGTGTATTTATGATTATATTGAGTTCAGTACTTATAGTAATACTTAATTATATAAGTGCATACGAATATATGTTATTTATATGTTAATGTGATCATGTTTATGAACTGTGTATTTACCAGACTATATCTAGATTTATACTTAATGCATTACTCAATTACAATCTGCATGCTACTGGGATATATTATTGTACGTACCTTTGTGAATGTAACCTTGTTTAATGTATGCATAATAAATTTATGTGCCTCTCTGTTCGATCTATGTATAGATCCTGTTTTTATCCTCATGATAACTGAACAACTATGGGCATTTTACGCAATTTAAAAATTATTCAACATAACTGTAGAAGTGTTAACAATAAATGGCCCGAATTAGTAAATTATCTTAACGTTAATAAAATAGAAATTGCACTATTAAGTGAAACATGGTTTCGAAGCAATAAATCGTATCAGTTGAATAACTATAGCATAGTAAGCAGTAACAGACCTGATGCACACGGAGGCGTTGCAATTTTTGTACATAAATCCATTTTCTATAAAAACCTAGACATTCCAAATATAGGAAACATGGAAATTGTAGGGATAACAACAACAAATCTACATCCAAATATCAGTTTTATTTCCATTTATCTAACACCAAGCACAAAAATTAACAATAGTCACTTTTTAAAGTTATTTAATTATATTGAAACACTAGATTATTGTTTACTAGGAGGAGATTTTAATGCACATAGCCCAGTGTGGGGGTCACATTACGAAACACAGAGAGGTAGAGATCTAATGGGAGAAATCAACAAGACACCACTATCAATACTCAACGATAACAGAGCTACTAGGATCAGCGGAGCCCGCCAAGTCTCCAATATCGATCTAACCATATGTTCACCCAACCTGACGACAAACATCGATTGGAACCCTACGTTGGACAACTTAGGTAGTGATCACTTCATAATATCTATTGAGATAAATAAAATAATAGATACAAGTGTTCAGTTATCAAAGCGAAAATTTAAGGAAATCAATGTGGACGAGTATACATCGTCAATAAACAATAACTTCCACAACAATATCCTAAATATAGATTCCTTCACTCATCTTATTAACTTGGCTGGGGAAAATGCAATCCCAAGAACAAAAATCAATACACATTGCCATTTCCGGCCTAAACCTTGGTGGACACGAAAAATAAAAAACTTCCACACAATAAAACAATTCTTCACTAAAAAATATCTCCACAATATGACGGATGCCAACTACTGCCAAATGAAATATTGGACTAATAAGTGTAAGAAAGAAATTAGGAGGGAAAAAAGTAAAACATGGAGAGAATTTACAGATACCATTGAGCCGTCGAACCATATTAATATGTGGAGAAAAATGAGATGTATGCGAGGGACATATGTTCAGCCAAACAACATGATATTGGAAAGTGAAACATCGGCTAGGCTGTACTTGAAGACGCAATTCTCGGAAGCGGACAGTGGAGCGGCTGCAGCCAAGGCTGATACCGCCCGTCAGTCCACCATTTCCGACCCCTCACCATCTTGCTGTATGGAACGAGAGTTCCTCCCGTCGGAACTAGAGGCAGCTCTCAATAAAAAGAAAGGATCGGCTCCGGGACTTGACGAAATTAACTATGAGATGCTTCGTCTGATACCATTTAACGTAAAACATAGACTTCTTAACATCTTCAATATTATATGGAATACCAATGATTTCCCTGATGGTTGGAGAAAAATTTTAATACTTCCAATCGCCAAGCCAGGCAAGGATCCGTTCCTACTTGCTTCCTATCGACCAATTGCACTAGCTTCCTGCCTCCTCAAAACCTTTAATATAATAATAAGAAACAGACTAGAATGGTTTGTAGAAAGTAATAATCTGCTGAATAAAAATTGTTTTGGGTTTCGAAAAGGAAGATCGACAGCTCAATGCGTTGAACTACTGACCTACAGAGCAAGTGACGCTTTAGCAAGAGGCGTAAACGTCGGAGCCTTATTTTTGGACATTGACAGCGCATACAACAACGTGAATCCCGATATCCTTATCGCAGAAATGGTTAAAATAAAAGTTCCACTCAAAATCACCAACTGGATAAAAAATTATCTGCGCTTGAAGCACTTTATAATAAGAACGACCGATGGCTCTTTGGTGGAAATGGCTACTGATAAAGGGCTGTTGCAAGGGTGTGTGTTAAGTCCTCTGCTGTTTAACATCTATACAGCATCTATACATGAACATCTTCCTGATTTTGTATCTCTTATACAATATGCGGATGATGTGGTAGTTTTTATAGAGCATAAAAATTTACAAGTAACACTCAATAGACTGGAAAATGTAGCCATTAACATAAGTAATAAACTTGGAAAAATAGGTTTAAAACTCAATGCGACCAAATGCTGCTTACTACCCTTCACTAGGAAAAGAATAAATGTTTCGGATCAGCAAATAACAATCAATAATGAAACTGTATCAGGAGTTGAACATCATAAGTTTTTGGGTATGTGGATAGATCGTAAACTAACGTTCAAGAAGCACTTTGAAGAACTGATTACGAAAGTAAACAAAGAGGTCAATGTACTTAAAGCCATTGCGGGAGTTAGCTGGGGAGCCCATCCTAAGAACCTCATTGGTCTGTACAGAGCTCTCATTAGATCTAGACTAGAATATGGACTCAACATTTTCATTATATCTAAATCTCCCTTAATAAAAAAACTAAACACAATTCAAAACAATAGTTTGCGACTAGCATCTGGTGCATTCAAATCTACGCCAATACATAGTCTCCTTTATGAAACCGGTGAACCATCCTTGGAACTTAGACGACAATACATGTGGCACAAACATATAAGTCAGGTTGTCTCGGTAACCTCCAACCCAATGGCAAACTTCTTCAAAGACTTGACCCCAGTCTCAATAAACAATCCATATTATAAATACAAACTGGAACATATAGAAACAGTCAACAAGGTATTGGAAGGGGTTCATCAAACTCCAGTTCACCCGACATTCCTAACAGATATACCCAAAACTCAAATCACTGTCAGGGCATATTCGGACATGTCGCCTCTCACTGCTTCTAAGAAAGATTACAGTAAGCTGATGCTGAAAACAATAGCTCTAAATATGATAAGAGAGAAGTATAGAGACTACTCACATATTTATACTGATGCTTCCAAAACTACAAACGGAGTTGGGATCGGCCTCTTTGACGAGCAAAGAAAGCGGAGCATTAGCCATAAACTACATGGACAATACTCAATAACCAATGCGGAACTTATGGCGATTCTGTTAGGCATTGATTATGCGGTGAGAAAAACAGAGAAGAAATTAGTAATTCTCACTGACTCCAAATCAGCTGTGGAATCCATTAAAAATCACCACCTTCATCATTCAACAAACTTCATCATCATCAATATACTGAATGCACTATTAAGGGCTAGTGTGAGAAATGTGGTCGTACAGTGGATCCCCGGTCACGTGGATGTGACAGGGAACGAGAAAGCTGATGAAGCTGCAAAGAGAGCCATATCTGATGAAGTGATCCTACCGTGGAAGCTGGTTCAGGGAGATATCACTATATTACTGAAGTACCAACTAAGACAGGCCTGGCAAAACTACTATGACACAACCTCTGAGAACAAAGGACGACATCACCTACTGTTTGCGGATAAAGTTCACTTTAAACCAAAACTTCTCTACATGGGAATGACTCGGAAGGAGATAGTTAATTTGATTCGCATCAGAACAGGACACGCCAATAACCAGAGCTGCATGCACAGGTTCCACCTGGCACCAACTGACCTATGTACAGTCTGTCATACGAGAGAGGACGTGCTTCACACACTGTTGGAGTGTGACAGATTCCAAGGACAGCGAACACGACCACCACTCAACCACCTCCAGTCCCTTCAGGACGCACTCCGGAGTCATGATAAAAACAATATTAAAATACTTCTAAAGTTTATAAAAGAGAATAATATAAAGCTCTAAAAAGACAAGTTAAAAAAAAAAAATAATAATAATAAAAAAAAATAATAATAAATTAAGTACATAAATATTGAAAGAATCACGAATGGAAATAAACCTAGATTAAAATCCTCTAGGGGTGTCGAGTGGCGGGGCGGGGGGTCTTGTTGTGCCGGTGGGGGGCCCTGGGGTTTCCTTGCTTGCGTTTGTGTCGGGGCGGGGGCGTGGGGCGACGCCGCTGGGCTCTCTGGACTGCAATGGTCCCGGGCTGTGGAGGGTGTGGACGGCAGTACACACATGCACATCCTCCCTGGCATGCCTCGCCACCAACAAAGCAATGTGCCTAAACAATGAAGGAGACGAGCCCTGCTGTGCCGCGCTGCCCTCGTTCTCCGCCTCGGCTGTGGCGCTTGTCGGGGGTCCCCGGGTCCCGCTCCGCTCCTCTTGGTCATCTCGCTCCGTTCGTGCCGGCCCCATAAATAAATAATGAAGGAAAAAAAAAAAATAATAATAATAAAAAAAAAAAAATAATAATAAAAAAAAAAAATAAAATAAAAAAAAAATAATAAAAAGGTAAATAAAAAAAAAAAATAAATAAAAAAAAATTATAAAATAGAAATGTCCCTGGTATATGGGATCTAATAAATTAGGACCCAAGCAAAAAAAGGAAAAAAAAAAAAAAAAAAAAAAAAAAAAAAAAAAAAAAAAAAAAAAAAAAAAAAAAAAAAAAAAAAAAAAAAAAGATGGTCAACCAAAGAAAGATTCAGATGTATCGGGAAAGTCCAATCCGAAGGACGACGTGCTCAAATTTATTTTTATCTTCTCGATTAAAACATCTGACCTAACTGACGGCTAGATTTCTAAATGGCGATCCTGAGCTCGGTAGACTCCATATGTAAGATAAAATAAGTTACCGTTTGGTTCCAACTAAAATTATCAAGGAAGAAATGTGGAATATAAATGGGCTTTGAGGGACCATTTTGAAATATTTTCTGAAAAACAAATTAATACAGCAATGTTGGTAGATATGCAGCATCCAGAAACGAAGATGGTCAACCAAAGAAAGATTCAGATGTATCGGGAAAGTCCAATCCGAAGGACGACGTGCTCAAAGTTATTTCTACCCTAAGTGAAATTTCAACTACCCAGGTTCAGATACATAACATACGACTCATTATCGAGTACCTGACATACGCAAAGGCCCTCGATCATAGCTTAAAGTCCAATCCGAAGGACGACGTGCTCAAATTTATTTTTATCTTCTCGATTAAAACATCTGACCTAAGTGACTTGGCTAGATTTCTAAATGGCGATCCTGAGCTCGGTAGACTCCATTCTTCAAATTTCTCGCTTTTTAACGGTTTTTAGATTTAATATTTGTTAAAACTGATAGAGAACAACCGGGATATCTGAATCCTACACAAAAATCGAAATAAAAATGTTTTTCGAAAAAAGTCGGGCTAAATCTCATTCTTTAAATTTCTCGCTTCTAAACAGTTTTTAGATTTAATATGTAATTTGGTTATGTAAGTCAAACTGGGAGACAATTTAAAAACAGGGTATAAGAACACGAATCAGAAATAGGCTTAAACATTGACACAACACACCTCAGTGAAATTAAATCGTAAACAAATTTAATTTTTACAAATTTTTAATTAAGATTTTCATATTCTTCACAAAAAAACTAGGTTTTCCGGTATTTTTAGTTTTCTTGTACAAGCAATAGTTTTCGAGATGTTGGTCTTTGGAAGTTGCGTTTTATTTAAAATCATTTGGGAGTGGATTCATAGAGATCTCAGCCCGCAAACCGGGCGAAGAGTGGAGGCGACCCTTCCCCCTGCTCAAAATCCTGGCTACGCCCCTGTCAATTTCACATTTATCTTTTCATATTGAACCAATTATGTACTTTTATACTTTCCCAGTTAAACTCAATACTTTAACTTTCTTAGGGAACTTAACATTTTTAGCCGAGATATTTTGAAACACTTAATAGAAAATAAAGAAAAACGTATGTTTAAAAAAAATATATTGTCTATTTCACAAAATGAAGATTTAACAGAAGAATTGAATAGGATTCGAATGAGAGATATTAGGCGAAAAGTCAAAGTTGCCCGGGCAACGCCGGGTATTACTGCTAGTAAATAAATAAAACAAGCTTATTTTTTGAAATGTTGTCTATTCCACTAAAGACATTTATAAAAATACAACAACCGGTTTCGGCTTCACACCATCCTCAGGTCTAGTTCATATTTATTATTATTAGTTCATTATTATTTTTATAAATATCTTTAGTGGAATAGACAACATTTCAAAAAATAAGCTTGTTTTATTTATTTATTACATATTGTTTGGGTATTGGTATTTTTGTAGTTGTGTAGTAACCAAGGGAATACCATATGACCCCTTAACAACTGAAATATTTAACAACTGTTTTTGTATACAGAAGGTAACTGAATGATTATTTTATTTATTTTACTAGTTTAGCATATTATATGTTATGCTATGTAATATAAACAAGCCCGTTGCCAAGGCAACGGATTTATTAGCAACGATACATTTATATTAAACCAATTTAGAAAAGGACAAAGAAAATAAAGAAGAAAGAAACCTAAGGATGAAGAACAACTTTAAAAGAAATCAACAGGAAGAAAGGAAGAATAACTTTAAAAGGAAGAAAAGGTGGCTGTAGGCCTAACCTTGCAGTTATCAACCAACATTTTCAACATCAATTACCAGATCCACCGACTTTAAAATGAAACCAAATTTTAAGAAAGGACTTTTAACACCCAGGAACAAAATGAAACAGCTAAAAGAAGAAGAATGAAGAAAATTTCAGGAAATTATAAGCAAAATTAAGAAAAGGTCAATAATTAAAAAACGAGTCGGTAGAAGGTTGTGAAAATTTTTAGGAAAAGACAGTTAATTATTAAGAAAAGATTAAAGAAGAAAAAGAAGAGAAAAACTGCCCACATCAGAAAGAAAAGCCAGTAGTAAATTTTGAAGAAACGGTCAGTTCTAAAATACATCGAATCAACTAGGCCGGATCCCATCTGAAATAATACAAGTGATCCGAAAGTGTATACCACAAACTTTAAACACTGTTTTCGAGAAATGAAGAAGGCAAAATTAAAAAGAAAAGTTACAGAAAATTAAGATGACAATTTAGAAAAGAGAAGAAACGGAAGAAAGGAGAGAAAACACCAAAAAATATTAATATTTAGAAGTAAAACAAGAGACAACAGAAAAAAGAAACTCGAATTTGCTACCCATAATTCCGTGCGGAGGCAGTTTAGAGAGTCTATGCTGGGTTCTGGTAGAGGTGGAACCAGTGAGAGACTGGTCTCTGTTTTTTTGTTGAAATGTGTGAAAAGTAGTGAGTAAACAATTGAAAGTGAGTAAAAGTGACCGGTAAAAGATTGAAGGGATGTGGAGAGAGTGTGGAGTCCAATTTTTATGTTAAAAAGTAAAATTTATTGTATATATGTTTCAAGTGTGACGTCACAAGGTAGTATCCATTTTTGTATATAAATTTTTCAATATGGCCACTTCAATTTTTCAAATTCATAAAATTTATTTTAGTAAAGCCAATTTATTTATAACCATGTTTTAATTTCTTTTAATTTCCCAAAATCTCTCTCAATGAAATTCAAATTTCAAAACCCATAGGCCTTGCGAACCCCAATAATACCTTTGGAGGTAAGTACCAATTATTCAGGATACAATAGTTATAATTAATAATCTATTTAGAATCATACCGGGAAATAATTTTGTTTTTTTTTATTGGTACCGGTAACGTAAATTCCAAGAATGGAAAGAGTTATTTATGACATAGTTTTTTCCTTGGGAGCCTCACTCCAAATCAATATATAATTTTTTTTTATCTATTCAATTTAATATAACTATAGTCACATCAACATCAAGCATAAAATAATCAAGCAGCTAGTAGGTATAAATATAGACATAAAATAAATAACATATAAAATAACAGATTGGCGTCGTCTCATCTTGAGAACCAGCTGGCACTGCTCACTGCTCACTGCTCACTGCTCACTGCTCACTGCTCACTGCTTATAGAAGTGAACAAACAAAAGATGAATGTAAAAGATAGTTCCGAGAATGGCTGACAATTATGAAAGTCAACTTGAACACTTGGTCTCTAAGGAGGATGTCTTGAGGGAGCCGCGGCTGGAGTCTTGGGGCTGAAGTCGTCTTCCCTAGATCATAATACGCTGGTCCTGCTGTGGTCTTTAGGGAATCATCAAACTTCTTGGTAATTTTCTTTTCGAAGTCTTCAACATGCCTAGTTCTTCAAGCTGCTTGTTCCTCACAAACCATGGCGCATTTACTGCCGTGCGTAAAATTTTATTTTGCAGCTTTTGGAACCCTTCTAGTTTTTTGCCAGATGGTAGCCTCCAGACCGGGCATGCATAGGTGTACAGAGCCCGAATGATGGTCTTGTATATGAGAAGGCTGCATCTTGTCTTGAGCCTGGAGGTCCTGTTAAATAGCGGATACAAGATGGAGAGACGTGCGTAGGCCTGGTTCAACTTCTTGTTGGTATGTAGCTTCCAGGTGAGACGTTTCTCCAACTCCACTCTCAGGTATTTGACACTCTTGTCTTCAGGATTTCACGGCACCTCCACACCATTGATCTTAACTGGAGTTACTTCCGGTATTGCTTTTGCAAAACGTGATTACTTTTGCCTCACTTTTGTTTGGATTGAGTGTTAGGCCCCAAGTTTCAAACCACGGGTTATCATCCTGACTACATAGCAATAAACTGATCAGACAGGGAAGGGTATGTCTGAACAGTATATATTAAACAGTGTTGGTCCCAGAACGGATTCTTGTGGAACTCCAGCCTTTATGTCGCGTGGCTCGGAAATACTATCTCCTACCTTCATAGAGAATGTTCTACCATCGAGGTATGAGACCAAAGTTTCATAAATATAATGAGGTACTCCTAGCAGTTGAAGTTTGAAAAGGAGCCCCGCGTGCCAAACTGTGTCAAAAGCTTGACTGAGATCTAAAAACATTGCAGTTGAGAACAACTTTCGTTCATAGCCACTAACTAACTTTTCGTATAGCCTTTGAATTTGATGAACCGCCGAGTGATTTTTCTTAAATCCGAACTGAAATTTGGGAAGGATGTTTTCAGAGTTTAAGAAATGTGTTAGCCTAGAAAGAATTATTTTTTCAAATAGTTTGGCCAAAGAGGGTAGCAGACTTATGGGTCTACAACTTGAGAGGTCCGCTTTCGGTTTCCCAGGTTTGTGGATGACTATCATCTGCGCATGCTTCCATTCTTTCGGGGAATAACCTTTTCGAAGGCTGGGATTGGATAGATTTGTGAGAAAACATATTGCTTTGGTCGATACATTTTTCAGAACGATTCCAGGAATTTAATCGTCCCCGGTGGATTTTTTGTTCTTAAGATGATAAATGAATTCTGAGTTATTTCAGAAGGCCGGACAAACGCTAATGTGGTTGTGCCGTTTGATAAACTAGTTTTGAAAGTTTTGACTTTTTTAGAAACGTCTGAATTCTTTTTGATGAAGGTTTTAAAAATATTTTCAAAATGATCTGCAAAAGCTGAACATTTTTCCAGATCTAACTGGTAACTCTCATTATTATGTTTGAGAGGAGGTATGATGTGAGGATGTCGGAGCAGCCTTCGAGTGGCCTTCCACATGCTAGGGTCTCCGGGATCCATCCATTCCAGGTACATCTGATAACTGTCGATCTCGTGGTTATCAACTTCCCACCTCACCCGACTTGTTAACTGGTTTAACCTACTATTGATATGAGGACGTCTTGTTTGTTGCCAGGCTCGGCGGACCTTATGTTTCTCTTTGATTAGTTCCTCTATATAACTCGGAAGAGGATTTTGGTGTCTTCTGTATTGGTAAGGTTTGTACGTAGACTCCTCAACTGATGTATAAACAGAATGTGTGAAGTTGGTGGCTACTTCTTCAAATCTTTCCGTAGAAGTCAATGGTAGCATGAGGGTTCTGTACAAGTGAAGATCAAGCCGGAGTCTGAAGGTATCCCAATCTATCTTCCCCTTGATCAGGTGATCACAGTTAGGAAGCTGAGTCTGGATGGTGTCCATCAGTTGGAAGTTAATGACTACAGGCGCAAGGTCCGAGTCGAGTTCCGCTAACACTGAGTGAGATATCGGCGTATAGATGTCCCGGCTCAAGCTGATATCCAGTATGTCTGCAGATTTACGTAGGGATGTAGGGTAGTATGTAGGTAGGGACGGAGCTGTAACTAGGATATTATTGATGTTTGTTAAGTTTAATAGAGTGTTGCCATTTCTATTTTTTTTATTACAGCCCCATGCCCTGTGTTTAGCTTTTAAATCTCCAAATAATAAAGTGGGTTTGTTCAGAAAAACAGAAAAAGTTGTTGAAGGTCTTGGTCTAGTAGTTTCTTATTAGGAGCTAAATAGGCACCTATTAGGTTGATAGAGGACCTATCTGTGACCAGTTGTAAAGCTACCCCTTCCATATTGATAAGGTTGCCTAGCAGTAAGCTATGGTGAGGAATGGTCCTCCTAATAATAATGCACACTCCACCAGCTGCTTTTACACTAGCTCGATCTGTTCTGTAAGTAAGGAAACCTGGAACCTGAAATTTATCCGGAGCAGAAAGATGTGTTTCAGTGATGCAGGCTATGTTGATCTGGTGTCTGTGTAGAAAGTCCTTAAAAAGTATCTTTTTATGTTTTATCCCATTTGCATATATTTAATGAAAAATCCGCTGAGGTCATTTAACTTTGTTAACTATTTTGTCGGTAAAAAGATCTGTAAAAAACGAGATAATGTGGGGTAAGTACGGTTTAATGGCAGTGATTACGGTTTCAAAAATTTGCAAGAGGACAAAGGATGTATTTGAAGGATTTTCTGATTTATTCTTGGAATCCTCTGGGAATTTTCTAACTTGAGAGGGATTTTTAGTGATACCTGCAAATGTTGGTACGCTTGGACCTTGTCTAGAAGTGGGAGTGGGAGAACCATTGTTTACATTCATATAGTTTTCTTGTAGATTCTGTCTCTTTCCTGTCGACAGCCCAATCTTCACTGGCTGTTACCTCATTTTTTTGTTTAATAAAGATTGGTAGTACGTATAACCTCTATAATTTGCCGTGTGGTTTTGCCCACAATTTACACAAATTGACTTTTCTATCTTTTTATCGTTTGGACACAGAATAATGGTGGTCTTGAGCACATTTGACACACCGAGGACTTAATTTACAAAAATATAATAAAATTATAGATAAAACACGTTTTTGAACACTTATACTTATTGTCTAATTTCACAAACATATACTTAAATGTGTACCGGTTTCGGCTTACGCCATCGTCAGCACAATGTTCAACAATAATTCAGATATTTGCCAGGCCTACATATTTATATTAACCTAAGAGTACCTGAGGTGAAAGGGTCCCCTTCCTCTGGTAAAACCAGGGGGTGGAAGTCTATATTCTAACGGTAATAGCTAACTGTGCACTTATTTGAAAAACAAGAAAATAAAATAAAAATAAAACCAAAAACTATATAACAAATGTACCATATATAGCTACTATATGTCTAAGTAGAAAATTATTTAACCTAGGTTAATATTGCCATGGATATTTGTTACCTGAAAGGGATTAAACAAAGGAGAAAATTTGAAGTATGTCTGGTCGTTTAAACAGTTCGCATTTTTTCGAGTCCTATTAATTTCTAGCTGTTCTAGAGAATCTAATGGTCTACCTTTTTCACATAAGTGGAGGTATTTTATGCCGGTTGTTTCGTTGAATGAGTGACCCATATCATTTATATGTTTCGCAAATGTAGATTTTCCCCCTTTCCTTACTATATCAGTTATGTGCTCTTTGATACGTTCTCTCAATTTGCGTCCCGGTTGGCCTGTGTATACCCAACTGCACGTTTCACATTTGAGTTGGTAAACACCACTCCGGTCCTCTATTTTTATTTTGTCCTTCGTCTTCTTTAAATGTTAATTGATTGTATTGATAGTTTTAAACTCTACTTTGAAACCCTCTTTCTTGATCGTGTTGCTAATTTGTTCAGAAATATGTCCGTAATAAGGTAAACTAACCCAAACTCCCTCTTTGTTAGAGTTAATGGGTTCTAATTTTGTTAACATGTTTCTGATTTTTTGGTGGACTTTCTTTTCTACTTGGTTTATGATTTTAATGTTGAATTTAATATTTTTATTTGTAATTTTTAATTTTAAATCTAAGAAATTTAGCTCTTCCCCACCCATTTCTATTGTGAATTTTATTTTTCGGTGTATTGTATTTACATAATTAAAAAATTGGTCTATTTGTCTGTTGGTGCCGTTGAATAATATACAAATGTCGTCGACATAACGATACCAAAAAATTATTAGTCGTTTAAATTTAGTGTTTTTCATAATAGTATTTTCTATGTAATCCATAAATATGTCTGCTAAAAGCGGAGATAGGCTAGAACCCATGGCGAGTCCATCTCTTTGTTTAAAAAATTCACCGTTAAATGAGAAATAGTTTTGTTGTATTTTTGTTGCACAACTCTAGTACCTATATTAATATATATCATTTTATTTTATTTATTAGTATTTCCACTACATCAACACAGAACGCAAAAAATGTATTCGGACATTATTTAAAAAAATGTCTGATGTGGTTATACCACTGACAGTTTGAACATTCAGGTATATTTGAAGGTTTTTTACGTGGTTCTACTCTTACCACAGAATAAAAGATCCTGTCTAGCTCATAACTACCCTTTTCTGCTTCATTATTTGTCAGTTCCACAGCACATAATGGTTGGATTTATAGCTTTAATAACTTCGAGGTAATTTGGAGCATTATGTAAGAATATGCGGGGAATTTCCAGACTATTTTGTTTAGATACTTTAGGGCTATCTTTCTTTTCTTTATCCCGCGATTTTTTAATATTGCATATTTGTTATTGGTTGGAATTGTAAACTCAAATTGATAGCGCTTACCCGGTCTTTCTGGTGTCGAGCTATTAGATGGTGCTTTTCGTTTTTCACATGTTATGTCAGACCAATCCAGCGATGTTACGTCCTATCCAACCACATAATAATGAATTTAGACTTGTAAATTCACTATTAAGTTACTTATAAATCACGCAAGATCGTAGTAAACTTAAATAACCACAATATTTTTTTATAATACCGACAGAAATTTATCAAGAAAACGTGGCTTATTGCTCAGACGAGAATCGATGAATGATTATAATTTTTATATTCATTTTGATTTTTTTTTTACAACTTTTATATAAAGTAAGAATTTGAATGCAACATGTCTGAAAATATAGTCTATTCCAACACAAATCCGCTAACTTAAAATACAATGTTTTTTAAAGTATATGTACGTGCGTGTGTCTGGATACGATAGCTATCATTTTTCCGATTCTTCTCAATTGTTGCTAGGTTTTAGTCGAGATATTTTTTCCCAATGGCAATATTTTTCGTTTTCTAATTGAATTCTTCACATGATGGTATTTGAGTACTGATTTTCAGAGAAATTAATGATATTCTAAATGTTTTTTCCACTGATATATGTAGTTGTACAACATAATTGTGGCTCATTATAATTGGGCCCTGTCGTTAGTAAGTACTGTAGTATACTGTTTACAGCGATACATCTGGTATAGATATAGATTTCTATGTTATCGTATATTCATATTTTCGTAATTTAAAATAAAGCAAGTGTCTTTTCATTTTTTTTACAACCAGGCCTACGTTAATCCTGATTCATGAAACCTGCTGACCTCAGCCCTGCCGCCATTCCGAGTTGCATTATTGTCCCTTTCAATGCAGTTCTTTGTAAAAAAAAAATAAATAAATAAAAAGAAAATTAAAGCAATAGATCGTTTAGAAGGCGGCATTTCTAACAAAGATGTTTGCAAAAATCTGCAAAGATAGTTAGTCGACTTTTTCAACAATTTGGAAATACCGGGCCCACATAAAAAGCTGTTTCAATAAGACGTCATCTCTGATTATAAAAAAAAGTAAAATCTAGCCTCCTATGTAATGTTTCTGTTTGTGTTTTAAGAAGGTTTATACATTAATAGATTTTCTTTGTTAATGTGCGATTTTTATTTGAGGTTCCTGAGATACGATTTTCTGTTTATTTTTTTTTATATAATGCGGATATCAGACGATCCATATGTCCTGAGCCGTGTTTTCACATTCTACTTTTTGTATAAAATAGGAAATAAGAATCAACATTCCTCCTATCAAACATTTCGGGCGAAAACCCCGTTAGTGTTCCTTTTGGAGTGGAATGACCTATTTGCTAAAGTATATGGAAATCCTGAAAACATTGACTTGTTGTTTTTCAGAAAACCCGGATATCAAATCGACCACACTGAGTCCCCTTGATAGAAGTGTGCGGTTCTACTCAAGCGTTGTTCGGAACGTAAGTCAAACCACAAATCTTTTTATAGAAGGACGTAATATGTCAACTACATTTTTTGAAAATTACAACGACATGAATGTACTGTCGAAAAATTGCCTAGGATTCTCATGAGAGGTATTTTGAGAAAAGTTTATATGTATATATATACAGACAGAAAAAAAAAAAAGCAGATGTGGATCACCCACATAAACGCACGGTTGATGTGAAACTTATTTTGTCTTCATTAACAATGCGAATTAAATAAACAAATTAAGAAATATATTAATAAATCCGGGTGGATCCACCCTTTAGTCCGCCACTGCCCTGGGTTAACTTTTCAACAAGTTAAATTAGCAATGAAACCTTGGTGTAGTAGTTAAGTTCCTCTAAATGGACGCCGGGGGGATCCGATCCACCCTTTAGTCCGCCACTGCCCTGGGTTAACTTTTCAACAAGTTAAATTAGCAATGAAACCTTGGTGTAGTAGTTAAGTTCCTCTAAATGGACTCCGGGTGGATCCACCCTTTAGACCGCCACTGTCCTGGGTTAACTTTTCAACAAGTTAAATTAGCAATGAAACCTTGGTGTAGTAGTTAAGTTCCTCTAAATGGACTCCGGGTGGATCCGATCCACCCTTTAGACCGCCACTGCCCTGGGTTAACTTTTCAACAAGTTAAATTAGCAATGAAACCTTGGTATAGTAGTTAAGTTCCTCTAAATGGACTCCGGGTGGATCCACCCATTAGTCCGCCACTGCCCTGGGTTAACTTTTCAACAAGTTAAATTAGCAATGAAACTTTGGTGTAGTAGTAAGTTCCTCTAAATGGACTCCGGTTGGATCCACCCTTTAGTCCGCCACTGCCCTGGGTTAACTTTTCAACAAGTTAAATTAGCAATGAAACCTTGGTGTAGTAGTTAAGTTCCTCTAAATGGACTCCGGGTGGATCCGATCCACCCTTAAGACCGCCACTGTCCTGGGTTAACTTTTCAACAAGTTAAATTAGCAATGAAACCTTGGTGTAGTAGTTAAGTTCCTCTAAATGGACTCCGGGAGGATCCACCCATTAGTCCGCCACTGCCCTGGGTTAACTTTTCAACAAGTTAAATTAGCAATGAAACCTTGGTGTAGTAGTTAGGTTCCTCTAAATGGACTCCGGGAGGATCCACCCATTAGTCCGCCACTGCCCTGGGTTAACTTTTCAACAAGTTAAATTAGCAATGAAACCTTGGTGTAGTAGTTAAGTTCCTCTAAATGGACTCCGGGTGGATCCGATCCACCCTTTAGACCGCCACTGCCCTGGGTTAACTTTTCAACAAGTTAAATTAGCAATGAAACCATGGTGTAGTAGTTAAGTTCCTCTAAATGGACTCCGGGTGGATCCGATCCACCTTTTAGACCGCCACTGCCCTGGGTTAACTTTTCAACAAGTTAAATTAGCAATGAAACCTTGGTGTAGTAGTTAAGTTCCTCTAAATGGACTCCGGGTGGATCCACCCATTAGTCCGCCACTGCCCTGGGTTAACTTTTCAACAAGTTAAATTAGCAATGAAACCATGGTGTAGTAGTTAAGTTCCTCTAAATGGACTCCGGGTGGATCCGATCCACCTTTTAGACCGCCACTGTCCTGGGTTAACTTTTCAACAAGTTAAATTAGCAATGAAACCTTGGTGTAGTAGTTAAGTTCCTCTAAATGGACTCCGGGTGGATCCACCCATTAGTCCGCCACTGCCCTGGGTTAACTTTTCAACAAGTTAAATTAGCAATGAAACCTTGGTGTAGTAGTTAAGTTCCTCTAAATGGACTCCGTGTGGATCCACCCATTAGTCCGCCACTGCCCTGGGTTAACTTTTCAACAAGTTAAATTAGCAATGAAACCTTAGTGTAGTAGTTAAGTTCCTCTAAATGGACTCCGGGTGGATCCACCCATTAGTCCGCCACTGCCCTGGGTTAACTTTTCAACAAGTTAAATTAGCAATGAAACTTTGGTGTAGTAGTTAGTTCCTCTAAATAGACTCCGGTTGGATCCACCCTTTAGTCCGCCACTGCCCTGGGTTAACTTATCAACAAGTTAAATTAGCAATGAAACCTTGGTGTAGTAGTTAAGTTCCTCTAAATGGACTCCGGGTGGATCCGATCCACCCTTTAGACCGCCACTGTCCTAGGTTAACTTTTCAACAAGTTAAATTAGCAATGAAACCTTGGTGTAGTAGTTAAGTTCCTCTAAATGGACTCCGGGTGGATCCACCCATTAGTCCGCCACTGTCCTGGGTTAACTTTTCAACAAGTTAAATTAGCAATGAAACCTTGGTGTAGTAGTTAAGTTCCTCTAAATGGACTCCCGGTGGATCCACCCATTAGTCCGCCACTGCCCTGGGTTAACTTTTCAACAAGTTAAATTAGCAATGAAACATTGGTGTAGTAGTTAAGTTCCTCTAAATGGACTCCGGGTTGATCCGATCCACCCTTTAGACCGCCACTGTCCTGGGTTAACTTTTCAACAAGTTAAATTAGCAATGAAACCTTGGTGTAGTAGTTAAGTTCCTCTAAATGGACTCCGGGTGGATCCACCCATTAGTCCGCCACTGCCCTGGGTTAACTTTTCAACAAGTTCAATTAGCAATGAACCTTTGGTGTAGTAGTAAGTTCCTCTAAATGGACTCCGGGTGGATCCACCCATTAGTCCGCCACTGCCCTGGGTTAACTTTTCAACAAGTTAAATTAGCAATGAAACCATGGTGTAGTAGTTAAGTTCCTCTAAATGGACTCCGGGTGGATCCGATCCACCTTTTAGACCGCCACTACCCTGGGTTAACTTTTCAACAAGTTAAATTAGCAATGAAACCTTGGTGTAGTAGTTAGGTTCCTCTAAATGGACTCCGGGTGGATCCACCCATTAGTCCGCCACTGCCCTGGGTTAACTTTTCAACAAGTTAAATTAGCAATGAAACCATGGTGTAGTAGTTAAGTTCCTCTAAATGGACTCCGGGTGGATCCGATCCACCTTTTAGACCGCCACTGCCCTGGGTTAACTTTTCAACAAGTTAAATTAGCAATGAAACCTTGGTGCAGTAGTTAAGTTCCTCTAAATGGACTCCGGGAGGATCCACCCATTAGTCCGCCACTGCCCTGGGTTAACTTTTCAACAAGTTAAATTAGCAATGAAACCTCGGTGTAGTAGTTAGGTTCCTCTAAATGGACTCCGGGTGGATCCACCCATTAGTCCGCCACTGCCCTGGGTTAACTTTTCAACAAGTTAAATTACCAATGAAACCTTGGTGTAGTAGTTAAGTTCCTCTAAATGGACTCCGGGTGGATCCGATCCACCCTTTAGACCGCCACTGTCCTGGGTTAACTTTTCAACAAGTTAAATTAGCAATGAAACCTTGGTGTAGTAGTTAAGTTCCTCTAAATGGACTCCGGGTGGATCCACCCATTAGTCCGCCACTGCCCTGGGTTAACTTTTCAACAAGTTAAATTAGCAATGAAACATTGGTGTAGTAGTTAAGTTCCTCTAAATGGACTCCGGGTGGATCCGATCCACCCTTTAGACCGCCACTGTCCTGGGTTAACTTTTCAACAAGTTAAATTAGCAATGAAACCTTGGTGTAGTAGTTAAGTTCCTCTAAATGGACTCCGGGTGGATCCACCCATTAGTCCGCCACTGCCCTGGGTTAACTTTTCAACAAGTTCAATTAGCAATGAAACTTTGGTGTAGTAGTAAGTTCCTCTAAATGGACTCCGGGTGGATCCACCCATTAGTCCGCCACTGCCCTGGGTTAACTTTTCAACAAGTTAAATTAGCAATGAAACCATGGTGTAGTAGTTAAGTTCCTCTAAATGGACTCCGGGTGGATCCGATCCACCCTTTAGACCGCCACTGCCCTGGGTTAACTTTTCAACAAGTTAAATTAGCAATGAAACCTTGGTGTAGTAGTTAAGTTCCTCTAAATGGACTCCGGGTGGATCCACCCATTAGTCCGCCACTGCCCTGGGTTAACTTTTCAACAAGTTAAATTAGCAATGAAACCTTGGTGTAGAAGTTAAGTTCCTCTAAATGGACTCCGGGTGGATCCACCCATTAGTCCGCCACTGCCCTGGGTTAACTTTTCAACAAGTTAAATTAGCAATGAAACCTTGGTGTAGTAGTTAAGTTCCTCTAAATGGACTCCGGGTGGATCCACCCATTAGTCCGCCACTGCCCTGGGTTAACTTTTCAACAAGTTAAATTAGCAATGAAACCTTGGTGTAGTAGTTAAGTTCCTCTAAATGGACTCCGGTTGGATCCACCCTTTAGTCCGCCACTGCCCTGGGTTAACTTTTCAACAAGTTAAATTAGCAATGAAACTTTGGTGTAGTAGTTAGGTTCCTCTAAATGGACTCCGGGTGGATCCGATCCACCCTTTAGACCGCCACTGTCCTGGGTTAACTTTTCAACAAGTTAAATTAGCAATGAAACCTTGGTGTAGTAGTTAGGTTCCTCTAAATGTACTCCGGGTGGATCCACCCATTAGACCGCCACTGTCCTGGGTTAACTTTTCAACAAGTTAAATTAGCAATGAAACCTTGGTGTAGTAGTTAGGTTCCTCTAAATGGACTCCAGGTGGGTCCGATCCACCCTTTAGACCGCCACTGTCCTGGGTTAACTTTTCAACAAGTTAAATTAGCAATGAAACCTTGGTGTAGTAGTTAGGTTCCTCTAAATGGACTCCGGGTGGATCCGATCCACCCTTTAGACCGCCACTGTCCTGGGTTAACTTTTCAACAAGTTAAATTAGCAATGAAACCTTGGTGTAGTAGTTAAGTTCCTCTAAATGGACTCCGGGTGGATCCGATCCACCCTTTAGACCGCCACTGTCCTGGGTTAACTTTTCAACAAGTTAAATTAGCAATGAAACCTTGGTGTAGTAGTTAAGTTCCTCTAAATGGACTCCGGGTGGATCCACCCATTAGTCCGCCACTGCCCTGGGTTAACTTTTCAACAAGTTAAATTAGCAATGAAACCTTGGTGTAGTAGTTAACTTCCTCTAAATGGACTCCGGGTGGATCCACCCATTAGTCCGCCACTGCCCTGGGTTAACTTTTCAACAAGTTAAATTAGCAATGAAACCTTGGTGTAGTAGTTAAGTTCCTCTAAATGGACTCCGGTTGGATCCACCCTTTAGTCCGCCACTGCCCTGGGTTAACTTTTCAACAAGTTAAATTAGCAATGAAACCTTGGTGTAGTAGTTAGGTTCCTCTAAATGGACTCCGGGTGGATCCGATCCACCCTTTAGACCGCCACTGTCCTGGGTTAACTTTTCAACAAGTTAAATTAGCAATGAAACCTTGGTGTAGTAGTTAGGTTCCTCTAAATGTACTCCGGGTGGATCCACCCATTAGACCGCCACTGTCCTGGGTTAACTTTTCAACAAGTTAAATTAGCAATGAAACCTTGGTGTAGTAGTTAGGTTCCTCTAAATGGACTCCAGGTGGGTCCGATCCACCCTTTAGACCGCCACTGTCCTGGGTTAACTTTTCAACAAGTTAAATTAGCAATGAAACCTTGGTGTAGTAGTTAGGTTCCTCTAAATGGACTCCGGGTGGATCCGATCCACCCTTTAGACCGCCACTGTCCTGGGTTAACTTTTCAACAAGTTAAATTAGCAATGAAACCTTGGTGTAGTAGTTAAGTTCCTCTAAATGGACTCCGGGTGGATCCGATCCACCCTTTAGACCGCCACTGTCCTGGGTTAACTTTTCAACAAGTTAAATTAGCAATGAAACCTTGGTGTAGTAGTTAAGTTCCTTTAAATGGACTCCGGGTGGATCCACCCATTAGTCCGCCACTGCCCTGGGTTAACTTTTCAACAAGTTAAATTAGCAATGAAACTTTGGTGTAGTAGTAAGTTCCTCTAAATGGACTCCGGGTGGATCCACCCATTAGTCCGCCACTGCCCTGGGTTAACTTTTCAACAAGTTAAATTAGCAATGAAACCTTGGTATAGTAGTTAAGTTCCTCTAAATGGACTCCGTGTGGATCCACCCATTAGTCCGCCACTGCCCTGGGTTAACTTTTCAACAAGTTAAATTAGCAATGAAACCATGGTATAGTAGTTAAGTTCCTCTAATTGGACTCCGGGTGGATCCGATCCACCCTTTAGACCGCCACTGCCCTGGGTTAACTTTTCAACAAGTTAAATTAGCAATGAAACCTTGGTGTAGTAGTTAAGTTCCTCTAAATGGACTCCGGGTGGATCCACCCATTAGTCCGCCACTGCCCTGGGTTAACTTTTCAACAAGTTAAATTAGCAATGAAACCTCGGTGTAGTAGTTAGGTTCCTCTAAATGGACTCCGGGTGGATCCACCCATTAGTCCGCCACTGCCCTGGGTTAACTTTTCAACAAGTTAAATTAGCAATGAAACCTTGGTGTAGTAGTTAAGTTCCTCTAAATGGACTCCGGGTGGATCCGATCCACCCTTTAGACCGCCACTGTCCTGGGTTAACTTTTCAACAAGTTAAATTAGCAATGAAACCTTGGTGTAGTAGTTAAGTTCCTCTAAATGGACTCCGGGTGGATCCACCCATTAGTCCGCCACTGCCCTGGGTTAACTTCTCAACAAGTTTAATTAGCAATGAAACATTGGTGTAGTAGTTAAGTTCCTCTAAATGGACTCCGGGTGGATCCGATCCACCCTTTAGACCGCCACTGTCCTGGGTTAACTTTTCAACATGTTAAATTAGCAATGAAACCTTGGTGTAGTAGTTAAGTTCCTCTAAATGGACTCCGGGTGGATCCACCCATTAGTCCGCCACTGCCCTGGGTTAACCTCTCAACAAGTTCAATTAGCAATGAAACTTTGGTGTAGTAGTAAGTTCCTCTAAATGGACTCCGGGTGGATCCACCCTTTAGACCGCCACTGCCCTGGGTTAACTTTTCAACAAGTTAAATTAGCAATGAAACCTTGGTGTAGTAGTTAAGTTCCTCTAAATGGACTCCGGGTGGATCCACCCATTAGTCCGCCACTGCCCTGGGTTAACTTTTCAACAAGTTAAATTAGCAATGAAACCTTGGTGTAGTAGTTAAGTTCCTCTAAATGGACTCCGGGTGGATCCACCCATTAGTCCGCCACTGCCCTGGGTTAACTTTTCAACAAGTTAAATTAGCAATGAAACTTTGGTGTAGTAGTAAGTTCCTCTAAATAGACTCCGGTTGGATCCACCCTTTAGTCCGCCACTGCCCTGGGTTAACTTATCAACAAGTTAAATTAGCAATGAAACCTTGGTGTAGTAGTTAAGTTCCTCTAAATGGACTCCGGGTGGATCCACCCATTAGTCCGCCACTGCCCTGGGTTAACTTCTCAACAAGTTAAATTAGCAATGAAACATTGGTGTAGTAGTTAAGTTCCTCTAAATGGACTCCGGGTGGATCCGATCCACCCTTTAGACCGCCACTGTCCTGGGTTAACTTTTCAACATGTTAAATTAGCAATGAAACCTTGGTGTAGTAGTTAAGTTCCTCTAAATGGACTCCGGGTGGATCCACCCATTAGTCCGCCACTGCCCTGGGTTAACTTTTCAACAAGTTAAATTAGCAATGAAACCTTGGTGTAGTAGTTAAGTTCCTCTAAATGGACTCCGGGTGGATCCACCCATTAGTCCGCCACTGCCCTGGGTTAACTTTTCAACAAGTTAAATTAGCAATGAAACCTTGGTGTAGTAGTTAAGTTCCTCTAAATGGACTCCGGGTGGATCCACCCATTAGTCCGCCACTGCCCTGGGTTAACTTTTCAACAAGTTAAATTAGCAATGAAACCTTGGTGTAGTAGTTAAGTTCCTCTAAATGGACTCCGGGTGGATCCACCCATTAGTCCGCCACTGCCCTGGGTTAACTTTTCAACAAGTTAAATTAGCAATGAAACTTTGGTGTAGTAGTAAGTTCCTCTAAATAGACTCCGGTTGGATCCACCCTTTAGTCCGCCACTGCCCTGGGTTAACTTATCAACAAGTTAAATTAGCAATGAAACCTTGGTGTAGTAGTTAAGTTCCTCTAAATGGACTCCGGGTGGATCCGATCCACCCTTTAGACCGCCACTGTCCTGGGTTAACTTTTCAACAAGTTAAATTTGCAATGAAACCTTGGTGTAGTAGTTAAGTTCCTCTAAATGGACTCCGGGAGGATCCACCCATTAGTCCGCCACTGCCCTGGGTTAACTTTTCAACAAGTTAAATTAGCAATGAAACCTTGGTGTAGTAGTTAGGTTCCTCTAAATGGACTCCGGGTGGATCCGATCCACCCTTTAGACCGCCACTGCCCTGGGTTAACTTTTCAACAAGTTAAATTAGCAATGAAACCTTGGTGTAGTAGTTAAGTTCCTCTAAATGGACTCCGGGTGGATCCGATCCACCCTTTAGACCGCCACTGCCCTGGGTTAACTTTTCAACAAGTTAAATTAGCGATGAAACCTTGGTGTAGTAGTTAAGTTCCTCTAAATGGACTCCGGGTGGATCCGATCCACCCATTAGACCGCCACTGTCCTGGGTTAACTTTTCAACAAGTTAAATTAGCAATGAAACCTTGGTGTAGTAGTTAAGTTCCTCTAAATGGACTCCGGGTGGGTCCGATCCACCCTTTAGACCGCCACTGTCCTGGGTTAACTTTTCAACAAGTTAAATTAGCAATGAAACCTTGGTGTAGTAGTTAGGTTCCTCTAAATGGACTCCGGGTGGATCCGATCCACCCTTTAGACCGCCACTGTCCTAGGTTAACTTTTCAACAAGTTAAATTAGCAATGAAACCTTGGTGTAGTAGTTAAGTTCCTCTAAATGGACTCCGGGTGGATCCGATCCACCCTTTAGACCGCCACTGTCCTGGGTTAACTTTTCATCAAGTTAAATTAGCAATGAAACCTTGGTGTAGTAGTTAAGTTCCTCTAAATGGACTCCGGGTGGATCCACCCATTAGTCCGCCACTGCCCTGGGTTAACTTTTCAACAAGTTCAATTAGCAATGAAACTTTGGTGTAGTAGTAAGTTCCTCTAAATGGACTCCGGGTGGATCCACCCATTAGTCCGCCACTGCCCTGGGTTAACTTTTCAACAAGTTAAATTAGCAATGAAACCTTGGTATAGTAGTTAAGTTCCTCTAAATGGACTCCGGGTGGATCCACCCATTAGTCCGCCACTGCCCTGGGTTAACTTTTCAACAAGTTAAATTAGCAATGAAACCTTGGTGTAGTAGTTAGGTTCCTCTAAATGGACTCCAGGTGGGTCCGATCCACCCTTTAGACCGCCACTGTCCTGGGTTAACTTTTCAACAAGTTAAATTAGCAATGAAACCTTGGTGTAGTAGTTAGGTTCCTCTAAATGGACTCCGGGTGGATCCGATCCACCCTTTAGACCGCAGTAGTGTAATTTGGCCGGACCTGGGCCAGTTAAAGGGGCGCTATGCTGGTCTAGTAGTGCCCAGGCTTAAATGGACCATAGTAGGTCAGGTTTTAAAGGGTGGGTCACGCTTGGACTCGTGGTTTTAAAGTCCAGTGGACTGGTGTGTCAGATGTGTGTCAAACAGATGTAAACCTATCATTTATTTATTTTGATATCTCAAAAAAATCGCTAGCGTCTGAGAGGTCATTCAACCGTATATGTAAACAGACGACGAGAGGTCATCCAACCTTCGGTGAGTGTGTCTTACAGATGTAATTCATATATTTATTTTGCTATCTCAGTGATTCGAAAAAAAAATCGCTAGCGTCTGACAGGTCATTGAACCTTGCATATAAACACACGAGATTATACCACCACCTCATTCAACCTTCAGTGAGTCATCAATCTCGTCGACCTTCGTCCAGACCACACCAAGATTTGCATATTATAATATTCAGTGAGGTAGGAAGTCAATGAAAAAAAATATAGAAAAAAATAAAAAATTTATTTATAAAATTAATCCCAAAATTCTTCTTCTATATCAGCATGAGGGGCGGAGTAGTATATTTCGGGTGGGATGAAGTCGGGGTTTTCTCTATAACAGAAAAAAAAAAAAAAGAAGAATAAATACAAATATTAAAATTAAATTTGTGTGTTAATGGATATATTTAAAATCATACTTAAAAATGATCTTGTCTACTCCTCCTACCCTGCCCTCGTATGTGAGGGTAAACCCGTACTCGGGCGACTCCCACAAAAGGTTGTCATCTATTATATCATTATATTTTTCTGGGAGTCGCACCTCCCACAGGTCCCCCCTCACATGGAGGACAACGGTTGTTTCCTTCCCCGACCCGCCGAATCGCTTAATGGGGAATGATTCGCATAGAGGGAGTTCCCTCACCTCGTGGACGTAGGGGATGGGGACTGATTGGAGCCGCCTCAAAAAGCCCTGATGGCGGCGGCACAACTGGAACAATAAACAGAAAAAAATTAGTGAATTATTCTCAGCTCCCTCGATCATGCGGACAGATCTGAAAAAAAAAAAAAATTAGACATAAAATTTAAAAAAAGAAAAAAATAGTGCTTCTCTTGGTTCTTGATCATATAAATCAATTAAGCCTCCTCGCTACGTCAAAGCGGAAGCACATTTGAGAAAGTTGTGGGGTGGATAAGAGAGGTGGGATGAAATGTGGACCTCCGATGACAGAGGAAATTTAGGGGTCAGAATGAACTTTACACATTTTCTTCATCATATGTATCGGCATATCATTTTTATACAATCTTGAAATTCTTCTAGTGATTCGGGGTCCACTCAGTAGGTAATTCACAAGATGATAATTCTCGAGTTAGAGGGGGGAAAGTGAATTAGTTTAAAAAATGACCATGTGCATGAGTAGATATGCCATCTTCAAAAATGTGTCGCTTGTCATCAAATGGATTTAGTGCCAATTTATTTTGATCGATGGTGTACAGTATATGCTTGTATGATCTTATACTTCTCATGGATGTAAACATTAATGTGGAATCAAATAGTGTCCTTTCATAATCTTCCAAAGAAATAAAATGTCTCAATGAAGCACGTGACACACCTTTTGCCTTTTTTACAATTTTCTTAAAGGCAATGGAAAATGCATACACCTTTGCTCGTAATGCAATAAATTTTTCTATAATTTCTCCATATACTTCATCCTTGAATTTTCCAAGTACCTGCTTATTAATGAGTGAAAATAGCACATGGTCTGGAGGATAATTGGACGTATCGAAATGATCCAGCATTGAATGCATATCTGAGTAGAGGTCTTGTGTTATCACATGATAGATGAGAGAGTCAGTATCACAATACATTAATTTTAATCTTTCTTTTCCGTATCTAGGCAACATTAAATCATAATGAAATCTGTACATGAGTTCTTTGGACAAATCGAGTATACACATACCCACATATATCGGCTTATTAAAGTATATTTTTGTCTTGGCCATTACAACCGCTGCTAGCTCCTCGTCGTAGATAATTCTCTCAAGAAAATTAGCTTTTACTACTAGTTTCATCATTTGTCTTGCAGTCTTGACTAGCTGTATATTCTGTCGATTTCGTACATTTTCCATCGTCTTCCCGAATATGGAGTTATTCATGAGTTTGAAGAAATCTTTTTCGAAATCATTTTGTGCATTTTGTCTAAGTTGAGTATTAAGATCTATATAGGACCGCAGCCAGGGTGATTGCTTGAAACTGATTGCTCTATGGATCTTTTCAATCTCGAGTCCATGCTGTAGAGCCTGTTTCAGAGCTACATAGTGTACCACATATCGTTCGCGTGAATTTAAATGAGGAATCAATTTTTTAACCTTGCCACCTGGGGGAGGAATCGTCTCGGCCAAAAATGGTAAATCGTCATGCATCTCGTGAAGTTTTGTCGCGTACTTCACGTCCACCTCAAATACATAGCCTGTATCATCGTCTTCTCGTAAATTAAGAATGTCAACCTCTTCCGGTCTTTCCACCCATTGAAAATCGCCATATGGTAAATATTTGCTCATGGCATATCCATATAGATTGTTAGCATCAAGATAAGTGATGTATGATGATTCTTTTTGTGGATCATAATTTTTCATGTATTTATTGTTTGCTGTAGCATATCGATGTGATGCTTGACATATCCCCCCTCTTATACCTTTCTCGAAAAACATTATCATATCATAATCCTGTAATAGTGTTATCTTAGTCTTTGTATATCGTAACATAGCATCAAAGGAGAGTCCTGGTGTCGTATAGTAGTGGGCCGCATCAACTCCATAGTTTTTCATAGTCATATTTCGAAATGATTCAAACGTATCCGATAAAATTAAAACATCTGATTTTAAATAGATATCACTATAACTACCCAACGTAGTACATTGAAATGTTTTCCAGACAGTCTGAGCATGTGCATAATCTTCCTCATCAATATGCGAATGTGTTAACGAATTGAAAAATGCTTCCTTTGGTGGTAATTGAGTTTCATCCAGTTTCTTCATAGAATCTACATAATCATACGGAAACACACCTTTTCGGGTCATGAGAGACATATGCTCAGTCGGAAAGAAACGTGATGTTTCCAAAAATGCATCAGATGGTAAATTTCGAGCAAGCTGATCCAAGCTAGAGGCCATAAAACGAAAAGAATCAATAAACCTCATCCAAATGTTGCCAATCCTAACTGAAAATGATATAAACTTTTCCTGAGTGTGAGGTATAATTGTAACTCTCCCACATTTTGTATTACTCAGCTGTCTAATTATAAATTTCGAATCATAGTTTGTGAGATTGTGAAAAATAATTGGAATAAATTTAGGAATACAACATTTCAAATTACAACCATTGCATGCTGCACCTCTGTAATCCCCAGTGAGATGACAATGATCACGTACTTTCCAATTCGACTCTGTGAATTCATTATCACAGAGGTAACATGTAGTTGCTAAATCCCACTGGGTTTCTTGATCAAAATTCATATTAATATCCACAGGGTTACCATTGTAGACAGCTGATATAGCTTTACTCAATTCGATGATGTGTTCTATAAAAACTCTGGCTGCATCAGGTCCTCTATACAAATACGGAGCAGTAGAGATTGGTGGAAGACCAGAAGAACTTTTCACATACGTACAAAACGACATTGGAATATGTTCTTGAATACGAGTAGTAAATGATGACTCAGATGATGGACGACATCCAGCAATAGGTTCCAAGATAGATTCAAAATCGGCATAAATAACGTAGGGAACTCTGTGATGACGCTCAACATTTGTAAATGTCATTATCGGATCAGATGGTAATTCAACTCGTACAGTCTTCTGATCTTTGCAATAGATTTTATGCATCTCCAGCTTATCAGATCCGCCTCTTCTTTCTTCAAAAGTTATGAAGCATCTTTTACAGATGTAAAATTTTCGCAGAGAAGATTTTCGTAATTGACGACTAATCAACCGATTAAAGTTTTTTATGTAGACGTAGTGTTGTTTTTTTTCATTGTCCAAAAGGAGGATGTCCCGATGATCTGATTTTTCTTCTGCTGCAACCTTGAGGGGGTATATTTTCTCGTTTTCATCAATTCCAAATACATTTATAGACATATTGTTGACCTTTTCAAATTTAGAAATATCCGTTAGAGCGACTGGAAACGAAACACATGAAAAATCATATAAACTGAATAAATCAGTATATTCCTGTGGTCGATAAGAATGCGATGTCACGAATTTTGCTAAGATTGAATATGCAAAACATTTCTCATCATTATTTTGTACATTTACACATGCCTTTTTATTTTCAAGACTAGCTGGTAATGGTATATATGTAGAAGCACGTAGTGGATCATATCTATTCACCCGTAGACGAATTCCGTCTACGGCTAATATTTTCCACCCACTTCCTTTCAATGCACTATTTTCCACCTCCGAGTGTATTTTTTCAAATGCATTGTCAAAGAATTTTTCAAGATTTGTTGCTCGAAAAACTGGCTTATTCATAGTCTTAAAGGCTCGATCTGTCCTCTCACCAAGAGCATTTTCAAATAAACATTCAACCATCAAATTAATTTTTATTGCAGATTTCATTTGTAGTATGTTGGATACTTTGTGTATTAATGTTGGTTTCACATCCAGTAGGAAACACGTCAAATCATTGCATTTGTTTGAGCGAATAAAATAGGATTCCAATCGACTAGCAAAGGCACTTTCATATTGTACAATATTATCAGAAGGCACCAGAGCTAATAATGCGTCCTTGGTCGGTTCCTTTGAGGATGAATATTCCCCATGACAGACTGATTCATGTCGTTGTCCATGATAATCGTTTTCAAACCGTCCTCCGCAAGATGAACATAAAAATATTTTTTTCCTTGGTGGTTCTACATCCAATATCTCGTCGATATTTCTCTTACAGTTGAACTGATGAACATTACGTTTTTTCCAAGATGGAAAAATGGTGTCACACTTTGTACACTTGAACATGTTGTAATAGTCCAAGGAGGAGTCTGCCTATATATAATCAAAATAAAACAAAAACAATTGTGAGAAAAGATTGTGAACCCGCTCATGAAAACAGGTTTTTAAAAAGACCAGAGAGGGGGGAACTAGGTGGGGGTAAGAAGATGATATGATGTGAAAAAATGTAGAGAGACCAGTTGTCGCAATGGAGTTGTATCTAGTGACAGAGTTTGCTCTCAACAAGTCCAAGACCAAGGTCATCAAGGTAGGACTTCTCAACCAGTCACCAGTAGTGGTATTTTGCCACAAGAAGGTATCAATTTATTTGGACACGGCAGATTGGACAGGACTCTCCACCAACATAGGACCTATTCAAAACTACATCAACCCCAAAGGAAGAAAAAGACCTCTCCAAGACTCACTTCGAATACGCAACATAGTATTCAAATTTGGACTCACTGGAAGAAATCGAAGTGTGAGTATATCAAATTCATACCCATGGGTCACAATGTGTCTGAATAGTCCTTCTCCTTACATGTCGGTGTCGTCTCAGCCGGAAATCAAGCTCAATAAAAGTGAAGTGTTATTTATGCTCAAGTCTTGTGAGAAAATAGACTATTCTTTAAAACTTTTACTATCAATAATATCAAAATGCTTTGAATTTTTTTCATTACCAACATCAACTGAAGAGTCTATAGTGAATTTAAACACTGTAGACTGGAATGAAATGTATGCATTATTTATGAATAAATGATTATAATCATACTTGTTTATTTTCTTATTTCCTATTATTTTTACAACTTTTGAGGGTTTAAAAAAAAAAAAAAAAAAAAAAAAAAAAAAAAAAAAAAAAAAAAAAAAAAAAAAATATGGTTGAATTTAAATTTATTATCAACATTATTTTACACAATAAGTACAATTTTTCTTCATCGGTGGTGGACCATCGATTTGATCATGAGATGTATTGAAGTGATGGTTGCATCGACGACACAATTGGAATCTTGGATCCTCACGCCACTCTTCAGGTAGGTTGTCCCATAAATATTCAATTGCATAGTCATAGAGATGAAGCAGTAATGCAGGTGGTAAGTTTTGAAGATGTACCGGATCCATATTCCAGATATTAGTTTGAGAAAGTTTTTCCAAAGCTTGATCCATTCTAGCACTGACTAAACCAGTAACATCGGGGGCTGTGTCTTTTATGGTACATGTGTGGGCATACCGTCTGATCTATATCACATTTTAGCTTGCAATATACACACATTGCAGTATTATTCAAATGTCTTACAAAGCCATGAAATGCCAACACTTTATTAGATTTACGAAAGGTTTTTTGGCGAACCTCTTCATTGTACAAATCTGTCTTGGATGGGTGTTTACTTATCCACTCCTCCAACTTGAAGGCTTGATTAAGTGAACAAGTATAAGAGGTTCCTCCATGAAAATGACAGGTAGTCTCATGTGGGGGTAACTTTTTCAAATTCGGACACCCATAGTCGAGCAGATCATAAACTGGTTTTTTAACAATATTTTCAAGAAATGTACATTTTTCTAGTCCTTTCGCCCAAATAAATTTACATGAAGCAGTTGAAGTACATAAGAGTTCTTCCAGACGTGAATATTCTGTATCTCCATAGCACCATGGAATATTGTGAATGTGTTTTTTAACCCATAGATTCACACGACTATCAGATTCATCAACATTTTGAGGAGGGAGAAAAAACCAGTGGAGTGACTGACTGTGAGTGAGAACTGTCAACTCCTTCACAATAAAGCCACCTTCCCCTTGAAAACCTTGAAAATCCACAATCGCGAACTGGTGTTCCATGTTTGAGGGTTAGAAATCTAATGATGATCCTCATCTTACACACACTCATTTTATAGCTTCCTTACAAGACCACTAAGAGGATTCAATTCAATTAATTTATCGTGAATTAAAAGGCAGTAAGCTCGAGTGTGAGGTGGAAACGGTTGGGTTGCATGAAGATCTAAACGAATGTCGACCGTAGCTACCTTCAATGTGTCTTCCTGACGTGATACATCAAGAACTATCATGGGGGCGATTTCACCAAAGTCCTTTCTCGACAGTAGGGGTTCACTATGATCCTTAGCATAGTAGCTCATTTGAAATCTTTGGTACATATCATAGAGAACAGCATATCGACCCTTATTGAAATCAAGGTTTAAATCATCGTATGGGAACATCTCACTATTCAAAAATAGTTTAACATTGGACAAGTTACAAGCGTCAAATTGACTGGTATCTTTTAACTTATTGTCGACTCTGTCTGTCTGAAAGGCTACGATTATATATCGGGGTTTTTCTAGAGCTGAACTAGTCTTGACACTCCATGTATTTTGTGTGTTTTCCGGTAAGGCAGGGTATTCCGACAACTCCCATGAGCGGAAAGGGATAGTGAGTGTCTGATCTCTGTCTAATATTCTCAATAGTCGCAGTCGGTGTTCATCAGATACTTTAATATGAGGGACTCTCCAATTTACCTTGTTTAGTGTAAGTTGTACCTTGTCTTCCAAAATCGAATTAGCGTCGCTCTTTGCACGGATAAGACACAGTTCATGCTTTGAATTGATTATCACTTTTTTGAAAGTTTCGAGGAAACCAATAAGAGTGCTGAGGGGGAGACATACATTAAAATGACCGTCTTTATCTATTGAAATAGCTCCATCTTTCTTCGGCATCATCCATCCTGCATTGCCTAACCCACTCACTTGGTTAGGTGATAAAGAGACATACCCTTTTAGAGTACTCACAATTCCTGGATTTCGGACTTTATCAATTTCCACTCCATTCAATTCATAGCGAATTTCATCAAACATAAATGCAAAGGCATTATTTGACAATTTTGCACTCGATGTAGTCATTCTTTTATCAGCACCCTCCTTCTGAATAGAGCCTTCCAAATAAAGATAACTAGCACATGGTAATATATACAAATCTTGCTGGTGAATAGGGATTCGAATCTCATCAGAATTCTTTAAATTTGTAGAATTAAATGGGTTGTAAGTGTGGAACTGTAGCTGAGTGATACTATCATCAAACCGAACGTCCTCTGTAATATCTAAAATGTCATTCATTGTCGTTTCACTTTCAAGCCTAAACTTTTCAAAAATCGAATGTTGCCTGGTGTCAAGTGTCTCATGTACGGTCTCGTACTAATGGGTCTTGGATGTGGTCGAATACTTATATACCGAGGTCTAAAGTCAATCGCCATTCTTCTTTATATGTAGGTGTATCGTTATAGTTTCGTTTCTAAAGTTGATTGGATGACCGTCTTGGTCTACTATCCGTAATGTAATGTTGTCAACGGATTTTGTGCTAACTCCTAAATATACAATGGGTGATGGTGTTTCGACAATTTTGTACCCTGCCTCGACAGTTGGATAGAATTCATACAATGTGTGAACCGGTTTTCCATTTCGATATGCACCGTAAACTATATTACATTCAATAGCAATTGTATTGACTTTAACCATGTTTACGATCCCTGGTGAGGTATGATAGCCATCTCCGGGGTGTAAGGTACGCTTATCTTCATCCAAGCTGTCATCCCATCCCAATAAGGGTCCAATAGAATTTTTTCTATTAAAATATACAGTTTTTGTACACCGTAATTCTGATTTTAATGTATTATTATTAGCTCGGATTATAACATGATCGCCTTTTCTTCTAAACATCATCTGTTCTTGTAAATAATCCCCAAGTGCTTCCAACTCATATGTCCCCATCGGTATTTTAATTTTTTCATCACCAAAATAAAACATATCATTCTCACCATCAATAATGTTGGGAATAGAATTATATGTTGTAAAACCTAAAAGCCCAATCGAGTACTCTCCATTTGATAGGTCTATTGTAGGAAAAATGTCTGCACTTAATACGTTCTCAGTGCCCGTAAGGGTAAAGGTATAACTCATGACTGCATCTAAGACTAACACAAGTTTTCAATATAAAGGAACTGAATACATAAGTGTCCACAATATGGAGTGTTCCAATCCTGATACCGGTTTCGATTGTATTCAATTGAGCATCCTTTCAGGTATTTGAGTATTTCGAGTGGAGGTGGTAGATTACCATACGAGTCGAAATACTTTATTTTATTGTCACGCTTTACATAGCAGACCCAATGTGAGCCGGGTTCACTGACTCTATTAAGGTTCACAATGCCCGATTCATATTTTTTTGGTGTCCTCGGTAAGGTGTCCTTCATAAAGACACCTCTGAAATGACACAAGTTTTTAGCATATTTTTCAAGATCTACATTTGTAAGAGCTCTATTTGGAAGTCACATCTGATTTTTATATGGTCTCACGTATAATCCGTATCCGTTTCTGTATGGTCTTACGTAAAGTCCTTGACCTATTTTTTGTCCTTCAATTGTCCTATTATGTCTTTTCATCTCTTCCAATTTAGCCTTTGCATTTTGGACATCGCTTACAGTTTTTGCTATAGCTGACGCACCACCTGCTAAGCTACCGAGAGCAGATAATCCTGCAAATAGTGGTACGAGAAATGGTAATACCCCACCGGTTTTAGGCAAAGGGAGCATCCTCGGCGTTTTTGTTATTTTCCATTTTTGCAAATACCGTTTTGCTTTTTTCAATGATAAAGCAGAAGCCCTATCAATAGGTAAATGACGACCTACTCGTGCAGCTTTTATAAGTTTTCCAAAGGATCCTCGAAGTCCAGACCCCATTTTGACTTTAGCCTTCATGGTATTTGTTATAGTCCAAGCAGCTGCCTTCTCCCCCCACTTTGCGTCCTTAGATCTGACTCTCTCCCAAGCTTTATCTGCTAAGATTCTGTCTGCTGCGTGTCTCTGAGATAAATTATTAGTTTTTGAATAGGAAATATCGTGTTCACGACAGGCTTCGTCTAATGGATTAATACCCGTATCACCTCGAGCTAAGCGATCTTGTAACTTGGTGCCGGGTCCACAATAATTATATCCTGGAATGTGTGCTTCAAATGGTAGCTTGTTGATTAGAGCGTTTACTACACTGCCTCCTATCTTTCGTTTCATACTGAAATGAAAGGATCATGCTCTCAATTTATATATACAGCGGTTTCACTAAAGGTATCATTTACCGAAATGCATTTGGAGCCTCAACCTTTACAACTGAAAGTTGTTGACCTTCTTCCTCACCAGGAAAAAGATGAAACAATAAGACTTTTACCACCAAACCCTCTAATCATTGTTTGTGGAGCTACAGGATCGGGGAAAACCAATTTGGTCATTAGCCTCCTTCTTGATGAAAATGGACTTTGTTTCGAAAATCTCTACATTTACTCTCGATCTTTATCACAGGCGAAATACACCTATTTAAAAAAGGTAATGGACACGGTTCCCGAAATAGGATATTACACTTTTGATGATTCCGAAAGTGTGATACAGCTGGAAGATCCTAATTCTGCTTTTATTTTTGATGATATTAGCCTCGATAACCATAATATAATAAGAAAGTATTTTAGTATGGGACGACACAAGTCTATATTCCCTATTTACATTGGGCAGACATATGCGCATATACCAAAGCACTTAATTAGAGACAATGCAAATTTTTTAATACTTTTCAGACAAAATTTGTTAAATTTAAAACATATTTATCAGGATCACGTTAGTTCGACAGATGTTACATTTGGTATGTTTCAAAAGATGTGTGCACTATGTTGGGACAGTGACCCCTATGGGTTCTTTGTCCTTGATAAAACTCGAGAGGCAGACAAGGGGAGGTACCGACAGGGCTTTGACACCTTTATATTGATGTAAGTGTACCGCAGCAGCTCAGTTTAAAATGAAACGTTCAGTAGTACGAGATATTATCAAGACCTCTAAAGGTTTGAGAAAAAAGTTGAAATCTTTCAAGAAGGGGGCTCTAGAGACTCATGAGTCACTAGAGAAAACATTCGAACCAGTTACAAAACCACTGTTACAAATAACGGAAACTCTGAAACAAGCACCTACCAAATCGATAATCAAGACTCCACCATTCCCAAACATAGAGAAATCTGAAATATATCCGCAAGAAGAAAAAATCATCACACCAATCAGTGGAAAACCAAAAACTCAACTCTATACTCCTTCATTCACTACACCTAGGAGGGAAGAAGTCCCTTTTGAAGAAGAAGTCTTTGAAAGTTCATCACCTCCTATTACACCTGTAGAAGAAGCACAACTTTTGTCTCAGACTGCGCTAGGCAGAGATGCAGTAGAAAGAATGATTGAATCATCCAATATTGGTCCATTTTTGCGCCCATATATTAGAAAATTTCTTAGTGGAGATACAAAGGACTTTGACACTCGCTATGGACTTCGCTTTCTACCCAGTGGTGGGTTAACGTTAGGTGACGCTAGCGTTCGGGTGGATCACAATGATTTAGAAATTAAAGACAAATTTTATGAAGGTACACCTGGACTCTATGAACTTTTGTTTTTAAAAGAACCTATGACATACAAAAATGAGGATTTAGCCATATATAAGGAACTACTGACGGTTACAAATGCTCATAAAAGACATTTCAGTGAAGCTAAAAGTTTGAGTGGTAATAAAAGTTTCAAGTATAAAAATATAATTGCAAAATTATTTACTCCTACTACCAGACAATATCATACCCGTTCAAAAAAATCTCATTTTTCTGGCTCGGGCTTATGGATGAATTGTACAAGACCTATATATGAGCGCTGGGACGATCCCAATGAACTCTGTACGAGGTTAAGCTTGCTCTATGCTAGCGAAGCAGCAGGAGGTGGACCTCATTCGAATGAAATCGCGTCAATATTGGAAGAATTGAGAGAAGCAAATATTATATATTAATCATGAGCTCTAGTGAAGATGAGGAGGAATCAGAAAATTCAGAGGAATATTTGGTAGATCTTCGTTGTAAGGTGTGTTTCGATGCCATTGTAGATACGGTCATATTACCATGTGGTCATTTTACCTGTATGGACTGTTCTGTTTTTTGTATTTTTTGTCCATATTGTAGAAGTTCAAAAATTGGTGTGTATAGAGTCTATTTCACCTGAGGGGTTTCAGTTCTAAAATGACCATTGACAAGTTCGGACGGCATGTTGGTAAGCGGTATTACCGCAATCAGCAAAAATTATACAATACAGTTCAAGCTTTAAAAGGAGAGGACCGATTCAGACAGGTTGAAGCTGGAGGAGTTCTCGATGTCAACCATAGGCGAATAATCAATTTAGGAGAAGGATTGGAGGGATCAGATGCTGCTTCCAGAAATTATGTCGATTCTCGAATTTCACATTTTTCTCAGTCAGGAAGCAAAATTGACTTTAATGCTAAAAGGCTAATACATATAGAGGATCCATCGGACCCCTCTGATGCAGCTACGAAAGGATATGTGGACAGATCGGCAAGGTTCTACACTGATCTCAAAAATTGGCCTGGAGCATATATCAATGGGAGTAAGAAAAGACTAGTAAATGTCAGCCCTCCCATAGATTCTAATGATGTAGTCACACTGAATTATCTTCAAAGAGAATTGGCTTACTTGGTCAAGAAAATTGATAATTCTGGATATGTAACTCTTCAGCATCTTCAACGAGAACTGTCGAAATATATGCTAAAAAAGCAGAACCATGATGCTTAAATTAAAGTGAGACAATTGATTTAGTATTAGTCTGATAGAGTTTGTCATGGGGAATATACTTTCAAAACCTTACACACCAAGAGAAGTTGTCGTTAGAGAACTCCATAAACCAGCTCGTGTTAATTATCCTCGACGTAAAGTGCTTTTAAAACGAGTGGACGATTTGTGGGAGGCAGATTTAGTCGAGATGGTGCCATATTGGCGAGTCAATAAAGGCTTTAAATATTTATTGACCGTAATCGATGGCTTCTCGAAATATGCCTGGGCAATACCATTGAAGCGAAAGACAGGACCAGAAGTTACAAAAGCGCTAGAGACTATATTTCTCGAGAGTAAACGTATACCTCAATTATTGCTTACAGATGAAGGACGTGAATTCTACAATACTAACTTCCAGACTCTTATGAAAAAAAATAATATTCACCACTATTCTACATACTCTGGAAAAAAGGCTTCGATTGCTGAACGATTCAATAGAACATTAAAAGGACATATGTGGAAAATGTTCACCTTGAATGGAAATCATAAATATGTCGACTTGCTACCTGCTCTGCTTTCAAGATATAATAATACAAAGCACCGTACAATTCAAGCCACTCCGTCTGAGGTTGTCGCTAATAAGAAGCTTCAAAATGAGCTAATTGCCACTGTTTATTCAGTCCCGGCTACCACTACCAAACCTAAATTCAAGGAGGGGGATTATGTCCGCATATCAAAATTACGCAATGCATTTGCCAAAGGCTATCTTGCTCAATTCTCACCTGAGATCTTCAAAGTTGTCAAGGTGCAATTTACAAACCCCATCACATACCTTTTACAAGATGCGAATAATCAAGACATATTTGGCGCATTTTATAAAGAAGAATTACAGATTGTAAAGGATCCTGGTGTTTATCTCATTGAAAAAGTTCTTCGACGAAAAGGGAATCGTATATATGTGAAGTGGTTCGGACTGTCAGAAAAGAGTTGGGTCAATTTATCTCAATTAGTGTGAATATAAAAAAATAAAATCTTTTCAAATTATTTTATTTTATTATTTTTTCCCCCTTCCCTTAAGGTGTTTATAAATCAATATCAATACGTTTTTAATCAGATTTTTATTATTTCAAAATATCGGTATTACATTGAATTCTCTACATTGAAAACTCTAAGAGATACTCCTGTCTTGATCCACGACCTTTATACACCATATTTAGCTTGCCTACAAAAAATAAAAATTAAAAAAAAATAAATGAGATGCTTAATAATTTTAAAAAAATTATCTAAGTCAAAAATTACGGCTTAAGCTTTTTTTTTATTACCTTCTGCATCTTTTAAATCATCATCGGTAAACATTTTAGTATATCTTTTTGGTAAAAAAACCGTTTTCTGACCATCATTCCATCTTTGTGCATTACGGTCCTCATCTTCAATCACCGTTGCCATTATACTAAGACCATAACTTGTCTCAATTTTTTTCATGGTAAGAATTCTATATTTTTCACCTACTGTTAATTCGGTCATAGATACGACTTCACCACGCATTTTGGTGTTTAGTTTTCTTACAAGAGATGAAATCTACAAGATGTTGAAAAATTTGTGCCATCATGAAATTATTATCGAATTTTTTTAGAGTATAAAAATGTCTAAGAGAATTTTAGAATATACCTTGGAAGCGCTAGAAGCAGAAGTGTTCATTATTGGAGATGAGATGTTCTCAGACGAAAGACTGATACCAATTCGGGGATCTCAGAGGGTTTATATACTCGGATTTGACATTTCAAATTCATACAAGTTTCTTTTAGAAAGTAGGTTGGCACAAATTTGTGTTTGAGGGGGGGTGAGATTTCATCATTTTTGGTTGTGTAAATAAAGTCAACACTTGATTACAAATTATATATTTTTCAAAAATACATTAGATTACACTGAGAATTCAAATAAATGCTCCTTATTGATTCTTCGGCCTTTGTACGCCAATTTCAAATTGCCTGTAAAAAAAAAAAAAAAATTTTTAGTTTTTGTTAAAAAAGTGACTTTATTTTTAAATTATTATTTTTTTTTAAAAAGTAACCTGAAGCTTGAAGTAGTTCTTCATCGGAAAACATTTCGGTATAGCGCTTCGGCAAAAAAATGCTTTTCAAGCTGTCGCTGGGCTCGTCGACATCTCCTTCAATGAAAGTCGCGATTATACTGGGTCCGTAAATTGTATTTATTCTTTTCATTGCAAGAATCGAATATTTCTCATCTATTATTAATTCATTTATCGGTATGAATTCCGCCTTAGATGCATTTAGTTTTTGTACTAAAGCGTTCAAGTCACTCTCCTGAGTTTCTGTGTCCATGTTTGGCTAGATAATGATGGGACCCGCTAGATTCCTGTCTTTTTATATTCTCGGAAGAAGCATCAAATTTTGAAAAATCAACATATTCAAAAAATTCCACTTTCGAAAAATGAGGAGCAAGGAGGACACGGTCCTGGACCGGTATGCAAATTAGGCTCTCACGAAGGTGGTCATCTTTGCTCCTACTTTCACCAGATGAACCACTCTCATACTTTCTAAACTGAAAGTTCGTTGACTGTGTTAATTTCTCAATAATACATTTTTCGCTCACCGTTTTTCGAAAAAATTTCTGTAGGATACCAAAATGATAAGTTTTCACATACACACTGAAAGTTGAATGAGGTGGTGGTATAATCTCGTGTGTTTATATGCAAGGTTCAATGACCTGTCAGACGCTAGCGATTTTTTTTTCGAATCACTGAGATAGCAAAATAAATATATGAATTACATCTGTAAGACACACTCACCGAAGGTTGGATGACCTCTCGTCGTCTGTTTACATATACGGTTGAATGACCTCTCAGACGCTAGCGATTTTTTTGAGATATCAAAATAAATAAATGATAGGTTTACATCTGTTTGACACACATCTGACACACCAGTCCACTGGACTTTAAAACCACGAGTCCAAGCGTGACCCACCCTTTAAAACCTGACCTACTTTGGTCCATTTAAGCCTGGGCACTACTAGACCAGCATAGCGCCCCTTTAACTGGCCCAGGTCCGGCCATTTGACCCTACTGACCGCCACTGTCCTGGGTTAACTTTTCAACAAGTTAAATTAGCAATGAAACCTTGGTGTAGTAGTTAAGTTCCTCTAAATGGACTCCGGGTGGATCCACCCATTAGTCCGCCACTGCCCTGGGTTAACTTTTCAACAAGTTAAATTAGCAATGAAACTTTGGTGTAGTAGTAAGTTCCTCTAAATGGACTCCGGGTGGATCCACCCATTAGTCCGCCACTGCCCTGGGTTAACTTTTCAACAAGTTAAATTAGCAATGAAACCTTGGTATAGTAGTTAAGTTCCTCTAAATGGACTCCGGGTGGATCCACCCATTAGTCCGCCACTGCCCTGGGTTAACTTTTCAACAAGTTAAATTAGCAATGAAACCATGGTGTAGTAGTTAAGTTCCTCTAATTGGACTCCGGGTGGATCCGATCCACCCTTTAGACCGCCACTGTCCTGGGTTAACTTTTCAACAAGTTAAATTAGCAATGAAACCTTGGTGTAGTAGTTAAGTTCCTCTAAATGGACTCCGGGTGGATCCACCCATTAGTCCGCCACTGCCCTGGGTTAACTTTTCAACAAGTTAAATTAGCAATGAAACCTTGGTGTAGTAGTTAAGTTCCTCTAAATGGACTCCGGGTGGATCCGATCCACCCTTTAGACCGCCACTGTCCTGGGTTAACTTTTCAACAAGTTAAATTAGCAATGAAACCTTGGTGTAGTAGTTAGGTTCCTCTAAATGTACTCCGGGTGGATCCGATCCACCCATTAGACCGCCACTGTCCTGGGTTAACTTTTCAACAAGTTAAATTAGCAATGAAACCTTGGTGTAGTAGTTAGGTTCCTCTAAATGGACTCCAGGTGGGTCCGATCCACCCTTTAGACCGCCACTGTCCTGGGTTAACTTTTCAACAAGTTAAATTAGCAATGAAACTTTGGTGTAGTAGTTAGGTTCCTCTAAATGGACTCCGGGTGGATCCGATCCACCCTTTAGACCGCCACTGTCCTGGGTTAACTTTTCAACAAGTTAAATTAGCAATGAAACCTTGGCGTAGTAGTTAAGTTCCTCTAAATGGACTCCGGGTGGATCCCATCCACCCTTTAGACCGCCACTGTCCTGGGTTAACTTTTCAACAAGTTAAATTAGCAATGAAACCTTGGTGTAGTAGTTAAGTTCCTCTAAATGGACTCCGGGTGGATCCACCCATTAGTCCGCCACTGCCCTGGGTTAACTTTTCAACAAGTTAAATTAGCAATGAAACTTTGGTGTAGTAGTAAGTTCCTCTAAATGGACTCCGGGTGGATCCACCCATTAGTCCGCCACTGCCCTGGGTTAACTTTTCAACAAGTTAAATTAGCAATGAAACCTTGGTATAGTAGTTAAGTTCCTCTAAATGGACTCCGGGTGGATCCACCCATTAGTCCGCCACTGCCCTGGGTTAACTTTTCAACAAGTTAAATTAGCAATGAAACCATGGTGTAGTAGTTAAGTTCCTCTAATTGGACTCCGGGTGGATCCGATCCACCCTTTAGACCGCCACTGTCCTGGGTTAACTTTTCAACAAGTTAAATTAGCAATGAAACCTTGGTGTAGTAGTTAAGTTCCTCTAAATGGACTCCCGGTGGATCCGATCCACCCTTTAGACCGCCACTGTCCTGGGTTAACTTTTCAACAAGTTAAATTAGCAATGAAACCTTGGTGTAGTAGTTAAGTTCCTCTAAATGGACTCCGGGTGGATCCACCCATTAGTCCGCCACTGCCCTGGGTTAACTTTTCAACAAGTTAAATTAGCAATGAAACTTTGGTGTAGTAGTAAGTTCCTCTAAATGGACTCCGGGTGGATCCACCCATTAGTCCGCCACTGCACTGGGTAAACTTTTCAACAAGTTAAATTAGCAATGAAACCTTGGTGTAGTAGTTAAGTTCCTCTAAATGGACTCCGGGTGGATCCGATCCACCCTTTAGACCGCCACTGCCCTGGGTTAACTTTTCAACAAGTTAAATTAGCAATGAAACCTTGGTGTAGTAGTTAAGTTCCTCTAAATGGACTCCGGGTGGATCCACCCATTAGTCCGCCACTGCCCTGGGTTAACTTTTCAACAAGTTAAATTAGCAATGAAACCTTGGTGTAGTAGTTAAGTTCCTCTAAATGGACTCCGGGTGGATCCACCCATTAGTCCGCCACTGCCCTGGGTTAACTTTTCAACAAGTTAAATTAGCAATGAAACCTTGGTGTAGTAGTTAAGTTCCTCTAAATGGACTCCGGGTGGATCCACCCATTAGTCCGCCACTGCCCTGGGTTAACTTTTCAACAAGTTAAATTAGCAATGAAACCTTGGTGTAGTAGTTGAGTTCCTCTAAATGGACTCCGGGTGGATCCGATCCACCCTTTAGACCGCCACTGCCCTGGGTTAACTTTTCAACAAGTTAAATTAGCAATGAAACCTTGGTGTATTAGTTAAGTTCCTCTAAATGGACTCCGGGTGGATCCACCCATTAGTCCGCCACTGCCCTGGGTTAACTTTTCAACAAATTAAATTAGCTATGAAACCTTGGTGTAGTAGTTAAGTTCCTCTAAATGGACTCCGGGTGGATCCACCCATTAGTCCGCCACTGCCCTGGGTTAACTTTTCAACAAGTTAAATTAGCAATGAAACTTTGGTGTAGTAGTAAGTTCCTCTAAATGGACTCCGGGTGGATCCGATCCACCCTATAGACCGCCACTGTCCTGGGTTAACTTTGCAACAAGTTAAATTAGCAATGAAACCTTGGTGTAGTAGTTAAGTTCCTCTAAATGGACTCCGGGTGGATCCGATCCACCCTTTAGACCGCCACTGTCCTGGGTTAACTTTTCAACAAGTTAAATTAGCAATGAAACCTTGGTGTAGTAGTTAAGTTCCTCTAAATGGACTCCGGGTGGATCCGATCCACCCATTAGACCGCCACTGTCCTGGGTTAACTTTTCAACAAGTTAAATTAGCAATGAAACCTTGGTGTAGTAGTTAGGTTCCTCTAAATGGACTCCAGGTGGGTCCGATCCACCCTTTAGACCGCCACTGTCCTGGGTTAACTTTTCAACAAGTTAAATTAGCAATGAAACCTTGGTGTAGTAGTTAGGTTCCTCTAAATGGACTCCGGGTGGATCCGATCCACCCTTTAGACCGCCACTGTCCTGGGTTAACTTTTCAACAAGTTAAATTAGCAATGAAACCTTGGTGTAGTAGTTAAGTTCCTCTAAATGGACTCCGGGTGGATCCGATCCACCCTTTAGACCGCCACTGTCCTGGGTTAACTTTTCAACAAGTTAAATTAGCAATGAAACCTTGGTGTAGTAGTTAAGTTCCTCTAAATGGACTCCGGGTGGATCCACCCATTAGTCCGCCACTGTCCTGGGTTAACTTTTCAACAAGTTATATTAGCAATGAAACTTTGGTGTAGTAGTAAGTTCCTCTAAATGGACTCCGGGTGGATCCACCCATTAGTCCGCCACTGCCCTGGGTTAACTTTTCAACAAGTTAAATTAGCAATGAAACTTTGGTGTAGTAGTAAGTTCCTCTAAATGGACTCCGGGTGGATCCACCCATTAGTCCGCCACTGCCCTGGGTTAACTTTTCAACAAGTTAAATTAGCAATGAAACCTTGGTATAGTAGTTAAGTTCCTCTAAATGGACTCCGGGTGGATCCACCCATTAGTCCGCCACTGCCCTGGGTTAACTTTTCAACAAGTTAAATTAGCAATGAAACCATGGTGTAGTAGTTAAGTTCCTCTAATTGGACTCCGGGTGGATCCGATCCACCCTTTAGACCGCCACTGTCCTGGGTTAACTTTTCAACAAGTTAAATTAGCAATGAAACCTTGGTGTAGTAGTTAAGTTCCTCTAAATGGACTCCCGGTGGATCCGATCCACCCTTTAGACCGCCACTGTCCTGGGTTAACTTTTCAACAAGTTAAATTAGCAATGAAACCTTGGTGTAGTAGTTAAGTTCCTCTAAATGGACTCCGGGTGGATCCACCCATTAGTCCGCCACTGCCCTGGGTTAACTTTTCAACAAGTTAAATTAGCAATGAAACTTTGGTGTAGTAGTAAGTTCCTCTAAATGGACTCCGGGTGGATCCACCCATTAGTCCGCCACTGCACTGGGTAAACTTTTCAACAAGTTAAATTAGCAATGAAACCTTGGTGTAGTAGTTAAGTTCCTCTAAATGGACTCCGGGTGGATCCGATCCACCCTTTAGACCGCCACTGCCCTGGGTTAACTTTTCAACAAGTTAAATTAGCAATGAAACCTTGGTGTAGTAGTTAAGTTCCTCTAAATGGACTCCGGGTGGATCCACCCATTAGTCCGCCACTGCCCTGGGTTAACTTTTCAACAAGTTAAATTAGCAATGAAACCTTGGTGTAGTAGTTAAGTTCCTCTAAATGGACTCCGGGTGGATCCACCCATTAGTCCGCCACTGCCCTGGGTTAACTTTTCAACAAGTTAAATTAGCAATGAAACCTTGGTGTAGTAGTTAAGTTCCTCTAAATGGACTCCGGGTGGATCCACCCATTAGTCCGCCACTGCCCTGGGTTAACTTTTCAACAAGTTAAATTAGCAATGAAACCTTGGTGTAGTAGTTGAGTTCCTCTAAATGGACTCCGGGTGGATCCGATCCACCCTTTAGACCGCCACTGCCCTGGGTTAACTTTTCAACAAGTTAAATTAGCAATGAAACCTTGGTGTATTAGTTAAGTTCCTCTAAATGGACTCCGGGTGGATCCACCCATTAGTCCGCCACTGCCCTGGGTTAACTTTTCAACAAATTAAATTAGCTATGAAACCTTGGTGTAGTAGTTAAGTTCCTCTAAATGGACTCCGGGTGGATCCACCCATTAGTCCGCCACTGCCCTGGGTTAACTTTTCAACAAGTTAAATTAGCAATGAAACTTTGGTGTAGTAGTAAGTTCCTCTAAATGGACTCCGGGTGGATCCGATCCACCCTATAGACCGCCACTGTCCTGGGTTAACTTTGCAACAAGTTAAATTAGCAATGAAACCTTGGTGTAGTAGTTAAGTTCCTCTAAATGGACTCCGGGTGGATCCGATCCACCCTTTAGACCGCCACTGTCCTGGGTTAACTTTTCAACAAGTTAAATTAGCAATGAAACCTTGGTGTAGTAGTTAAGTTCCTCTAAATGGACTCCGGGTGGATCCGATCCACCCATTAGACCGCCACTGTCCTGGGTTAACTTTTCAACAAGTTAAATTAGCAATGAAACCTTGGTGTAGTAGTTAGGTTCCTCTAAATGGACTCCAGGTGGGTCCGATCCACCCTTTAGACCGCCACTGTCCTGGGTTAACTTTTCAACAAGTTAAATTAGCAATGAAACCTTGGTGTAGTAGTTAGGTTCCTCTAAATGGACTCCGGGTGGATCCGATCCACCCTTTAGACCGCCACTGTCCTGGGTTAACTTTTCAACAAGTTAAATTAGCAATGAAACCTTGGTGTAGTAGTTAAGTTCCTCTAAATGGACTCCGGGTGGATCCGATCCACCCTTTAGACCGCCACTGTCCTGGGTTAACTTTTCAACAAGTTAAATTAGCAATGAAACCTTGGTGTAGTAGTTAAGTTCCTCTAAATGGACTCCGGGTGGATCCACCCATTAGTCCGCCACTGTCCTGGGTTAACTTTTCAACAAGTTATATTAGCAATGAAACTTTGGTGTAGTAGTAAGTTCCTCTAAATGGACTCCGGGTGGATCCACCCATTAGTCCGCCACTGCCCTGGGTTAACTTTTCAACAAGTTAAATTAGCAATGAAACCTTGGTATAGTAGTTAAGTTCCTCTAAATAGACTCCGGTTGGATCCACCCTTTAGTCCGCCACTGCCCTGGGTTAACTTATCAACAAGTTAAATTAGCAATGAAACCTTGGTGTAGTAGTTAAGTTCCTCTAAATGGACTCCGGGTGGATCCGATCCACCCTTTAGACCGCCACTGTCCTGGGTTAACTTTTCAACCAGTTAAATTAGCAATGAAACCTTGGTGTAGTAGTTAAGTTCCTCTAAATGGACTCCGGGAGGATCCACCCATTAGTCCGCCACTGCCCTGGGTTAACTTTTCAACAAGTTAAATTAGCAATGAAACCTTGGTGTAGTAGTTAAGTTCCTCTAAATGGACTCCGGGTGGGTCCGATCCACCCTTTAGACCGCCACTGTCCTGGGTTAACTTTTCAACAAGTTAAATTAGCAATGAAACCTTGGTGTAGTAGTTAAGTTCCTCTAAATGGACTCCGGGTGGATCCACCCATTAGTCCGCCACTGCCCTGGGTTAACTTTTCAACAAGTTAAATTAGCAATGAAACCATGGTGTAGTAGTTAAGTTCCTCAAATTGGACTCCGGGTGGATCCGATCCACCCTTTAGACCGCCACTGCCCTGGGTTAACTTTTCAACAAGTTAAATTAGCAATGAAACCTTGGTGTAGTAGTTAAGTTCCTCTAAATGGACTCCCGGTGGATCCGATCCACCCTTTAGACCGCCACTGTCCTGGGTTAACTTTTCAACAAGTTAAATTAGCAATGAAACCTTGGTGTAGTAGTTAAGTTCCTCTAAATGGACTCCGAGTGGATCCACCCATTAGTCCGCCACTGCCCTGGGTTAACTTTTCAACAAGTTAAATTAGCAATGAAACTTTCGTGTAGTAGTAAGTTCCTCTAAATGGACTCCGGAAGGATCCACCCATTAGTCCGCCACTGCCCTGGGTTAACTTTTCAACAAGTTAAATTAGCAATGAAACCTTGGTGTAGTAGTTAAGTTCCTCTAAATGGACTCCGGGAGGATCCACCCATTAGTCCGCCACTGCCCTGGGTTAACTTTTCAACAAGTTAAATTAGCAATGAAACCTTGGTGTAGTAGTTAAGTTCCTCTAAATGGACTCCGGGTGGATCCACCCATTAGTCCGCCACTGCCCTGGGTTAACTTTTCAACAAGTTAAATTAGCAATGAAACCTTGGTGTAGTAGTTAGGTTCCTCTAAATGGACTCCAGGTGGGTCCGATCCACCCTTTAGACCGCCACTGTCCTGGGTTAACTTTTCAACAAGTTAAATTAGCAATGAAACCTTGGTGTAGTAGTTAGGTTCCTCTAAATGGACTCCGGGTGGATCCGATCCACCCTTTAGACCGCCACTGTCCTGGGTTAACTTTTCAACAAGTTAAATTAGCAATGAAACCTTGGTGTAGTAGTTAAGTTCCTCTAAATGGACTCCGGGTGGATCCGATCCACCCTTTAGACCGCCACTGTCCTGGGTTAACTTTTCAACAAGTTAAATTAGCAATGAAACCTTGGTGTAGTAGTTAAGTTCCTCTAAATGGACTCCGGGTGGATCCACCCATTAGTCCGCCACTGTCCTGGGTTAACTTTTCAACAAGTTATATTAGCAATGAAACTTTGGTGTAGTAGTAAGTTCCTCTAAATGGACTCCGGGTGGATCCACCCATTAGTCCGCCACTGCCCTGGGTTAATTTTTCAACAAGTTAAATTAGCAATGAAACCTTGGTATAGTAGTTAAGTTCCTCTAAATAGACTCCGGTTGGATCCACCCTTTAGTCCGCCACTGCCCTGGGTTAACTTATCAACAAGTTAAATTAGCAATGAAACCTTGGTGTAGTAGTTAAGTTCCTCTAAATGGACTCCGGGTGGATCCGATCCACCCTTTAGACCGCCACTGTCCTGGGTTAACTTTTCAACCAGTTAAATTAGCAATGAAACCTTGGTGTAGTAGTTAAGTTCCTCTAAATGGACTCCGGGAGGATCCACCCATTAGTCCGCCACTGCCCTGGGTTAACTTTTCAACAAGTTTAATTAGCAATGAAACCTTGGTGTAGTAGTTAGGTTCCTCTAAATGGACTCCAGGTGGGTCCGATCCACCCTTTAGACCGCCACTGTCCTGGGTTAACTTTTCAACAAGTTAAATTAGCAATGAAACCTTGGTGTAGTAGTTAGGTTCCTCTAAATGGACTCCGGGTGGATCCACCCATTAGTCCGCCACTGCCCTGGGTTAACTTTTCAACAAGTTAAATTAGCAATGAAACCATGGTGTAGTAGTTAAGTTCCTCAAATTGGACTCCGGGTGGATCCGATCCACCCTTTAGACCGCCACTGCCCTGGGTTAACTTTTCAACAAGTTAAATTAGCAATGAAACCTTGGTGTAGTAGTTAAGTTCCTCTAAATGGACTCCCGGTGGATCCGATCCACCCTTTAGACCGCCACTGTCCTGGGTTAACTTTTCAACAAGTTAAATTAGCAATGAAACCTTGGTGTAGTAGTTAAGTTCCTCTAAATGGACTCCGAGTGGATCCACCCATTAGTCCGCCACTGCCCTGGGTTAACTTTTCAACAAGTTAAATTAGCAATGAAACTTTCGTGTAGTAGTAAGTTCCTCTAAATGGACTCCGGAAGGATCCACCCATTAGTCCGCCACTGCCCTGGGTTAACTTTTCAACAAGTTAAATTAGCAATGAAACCTTGGTGTAGTAGTTAAGTTCCTCTAAATGGACTCCGGGAGGATCCACCCATTAGTCCGCCACTGCCCTGGGTTAACTTTTCAACAAGTTAAATTAGCAATGAAACCTTGGTGTAGTAGTTAAGTTCCTCTAAATGGACTCCGGGTGGATCCACCCATTAGTCCGCCACTGCCCTGGGTTAACTTTTCAACAAGTTAAATTAGCAATGAAACCTTGGTGTAGTAGTTAAGTTCCTCTAAATGGACTCCGGGTGGATCCACCCATTAGTCCGCCACTGCCCTGGGTTAACTTTTCAACAAGTTAAATTAGCAATGAAACCTTGGTGTAGTAGTTAGGTTCCTCTAAATGGACTCCAGGTGGGTCCGATCCACCCTTTAGACCGCCACTGTCCTGGGTTAACTTTTCAACAAGTTAAATTAGCAATGAAACCTTGGTGTAGTAGTTAGGTTCCTCTAAATGGACTCCGGGTGGATCCGATCCACCCTTTAGACCGCCACTGTCCTGGGTTAACTTTTCAACAAGTTAAATTAGCAATGAAACCTTGGTGTAGTAGTTAAGTTCCTCTAAATGGACTCCGGGTGGATCCGATCCACCCTTTAGACCGCCACTGTCCTGGGTTAACTTTTCAACAAGTTAAATTAGCAATGAAACCTTGGTGTAGTAGTTAAGTTCCTCTAAATGGACTCCGGGTGGATCCACCCATTAGTCCGCCACTGCCCTGGGTTAACTTTTCAACAAGTTAAATTAGCAATGAAACTTTGGTGTAGTAGTAAGTTCCTCTAAATGGACTCCGGGTGGATCCACCCATTAGTCCGCCACTGCCCTGGGTTAACTTTTCAACAAGTTAAATTAGCAATGAAACCTTGGTATAGTAGTTAAGTTCCTCTAAATGGACTCCGGGTGGATCCACCCATTAGTCCGCCACTGCCCTGGGTTAACTTTTCAACAAGTTAAATTAGCAATGAAACCATGGTGTAGTAGTTAAGTTCCTCTAATTGGACTCCGGGTGGATCCGATCCACCCTTTAGACCGCCACTGTCCTGGGTTAACTTTTCAACAAGTTAAATTAGCAATGAAACCTTGGTGTAGTAGTTAAGTTCCTCTAAATGGACTCCGGGTGGATCCACCCATTAGTCCGCCACTGCCCTGGGTTAACTTTTCAACAAGTTAAATTAGCAATGAAACCTTGGTGTAGTAGTTAAGTTCCTCTAAATGGACTCCGGGTGGATCCGATCCACCCTTTAGACCGCCACTGTCCTGGGTTAACTTTTCAACAAGTTAAATTAGCAATGAAACCTTGGTGTAGTAGTTAGGTTCCTCTAAATGTACTCCGGGTGGATCCGATCCACCCATTAGACCGCCACTGTCCTGGGTTAACTTTTCAACAAGTTAAATTAGCAATGAAACCTTGGTGTAGTAGTTAGGTTCCTCTAAATGGACTCCAGGTGGGTCCGATCCACCCTTTAGACCGCCACTGTCCTGGGTTAACTTTTCAACAAGTTAAATTAGCAATGAAACTTTGGTGTAGTAGTTAGGTTCCTCTAAATGGACTCCGGGTGGATCCGATCCACCCTTTAGACCGCCACTGTCCTGGGTTAACTTTTCAACAAGTTAAATTAGCAATGAAACCTTGGCGTAGTAGTTAAGTTCCTCTAAATGGACTCCGGGTGGATCCGATCCACCCTTTAGACCGCCACTGTCCTGGGTTAACTTTTCAACAAGTTAAATTAGCAATGAAACCTTGGTGTAGTAGTTAAGTTCCTCTAAATGGACTCCGGGTGGATCCGATCCACCCTTTAGACCGCCACTGTCCTGGGTTAACTTTTCAACAAGTTAAATTAGCAATGAAACCTTGGTGTAGTAGTTAAGTTCCTCTAAATGGACTCCGGGTGGATCCACCCATTAGTCCGCCACTGTCCTGGGTTAACTTTTCAACAAGTTATATTAGCAATGAAACTTTGGTGTAGTAGTAAGTTCCTCTAAATGGACTCCGGGTGGATCCACCCATTAGTCCGCCACTGCCCTGGGTTAACTTTTCAACAAGTTAAATTAGCAATGAAACCTTGGTATAGTAGTTAAGTTCCTCTAAATGGACTCCGGGTGGATCCACCCATTAGTCCGCCACTGCCCTGGGTTAACTTTTCAACAAGTTAAATTAGCAATGAAACCATGGTGTAGTAGTTAAGTTCCTCTAATTGGACTCCGGGTGGATCCGATCCACCCTTTAGACCGCCACTGTCCTGGGTTAACTTTTCAACAAGTTAAATTAGCAATGAAACCTTGGTGTAGTAGTTAAGTTCCTCTAAATGGACTCCGGGTGGATCCACCCATTAGTCCGCCACTGCCCTGGGTTAACTTTTCAACAAGTTAAATTAGCAATGAAACCTTGGTGTAGTAGTTAAGTTCCTCTAAATGGACTCCGGGTGGATCCGATCCACCCTTTAGACCGCCACTGTCCTGGGTTAACTTTTCAACAAGTTAAATTAGCAATGAAACCTTGGTGTAGTAGTTAGGTTCCTCTAAATGTACTCCGGGTGGATCCGATCCACCCATTAGACCGCCACTGTCCTGGGTTAACTTTTCAACAAGTTAAATTAGCAATGAAACCTTGGTGTAGTAGTTAGGTTCCTCTAAATGGACTCCAGGTGGGTCCGATCCACCCTTTAGACCGCCACTGTCCTGGGTTAACTTTTCAACAAGTTAAATTAGCAATGAAACTTTGGTGTAGTAGTTAGGTTCCTCTAAATGGACTCCGGGTGGATCCGATCCACCCTTTAGACCGCCACTGTCCTGGGTTAACTTTTCAACAAGTTAAATTAGCAATGAAACCTTGGCGTAGTAGTTAAGTTCCTCTAAATGGACTCCGGGTGGATCCGATCCACCCTTTAGACCGCCACTGTCCTGGGTTAACTTTTCAACAAGTTAAATTAGCAATGAAACCTTGGTGTAGTAGTTAAGTTCCTCTAAATGGACTCCGGGTGGATCCGATCCACCCTTTAGACCGCCACTGTCCTGGGTTAACTTTTCAACAAGTTAAATTAGCAATGAAACCTTGGTGTAGTAGTTAAGTTCCTCTAAATGGACTCCGGGTGGATCCACCCATTAGTCCGCCACTGTCCTGGGTTAACTTTTCAACAAGTTATATTAGCAATGAAACTTTGGTGTAGTAGTAAGTTCCTCTAAATGGACTCCGGGTGGATCCACCCATTAGTCCGCCACTGCCCTGGGTTAACTTTTCAACAAGTTAAATTAGCAATGAAACCTTGGTATAGTAGTTAAGTTCCTCTAAATAGACTCCGGTTGGATCCACCCTTTAGTCCGCCACTGCCCTGGGTTAACTTATCAACAAGTTAAATTAGCAATGAAACCTTGGTGTAGTAGTTAAGTTCCTCTAAATGGACTCCGGGTGGATCCGATCCACCCTTTAGACCGCCACTGTCCTGGGTTAACTTTTCAACCAGTTAAATTAGCAATGAAACCTTGGTGTAGTAGTTAAGTTCCTCTAAATGGACTCCGGGAGGATCCACCCATTAGTCCGCCACTGCCCTGGGTTAACTTTTCAACAAGTTTAATTAGCAATGAAACCTTGGTGTAGTAGTTAGGTTCCTCTAGATGGACTCCAGGTGGGTCCGATCCACCCTTTAGACCGCCACTGTCCTGGGTTAACTTTTCAACAAGTTAAATTAGCAATGAAACCTTGGTGTAGTAGTTAGGTTCCTCTAAATGGACTCCGGGTGGATCCACCCATTAGTCCGCCACTGCCCTGGGTTAACTTTTCAACAAGTTAAATTAGCAATGAAACCATGGTGTAGTAGTTAAGTTCCTCAAATTGGACTCCGGGTGGATCCGATCCACCCTTTAGACCGCCACTGCCCTGGGTTAACTTTTCAACAAGTTAAATTAGCAATGAAACCTTGGTGTAGTAGTTAAGTTCCTCTAAATGGACTCCCGGTGGATCCGATCCACCCTTTAGACCGCCACTGTCCTGGGTTAACTTTTCAACAAGTTAAATTAGCAATGAAACCTTGGTGTAGTAGTTAAGTTCCTCTAAATGGACTCCGAGTGGATCCACCCATTAGTCCGCCACTGCCCTGGGTTAACTTTTCAACAAGTTAAATTAGCAATGAAACTTTCGTGTAGTAGTAAGTTCCTCTAAATGGACTCCGGAAGGATCCACCCATTAGTCCGCCACTGCCCTGGGTTAACTTTTCAACAAGTTAAATTAGCAATGAAACCTTGGTGTAGTAGTTAAGTTCCTCTAAATGGACTCCGGGAGGATCCACCCATTAGTCCGCCACTGCCCTGGGTTAACTTTTCAACAAGTTAAATTAGCAATGAAACCTTGGTGTAGTAGTTAAGTTCCTCTAAATGGACTCCGGGTGGATCCACCCATTAGTCCGCCACTGCCCTGGGTTAACTTTTCAACAAGTTAAATTAGCAATGAAACCTTGGTGTAGTAGTTAAGTTCCTCTAAATGGACTCCGGGTGGATCCACCCATTAGTCCGCCACTGCCCTGGGTTAACTTTTCAACAAGTTAAATTAGCAATGAAACCTTGGTGTAGTAGTTAGGTTCCTCTAAATGGACTCCAGGTGGGTCCGATCCACCCTTTAGACCGCCACTGTCCTGGGTTAACTTTTCAACAAGTTAAATTAGCAATGAAACCTTGGTGTAGTAGTTAGGTTCCTCTAAATGGACTCCGGGTGGATCCGATCCACCCTTTAGACCGCCACTGTCCTGGGTTAACTTTTCAACAAGTTAAATTAGCAATGAAACCTTGGTGTAGTAGTTAAGTTCCTCTAAATGGACTCCGGGTGGATCCGATCCACCCTTTAGACCGCCACTGTCCTGGGTTAACTTTTCAACAAGTTAAATTAGCAATGAAACCTTGGTGTAGTAGTTAAGTTCCTCTAAATGGACTCCGGGTGGATCCACCCATTAGTCCGCCACTGCCCTGGGTTAACTTTTCAACAAGTTAAATTAGCAATGAAACTTTGGTGTAGTAGTAAGTTCCTCTAAATGGACTCCGGGTGGATCCACCCATTAGTCCGCCACTGCCCTGGGTTAACTTTTCAACAAGTTAAATTAGCAATGAAACCTTGGTATAGTAGTTAAGTTCCTCTAAATGGACTCGGGTGGATCCACCCATTAGTCCGCCACTGCCCTGGGTTAACTTTTCAACAAGTTAAATTAGCAATGAAACCTTGGTGTAGTAGTTAAGTTCCTCTAAATGGACTCCGGGTGGATCCACCCATTAGTCCGCCACTGCCCTGGGTTAACTTTTCAACAAGTTAAATTAGCAATGAAACCTTGGTGTAGTAGTTAAGTTCCTCTAAATGGACTCCGGGTGGATCCGATCCACCCTTTAGACCGCCACTGTCCTGGGTTAACTTTTCAACAAGTTAAATTAGCAATGAAACCTTGGTGTAGTAGTTAGGTTCCTCTAAATGTACTCCGGGTGGATCCGATCCACCCATTAGACCGCCACTGTCCTGGGTTAACTTTTCAACAAGTTAAATTAGCAATGAAACCTTGGTGTAGTAGTTAGGTTCCTCTAAATGGACTCCAGGTGGGTCCGATCCACCCTTTAGACCGCCACTGTCCTGGGTTAACTTTTCAACAAGTTAAATTAGCAATGAAACTTTGGTGTAGTAGTTAGGTTCCTCTAAATGGACTCCGGGTGGATCCGATCCACCCTTTAGACCGCCACTGTCCTGGGTTAACTTTTCAACAAGTTAAATTAGCAATGAAACCTTGGCGTAGTAGTTAAGTTCCTCTAAATGGACTCCGGGTGGATCCCATCCACCCTTTAGACCGCCACTGTCCTGGGTTAACTTTTCAACAAGTTAAATTAGCAATGAAACCTTGGTGTAGTAGTTAAGTTCCTCTAAATGGACTCCGGGTGGATCCACCCATTAGTCCGCCACTGCCCTGGGTTAACTTTTCAACAAGTTAAATTAGCAATGAAACTTTGGTGTAGTAGTAAGTTCCTCTAAATGGACTCCGGGTGGATCCACCCATTAGTCCGCCACTGCCCTGGGTTAACTTTTCAACAAGTTAAATTAGCAATGAAACCTTGGTATAGTAGTTAAGTTCCTCTAAATGGACTCCGGGTGGATCCACCCATTAGTCCGCCACTGCCGTGGGTTAACTTTTCAACAAGTTAAATTAGCAATGAAACCATGGTGTAGTAGTTAAGTTCCTCTAATTGGACTCCGGGTGGATCCGATCCACCCTTTAGACCGCCACTGTCCTGGGTTAACTTTTCAACAAGTTAAATTAGCAATGAAACCTTGGTGTAGTAGTTAAGTTCCTCTAAATGGACTCCCGGTGGATCCGATCCACCCTTTAGACCGCCACTGTCCTGGGTTAACTTTTCAACAAGTTAAATTAGCAATGAAACCTTGGTGTAGTAGTTAAGTTCCTCTAAATGGACTCCGGGTGGATCCACCCATTAGTCCGCCACTGCCCTGGGTTAACTTTTCAACAAGTTAAATTAGCAATGAAACTTTGGTGTAGTAGTAAGTTCCTCTAAATGGACTCCGGGTGGATCCACCCATTAGTCCGCCACTGCACTGGGTAAACTTTTCAACAAGTTAAATTAGCAATGAAACCTTGGTGTAGTAGTTAAGTTCCTCTAAATGGACTCCGGGTGGATCCGATCCACCCTTTAGACCGCCACTGCCCTGGGTTAACTTTTCAACAAGTTAAATTAGCAATGAAACCTTGGTGTAGTAGTTAAGTTCCTCTAAATGGACTCCGGGTGGATCCACCCATTAGTCCGCCACTGCCCTGGGTTAACTTTTCAACAAGTTAAATTAGCAATGAAACCTTGGTGTAGTAGTTAAGTTCCTCTAAATGGACTCCGGGTGGATCCACCCATTAGTCCGCCACTGCCCTGGGTTAACTTTTCAACAAGTTAAATTAGCAATGAAACCTTGGTGTAGTAGTTAAGTTCCTCTAAATGGACTCCGGGTGGATCCACCCATTAGTCCGCCACTGCCCTGGGTTAACTTTTCAACAAGTTAAATTAGCAATGAAACCTTGGTGTAGTAGTTGAGTTCCTCTAAATGGACTCCGGGTGGATCCGATCCACCCTTTAGACCGCCACTGCCCTGGGTTAACTTTTCAACAAGTTAAATTAGCAATGAAACCTTGGTGTATTAGTTAAGTTCCTCTAAATGGACTCCGGGTGGATCCACCCATTAGTCCGCCACTGCCCTGGGTTAACTTTTCAACAAATTAAATTAGCTATGAAACCTTGGTGTAGTAGTTAAGTTCCTCTAAATGGACTCCGGGTGGATCCACCCATTAGTCCGCCACTGCCCTGGGTTAACTTTTCAACAAGTTAAATTAGCAATGAAACTTTGGTGTAGTAGTAAGTTCCTCTAAATGGACTCCGGGTGGATCCGATCCACCCTTTAGACCGCCACTGTCCTGGGTTAACTTTGCAACAAGTTAAATTAGCAATGAAACCTTGGTGTAGTAGTTAAGTTCCTCTAAATGGACTCCGGGTGGATCCGATCCACCCTTTAGACCGCCACTGTCCTGGGTTAACTTTTCAACAAGTTAAATTAGCAATGAAACCTTGGTGTAGTAGTTAAGTTCCTCTAAATGGACTCCGGGTGGATCCGATCCACCCATTAGACCGCCACTGTCCTGGGTTAACTTTTCAACAAGTTAAATTAGCAATGAAACCTTGGTGTAGTAGTTAGGTTCCTCTAAATGGACTCCAGGTGGGTCCGATCCACCCTTTAGACCGCCACTGTCCTGGGTTAACTTTTCAACAAGTTAAATTAGCAATGAAACCTTGGTGTAGTAGTTAGGTTCCTCTAAATGGACTCCGGGTGGATCCGATCCACCCTTTAGACCGCCACTGTCCTGGGTTAACTTTTCAACAAGTTAAATTAGCAATGAAACCTTGGTGTAGTAGTTAAGTTCCTCTAAATGGACTCCGGGTGGATCCGATCCACCCTTTAGACCGCCACTGTCCTGGGTTAACTTTTCAACAAGTTAAATTAGCAATGAAACCTTGGTGTAGTAGTTAAGTTCCTCTAAATGGACTCCGGGTGGATCCACCCATTAGTCCGCCACTGTCCTGGGTTAACTTTTCAACAAGTTATATTAGCAATGAAACTTTGGTGTAGTAGTAAGTTCCTCTAAATGGACTCCGGGTGGATCCACCCATTAGTCCGCCACTGCCCTGGGTTAACTTTTCAACAAGTTAAATTAGCAATGAAACCTTGGTATAGTAGTTAAGTTCCTCTAAATAGACTCCGGTTGGATCCACCCTTTAGTCCGCCACTGCCCTGGGTTAACTTATCAACAAGTTAAATTAGCAATGAAACCTTGGTGTAGTAGTTAAGTTCCTCTAAATGGACTCCGGGTGGATCCGATCCACCCTTTAGACCGCCACTGTCCTGGGTTAACTTTTCAACCAGTTAAATTAGCAATGAAACCTTGGTGTAGTAGTTAAGTTCCTCTAAATGGACTCCGGGAGGATCCACCCATTAGTCCGCCACTGCCCTGGGTTAACTTTTCAACAAGTTTAATTAGCAATGAAACCTTGGTGTAGTAGTTAGGTTCCTCTAAATGGACTCCAGGTGGGTCCGATCCACCCTTTAGACCGCCACTGTCCTGGGTTAACTTTTCAACAAGTTAAATTAGCAATGAAACCTTGGTGTAGTAGTTAGGTTCCTCTAAATGGACTCCGGGTGGATCCACCCATTAGTCCGCCACTGCCCTGGGTTAACTTTTCAACAAGTTAAATTAGCAATGAAACCATGGTGTAGTAGTTAAGTTCCTCAAATTAGACTCCGGGTGGATCCGATCCACCCTTTAGACCGCCACTGCCCTGGGTTAACTTTTCAACAAATTAAATTAGCAATGAAACCTTGGTGTAGTAGTTAAGTTCCTCTAAATGGACTCCCGGTGGATCCGATCCACCCTTTAGACCGCCACTGTCCTGGGTTAACTTTTCAACAAGTTAAATTAGCAATGAAACCTTGGTGTAGTAGTTAAGTTCCTCTAAATGGACTCCGAGTGGATCCACCCATTAGTCCGCCACTGCCCTGGGTTAACTTTTCAACAAGTTAAATTAGCAATGAAACTTTCGTGTAGTAGTAAGTTCCTCTAAATGGACTCCGGAAGGATCCACCCATTAGTCCGCCACTGCCCTGGGTTAACTTTTCAACAAGTTAAATTAGAAATGAAACCTTGGTGTAGTAGTTAAGTTCCTCTAAATGGACTCCGGGAGGATCCACCCATTAGTCCGCCACTGCCCTGGGTTAACTTTTCAACAAGTTAAATTAGCAATGAAACCTTGGTGTAGTAGTTAAGTTCCTCTAAATGGACTCCGGGTGGATCCACCCATTAGTCCGCCACTGCCCTGGGTTAACTTTTCAACAAATTAAATTAGCTATGAAACCTTGGTGTAGTAGTTAAGTTCCTCTAAATGGACTCCGGGTGGATCCACCCATTAGTCCGCCACTGCCCTGGGTTAACTTTTCAACAAGTTAAATTAGCAATGAAACCATGGTGTAGTAGTTAAGTTCCTCAAATTGGACTCCGGGTGGATCCGATCCACCCTTTAGACCGCCACTGTCCTGGGTTAACTTTTCAACAAGTTAAATTAGCAATGAAACCTTGGTGTAGTAGTTAAGTTCCTCTAAATGGACTCCCGGTGGATCCGATCCACCCTTTAGACCGCCACTGTCCTGGGTTAACTTTTCAACAAGTTAAATTAGCAATGAAACCTTGGTGTAGTAGTTAAGTTCCTCTAAATGGACTCCGGGTGGATCCACCCATTAGTCCGCCACTGCCCTGGGTTAACTTTTCAACAAGTTAAATTAGCAATGAAACTTTCGTGTAGTAGTAAGTTCCTCTAAATGGACTCCGGGTGGATCCACCCATTAGTCCGCCACTGCACTGGGTTAACTTTTCAACAAGTTAAATTAGCAATGAAACCTTGGTGTAGTAGTTAAGTTCCTCTAAATGGACTCCGGGAGGATCCACCCATTAGTCCGCCACTGCCCTGGGTTAACTTTTCAACAAGTTAAATTAGCAATGAAACCTTGGTGTAGTAGTTAGGTTCCTCTAAATGGACTCCAGGTGGGTCCGATCCACCCTTTAGACCGCCACTGTCCTGGGTTAACTTTTCAACAAGTTAAATTAGCAATGAAACCTTGGTGTAGTAGTTAGGTTCCTCTAAATGGACTCCGGGTGGATCCACCCATTAGTCCGCCACTGCCCTGGGTTAACTTTTCAACAAGTTAAATTAGCAATGAAACCATGGTGTAGTAGTTAAGTTCCTCAAATTGGACTCCGGGTGGATCCGATCCACCCTTTAGACCGCCACTGTCCTGGGTTAACTTTTCAACAAGTTAAATTAGCAATGAAACCTTGGTGTAGTAGTTAAGTTCCTCTAAATGGACTCCCGGTGGATCCGATCCACCCTTTAGACCGCCACTGTCCTGGGTTAACTTTTCAACAAGTTAAATTAGCAATGAAACCTTGGTGTAGTAGTTAAGTTCCTCTAAATGGACTCCGGGTGGATCCACCCATTAGTCCGCCACTGCCCTGGGTTAACTTTTCAACAAGTTAAATTAGCAATGAAACTTTCGTGTAGTAGTTAAGTTCCTCTAAATGGACTCCGGGTGGATCCACCCATTAGTCCGCCACTGCCCTGGGTTAACTTTTCAACAAGTTAAATTAGCAATGAAACCTTGGTGTAGTAGTTAAGTTCCTCTAAATGGACTCCGGGTGGATCCGATCCACCCTTTAGACCGCCACTGCCCTGGGTTAACTTTTCAACAAGTTAAATTAGCAATGAAACCTTGGTGTAGTAGTTAAGTTCCTCTAAATGGACTCCGGGTGGATCCACCCATTAGTCCGCCACTGCCCTGGGTTAACTTTTCAACAAGTTAAATTAGCAATGAAACCTTGGTGTAGTAGTTAAGTTCCTCTAAATGGACTCCGGGTGGATCCACCCATTAGTCCGCCACTGCCCTGGGTTAACTTTTCAACAAGTTAAATTAGCAATGAAACCTTGGTGTAGTAGTTGAGTTCCTCTAAATGGACTCCGGGTGGATCCACCCATTAGTCCGCCACTGCCCTGGGTTAACTTTTCAACAAATTAAATTAGCTATGAAACCTTGGTGTAGTAGTTAAGTTCCTCTAAATGGACTCCGGGTGGATCCACCCATTAGTCCGCCACTGCCCTGGGTTAACTTTTCAACAAGTTAAATTAGCAATGAAACCATGGTGTAGTAGTTAAGTTCCTCAAATTGGACTCCGGGTGGATCCGATCCACCCTTTAGACCGCCACTGTCCTGGGTTAACTTTTCAACAAGTTAAATTAGCAATGAAACCTTGGTGTAGTAGTTAAGTTCCTCTAAATGGACTCCAGGTGGATCCGATCCACCCTTTAGACCGCCACTGTCCTGGGTTAACTTTTCAACAAGTTAAATTAGCAATGAAACCTTGGTGTAGTAGTTAAGTTCCTCTAAATGGACTCCGGGTGGATCCACCCATTAGTCCGCCACTGCCCTGGGTTAACTTTTCAACAAGTTAAATTAGCAATGAAACTTTCGTGTAGTAGTAAGTTCCTCTAAATGGACTCCGGGTGGATCCACCCATTAGTCCGCCACTGCACTGGGTTAACTTTTCAACAAGTTAAATTAGCAATGAAACCTTGGTGTAGTAGTTAAGTTCCTCTAAATGGACTCCGGGTGGATCCGATCCACCCTTTAGACCGCCACTGTCCTGGGTTAACTTTTCAACAAGTTAAATTAGCAATGAAACCTTGGTGTAGTAGTTAAGTTCCTCTAAATGGACTCCGGGTGGATCCACCCATTAGTCCGCCACTTCCCTGGGTTAACTTTTCAACAAGTTAAATTAGCAATGAAACTTTGGTGTAGTAGTAAGTTCCTCTAAATGGACTCCGGGTGGATCCACCCATTAGTCCGCCACTGCCCTGGGTTAACTTTTCAACAAGTTAAATTAGCAATGAAACCTTGGTGTAGTAGTTAAGTTCCTCTAAATGGACTCCGGGTGGATCCGATCCACCCTTTAGTCCGCCACTGCCCTGGGTTAACTTTTCAACAAGTTAAATTAGCAATGAAACCTTGGTGTAGTAGTTAAGTTCCTTTAAATGGACTCCGGGTGGATCCACCCATTAGTCCGCCACTGCCCTGGGTTAACTTTTCAACAAGTTAAATTAGCAAAGAAACCATGGTGTAGTAGTTAAGTTCCTCTAAATGGACTCCGGGTGGATCCGATCCACCCTTTAGACCGCCACTGTCCTGGGTTAACTTTTCAACAAGTTAAATTAGCAATGAAACCTTGGTGTAGTAGTTAAGTTCCTCTAAATGGACTCCGGGTGGATCCACCCATTAGTCCGCCACTGCCCTGGGTTAACTTTTCAACAAGTTAAATTAGCAATGAAACTTTGGTGTAGTAGTAAGTTCCTCTAAATAGACTCCGGTTGGATCCACCCTTTAGTCCGCCACTGCCCTGGGTTAACTTATCAACAAGTTATATTAGCAATGAAACCTTGGTGTAGTAGTTAAGTTCCTCTAAATGGACTCCGGGTGGATCCACCCATTAGTCCGCCACTGCCCTGGGTTAACTTTTCAACAAGTTAAATTAGCAATGAAACCTTGGTGTAGTAGTTAAGTTCCTCTAAATGGACTCCGGGTGGATCCGATCCACCCTTTAGACCGCCACTGTCCTGGGTTAACTTTTCAACAAGTTAAATTAGCAATGAAACCTTGGTGTAGTAGTTAGGTTCCTCTAAATGGACTCCGGGAGGATCCACCCATTAGTCCGCCACTGCCCTGGGTTAACTTTTCAACAAGTTAAATTAGCAATGAAACCTTGGTGTAGTAGTTAAGTTCCTCTAAATGGACTCCGGGTGGATCCGATCCACCCTTTAGACCGCCACTGTCCTGGGTTAACTTTTCAACAAGTTAAATTAGCAATGAAACCTTGGTGTAGTAGTTAAGTTCCTCTAAATGGACTCCCGGTGGATCCGATCCACCCTTTAGACCGCCACTGTCCTGGGTTAACTTTTCAACAAGTTAAATTAGCAATGAAACCTTGGTGTAGTAGTTAAGTTCCTCTAAATGGATTCCGGGTGGATCCACCCATTAGTCCGCCACTGCCCTGGGTTAACTTTTCAACAAGTTAAATTAGCAATGAAACATTGGTGTAGTAGTTAAGTTCCTCTAAATGGACTCCGGGTGGATCCACCCATTAGTCCGCCACTGCCCTGGGTTAACTTTTCAACAAGTTAAATTAGCAATGAAACCATGGTGTAGTAGTTAAGTTCCTCTAAATGGACTCCGGGTGGATCCGATCCACCCTTTAGACCGCCACTGCCCTGGGTTAACTTTTCAACAAGTTAAATTAGCAATGAAACCTTGGTGTAGTAGTCAAGTTCCTCTAAATGGACTCCGGGTGGATCCACCCATTAGTCCGCCACTGCCCTGGGTTAACTTTTGAACACGTTAAATTAGCAATGAAACCTTGGTGTAGTAGTTAAGTTCCTCTAAATGGACTCCGGGAGGATCCACCCATTAGTCCGCCACTGCCCTGGGTTAACTTTTCAACAAGTTCAATTAGCAATGAAACCTTGGTGTAGTAGTTAAGTTCCTCTAAATGGACTCCGGATGGATCCGATCCACCCTTTAGACCGCCACTGTCCTGGGTTAACTTTTCAACAAGTTAAATTAGCAATGAAACCTTGGTGTAGTAGTTAAGTTCCTCTAAATGGACTCCGGGTGGATCCGATCCACCCTTTAGACCGCCACTGTCCTGGGTTAACTTTTCAACAAGTTAAATTAGCAATGAAACCTTGGTGTAGTAGTTAAGTTCCTCTAAATGGACTCCGGGAGGATCCACCCATTAGTCCGCCACTGCCCTGGGTTAACTTTTCAACAAGTTAAATTAGCAATGAAACCTTGGTGTAGTAGTTAGGTTCCTCTAAATGGACTCCAGGTGGGTCCGATCCACCCTTTAGACCGCCACTGTCCTGGGTTAACTTTTCAACAAGTTAAATTAGCAATGAAACCTTGGTGTAGTAGTTAGGTTCCTCTAAATGGACTCCGGGTGGATCCACCCATTAATCCGCCACTGCCCTGGGTTAACTTTTCAACAAGTAAAATTAGCAATGAAACCATGGTGTAGTAGTTAAGTTCCTCAAATTGGACTCCGGGTGGATCCGATCCACCCTTTAGACCGCCACTGTCCTGGGTTAACTTTTCAACAAGTTAAATTAGCAATGAAACCTTGGTGTAGTAGTTAAGTTCCTCTAAATGGACTCCCGGTGGATCCGATCCACCCTTTAGACCGCCACTGTCCTGGGTTAACTTTTCAACAAGTTAAATTAGCAATGAAACCTTGGTGTAGTAGTTAAGTTCCTCTAAATGGACTCCGGGTGGATCCACCCATTAGTCCGCCACTGCCCTGGGTTAACTTTTCAACAAGTTAAATTAGCAATGAAACTTTCGTGTAGTAGTTAAGTTCCTCTAAATGGACTCCGGGTGGATCCACCCATTAGTCCGCCACTGCCCTGGGTTAACTTTTCAACAAGTTAAATTAGCAATGAAACCTTGGTGTAGTAGTTAAGTTCCTCTAAATGGACTCCGGGTGGATCCGATCCACCCTTTAGACCGCCACTGCCCTGGGTTAACTTTTCAACAAGTTAAATTAGCAATGAAACCTTGGTGTAGTAGTTAAGTTCCTCTAAATGGACTCCGGGTGGATCCACCCATTAGTCCGCCACTGCCCTGGGTTAACTTTTCAACAAGTTAAATTAGCAATGAAACCTTGGTGTAGTAGTTAAGTTCCTCTAAATGGACTCCGGGTGGATCCACCCATTAGTCCGCCACTGCCCTGGGTTAACTTTTCAACAAGTTAACTTAGCAATGAAACCTTGGTGTAGTAGTTGAGTTCCTCTAAATGGACTCCGGGTGGATCCACCCATTAGTCCGCCACTGCCCTGGGTTAACTTTTCAACAAATTAAATTAGCTATGAAACCTTGGTGTAGTAGTTAAGTTCCTCTAAATGGACTCCGGGTGGATCCACCCATTAGTCCGCCACTGCCCTGGGTTAACTTTTCAACAAGTTAAATTAGCAATGAAACCATGGTGTAGTAGTTAAGTTCCTCAAATTGGACTCCGGGTGGATCCGATCCACCCTTTAGACCGCCACTGTCCTGGGTTAACTTTTCAACAAGTTAAATTAGCAATGAAACCTTGGTGTAGTAGTTAAGTTCCTCTAAATGGACTCCCGGTGGATCCGATCCACCCTTTAGACCGCCACTGTCCTGGGTTAACTTTTCAACAAGTTAAATTAGCAATGAAACCTTGGTGTAGTAGTTAAGTTCCTCTGAATGGACTCCGGGTGGATCCACCCATTAGTCCGCCACTGCCCTGGGTTAACTTTTCAACAAGTTAAATTAGCAATGAAACTTTCGTGTAGTAGTAAGTTCCTCTAAATGGACTCCGGGTGGATCCACCCATTAGTCCGCCACTGCACTGGGTTAACTTTTCAACAAGTTAAATTAGCAATGAAACCTTGGTGTAGTAGTTAAGTTCCTCTAAATGGACTCCGGGTGGATCCGATCCACCCTTTAGACCGCCACTGTCCTGGGTTAACTTTTCAACAAGTTAAATTAGCAATGAAACCTTGGTGTAGTAGTTAAGTTCCTCTAAATGGACTCCGGGTGGATCCACCCATTAGTCCGCCACTGCCCTGGGTTAACTTTTCAACAAGTTAAATTAGCAATGAAACCTTGGTGTAGTAGTTAAGTTCCTCTAAATGGACTCCGGGTAGATCCGATCCACCCTTTAGTCCGCCACTGCCCTGGGTTAACTTTTCAACAAGTTAAATTAGCAATGAAACCTTGGTGTAGTAGTTAAGTTCCTTTAAATGGACTCCGGGTGGATCCACCCATTAGTCCGCCACTGCCCTGGGTTAACTTTTCAACAAGTTAAATTAGCAAAGAAACCATGGTGTAGTAGTTAAGTTCCTCTAAATGGACTCCGGGTGGATCCGATCCACCCTTTAGACCGCCACTGTCCTGGGTTAACTTTTCAACAAGTTAAATTAGCAATGAAACCTTGGTGTAGTAGTTAAGTTCCTCTAAATGGACTCCGGGTGGATCCACCCATTAGTCCGCCACTGCCCTGGGTTAACTTTTCAACAAGTTAAATTAGCAATGAAACTTTGGTGTAGTAGTAAGTTCCTCTAAATAGACTCCGGTTGGATCCACCCTTTAGTCCGCCACTGCCCTGGGTTAACTTATCAACAAGTTATATTAGCAATGAAACCTTGGTGTAGTAGTTAAGTTCCTCTAAATGGACTCCGGGTGGATCCACCCATTAGTCCGCCACTGCCCTGGGTTAACTTTTCAACAAGTTAAATTAGCAATGAAACCTTGGTGTAGTAGTTAAGTTCCTCTAAATGGACTCCGGGTGGATCCGATCCACCCTTTAGACCGCCACTGTCCTGGGTTAACTTTTCAACAAGTTAAATTAGCAATGAAACCTTGGTGTAGTAGTTAGGTTCCTCTAAATGGACTCCGGGAGGATCCACCCATTAGTCCGCCACTGCCCTGGGTTAACTTTTCAACAAGTTAAATTAGCAATGAAACCTTGGTGTAGTAGTTAAGTTCCTCTAAATGGACTCCGGGTGGATCCGATCCACCCTTTAGACCGCCACTGTCCTGGGTTAACTTTTCAACAAGTTAAATTAGCAATGAAACCTTGGTGTAGTAGTTAAGTTCCTCTAAATGGACTCCCGGTGGATCCGATCCACCCTTTAGACCGCCACTGTCCTGGGTTAACTTTTCAACAAGTTAAATTAGCAATGAAACCTTGGTGTAGTAGTTAAGTTCCTCTAAATGGATTCCGGGTGGATCCACCCATTAGTCCGCCACTGCCCTGGGTTAACTTTTCAACAAGTTAAATTAGCAATGAAACCTTGGTGTAGTAGTTAAGTTCCTCTAAATGGACTCCCGGTGGATCCGATCCACCCTTTAGACCGCCACTGTCCTGGGTTAACTTTTCAACAAGTTAAATTAGCAATGAAACCTTGGTGTAGTAGTTAAGTTCCTCTAAATGGACTCCGGGTGGATCCACCCATTAGTCCGCCACTGCCCTGGGTTAACTTTTCAACAAGTTAAATTAGCAATGAAACTTTCGTGTAGTAGTAAGTTCCTCTAAATGGACTCCGGGTGGATCCACCCATTAGTCCGCCACTGCACTGGGTTAACTTTTCAACAAGTTAAATTAGCAATGAAACCTTGGTGTAGTAGTTAAGTTCCTCTAAATGGACTCCGGGTGGATCCGATCCACCCTTTAGACCGCCACTGTCCTGGGTTAACTTTTCAACAAGTTAAATTAGCAATGAAACCTTGGTGTAGTAGTTAAGTTCCTCTAAATGGACTCCGGGTGGATCCACCCATTAGTCCGCCACTTCCCTGGGTTAACTTTTCAACAAGTTAAATTAGCAATGAAACTTTGGTGTAGTAGTAAGTTCCTCTAAATGGACTCCGGGTGGATCCACCCATTAGTCCGCCACTGCCCTGGGTTAACTTTTCAACAAGTTAAATTAGCAATGAAACCTTGGTGTAGTAGTTAAGTTCCTCTAAATGGACTCCGGGTGGATCCGATCCACCCTTTAGTCCGCCACTGCCCTGGGTTAACTTTTCAACAAGTTAAATTAGCAATGAAACCTTGGTGTAGTAGTTAAGTTCCTTTAAATGGACTCCGGGTGGATCCACCCATTAGTCCGCCACTGCCCTGGGTTAACTTTTCAACAAGTTAAATTAGCAAAGAAACCATGGTGTAGTAGTTAAGTTCCTCTAAATGGACTCCGGGTGGATCCGATCCACCCTTTAGACCGCCACTGTCCTGGGTTAACTTTTCAACAAGTTAAATTAGCAATGAAACCTTGGTGTAGTAGTTAAGTTCCTCTAAATGGACTCCGGGTGGATCCACCCATTAGTCCGCCACTGCCCTGGGTTAACTTTTCAACAAGTTAAATTAGCAATGAAACTTTGGTGTAGTAGTAAGTTCCTCTAAATAGACTCCGGTTGGATCCACCCTTTAGTCCGCCACTGCCCTGGGTTAACTTATCAACAAGTTATATTAGCAATGAAACCTTGGTGTAGTAGTTAAGTTCCTCTAAATGGACTCCGGGTGGATCCACCCATTAGTCCGCCACTGCCCTGGGTTAACTTTTCAACAAGTTAAATTAGCAATGAAACCTTGGTGTAGTAGTTAAGTTCCTCTAAATGGACTCCGGGTGGATCCGATCCACCCTTTAGACCGCCACTGTCCTGGGTTAACTTTTCAACAAGTTAAATTAGCAATGAAACCTTGGTGTAGTAGTTAGGTTCCTCTAAATGGACTCCGGGAGGATCCACCCATTAGTCCGCCACTGCCCTGGGTTAACTTTTCAACAAGTTAAATTAGCAATGAAACCTTGGTGTAGTAGTTAAGTTCCTCTAAATGGACTCCGGGTGGATCCGATCCACCCTTTAGACCGCCACTGTCCTGGGTTAACTTTTCAACAAGTTAAATTAGCAATGAAACCTTGGTGTAGTAGTTAAGTTCCTCTAAATGGACTCCCGGTGGATCCGATCCACCCTTTAGACCGCCACTGTCCTGGGTTAACTTTTCAACAAGTTAAATTAGCAATGAAACCTTGGTGTAGTAGTTAAGTTCCTCTAAATGGATTCCGGGTGGATCCACCCATTAGTCCGCCACTGCCCTGGGTTAACTTTTCAACAAGTTAAATTAGCAATGAAACATTGGTGTAGTAGTTAAGTTCCTCTAAATGGACTCCGGGTGGATCCACCCATTAGTCCGCCACTGCCCTGGGTTAACTTTTCAACAAGTTAAATTAGCAATGAAACCATGGTGTAGTAGTTAAGTTCCTCTAAATGGACTCCGGGTGGATCCGATCCACCCTTTAGACCGCCACTGCCCTGGGTTAACTTTTCAACAAGTTAAATTAGCAATGAAACCTTGGTGTAGTAGTCAAGTTCCTCTAAATGGACTCCGGGTGGATCCACCCATTAGTCCGCCACTGCCCTGGGTTAACTTTTGAACACGTTAAATTAGCAATGAAACCTTGGTGTAGTAGTTAAGTTCCTCTAAATGGACTCCGGGAGGATCCACCCATTAGTCCGCCACTGCCCTGGGTTAACTTTTCAACAAGTTCAATTAGCAATGAAACCTTGGTGTAGTAGTTAAGTTCCTCTAAATGGACTCCGGATGGATCCGATCCACCCTTTAGACCGCCACTGTCCTGGGTTAACTTTTCAACAAGTTAAATTAGCAATGAAACCTTGGTGTAGTAGTTAAGTTCCTCTAAATGGACTCCGGGTGGATCCGATCCACCCTTTAGACCGCCACTGTCCTGGGTTAACTTTTCAACAAGTTAAATTAGCAATGAAACCTTGGTGTAGTAGTTAAGTTCCTCTAAATGGACTCCGGGTGGATCCACCCATTAGTCCGCCACTGCCCTGGGTTAACTTTTCAACAAGTTCAATTAGCAATGAAACTTTGGTGTAGTAGTAAGTTCCTCTAAATGGACTCCGGGTGGATCCACCCATTAGTCCGCCACTGCCCTGGGTTAACTTTTCAACAAGTTAAATTTGCAATGAAACCATGGTGTAGTAGTTAAGTTCCTCTAAATGGACTCCGGGTGGATCCGATCCACCCTTTAGACCGCCACTGCCCTGGGTTAACTTTTCAACAAGTTAAATTAGCAATGAAACCTTGGTGTAGTAGTTAAGTTCCTCTAAATGGACTCCGGGTGGATCCACCCATTAGTCCGCCACTGCCCTGGGTTAACTTTTCAACAAGTTAAATTAGCAATGAAACCTTGGTGTAGTAGTTAAGTTCCTCTAAATGGACTCCGGGTTGATCCACCCATTAGTCCGCCACTGCCCTGGGTTAACTTTTCAATAAGTTAAATTAGCAATGAAACCTTGGTGTAGTAGTTGGGTTCCTCTAAATGGACTCCGGGAGGATCCACCCATTAGTCCGCCACTGCCCTGGGTTAACTTTTCAACAAGTTAAATTAGCAATGAAACCTTGGTGTAGTAGTTAAGTTCCTCTAAATGGACTCCGGGTGGATCCGATCCACCCTTTAGACCGCTACTGTCCTGGGTTAACTTTTCAACAAGTTAAATTAGCAATGAAACCTTGGTGTAGTAGTTAAGTTCCTCTAAATGGACTCCCGGTGGATCCGATCCACCCTTTAGACCGCCACTGTCCTGGGTTAACTTTTCAACAAGTTAAATTAGCAATGAAACCTTGGTGTAGTAGTTAAGTTCCTCTAAATGGACTCCGGGTGGATCCACCCATTAGTCCACCACTGCCCTGGGTTAACTTTTCAACAAGTTAAATTAGCAATGAAACTTTGGTGTAGTAGTAAGTTCCTCTAAATGGACTCCGGGTGGATCCACCCATTAGTCCGCCACTGCCCTGGGTTAACTTTTCAACAAGTTAAATTAGCAATGAAACCTTGGTGTAGTAGTTAAGTTCCTCTAAATGGACTCCGGGTGGATCCGATCCACCCTTTAGTCCGCCACTGCCCTGGGTTAACTTTTCAACAAGTTAAATTAGCTATGAAACCTTGGTGTAGTAGTTAAGTTCCTCTAAATGGACTCCGGGAGGATCCACCCATTAGTCCGCCACTGCCCTGGGTTAACTTTTCAACAAGTTAAATTAGCAATGAAACCTTGGTGTAGTAGTTAAGTTCCTCTAAATGGACTCCGGGTGGATCCACCCATTAGTCCGCCACTGCCCTGGGTTAACTTTTCAACAAGTTAAATTAGCAATGAAACTTTGGTGTAGTAGTAAGTTCCTCTAAATGGACTCCGGGTGGATCCGATCCACCCTTTAGACCGCCACTGTCCTGGGTTAACTTTTCAACAAGTTAAATTAGCAATGAAATCTTGGTGTAGTAGTTAGGTTCCTCTAAATGGACTCCGGGAGGTTCCACCCATTAGTCCGCCACTGCCCTGGGTTAACTTTTCAACAAGTTAAATTAGCAATGTAACCTTGGTGTAGTAGTTAAGTTCCTCTAAATGGACTCCGTGTGGATCCGATCCACCCTTTCGACCGCCACTGTCCTGGGTTAACTTTTCAACAAGTTAAATTAGCAATGAAACCTTGGTGTAGTAGTTAAGTTCCTCTAAATGGACTCCGGGTGGATCCACCCATTAGTCCGCCACTGCCCTGGGTTAACTTTTCAACAAGTTAAATTAGCAATGAAACTTTGGTGTAGTAGTAAGTTCCTCTAAATGGACTCCAGGTGGATCCACCCATTAGTATGCCACTGCCCTGGGTTAACTTTTCAACAAGTTAAATTAGCAACGAAACTTTGGTGTAGTAGTAAGTTCCTCTAAATGGACTCCGGGTGGATCCACCCATTAGTCTGCCACTGCCCTGGGTTAACTTTTCAACAAGTTAAATTAGCAATGAAACTTTGATGTAGTAGTAAGTTCCTCTAAATGGACTCCGGGTGGATTCGATCCACCCTTTAGACCGCCACTGTCCTGGGTTAACTTTTCAACAAGTTAAATTAGCAATGAAACCTTGGTGTATGTGGTTAAGTTCCTCTAAATGGACTCCGGGTGGATCCGATCCACCCTTTAGACCACCACTGTCCTGGGTTAACTTTTCAACAAGTTAAATTAGCAATGAAACCTTGGTGTAGTAGCTAGGTTCCTCTAAATGGACTCCGGGTGGATCCGATCCACCCTTTAGACCGCCACTGTCCTGGGTTAACTTTTCAACAAGTTAAATTAGCAATGAAACCTTGGTGTAGTAGTTAAGTTCCTCTAAATGGACTCCGGGTGGATCCGATCCACCCTTTAGACCGCCACTGTCCTGGGTTAACTTTTCAACAAGTTAAATTAGCAATGAAACCTTGGTGTAGTAGTTAAGTTCCTCTAAATGGACTCCGGGTGGATCCGATCCACCCTTTAGACCGCCACTGTCCTGGGTTAACTTTTCAACAAGTTAAATTAGCAATGAAACCTTGGTGTAGTAGTTAAGTTCCTCTAAATGGACTCCGGGAGGATCCACCCATTAGTCCGCCACTGCCCTGGGTTAACTTTTCAACAAGTTAAATTAGCAATGAAACCTTGGTGTAGTAGTTAAGTTCCTCTAAATGGACTCCGGGTGGATCCGATCCACCCTTTAGTCCGCCACTGCCCTGGGTTAACTTTTCAACAAGTTAAATTAGCTATGAAACCTTGGTGTAGTAGTTAAGTTCCTCTAAATGGACTCCGGGAGGATCCACCCATTAGTCCGCCACTGCCCTGGGTTAACTTTTCAACAAGTTAAATTAGCAATGAAACCTTGGTGTAGTAGTTAAGTTCCTCTAAATGGACTCTGGGTGGATCCACCCATTAGTCCGCCACTGCCCTGGGTTAACTTTTCAACAAGTTAAATTAGCAATGAAACTTTGGTGTAGTAGTAAGTTCCTCTAAATGGACTCCGGGTGGATCCGATCCACCCTTTAGACCGCCACTGTCCTGGGTTAACTTTTCAACAAGTTAAATTAGCAATGAAATCTTGGTGTAGTAGTTAGGTTCCTCTAAATGGACTCCGGGAGGTTCCACCCATTAGTCCGCCACTGCCCTGGGTTAACTTTTCAACAAGTTAAATTAGCAATGTAACCTTGGTGTAGTAGTTAAGTTCCTCTAAATGGACTCCGTGTGGATCCGATCCACCCTTTCGACCGCCACTGTCCTGGGTTAACTTTTCAACAAGTTAAATTAGCAATGAAACCTTGGTGTAGTAGTTAAGTTCCTCTAAATGGACTCCGGGTGGATCCACCCATTAGTCCGCCACTGCCCTGGGTTAACTTTTCAACAAGTTAAATTAGCAATGAAACTTTGGTGTAGTAGTAAGTTCCTCTAAATGGACTCCAGGTGGATCCACCCATTAGTATGCCACTGCCCTGGGTTAACTTTTCAACAAGTTAAATTAGCAACGAAACTTTGGTGTAGTAGTAAGTTCCTCTAAATGGACTCCGGGTGGATCCACCCATTAGTCTGCCACTGCCCTGGGTTAACTTTTCAACAAGTTAAATTAGCAATGAAACTTTGATGTAGTAGTAAGTTCCTCTAAATGGACTCCGGGTGGATTCGATCCACCCTTTAGACCGCCACTGTCCTGGGTTAACTTTTCAACAAGTTAAATTAGCAATGAAACCTTGGTGTATGTGGTTAAGTTCCTCTAAATGGACTCCGGGTGGATCCGATCCACCCTTTAGACCACCACTGTCCTGGGTTAACTTTTCAACAAGTTAAATTAGCAATGAAACCTTGGTGTAGTAGCTAGGTTCCTCTAAATGGACTCCGGGTGGATCCGATCCACCCTTTAGACCGCCACTGTCCTGGGTTAACTTTTCAACAAGTTAAATTAGCAATGAAACCTTGGTGTAGTAGTTAAGTTCCTCTAAATGGACTCCGGGTGGATCTCCACCCTTTAGACCGCCACTGTCCTGGGTTAACTTTTCAACAAGTTAAATTAGCAATGAAACCTTGGTGTAGTAGTTAAGTTCCTCTAAATGGACTCCGGGTGGATCCGATCCACCCTTTAGACCGCCACTGTCCTGGGTTAACTTTTCAACAAGTTAAATTAGCAATGAAACCTTGGTGTAGTAGTTAAGTTCCTCTAAATGGACTCCGGGTGGATCCGATCCACCCTTTAGACCGCCACTGTCCTGGGTTAACTTTTCAACAAGTTAAATTAGCAATGAAACCTTGGTGTAGTAGTTAAGTTCCTCTAAATGGACTCCGGGTGGATCCACCCATTAGTCCGCCACTGCCCTGGGTTAACTTTTCAACAAGTTAAATTAGCAATGAAACTTTGGTGTAGTAGTTAAGTTCCTCTAAATGGACTCCGGGTGGATCCGATCCACCCTTTAGTCCGCCACTGCCCTGGGTTAACTTTTCAACAAGTTAAATTAGCAATGAAACCTTGGTGTAGTAGTTAAGTTCCTCTAAATGGACTCCGGGAGGATCCACCCATTAGTCCGCCACTGCCCTGGGTTAACTTTTCAACAAGTTAAATTAGCAATGAAACCTTGGTGTAGTAGTTAAGTTCCTCTAAATGGACTCCGCGTGGATCCACCCATTAGTCCGCCACTGCCCTGGGTTAACTTTTCAACAAGTTAAATTAGCAATGAAACAATGGTGTAGTAGTAAGTTCCTCTAAATGGACTCTGGGTGGATCCGATCCACCCTTTAGACCGCCACTGTCCTGGGTTAACTTTTCAACAAGTTAAATTAGCAATGAAACCTTGGTGTAGTAGTTAAGTTCCTCTAAATGGACTCCGGGTGGATTCGATCCACCCTTTAGACCGCCACTGTCCTGGGTTAACTTTTCAACAAGTTAAATTAGCAATGAAACCTTGGTGTAGTAGTTAAGTTCCTCTAAATGGACTCCGGGTGGATCCATCCATTAGTCCGCCACTGCCCTGGGTTAACTTTTCAACAAGTTAAATTAGCAATGAAACTTTGGTGTAGTAGTTAAATTCCTCTAAATGGACTCCGGGTGGATCCACCCATTAGTCCGCCACTGCCCTGGGTTAACTTTTCAACAAGTTAAATTAGCAACGAAACTTTGGTGTAGTAGTAAGTTCCTCTAAATGGACTCCGGGTGGATCCACCCATTAGTCTGCCACTGCCCTGGGTTAACTTTTCAACAAGTTAAATTAGCAATGAAACTTTGATGTAGTAGTAAGTTCCTCTAAATGGACTCCGGGTGGATTCGATCCACCCTTTAGACCGCCACTGTCCTGGGTTAACTTTTCAACAAGTTAAATTAGCAATGAAACCTTGGTGTATGTGGTTAAGTTCCTCTAAATGGACTCCGGGTGGATCCGATCCACCCTTTAGACCACCACTGTCCTGGGTTAACTTTTCAACAAGTTAAATTAGCAATGAAACCTTGGTGTAGTAGCTAGGTTCCTCTAAATGGACTCCGGGTGGATCCGATCCACCCTTTAGACCGCCACTGTCCTGGGTTAACTTTTCAACAAGTTAAATTAGCAATGAAACCTTGGTGTAGTAGTTAAGTTCCTCTAAATGGACTCCGGGTGGATCCGATCCACCCTTTAGACCGCCACTGTCCTGGGTTAACTTTTCAACAAGTTAAATTAGCAATGAAACCTTGGTGTAGTAGTTAAGTTCCTCTAAATGGACTCCGGGTGGATCCGATCCACCCTTTAGACCGCCACTGTCCTGGGTTAACTTTTCAACAAGTTAAATTAGCAATGAAACCTTGGTGTAGTAGTTAAGTTCCTCTAAATGGACTCCGGGTGGATCCGATCCACCCTTTAGACCGCCACTGTCCTGGGTTAACTTTTCAACAAGTTAAATTAGCAATGAAACCTTGGTGTAGTAGTTAAGTTCCTCTAAATGGACTCCGGGTGGATCCACCCATTAGTCCGCCACTGCCCTGGGTTAACTTTTCAACAAGTTAAATTAGCAATGAAACTTTGGTGTTGTAGTTAAGTTCCTCTAAATGGACTCCGGGTGGATCCGATCCACCCTTTAGTCCGCCACTGCCCTGGGTTAACTTTTCAACAAGTTAAATTAGCAATGAAACCTTGGTGTAGTAGTTAAGTTCCTCTAAATGGACTCCGGGAGGATCCACCCATTAGTCCGCCACTGCCCTGGGTTAACTTTTCAACAAGTTAAATTAGCAATGAAACCTTGGTGTAGTAGTTAAGTTCCTCTAAATGGACTCCGGGTGGATCCGATCCACCCTTTAGACCGCCACTGTCCTGGGTTAACTTTTCAACAAGTTAAATTAGCAATGAAACCTTGGTGTAGTAGTTAAGTTCCTCTAAATGGACTCCGGGTGGATCCGATCCACCCTTTCGACCGCCACTGTCCTGGGTTAACTTTTCAACAAGTTAAATTAGCAATGAAACCTTGGTGTAGTAGTTAAGTTCCTCTAAATGGACTCCGGGTGGATCCACCCATTAGTCCGCCACTGCCCTGGGTTAACTTTTCAACAAGTTAAATTAGCAATGAAACTTTGGTGTAGTAGTAAGTTCCTCTAAATGGACTCCGGGTGGATCCACCCATTAGTCTGCCACTGCCCTGGGTTAACTTTTCAACAAGTTAAATTAGCAATGAAACCTTGGTGTAGTAGTTAAGTTCCTCTAAATGGACTCCGGGTGGATTCGATCCACCCTTTAGACCGCCACTGTCCTGGGTTAACTTTTCAACAAGTTAAATTAGCAATGAAACCTTGGTGTAGTAGTTAAGTTCCTCTAAATGGACTCCGGGTGGATCCATCCATTAGTCCGCCACTGCCCTGGGTTAACTTTTCAACAAGTTAAATTAGCAATGAAACTTTGGTGTAGTAGTTAAATTCCACTAAATGGACTCCGGGTGGATCCGATCCACCCTTTAGACCGCCACTGTCCTGGGTTAACTTTTCAACAAGTTAAATTAGCAATGTAACCTTGGTGTAGTAGTTAAGTTCCTCTAAATGGACTCCGGGTGGATCCACCCATTAGTCCGCCACTGCCCTGGGTTAACTTTTCAACAAGTTCAATTAGCAATGAAACTTTGGTGTAGTAGTAAGTTCCTCTAAATGGACTCCGGGTGGATCCACCCATTAGTCCGCCACTGCCCTGGGTTAAATTTTCAACAAGTTAAATTTGCAATGAAACCATGGTTTAGTAGTTAAGTTCCTCTAAATGGACTCCGGGTGGATCCGATCCACCCTTTAGACCGCCACTGCCCTGGGTTAACTTTTCAACAAGTTAAATTAGCAATGAAACCTTGGTGTAGTAGTTAAGTTCCTCTAAATGGACTCCGGGTGGATCCACCCATTAGTCCGCCACGGCCCTGGGTTAACTTTTCAACAAGTTAAATTAGCAATGAAACCTTGGTGTAGTAGTTAAGTTCCTCTAAATTGACTCCGGGTGGATCCACCCATTAGTCCGCCACTGCCCTGGGTTAACTTTTCAACAAGTTAAATTAGCAATGAAACCTTGGTGTAGTAGTTAGGTTCCTCTAAATGGACTCCGGGAGGATCCACCCATTAGTCCGCCACTGCCCTGGATTAACTTTTCAACAAGTTAAATTAGCAATGAAACCTTGGTGTAGTAGTTAAGTTCCTCTAAATGGACTCCGGGTGGATCCGATCCACCCTTTAGACCGCCACTGTCCTGGGTTAACTTTTCAACAAGTTAAATTAGCAATGAAACCTTGGTGTAGTAGTTAAGTTCCTCTAAATGGACTCCCGGTGGATCCGATCCACCCTTTAGACCGCCACTGTCCTAGGTTAACTTTTCAACAAGTTAAATTAGCAATGAAACCTTGGTGTAGTAGTTAAGTTCCTCTAAATGGACTCCGGGTGGATCCACCCATTAGTCCGCCACTGCCCTGGGTTAACTTTTCAACAAGTTAAATTAGCAATGAAACTTTGGTGTAGTAGTAAGTTCCTCTAAATGGACTCCGGGTGGATCCACCCATTAACCCGCCACTGCCCTGGGTTAACTTTTCAACAAGTTAAATTTGCAATGAAACCATGGTGTAGTAGTTAAGTTCCTCTAAATGGACTCCGGGTGGATCCGATCCACCCTTTAGACCGCCACTGCCCTGGGTTAACTTTTCAACAAGTTAAATTAGCAATGAAACCTTGGTGTAGTAGTTAAGTTCCTCTAAATGGACTCCGGGTGGATCCACCCATTAGTCCGCCACTGCCCTGGGTTAACTTTTCAACAAGTTAAATTAGCAATGAAACCTTGGTGTAGTAGTTAGGTTCCTCTAAATGGAGTCCGGGAGGATCCACCCATTAGTCCGCCACTGCCCTGGGTTAACTTTTCAACAAGTTAAATTAGCAATGAAACCTTGGTGTAGTAGTTAAGTTCCTCTAAATGGACTCCGGGTGGATCCGATCCACCCTTTAGACCGCCACTGTCCTGGGTTAACTTTTCAACAAGTTAAATTAGCAATGAAACCTTGGTGTAGTAGTTAAGTTCCTCTAAATGGACTCCCGGTGGATCCGATCCACCCTTTAGACCGCCACTGTCCTGGGTTAACTTTTCAACAAGTTAAATTAGCAATGAAACCTTGGTGTAGTAGTTAAGTTCCTCTAAATGGACTCCGGGTGGATCCACCCATTAGTCCGCCACTGCCCTGGGTTAACTTTTCAACAAGTTAAATTAGCAATGAAACTTTGGTGTAGTAGTAAGTTCCTCTAAATGGACTCCGGGTGGATCCACCCATTAGTCCGCCACTGCCCTGGGTTAACTTTTCAACAAGTTAAATTAGCAATGAAACCTTGGTGTAGTAGTTAAGTTCCTCTAAATGGACTCCGGGTGGATCCGATCCACCCTTTAGTCCGCCACTGCCCTGGGTTAACTTTTCAACAAGTTAAATTAGCTATGAAACCTTGGTGTAGTAGTTAAGTTCCTCTAAATGGACTCCGGGAGGATCCACCCATTAGTCCGCCACTGCCCTGGGTTAACTTTTCAACAAGTTAAATTAGCAATGAAACCTTGGTGTAGTAGTTAAGTTCCTCTAAATGGACTCCGGGTGGATCCACCCATTAGTCCGCCACTGCCCTGGGTTAACTTTTCAACAAGTTAAATTAGCAATGAAACTTTGGTGTAGTAGTAAGTTCCTCTAAATGGACTCCGGGTGGATCCGATCCACCCTTTAGACCGCCACTGTCCTGGGTTAACTTTTCAACAATTTAAATTAGCAATGAAATCTTGGTGTAGTAGTTAGGTTCCTCTAAATGGACTCCGGGAGGTTCCACCCATTAGTCCGCCACTGCCCTGGGTTAACTTTTCAACAAATTAAATTAGCAATGAAACCTTGGTGTAGTAGTTAAGTTCCTCTAAATGGACTCCGGGTGGATCCGATCCACCCTTTCGACCGCCACTGTCCTGGGTTAACTTTTCAACAAGTTAAATTAGCAATGAAACCTTGGTGTAGTAGTTAAGTTCCTCTAAATGGACTCCGGGTGGATCCACCCATTAGTCCGCCACTGCCCTGGGTTAACTTTTCAACAAGTTAAATTAGCAATGAAACTTTGGTGTAGTAGTAAGTTCCTCTAAATGGACTCCGGGTGGATCCACCCATTAGTCCGCCACTGCCCTGGGTTAACTTTTCAACAAGTTAAATTAGCAACGAAACTTTGGTGTAGTGGTAAGTTCCTCTAAATGGACTCCGGGTGGATCCACCCATTAGTCCGCCACTGCCCTGGGTTAACTTTTCAACAAGTTAAATTAGCAATGAAACTTTGGTGTAGTAGTAAGTTCCTCTAAATGGACTCCGGGTGGATTCGATCCACCCTTTAGACCGCCACTGTCCTGGGTTAACTTTTCAACAAGTTAAATTAGCAATGAAACCTTGGTGTAGTAGCTAGGTTCCTCTAAATGGACTCCGGGTGGATCCGATCCACCCTTTAGACCGCCACTGTCCTGGGTTAACTTTTCAACAAGTTAAATTAGCAATGAAACCTTGGTGTAGTAGTTAAGTTCCTCTAAATGGACTCCGGGTGGATCCGATCCACCCTTTAGACCGCCACTGTCCTGGGTTAACTTTTCAACAAGTTAAATTAGCAATGAAACCTTGGTGTAGTAGTTAAGTTCCTCTAAATGGACTCCGGGTGGATCCGATCCACCCTTTAGACCGCCACTGTCCTGGGTTAACTTTTCAACAAGTTAAATTAGCAATGAAACCTTGGTGTAGTAGTTAAGTTCCTCTAAATGGACTCCGGGTGGATCCGATTCACCCTATAGACCGCCACTGTCCTGGGTTAACTTTTCAACAAGTTAAATTAGCAATGAAACCTTGGTGTAGTAGTTAAGTTCCTCTAAATGGACTCCGGGTGGATCCACCCATTAGTCCGCCACTGCCCTGGGTTAACTTTTCAACAAGTTAAAATAGCAATGAAACTTTGGTGTAGTAGTAAGTTCCTCTAAATGGACTCCGGGTGGATCCACCCATTAGTCCGCCACTGCCCTGGGTTAACTTTTCAACAAGTTAAATTAGCAATGAAACCTTGGTGTAGTAGTTAAGTTCCTCTAAATGGACTCCGGGTGGATCCGATCCACCCTTTAGTCCGCCACTGCCCTGGGTTAACTTTTCAACAAGTTAAATTAGCAATGAAACCTTGGTGTAGTAGTTAAGTTCCTCTAAATGGACTCCGGGAGGATCCACCCATTAGTCCGCCACTGCCCTGGGTTAACTTTTCAACAAGTTAAATTAGCAATGAAACCTTGGTGTAGTAGTTAAGTTCCTCTAAATGGACTCCGGGTGGATCCACCCATTAGTCCGCCACTGCCCTGGGTTAACTTTTCAACAAGTTAAATTAGCAATGAAACTTTGGTGTAGTAGTAAGTTCCTCTAAATGGACTCCGGGTGGATCCACCCATTAGTCCGCCACTGCCCTGGGTTAACTTTTCAACAAGTTAAATTAGCAACGAAACTTTGGTGTAGTGGTAAGTTCCTCTAAATGGACTCCGGGTGGATCCACCCATTAGTCCGCCACTGCCCTGGGTTAACTTTTCAACAAGTTAAATTAGCAATGAAACTTTGGTGTAGTAGTAAGTTCCTCTAAATGGACTCCGGGTGGATTCGATCCACCCTTTAGACCGCCACTGTCCTGGGTTAACTTTTCAACAAGTTAAATTAGCAATGAAACCTTGGTGTAGTAGCTAGGTTCCTCTAAATGGACTCCGGGTGGATCCGATCCACCCTTTAGACCGCCACTGTCCTGGGTTAACTTTTCAACAAGTTAAATTAGCAATGAAACCTTGGTGTAGTAGTTAAGTTCCTCTAAATGGACTCCGGGTGGATCCGATCCACCCTTTAGACCGCCACTGTCCTGGGTTAGCTTTTCAACAAGTTAAATTAGCAATGAAACCTTGGTGTAGTAGTTAAGTTCCTCTAAATGGACTCCGGGTGGATCCGATCCACCCTTTAGACCGCCACTGTCCTGGGTTAACTTTTCAACAAGTTAAATTAGCAATGAAACCTTGGTGTAGTAGTTAAGTTCCTCTAAATGGACTCCGGGTGGATCCGATTCACCCTATAGACCGCCACTGTCCTGGGTTAACTTTTCAACAAGTTAAATTAGCAATGAAACCTTGGTGTAGTAGTTAAGTTCCTCTAAATGGACTCCGGGTGGATCCACCCATTAGTCCGCCACTGCCCTGGGTTAACTTTTCAACAAGTTAAAATAGCAATGAAACTTTGGTGTAGTAGTAAGTTCCTCTAAATGGACTCCGGGTGGATCCACCCATTAGTCCGCCACTGCCCTGGGTTAACTTTTCAACAAGTTAAATTAGCAATGAAACCTTGGTGTAGTAGTTAAGTTCCTCTAAATGGACTCCGGGTGGATCCGATCCACCCTTTAGTCCGCCACTGCCCTGGGTTAACTTTTCAACAAGTTAAATTAGCAATGAAACCTTGGTGTAGTAGTTAAGTTCCTCTAAATGGACTCCGGGAGGATCCACCCATTAGTCCGCCACTGCCCTGGGTTAACTTTTCAACAAGTTAAATTAGCAATGAAACCTTGGTGTAGTAGTTAAGTTCCTCTAAATGGACTCCGGGTGGATCCACCCATTAGTCCGCCACTGCCCTGGGTTAACTTTTCAACAAGTTAAATTAGCAATGAAACCTTGGTGTAGTAGTTAAGTTCCTCTAAATGGACTCCGGGTGGATCCACCAATTAGTCCGCCACTGCCCGGGGTTAACTTTTCAACAAGTTAAATTAGCAATGAAACATTGGTGTAGTAGTAAGTTCCTCTAAATGGACTCCGGGTGGATCCGATCCACCCTTTAGACCGCCACTGTCCTGGGTTAACTTTTCAACAAGTTAAATTAGCAATGAAACCTTGGTGTAGTAGTTAAGTTCCTCTAAATGGACTCCGGGTGGATCCGATCCACCCTTTAGACCGCCACTGTCCTGGGTTAACTTTTCAACAAGTTAAATTAGCAATGAAACCTTGGTGTAGTAGTTAAGTTCCTCTAAATGGACTCCGGGTGGATCCGATCCACCCTTTCGACCGCCACTGTCCTGGGTTAACTTTTCAACAAGTTAAATTAGCAATGAAACTTTGGTGTAGTAGTAAGTTCCTCTAAATGGACTCCGGGTGGATCCACCCATTAGTCCGCCACTGCCCTGGGTTAACTTTTCAACAAGTTAAATTAGCAATGAAACTTTGGTGTAGTAGTAAGTTCCTCTAAATGGACTCCGGGTGGATCCACCCATTAGTCTGCCACTGCCCTGGGTTAACTTTTCAACAAGTTAAATTAGCAATGAAACCTTGGTGTAGTAGTTAAGTTCCTCTAAATGGACTCCGGGTGGATTCGATCCACCCTTTAGACCGCCACTGTCCTGGGTTAACTTTTCAACAAGTTAAATTAGCAATGAAACCTTGGTGTAGTAGTTAAGTTCCTCTAAATGGACTCCGGGTGGATCCGATCCACCCTTTAGACCGCCACTGTCCTGGGTTAACTTTTCAACAAGTTAAATTAGCAATGAAATCTTGGTGTAGTAGTTAGGTTCCTCTAAATGGACTCCGGGAGGATCCACCCATTAGTCCGCCACTGCCCTGGGTTAACTTTTCAACAAGTTAAATTAGCAATGAAATCGTGGTGTAGTAGTTAGGTTCCTCTAAATGGACTCCGGGAGGTTCCACCCATTAGTCCGCCACTGCCCTGGGTTAACTTTTCAACAAGTTAAATTAGCAATGAAATCGTGGTGTAGTAGTTAGGTTCCTCTAAATGGACTCCGGGAGGTTCCACCCATTAGTCCGCCACTGCCCTGGGTTAACTTTTCAACAAGCTAAATTAGCAATGAAACTTTGGTGTAGTAGTAAGTTCCTCTAAATGGACTACGGGTGGATCCACCCATTAGTCCGCCATCCCTGGGTTAACTTTTCAACAAGTTAAATTAGCAATGAAATCTTGGTGTAGTAGTTAGGTTCCTCTAAATGGACTCCGGGAGGATCCACCCATTAGTCCGCCACTGCCCTGGGTTAACTTTTCAACAAGTTAAATTAGCAATGAAATCTTGGTGTAGTAGTTAGGTTCCTCTAAATGGACTCCGGGAGGATCCACCCATTAGTCCGCCACTGCCCTGGGTTAACTTTTCAACAAGTTAAATTAGCAATGAAATCATGGTGTAGTAGTTAGGTTCCTCTAAATGGACTCCGGGAGGATCCACCCATTAGTCCGCCACTGCCCTGGTTTAACTTTTCAACAAGTTAAGTTAGCAATGAAATCGTGGTGTAGTAGTTAGGTTCCTCTAAATGGACTCCGGGAGGTTCCACCCATTAGTCCGCCACTGCCCTGGGTTAACTTTTCAACAAGTTAAATTGGCAATGAAACTTTGGTGTAGTAGTAAGTTCCTCTAAATGGACTACGGGTGGATCCACCCATTAGTCCGCCACTGCCCTGGGTTAACTTTTCAACAAGTTAAATTAGCAATGAAACTTTGGTGTAGTAGTAAGTTCCTCTAAATGGACTCCGGGAGGATCCACCCATTAGTCCGCCACTGCCCTGGGTTAACTTTTCAACAAGTTAAATTAGCAATGAAATCTTGGTGTAGTAGTTAGGTTCCTCTAAATGGACTCCGGGAGGATCCACCCATTAGTCCGCCACTGCCCTGGGTTAACTTTTCAACAAGTTAAATTAGCAATGAAATCTTGGTGTAGTAGTTAGGTTCCTCTAAATGGACTCCGGGAGGATCCACCCATTAGTCCGCCACTGCCCTGGGTTAACTTTTCAACAAGTTAAATTAGCTATGAAATCTTGGTGTAGTAGTTAGGTTCCTCTAAATGGACTCCGGGAGGATCCACCCATTAGTCCGCCACTGCCCTGGGTTAACTTTTCAACAAGTTAAATTAGCAATGAAATCTTGGTGTAGTAGTTAGGTTCCTCTAAATGGACTCCGGGAGGATCCACCCATTAGTCCGCCACTGCCCTGGTTTAACTTTTCAACAAGTTAAATTAGCAATGAAATCTTGTTGTAGTAGTTAGGTTCCTCTAAATGGACTCCGGGAGGTTCCACCCATTAGTCCGCCACTGCCCTGGGTTAACTTTTCAACAAGTTAAATTAGCAATGAAATCTTGGTGTAGTAGTTAAGTTCCTCTAAATGGACTCCGGGTGGATCCACCCATTAGTCCGCCACTGCCCTGGGTTAACTTTTCAACAAGTTAAATTAGCAATGAAACTTTGGTGTAGTAGTAAGTTCCTCTAAATGGACTACGGGTGGATCCACCCATTAGTCCGCCACTGCCCTGGGTTAACTTTTCAACAAGTTAAATTAGCAATGAAACCTTGGTGTAGTAGTTAAGTTCCTCTAAATGGACTCCGGGTGGATCCACCCATTAGTCCGCCACTGCCCTGGGTTAACTTTTCAACAAGTTAAATTAGCAATGAAACCTTGGTGTAGTAATTAAGTTCCTCTAAATGGACTCCGGGTGGATCTACCCATTAGAGCGCCACTGCCCTGTTCAACTTTGCACCGAGTTAAATTACCATTGAGACTTTGGTATAGTAGTTAAGTTCCTTTAAATGGGCCTTTGTTCAGTCGTTTCAGAGTTGGAACTGTAATGCTTATCGACAAGTGAGCATTATTGTGAAATTTTATAAAATTTTAATTGAGATTTTTGAACTTTTGATTTAGGTTACTAACATTTCTTTTTTTCTGATTTTTGTTTTATTTTAGCTTGGATGAATCCTGGATGAAAATTAGAAAGAAAATTGTCAATAGAAATAAAATCTTACCAATAATTATTATATTGTAAAAAATAAATATATTGCAGACAGAATTGTTCAACTTGTTATCGTCATCTTCCCTGTTATTTGATTTTTCAAAACCAAGAAGTCTCTAGTTCAGTAACTAAAGGAAAAAGTCCTCATATGATTTTAGTTTCAATCGATATCTTGAGATGGCAGTGCTCTTCAAGCTGGAGCCTTCAACATTAAGAAATCTGAATTAGGTCAAAGACTTCTAACTACCAACATCAAAATGAGACTAAACTGTATTCAAGTAGTTCAGTGGAGATGGACAAGTGGAATTTAACATCGTCAATTATATTAGTTTATGTCATTTAAAAGGTATTAGTTGTGTAGTAAAGTCTTTTGAATGTGTGAACAAGAAGCAAGTTATGAGGACGAACTAACTGAAACTGACTATAAAATGGATGTCGTAGTCCGGCCAATCTCCGGCAGACTGGGTGAGGAGCTGACAGGAGCTCCTATCATTGTTTGTCCCCAAAGAGGAAGTTATGAGGACGAACTAACTTTTTTTTTTTTTTAATTACGCCATAGCATTAGGCTTCCGCCATCAGCTTTCTTGCAGCCCAATACAAAACATGTTCCGGTAAACCTCTGCTGCTGGCTAGAGCAGGGCAAGTTTTAAGGTGTTTTCTGTCCATTTCTTCCCGGGTGTCGCACAGTGGGCAAAAAGGCTCCGCCGCTACACCTATACGGTGAAGAAGTTTTTGTAGGTATTCGTGGCCCGTTGTCAATCGAAATTCTGCCACTGATTGGTATCTTGGTAGGTTTTTTGGGGGCTTGTCTTTCTTTTGTACAAGATTTTCCCATGCTTTCCCAGCAGCCTCGTTCCTGTGGGCTGCCCCGCACTTGGCTTGAAAGAATTCTTTGGTTTGCCTCTTACAGTCACTTAGGGTCATGGGTTTGTCAGGTTGTAGCATACCAACTCCCTCTCTGGCGAGCCTATCTGCTTCCTCATTGCCATGGACATCAGCATGACCTGGGATCTATTGTAACACTATCGTGCAGCCGGCGTGGATGAGATTGCTTATGATGTTCTTGCATTGTAGAATTTCCAAATCCTCGCCACGCTCATAGCTAGCAATCGACGATATTGCAGCCTGGGAGTCAACGAAAACGACGACTTTCCTATTTTCCCATCGCATTTCTGTTATTTTTCTAAAAGCCAGGAGAATGGCATGCACTTCCCCACTAAAATTCGTTGCTAACTTTCCTACAGGCGCGGAAAGAACGAAAAATTTGGAGTATACGCCGGCTCCAGCATTAAATTTCGCCTGCGATGCCGAACCATCTGTATAAATGTGAGCCTACTCTTCCTCGGGATACCAAGTAGCTATGGTTTCCAGTGCCGTTGCCTTGAGCTCTGTTGTGGGAGATTCCTCCTTACTGACTGCTCTTATGAGGTGCAGTCGAGCGGTGGCTATATCTGTTGCCTGCATATCGGCTAGTTTCGGGAAGCTCTGCCTGTTCTCTAGGTTTAGGTTAAATCATCCGCATAGAGCAGGGCATTGACTCCTGGTATACTCTCAATTATGCTGACTACGTCATCTATGAAGAGGTTGAATAAGAAGGGACTCAGCACCGAGCCTTGCGGCAGCCCATGTTTTGTCTGCTTGTACCAAGAGGTTGCGTTCTGGTATCTTACCCTAATATATCTCTGCGCGAGGAACGATGCGATAGTGTACAGTAACCGCCCACTCACCCCAAGTTTTTCAAGTTTGTTTATTAGTTTCTTCCTCCATACCCGATCGAAAGCTGTTTTGAAATCTACAAACACGGCCAAGGTGCTCTGCTTTCTATGGAATCCATCCTTGATGTGTTGTGACAGCCTGGCCGCCTGTTCTGCTGTGTTTCGGTGCTGTCGGAAACCTGCTTGGTTATCAGAGAGCAGGTGTTGACTTTCTACGAACACCATGAGCCTATTTAGAACAATCTTTTCATATATTTTTGAGAAGACACTAGTGAGTGATATTGGTCTGAAGTTACCAGGGGCATCAGCACTCTTAGCTTTCTTCAGAATAGGTATGACTTCGGCTTTCCGCCACTCGTCAGGGAAATGCTTCTTCCATACCAAGTTAATAAACTTAAGAATTACTATCCTTGCTTCCGTACCTAAATTCACTATCATCTCTGGGAGGATTCCATCCGGGCCAGCGGCCTTGCCTAGTTTTGTGTGTGCCAATGCACTGGTCATCTCTGCCAAGGTGATTTCGCTGTAGAACAGATTGTATTCCGTTTCAGAAATGCATGTGTCGTAGCGAATCGGCTTTCCTATTCTTGACCTAGTTTTGAAGTTACTCGTTTTTGCATAGTGCTTACAGAAAATTTTGGCTATTTCTCTTGCCGTGTTATAGGACTTCCCTTCCACGAGTATAGGGTTATTTCTAATTTCGTTATTCTTTTTTTAATTTGGAGAGGAATCTGTGAGCTTCGACACAGTTTTTTCTGAAATCAAGCTTCTCTAAGAACGTACGGAAAGATTGTCTCTTTGCTTGTATTATTTCTCTTTTAAACACTGCCGTAGTTCTTTTCAGATTTACCAGATTTTCAGCGTTATTAGTTGATTCTAAGCGTGTGCGAGCTGCGTCTCTCTCTTCTTTCATTTTCTGGAGTGTGTCATTCCAAAAAGGCCTATGTTTCTTAACGTTACCTCTGGGAATCGCTTGCCGCGCACATTTAACAATACTGTCCTTCAGTTTTTTATATGTTTTATCAACATCATGACAGAAAAGATTTTCTAGAATTGAGGCGTTTGTTACATTCCTATACGTTTCCCAATTTGCTTTCTTCATATTCCATTTGGCTCTTTGGGGTGCGTTCTGCACATGTGGGCTATGCTGTAATGACACTAACATTAGCTTGTGACCAAAACCTCCAGGTGGATTCCATTTTATCAGCAGCAGCTCCTGCTTCGACAATTCCGAAGACATCTATGTCATGTAATAAAACAAATTGCTTCAGCTCGCTGAATTTGTCATGAGTTAAACCACCCCCATTCCAGAAAACCATCCGAAGACGTCCCGGGCGGGCTTTGTCCTGGCACTGATAAGGGCCATTTTGATTTCTGTTTCTTGTTCGCCGATTCATTCTTGGGCTGCTGGCGAAAGTGTAGATCGTTTAGACAGTATATGAGATCTCTATTCTCACACTCTCTGCGTCCAGGGGGCACGACGAGGACGCGATCTACTCCACCCCCCGGACGAACTAACTGAAACTGACTATAAATGGACGTCGTAGCCCGGCCAATCTCCGGCAGACTGGGTGAGGAGCTGACAGGAGCTCCTATCATTGTTTGTCCCCAAAGAGGAAGTTATGAGGACGAACTAACTGAAACTGACTTTATAGTCCATTTTTTAATGGACGTCGTAGCCCGGCCAATCTCCGGCAGCCTGGTTGAAGAGCTGACAGGAGCTCCTATCGTTGTTTGTCCCCAAAGAGGAAGTGCTCAAGTCATTGAGTAGCCTAACTTCAAATTACCTTCCCGGAACGAAAGTTATGTTATCATGACGAAATTCAAAATTTATTTTTGTATTTTTTCATGTTTTATGACGGCTTTGGGATCGAAATGGTCCATTTCTGGAAAATGTCTGTATAACTTCTAAGATGAGAAACGCTGATATATTGTGGAAACTTGTAATAAATATTGTCTGTTCCACAATTTTGTAAAAAAGACTAAAAAGAAGTATATTTTATTTCTCATAAAAATAAAAGATGTTGTCTTCCCACTGTTTTATTTTAGACCAGAACCGGTTTTCGACCCAACAGCGTCATCATCAGTGGTTCATCTATCATAGAATAACAATATATACAAATAATAAAAAGTATAAATAACTCTTAAAGCATCAGGGTACAGAGTAAGAAGATAAAACTTATAAAATTAACTTACCCCACCCACACAGCACAGCGGTTAGAAGACAACTGGCATAGCTCTAAGGGGTAGGGATAGCCAGGTTCGCTCGTGAGTGAAGCGGTTTGGAAGGTACGCAACGCTTTATGCTGTAGTGATTTATATTTCTGAAGAGGCTCTTCAAATAAGTCTCTTGAAGTTTTGGTACAAAAATCAGATCATTAGCTCTTATGTTCAATTAGAAGAAATAAGAATTTGGAAAAATATTTGGCTCGAAGGAACTTTAAAAGTTATTAATATAAAAAAAAATATGAATAAACAAAAGGTAGGAATGAGGACATCTACCATCGCTACCTACTGATATCGCTTCATTCGGCTGTGCAAAGTATTATTACTTTTAGTATTTTTAATTTCACTTAGATGTAACAATTACAAATGAAATAAACTTATTCATCAAATATTATCGATTCCACAAAAATGTTATATATACAATACCGGTTTCGGGATTACGGCATTATCATCGCTTGCTTCAGCTCCAACATGAATAGGCGCAGGATTTTAGCGGACGAACTGCGGCGACTAGTGTCATTGGAGAGCATCGATGTCTTAACCCTACAGGAACCCTACTGCGTTAGAGGTAGCGTGGCAGGCCTTGGTACAAGCCACAGAACTATTACTGGCGTACGGAACGATGAACGGCCAATGGCAGCAACCGTGGTGACCGACCCCCAAGTGGACGTGATGGCTCACCACCACCTGTCCATTAGCCATATAGTTGTTGCCTTTATCAGACACGCCAACGCCAGCTGCTATGTTATCAGCGGATATTTCCCTCCGTCTGAGGGCATAGAACGACAGCTGGGTCACCTGGATCTAGTATTGGATGCCACCCTTGGACGCAATGTCATATTCCTCGCCGATGTCAACTCCTGTCTGTCTCGTGGGGGTCGGTTTGCACCGACCGCGGGACAGGCTACAGGAGTTGATTGCCCGCCATGACCTGTGTATAGTGAATGAGCCGCTCTCACCGCCTACATTCCACAGCCCCAGAAGACAGTCTCACATTAACGTCACGCTGGTATCAAGTGGTCTATTCAGGCTGTGGGCTGGGTGTACGAGATGTCACGTCTAGCGACCATAGTGTACTAGAGGTCCTGCTCTTTGACAGCCGCCTCCTCGCAGTCAGGCCTTGAGATCCCCGCTTCGCCACACGCAGAGCCATATCTGATGCCGCCTACTCCTATGACGAGGAATGGGAAGGTCTCAGGAGCTCTGACCCGGTTGACCAGATTGAGGATGAGGTCGGTAACCTCATTAGTACTTCTCCAAGAAGGTCAACCGGCTTAAGAAGGTACCCTGTTGGAGTAATGACCTGATGAAGAAATCAGTAGGAACCCATGGGGAATACCTTTCCGCATCGTCACAGGGAGGCTCAGACCGGTCCTGGGGCCGCCATCAGGGGCGGAGATTTGCAAGCCATGTCCCTGGATGTTACTGAATGAGGTCTTTCCGGAAGACGACCCGGCTCAGGATTCTTCCAGGCAACGAGCCACAGGGAGCATTGCCCGTACTCTGCCGGATACGGAAGACGCACCTGATTGAGATGAGATCGATTTGCTCTTGGTAGTTGAGAAGTAGAAGCGGAGGGGCGGCGCCCCTGGGAGCGATCTCATAGACGCAAGTACATGCCTTCGCATCCCATAGACAATACGGTTCCTTGGGGGGCAGATCCGCCGAAGACGCATTGAAAATGCTGAGATCGGACATGGTAGAACGCAGAGGTATATATGCTCTCTGCGTCTTTTTCGATATTATATAATGCCATCCTTACGCTATGGGACTGCCTAGGAATCTATTTGCGCTTATCTCTAGCTTCCTTAGCAATCGATCTGCCGCCATAAGCCAGCTCTTGGCGGAAGAAGAAAAAAACAGTATAAGACGGGCTGGGGACATCCACCGATTGTTGCAGAGTGGCCGACAGGTGGCTGACCCCAAACCTTCACAGCCTCAATTGGTTATCACAAAGTCTATAAACCTGATCTTCCTTGATCCCGAGCTTTCTTCACGCACAACAGGATGATGTTGTCCAACACCATGGGGCACCCAAAAAAGACGAAGAAGAAAAAAAGGTAGGGTATGTATAAAGGTTTTATATAATACCTAATATACTCCCTGGGAATGTGTTTGGGCTGATTTCCAGCTTCCTCAGCGATCGATTTGGGACTACGAGTCAGCTATATGCTAGCACTACAGTAGACGTCACTAGAGGCTGTCCTCAAGGCTCGGTCCTCGGACCGATACTTTGGGCCATACTCTTTGACGGACTGCTCCGTGATCTCGAGGGCCGTGAATACAAGGCAATTGCCTACATCGACGACCTCGTGGTTACGGTGTACGCTGATAGTGGAGCTGCTCTAACCCTTCGCGCTCAAACTGTCATAGACGATATTGACAACTGGTGCTGCGCTAATAAACTGGCTCTCTCAACTAGCAAAACCTCGGCTTTGCTGATGAGAGGGAGAACCTGCCTAGCCCGAGCGACGTGGCGTCTCGGGTACTCTGCGTATAGAATCATCTACACTGGAGTATTCGAGGCTGTAGCAAGTTACACTGCTGCTAAGTGGTGGCATAGTCCTTCGAAGCGGCGAAGCGTGATCCTTGTGCAAGCCCAGAGATCAGCTCTTTTAAGTGTTACAAAGGCCTATCGTACTGTCTCTATGGCTGCGCTACAGGTGCTGGCTGGAGCTCCGAGGAGATTTGATCTTGGACGGGGCTGTCGCCTCTTACTGTTGTAGACGCAATTTGGCTTTAGGAGCAGATATAGATGAGCCCCTCTATCCCTAGAGGAACAGATGCGCGGACAGTCCAGACTAGAAGGTTGCAAGGACATTGTCCAAGAATGGATTGTGGAGAAATGGCAACAGCGGTGGTCACGATCAACGGATGACCGAACGACCTTTGCATATTTCCCGGAACTTCAGATACGTCTCCAGATACTGTCAGGTCACCGAGATTTCAACTCCAAGCTATTCTTCTTTAAAATGAAAAACAACCGAATAGTTCTAGTCGAGACTGCAGAACATGTGGTCCTCGAATGTCCTGGGTCTGGGACTCGACCTATGGCAGCTAGTGACGGAAACCGGCTACTCAGTGTTCAGCCGAATTGTCGCTTCCTGGCGGAGAAAGCACTATGACCCTGCAGTCATCCGTGACGCCCCAACATACTACAGCCATCAAACGCCCTACATTTATCCCGAGCTCTCTCGACGCGCCAAGAAAATTAAGGTGGGATGGGAGTGACCGCTCTCCGTTGCAGATGGTCGGCAGAGGCCGTTCCTAGCCTACCGCAGCAACAGGAAATGTTTGATTTTGAACGACAAATGAAATTGTTAGGCCCTACTTCCTCAACGATTTGGCGATGGGTTTCGTGGCCTCCACCGAAAGTCAGCCACTAAAAAAAATGTATATCAAAAAGATTTAGTTTTATTTATGTCATAAAAGGTTCCACGAAATGTCCACGTTTCTCAACTTGGGAATTGTGAAATATATCCCATAAGCACCATAGAATCGACCTAGTACTGTATAAAAATAAATAGATTTCTCTGTTCAAGAGCTATGTGGGAACAATGTACACGCCAGACACATTACCTACCTCTTTTGGTGGGGGGCTAATTGAAGAAGAGTTATGTGGGAACGTACAGCAGACCAATGTACACGTCAGACACATTGCCTCTATTGGTGGGGGGCTAATTGAAGAAGAGTTATGTGCGAACGTACAGCAGACCAATGTACACGTCACACAATTGCCTCTTTTGGTGGGGGCCTAATTGAAGAAAAGTTATGTGTGAAGGAACAGCAGACCAATGTCCACGTCAAACACATTACTTCTTTTGGTGGGGGGCTAATTGAAGAAGAGTTATTTGGGAACGTATAGCGGACCAATGTACACGTCAGACACATTACCTCTTTTGGTGGGGGGCTAATTGAAGAAGAGTTATGTGTGAAGGAACATCAGACCAATGCACACGTCAGACACATTACCTCTTTTGGTGGGGGGCTAATTGAAGAAGAGTTATGTGGGAACGTATAGCAGACCAATGCACACGTCAGACACATTGCCTCTTTTGGTGGGGGGCTAATTGGAGAAGAGTTATGTGTGAAGGAACATCAGACCAATGTACACGTCAGACACATTACCTCTATTGGTGGGGGGCTAATTGAAGAAGAGTTATGTGCGAACGTACAGCAGACCAATGTACACGTCAGACACATTGCCTCTTTTGGTGGGGGCCTAATTGAAGAAAAGTTATGTGTGAAGGAACAGCAGACCAATGTACACGTCAAACACATTACCTCTTTTGGTGGGGGGCTAATTGAAGAAGAGTTATTTGGGAACGTATAGCAGACCATAGTACACGTCAGACACATTACCTCTTTTGGTGGGGGGCTAATTGAAGAAGAGTTATGTGGGAACGTATAGCAGACCAATGCACACGTCAGACACATTACCTCTTTTGGTCAAGGGATAGTTGAAGAAGACTTATGTGGGAACGTACAGCAGCCCAATGTAAACTTCAGACACATTACCTCTTTTGGTTTGGGGTTAATGGAAGAAGAGTTAGGTGGGAACGTACAGCAGACCAATGTATACGTCAGACACATTACCTCTTTTGGTTTGGGGCTAGTTGAAGAGATGTAATATAGAGGGGATGCGCGTCGCGTTTTTAATAAAAAAAAATGATATTTGAATTTACTTTTGAATCTAAAGTGCGGAGATTTTCTCAAAAATGCTTTGTCTTTACTAATTTCAAATGTCCAAAGGATGCCAGCTCTATTATGTAATAGAACGATCATTTAAATTTACTGATTTTAGATATATATAAATTGGATTTCTATAGTCCAAAGGCGAAGGATTCGTCAGCGAAAAGAGTTTTGAAAAACCAAATTCTTAAATCAATATTGACTTGCGATGGCATGGGAAACAAACTACTGACAAATTAGCAACTCATATTTAAAAATGAATATATTTACAATACTAAAAAAAATTAATACTTAAAATAAAAATTATAATATATAATATAAACCTTATTGATAATGGTGTATGGATGCTGGGGTTGGAGGCTAATCGGATGGTGAGGGCTGGACGGCTCTGCGAGGGTTTAAGAGTGGAAGAACAGACTAGCGGCTGAGTTCCTCCTGAACTTCTGGGGTTGGATGATGAGGGCTGGAGCTTCCCTCGAGGGCTACTGGATCAGAACTGCGGACTTCGCCTGGTGGATCTCGGCTGACGACTGGATCTCCAGACTTCCACTGATCCAGAAAAGTGAAGTGTCCACTTCCACCTCTAGACCTCAACTGTAACTGAATGTCTTCCACTCCTCACTTGGAACTCATGCACTTCCCGAGGCTTGCATCTTCCCCCACTACTTCTCCTCCACGGCCATTTTGCCTCTGTCCACTTTAATTTGGACATTCCAGATAGTTTTAATATGCCCCTATTTGCCCTTGTCATCTTTATGTTGGCAGTTTAATATACCACTAACAGCGGGCTTCGAGCTCTAATCTGGTAACTATCTTCATACTGTCATTCTTCTGTCAACTGGATGGGTTGTAAATGGCTATATGAATACTCACAGGTAACTGGTGTTGCCTTCTTTTATTGCACCTGTCAGCTTATTTTTTAGGCCATAACTTGAAGAAGGCAAAATATGGATACCTGTGTGGTACCTCTCTCCTTTATCCTTGCTACCTGTCTCTAGCCTCAAAAATTCTTGTTCCTTTCTCCATAATATACATATTATTTATTTTACATATTTTAAATTATAATACATTTGGCCTATGCAACTATTGACTACATTACAGAAGAGTTACGTGGGAACGTACAGCAGACCAATGTATACGTCAGACACAATACCTCTTTTGGTGAGGGGCTAATTGAAGAAGAGTTATGTGGGAACGTACAGCAGACCAATGTATACGTCAGAAACAATACCTCTTTTGGTGGGGGGCTAATTGAAGAAGAGTCATGTGTGAAGGAACAGCAGACCAATGTATACGTCTGACACAATACCTCTTTTGGTGAGGGGCTAATTGAAGAAGAGTTATGTGGGAACGTACAGCAGACCAATGTATACGTGAGAAACAATACCTCTTTTGGTGGGGGGCTAATTGAAGAAGAGTCATGTGTGAAGGAACAGCAGACCAATGTATACGTCAGACACATTACCTCTTTTTGTGGGGGGCTAATTGAAGAAGAGTTATGTGTGAAGGAACAGCAGACCAATGTATACGTCAGACACAATACCTCTTTTGGTGGGGGGCTAATTGAAGAAGAGTTAGGTGGGAACGTACAGCAGACCAATGTATACGTCAGAAACACCATCTTTTGGTGGGGGGCTAATTGAAGAAGAGTCATGTGTGAAGGAACAGCAGACCAATGTATACGTCAGACACAATACCTCTTTTGGTGGAGGGCTAATTGAAGAAGAGTTAGGTGGGAACGTACAGCAGACCAATGTATACGTCAGAAACAATACCTCTTTTGGTGGGGGGCTAATTGAAGAAGAGTCATGTGTGAAGGAACAGCAGACCAATGTATACCTCAGACACAATACCTCTTTTGGTGGGGGGCTAATTGAAGAAGAGTTATGTGTGAAGGAACAGCAGACCAATGTATACGTCAGACACAATACCTCTTTTGGTGGGGGGCTAATTGAAGAAGAGTTAGGTGGGAACGTACAGCAGACCAATGTATACGTCAGACACAATACCTCTTTTGGTGGGGGGCTAATTGAAGAAGAGTTAGGTGGGAATGTACAGCAGACCAATGTATACGTCAGACACAATACCTCTTTTGGTGAGGGGCTAATTGAAGAAGAGTTATGTGGGAACGTACAGCAGACCAATGTATACGTCAGAAACAATACCTCATTTGGTGGGGGGCTAATTGAAGAAGAGTCATGTGTGAAGGAACAGCAGACCAATGTATACGTCAGACACAATACCTCTTTTGGTGGGGGGCTAATTGAAGAAGAGTTATGTGTGAAGGAACAGCAGACCAATGTATACGTCAGACACAATACCTCTTTTGGTGGGGGGCTAATTGAAGAAGAGTTATGTGGGAACGTACAGCAGACCAATGTATACGTCAGACACATTACCTCTTTTGGTGGGGTTCTAATTGAAGAAGAGTTATGTGTGAAGGAACAGCAGACCAATGTATACGTCAGACAAAAAACCTCTTTAGTGGGGGGCTAATTGAAGAAGAGTCATGTGTGAAGGAACAGCAAACCATTGTACATGTCAGACACATTAATTCTTTTGTTGGGGGGCTAATTGAAGAAGAGTTATGTGTGAAGGAAGAGCAGACCAATGTACACGTCAGACACATTACCTCTTTTGGTGGGGGGCTAATTGAAGAAGAGTTATGTGGGAACGTACAGCAGACCAATGTATACGTCAGACACATTACCTCTTTAAGTAGGGGGGCTAATTTAAGAAGAGTTATGTGAGAAGGAACAGCAGACCAATGTACACGTTAGACACATTACCATATTTGGTGGGGGACTAATTGAGGAAGAGTTATGTGGGAACGTACAGCAGACCAATGTATACGTCAGACACATTACCTCTTTGGAGGGGGACTAATTGAAGAAGAGTCATGTGTGAAGGAACAGCAGACCAATGTACACGTCGGACACATTACGTCTTTTGGTGGGGGGCTAATTGAAGAAGAGTTATGTGGGAACGTATAGCAGACCAATGTACACGTCAGACACATTACCTCTTTTGGTGGGGTTCTAAATGAAGTAGAGTTATGTGGGAACGTACAGCAGACCAATGTATACGTCAGAAACAATACCTCTTTTGGTGGGGGGCTAATTGAAGAAGAGTCATGTGTGAAGGAACAGCAGACCAATGTACACGTTAGACCATTACCATATTTGGTGGGGGACTAATTGAGGAAGAGTTATGTGGGAACGTACAGCAGACCAATGTATATGTCAGACACATAACCTCTTTAAGTAGGGGGGCTAATTTAAGAAGAGTTATGTGAGAAGGAACAGCAGACCAATGTACACGTTAGACACATTACCATATTTGGTGGGGGACTAATTGAGGAAGAGTTATGTGGGAACGTACAGCAGACCAATGCACACGTCAGACACATTACCTCTTTTGGTGGGGGCTAATTGAAGAAGAGTTTTGTGGGAACGTACAGCAGGCCAATGTACACTTCAGACACATTGCCTCTTTTCGTGGGGGGCTAATTGAAGAAGAGTTATGTGGGAACGTACAGCAGACCAATGTATACGTCAGACACATTACCTCTTTTGGTGGGGTTCTAATTGCAGAAAAGTTATGTGTGAAGGAACAGCAGACCAATGTAAACGTCAGACACATTACCTCTTTGGAGGGGGACTAATTGAAGAAGAGTCATGTGTGAAGGAACAGCAGACCAATGTACACGTCAGACACATTACGTCTTTTGGTGGGGGGCTAATTGAAGAAGAGTTATGTGGGAACGTATAGCAGACCAATGTATACGTCAGACACAATACCTCTTTTGGTGGGGGGCTAATTGAAGAAGAGTTAGGTGGGAACGTACAGCAGACCAATGTATACGTCAGAAACAATACCTCTTTTGGTGGGGGGCTAATTGAAGAAGAGTCATGTGTGAAGGAACAGCAGACCAATGTATACCTCAGACACAATACCTCTCTTGGTGGGGGGCTAATTGAAGAAGAGTTATGTGTGAAGGAACAGCAGACCAATGTATACGTCAGACACAATACCTCTTTTGGTGGGAGGCTAATTGAAGAAGAGTTAGGTGGGAACGTACAGCAGACCAATGTATACGTCAGACACAATACCTCTTTTGGTGGGGGGCTAATTGAAGAAGAGTTAGGTGGGAATGTACAGCAGACCAATGTATACGTCAGACACAAAACCTCTTTTGGTGAGGGGCTAATTGAAGAAGAGTTATGTGGGAACGTACAGCAGACCAATGTATACGTCAGACACATTGCCTCTTTTCGTGGGGGGCTAATTGAAGAAGAGTTATGTGGGAACGTACAGCAGACCAATGTATACGTCAGACACATTACCTCTTTTGGTGGGGTTCTAATTGAAGAAGAGTCATGTGTGAAGGAACAGCAAACCATTGTACACGTCAGACACATTAACTCTTTTGGTGGGGGGCTAATTGAAGAAGAGTTATGTGTGAAGGAAGAGCAGACCAATGTACACGTCAGACACATTACCTCTTTTGGTGGGGGGCTAATTGAAGAAGAGTTATGTGGGAACGTACAGCAGACCAATGTATACGTCAGACACATTACCTCTTTAAGTAGGGGGGCTAATTTAAGAAGAGTTATGTGAGAAGGAACAGCCGACCAATGTACACGTTAGACACATTACCATATTTGGTGGGGGACTAATTGAGGAAGAGTTATGTGGGAACGTACAGCAGACCAATGCACACGTCAGACACATTACCTCTTTTGGTGGGGGCTAATTGAAGAAGAGTTTTGTGGGAACGTACAGCAGGCCAATGTACACTTCAGACACATTGCCTCTTTTCGTGGGGGGCTAATTGAAGAAGAGTTATGTGGGAACGTACAGCAGACCAATGTATACGTCAGACACATTACCTCTTTTGGTGGGGTTCTAATTGAAGAAAAGTTATGTGTGAAGGAACAGCAGACCAATGTATACGTCAGACACATTACCTCTTTGGAGGGGGACTAATTGAAGAAGAGTCATGTGTGAAGGAACAGCAGACCAATGTACACGTCAGACACATTACGTCTTTTGGTGGGGGGCTAATTGAAGAAGAGTTATGTGGGAACGTATAGCAGACCAATGTACACGTCAGACACATTACCTCTTTTGGTGGGGTTCTAAATGAAGTAGAGTTATGTGTGAAGGAACAGAAGACCAATGTATACGTCAGACACATTACCTCTTTGGAGGGGGACTAATTGAAGAAGAGTCATGTGTGAAGGAACAGCAGACCAATGTACACGTCAGACACATTACGTCTTTTGGTGGGGGGCTAATTGAAGAAGAGTTATGTGGGAACGTATAGCAGACCAATGTACACGTCAGACACATTACCTCTTTTGGTGGGGTTCTAAATGAAGTAGAGTTATGTGTGAAGGAACAGAAGACCAATGTATACGTCAGACACAATACCTCTTTGGTGGGGGCTTAATTGAAGAAGTGTCATGTGTGAAGGAACAGCAGACCAATGTACACGTCAGACACAATACCTCTTTAAGTGGGGGGCTAATTGAGGAAGAGTTATGTGTGAAGGAAGAGCAGACCAATGTACACTTCAGACACATTACCTCTTATGGTTGGGGGCTAGTTGAAGAAGAGTTATGTGGGAACGTACAGCAGACCAATGTACACGTCAAACACATTACCTCTTTTGGTGGGGGGCTAATTGAAGAAGAGTTATGTGTGAAGGAACAGCAGACCAATGTACACGTCAGACACATAACCTCTTTTGGTGGGGTGCTAATTGAAGAAGAGTTATGTGGGAACGTATAGCAGACCAATGTACACGTCAGACACATTACCTCTTTTGGTGGGGGGCTAATTGAAGAAGAGTTATGTGTGAAGGAACAACAGACCAATGTACACGTCAGACACAATACCTCTTTTGGTGGGGGGCTAATTGAAGAAGAGTTATGTGTGAAGGAACAGCAGACCAATGTACACGTCAGACACTATACCGCGTTTGGTGGGGGGCTAATTGAAGAAGAGTTATGTGGGAACGTATAGCAGACCAATGTACACGTCAGACACATTACCTCTTTTGGTGGGGGGCTAATTGAAGAAGAGTTATGTGTGAAGAAACAGCAGACCAATGTATACGTCAGACACAATACCTCTTTTGGTGGGGTTCTAATTGAAGAAGAGTTATGTGTGAAAGAACAGCAGACCAGTGTATACGTCAGACCCATTACCTCTTTGGAGGGGGACTAATTGAAGAAGAGTCATGTGTGAAGGAACAGCAGACCAATGTACACGTCAGACACAATACCTCTTTTGGTGGGGGGCTAATTGAAGAAGAGTTAGGTGGGAACGTACAGCAGACCAATGTATACGTCAGAAACAATACCTCTTTTGGTGGGGGGCTAATTGAAGAAGAGTCATGTGTGAAGGAACAGCAGACCAATGTATACCTCAGACACAATACCTCTCTTGGTGGGGGGCTAATTGAAGAAGAGTTATGTGTGAAGGAACAGCAGACCAATGTATACGTCAGACACAATACCTCTTTTGGTGGGGGGCTAATTGAAGAAGAGTTAGGTGGGAACGTACAGCAGACCAATGTATACGTCAGACACAATACCTCTTTTGGTGGGGGGCTAATTGAAGAAGAGTTAGGTGGGAATGTACAGCAGACCAATGTATACGTCAGACACAATACCTCTTTTGGTGAGGGGCTAATTGAAGAAGAGTTTTGTGGGAACGTACAGCAGGCCAATGTACACTTCAGACACATTGCCTCTTTTCGTGGGGGGCTAATTGAAGAAGAGTTATGTGGGAACGTACAGCAGACCAATGTATACGTCAGACACATTACCTCTTTTGGTGGGGTTCTAATTGAAGAAAAGTTATGTGTGAAGGAACAGCAGACCAATGTATACGTCAGACACATTACCTCTTTGGAGGGGGACTAATTGAAGAAGAGTCATGTGTGAAGGAACAGCAGACCAATGTACACGTCAGACACATTACGTCTTTTGGTGGGGGGCTAATTGAAGAAGAGTTATGTGGGAACGTATAGCAGACCAATGTACACGTCAGACACATTACCTCTTTTGGTGGGGTTCTAAATGAAGTAGAGTTATGTGTGAAGGAACAGAAGACCAATGTATACGTCAGACACATTACCTCTTTGGAGGGGGACTAATTGAAGAAGAGTCATGTGTGAAGGAACAGCAGACCAATGTACACGTCAGACACATTACGTCTTTTGGTGGGGGGCTAATTGAAGAAGAGTTATGTGGGAACGTATAGCAGACCAATGTACACGTCAGACACATTACCTCTTTTGGTGGGGTTCTAAATGAAGTAGAGTTATGTGTGAAGGAACAGAAGACCAATGTATACGTCAGACACAATACCTCTTTGGTGGGGGCTTAATTGAAGAAGTGTCATGTGTGAAGGAACAGCAGACCAATGTACACGTCAGACACAATACCTCTTTAAGTGGGGGGCTAATTGAGGAAGAGTTATGTGTGAAGGAAGAGCAGACCAATGTACACTTCAGACACATTACCTCTTATGGTTGGGGGCTAGTTGAAGAAGAGTTATGTGGGAACGTACAGCAGACCAATGTACACGTCAAACACATTACCTCTTTTGGTGGGGGGCTAATTGAAGAAGAGTTATGTGTGAAGGAACAGCAGACCAATGTACACGTCAGACACATAACCTCTTTTGGTGGGGTGCTAATTGAAGAAGAGTTATGTGGGAACGTATAGCAGACCAATGTACACGTCAGACACATTACCTCTTTTGGTGGGGGGCTAATTGAAGAAGAGTTATGTGGGAACGTACAGCAGACCAATGTATACGTCAGACACATTACCTCTTTTGGTGGGGTTCTAATTGAAGAAAAGTTATGTGTGAAGGAACAGCAGACCAATGTATACGTCAGACACATTACCTCTTTGGAGGGGGACTAATTGAAGAAGAGTCATGTGTGAAGGAACAGCAGACCAATGTACACGTCAGACACATTACGTCTTTTGGTGGGGGGCTAATTGAAGAAGAGTTATGTGGGAACGTATAGCAGACCAATGTACACGTCAGACACATTACCTCTTTTGGTGGGGTTCTAAATGAAGTAGAGTTATGTGTGAAGGAACAGAAGACCAATGTATACGTCAGACACATTACCTCTTTGGAGGGGGACTAATTGAAGAAGAGTCATGTGTGAAGGAACAGCAGACCAATGTACACGTCAGACACATTACGTCTTTTGGTGGGGGGCTAATTGAAGAAGAGTTATGTGGGAACGTATAGCAGACCAATGTACACGTCAGACACATTACCTCTTTTGGTGGGGTTCTAAATGAAGTAGAGTTATGTGTGAAGGAACAGAAGACCAATGTATACGTCAGACACAATACCTCTTTGGTGGGGGCTTAATTGAAGAAGTGTCATGTGTGAAGGAACAGCAGACCAATGTACACGTCAGACACAATACCTCTTTAAGTGGGGGGCTAATTGAGGAAGAGTTATGTGTGAAGGAAGAGCAGACCAATGTACACTTCAGACACATTACCTCTTATGGTTGGGGGCTAGTTGAAGAAGAGTTATGTGGGAACGTACAGCAGACCAATGTACACGTCAAACACATTACCTCTTTTGGTGGGGGGCTAATTGAAGAAGAGTTATGTGTGAAGGAACAGCAGACCAATGTACACGTCAGACACATAACCTCTTTTGGTGGGGTGCTAATTGAAGAAGAGTTATGTGGGAACGTATAGCAGACCAATGTACACGTCAGACACATTACCTCTTTTGGTGGGGGGCTAATTGAAGAAGAGTTATGTGTGAAGGAACAACAGACCAATGTACACGTCAGACACAATACCTCTTTTGGTGGGGGGCTAATTGAAGAAGAGTTATGTGTGAAGGAACAGCAGACCAATGTACACGTCAGACACTATACCGCGTTTGGTGGGGGGCTAATTGAAGAAGAGTTATGTGGGAACGTATAGCAGACCAATGTACACGTCAGACACATTACCTCTTTTGGTGGGGGGCTAATTGAAGAAGAGTTATGTGTGAAGAAACAGCAGACCAATGTATACGTCAGACACAATACCTCTTTTGGTGGGGTTCTAATTGAAGAAGAGTTATGTGTGAAAGAACAGCAGACCAGTGTATACGTCAGACCCATTACCTCTTTGGAGGGGGACTAATTGAAGAAGAGTCATGTGTGAAGGAACAGCAGACCAATGTACACGTCAGACACAATACCTCTTTTGGTGGGGGGCTAATTGAAGAAGAGTTAGGTGGGAACGTACAGCAGACCAATGTATACGTCAGAAACAATACCTCTTTTGGTGGGGGGCTAATTGAAGAAGAGTCATGTGTGAAGGAACAGCAGACCAATGTATACCTCAGACACAATACCTCTCTTGGTGGGGGGCTAATTGAAGAAGAGTTATGTGTGAAGGAACAGCAGACCAATGTATACGTCAGACACAATACCTCTTTTGGTGGGGGGCTAATTGAAGAAGAGTTAGGTGGGAACGTACAGCAGACCAATGTATACGTCAGACACAATACCTCTTTTGGTGGGGGGCTAATTGAAGAAGAGTTAGGTGGGAATGTACAGCAGACCAATGTATACGTCAGACACAATACCTCTTTTGGTGAGGGGCTAATTGAAGAAGAGTTATGTGGGAACGTACAGCAGACCAATGTATACGTCAGACACATTGCCTCTTTTCGTGGGGGGCTAATTGAAGAAGAGTTATGTGGGAACGTACAGCAGACCAATGTATACGTCAGACACATTACCTCTTTTGGTGGGGTTCTAATTGAAGAAGAGTCATGTGTGAAGGAACAGCAAACCATTGTACACGTCAGACACATTAACTTTTTGGTGGGGGGCTAATTGAAGAAGAGTTATGTGTGGAGGAAGAGCAGACCAATGTACACGTCAGACACATTACCTCTTTTGGTGGGGGGCTAATTGAAGAAGAGTTATGTGGGAACGTACAGCAGACCAATGTATACGTCAGACACATTACCTCTTTAAGTAGGGGGGCTAATTTAAGAAGAGTTATGTGAGAAGGAACAGCAGACCAATGTACACGTTAGACACATTACCATATTTGGTGGGGGACTAATTGAGGAAGAGTTATGTGGGAACGTACAGCAGACCAATGCACACGTCAGACACATTACCTCTTTTGGTGGGGGCTAATTGAAGAAGAGTTTTGTGGGAACGTACAGCAGGCCAATGTACACTTCAGACACATTGCCTCTTTTCGTGGGGGGCTAATTGAAGAAGAGTTATGTGGGAACGTACAGCAGACCAATGTATACGTCAGACACATTACCTCTTTTGGTGGGGTTCTAATTGAAGAAAAGTTATGTGTGAAGGAACAGCAGACCAATGTATACGTCAGACACATTACCTCTTTGGAGGGGGACTAATTGAAGAAGAGTCATGTGTGAAGGAACAGCAGACCAATGTACACGTCAGACACATTACGTCTTTTGGTGGGGGGCTAATTGAAGAAGAGTTATGTGGGAACGTATAGCAGACCAATGTACACGTCAGACACATTACCTCTTTTGGTGAGGTTCTAAATGAAGTAGAGTTATGTGTGAAGGAACAGAAGACCAATGTATACGTCAGACACAATACCTCTTTGGTGGGGGCTTAATTGAAGAAGTGTCATGTGTGAAGGAACAGCAGACCAATGTACACGTCAGACACAATACCTCTTTTGGTTGGGGGCTAATTGAGGAAGAGTTATGTGTGAAGGAAGAGCAGACCAATGTACACTTCAGACACATTACCTCTTATGGTTGGGGGCTAGTTGAAGAAGAGTTATGTGGGAACGTACAGCAGACCAATGTACACGTCAAACACATTACCTCTTTTGGTGGGGGGCTAATTGAAGAAGAGTTATGTGTGAAGGAACAGCAGACCAATGTACACGTCAGACACATAACCTCTTTTGGTGGGGTGCTAATTGAAGAAGAGTTATGTGGGAACGTATAGCAGACCAATGTACACGTCAGACACATTACCTCTTTTGGTGGGGGGCTAATTGAAGAAGAGTTATGTGTGAAGGAACAACAGACCAATGTACACGTCAGACACAATACCTCTTTTGGTGGGGGGCTAATTGAAGAAGAGTTATGTGTGAAGGAACAGCAGACCAATGTACACGTCAGACACTATACCGCGTTTGGTGGGGGGCTAATTGAAGAAGAGTTATGTGGGAACGTATAGCAGACCAATGTACACGTCAGACACATTACCTCTTTTGGTGGGGGGCTAATTGAAGAAGAGTTATGTGTGAAGAAACAGCAGACCAATGTATACGTCAGACACAATACCTCTTTTGGTGGGGTTCTAATTGAAGAAGAGTTATGTGTGAAGGAACAGCAGACCAGTGTATACGTCAGACACATTACCTCTTTTGGTGGGGGGCTAATTGAAGAAGAGTTATGTGTGAAGGAACAGCAGACCAATGTACACGTCAGACACATAACCTCTTTTGGTGGGGTGCTAATTGAAGAAGAGTTATGTGGGAACGTATAGCAGACCAATGTACACGTCAGACACATTACCTCTTTTGGTGGGGGGCTAATTGAAGAAGAGTTATGTGTGAAGGAACAACAGACCAATGTACACGTCAGACACAATACCTCTTTTGGTGGGGGGCTAATTGAAGAAGAGTTATGTGTGAAGGAACAGCAGACCAATGTACACGTCAGACACTATACCGCGTTTGGTGGGGGGCTAATTGAAGAAGAGTTATGTGGGAACGTATAGCAGACCAATGTACACGTCAGACACATTACCTCTTTTGGTGGGGGGCTAATTGAAGAAGAGTTATGTGTGAAGAAACAGCAGACCAATGTATACGTCAGACACAATACCTCTTTTGGTGGGGTTCTAATTGAAGAAGAGTTATGTGTGAAGGAACAACAGACCAATGTACACGTCAGACACAATACCTCTTTTGGTGGGGGGCTAATTGAAGAAGAGTTATGTGTGAAGGAACAGCAGACCAATGTACACGTCAGACACTATACCGCGTTTGGTGGGGGGCTAATTGAAGAAGAGTTATGTGTGAAGGAACAGCAGACCAATGTACACGTCAGACACATAACCTCTTTTGGTGGGGTGCTAATTGAAGAAGAGTTATGTGGGAACGTATAGCAGACCAATGTACACGTCAGACACATTACCTCTTTTGGTGGGGGGCTAATTGAAGAAGAGTTATGTGTGAAGGAACAACAGACCAATGTACACGTCAGACACAATACCTCTTTTGGTGGGGGGCTAATTGAAGAAGAGTTATGTGTGAAGGAACAGCAGACCAATGTACACGTCAGACACTATACCGCGTTTGGTGGGGGGCTAATTGAAGAAGAGTTATGTGGGAACGTATAGCAGACCAATGTACACGTCAGACACATTACCTCTTTTGGTGGGGGGCTAATTGAAGAAGAGTTATGTGTGAAGAAACAGCAGACCAATGTATACGTCAGACACAATACCTCTTTTGGTGGGGTTCTAATTGAAGAAGAGTTATGTGTGAAGGAACAGCAGACCAGTGTATACGTCAGACCCATTACCTCTTTGGAGGGGGACTAATTAAAGAAGAGTCATGTGTGAGGGAACAGCAGACCAATGTACACGTCAGACACATTATCTCTTTTGGTGGGGGGCTAATTGAAGAAGAGGTATGTGTGAAGAAACAGCAGACCAATGTATACGTCAGACACAATACCTCTTTTGGTGGGGTTCTAATTGAAGAAGAGTTATGTGTGAAGGAACAGCAGACCAATGTATACGTCAGACCCATTACCTCTTTGGAGGGGGACTAATTGAAGAAGAGTCATGTGTGAAGGAACAGCAGACCAATGTACACGTCAGATACATTAACTCTTCTGGTGGGGGGCTAATTGAAGAAGAGTTATGTGTGAAGGAACAGCAGACCAATGTATACGTCAGCCACAATACCTCTTTTGGTGGGGGGCTAATTGAAGAAGAGTTATGTGGGAACGTACAGCAGACCAATGTATACGTCAGACACATTACCTCTTTTGGGGGGGTTCTAATTGAAGTAGAGTTATGAGTGAAGGAACAGCAGACCAATGTACACGTCAGACACAATACCTCTTTTGGTGGGGGGCTAATTGAAGAAGAGTCATGTGTGAAGGAACAGCAGACCAATGTACACGTCAGACACAATACCTCTTTTGGTGGGGGGCTAATTGAAGAAGAGTCATGTGTGAAGGAACAGCAGACCAATGTACACGTCAGACACATTAACTCTTTTGGTGGGGAGCTAGTTGAAGAAGAGTTAAGTGGGAACGTACAGCAGACCAATGTACACGTCAAACACATTACCTCTTTTGGTGAGGGGCTAATTGAAGAAGAGTTATGTGTGAAGGAACAGCAGACCAATGTACACGTCAGACACATAACCTCTTTTGGTGGGGGGCTAATTGAAGAAGAGTTATGTTGGAACGTATAGCAGACCAATGTACACGTCAGACACATTACCTCTTTTGGTGGGGGGCTAAGTGAAGAAGAGTTATGTGTGAAGGAACAACAGATCAATGTACACGTCAGACACAATACCTCTTTTGGTGGGGGGCTAATTGAAGAAGAGTTATGTGTGAAGGAACAGCAGACCAATGTACACGTCAGACACAATACCGCTTTTGTTGGGGGGCTAATTGAAGAAGAGTTATGTGGGAACGTATAGCAGACCAATGTACACGTCAGACCAGACACATTACCTCTTTCGGTGGGGGGCTAATTGAAGAAGAGTTATGTGTGAAGGAACAGCAGACCAATGTACACGTCAGACACATTACCTCTTTTGGTGGGGGGCTAATTGAAAAAGAGTTATGTGTGAAGGAACAGCAGACCAATGTACACGTCAGACACAATACCTCTTTTGGTGGGGGGCTAGGTGAAGAAGAGTTATGTGGAAACGTACAGCAGACCAATGTACACGTCAGACACATTCCCCCTTTGGGTGGGGGGCTAATTGAGGAAGAGTTATGTGTGAAGGAAGAGCAGACCAATGTACACTTCAGACACATTACCTATTTTGGTTCGGGGCTAGTTGAAGAAGAGTTATGTGGGAACGTACAGCAGACCAATGTACACGTCAAACACATTACCTCTTTTGGTGGGGGGCTAATTGAAGAAGAGTTATGTGTGAAGGAACAGCAGACCAATGTACACGTCAGACACATAACCTCTTTTGGTGGGGTGCTAATTGAAGAAGAGTTATGTGGGAACGTATAGCAGACCAATGTACACGTCAGACACATTACCTCTTTTGGTGGGGGGCTAATTGAAGAAGAGTTATGTGTGAAGGAACAACAGACCAATGTACACGTCAGACACAATACCTCTTTTGGTGGGGGGCTAATTGAAGAAGAGTTATGTGTGAAGGAACAGCAGACCAATGTACACGTCAGACACTATACCGCGTTTGGTGGGGGGCTAATTGAAGAAGAGTTATGTGGGAACGTATAGCAGACCAATGTACACGTCAGACACATTACCTCTTTTGGTGGGGGGCTAATTGAAGAAGAGTTATGTGTGAAGAAACAGCAGACCAATGTATACGTCAGACACAATACCTCTTTTGGTGGGGTTCTAATTGAAGAAGAGTTATGTGTGAAGGAACAGCAGACCAGTGTATACGTCAGACACATTACCTCTTTTGGTGGGGGGCTAATTGAAGAAGAGTTATGTGTGAAGGAACAGCAGACCAATGTACACGTCAGACACATAACCTCTTTTGGTGGGGTGCTAATTGAAGAAGAGTTATGTGGGAACGTATAGCAGACCAATGTACACGTCAGACACATTACCTCTTTTGGTGGGGGGCTAATTGAAGAAGAGTTATGTGTGAAGGAACAACAGACCAATGTACACGTCAGACACAATACCTCTTTTGGTGGGGGGCTAATTGAAGAAGAGTTATGTGTGAAGGAACAGCAGACCAATGTACACGTCAGACACTATACCGCGTTTGGTGGGGGGCTAATTGAAGAAGAGTTATGTGGGAACGTATAGCAGACCAATGTACACGTCAGACACATTACCTCTTTTGGTGGGGGGCTAATTGAAGAAGAGTTATGTGTGAAGAAACAGCAGACCAATGTATACGTCAGACACAATACCTCTTTTGGTGGGGTTCTAATTGAAGAAGAGTTATGTGTGAAGGAACAGCAGACCAGTGTATACGTCAGACCCATTACCTCTTTGGAGGGGGACTAATTAAAGAAGAGTCATGTGTGAGGGAACAGCAGACCAATGTACACGTCAGACACATTATCTCTTTTGGTGGGGGGCTAATTGAAGAAGAGGTATGTGTGAAGAAACAGCAGACCAATGTATACGTCAGACACAATACCTCTTTTGGTGGGGTTCTAATTGAAGAAGAGTTATGTGTGAAGGAACAGCAGACCAATGTATACGTCAGACCCATTACCTCTTTGGAGGGGGACTAATTGAAGAAGAGTCATGTGTGAAGGAACAGCAGACCAATGTACACGTCAGACACATTAACTCTTCTGGTGGGGGGCTAATTGAAGAAGAGTTATGTGTGAAGGAACAGCAGACCAATGTATACGTCAGCCACAATACCTCTTTTGGTGGGGGGCTAATTGAAGAAGAGTTATGTGGGAACGTACAGCAGACCAATGTATACGTCAGACACATTACCTCTTTTGGGGGGGTTCTAATTGAAGTAGAGTTATGAGTGAAGGAACAGCAGACCAATGTACACGTCAGACACAATACCTCTTTTGGTGGGGGGCTAATTGAAGAAGAGTCATGTGTGAAGGAACAGCAGACCAATGTACACGTCAGACACAATACCTCTTTTGGTGGGGGGCTAATTGAAGAAGAGTCATGTGTGAAGGAACAGCAGACCAATGTACACGTCAGACACATTAACTCTTTTGGTGGGGAGCTAGTTGAAGAAGAGTTAAGTGGGAACGTACAGCAGACCAATGTACACGTCAAACACATTACCTCTTTTGGTGAGGGGCTAATTGAAGAAGAGTTATGTGTGAAGGAACAGCAGACCAATGTACACGTCAGACACATAACCTCTTTTGGTGGGGGGCTAATTGAAGAAGAGTTATGTTGGAACGTATAGCAGACCAATGTACACGTCAGACACATTACCTCTTTTGGTGGGGGGCTAAGTGAAGAAGAGTTATGTGTGAAGGAACAACAGATCAATGTACACGTCAGACACAATACCTCTTTTGGTGGGGGGCTAATTGAAGAAGAGTTATGTGTGAAGGAACAGCAGACCAATGTACACGTCAGACACAATACCGCTTTTGTTGGGGGGCTAATTGAAGAAGAGTTATGTGGGAACGTATAGCAGACCAATGTACACGTCAGACCAGACACATTACCTCTTTCGGTGGGGGGCTAATTGAAGAAGAGTTATGTGTGAAGGAACAGCAGACCAATGTACACGTCAGACACATTACCTCTTTTGGTGGGGGGCTAATTGAAAAAGAGTTATGTGTGAAGGAACAGCAGACCAATGTACACGTCAGACACAATACCTCTTTTGGTGGGGGGCTAGGTGAAGAAGAGTTATGTGGAAACGTACAGCAGACCAATGTACACGTCAGACACATTCCCCCTTTGGGTGGGGGGCTAATTGAAGAAGAGTTATGTGGGAACGTATAGCAGACCAATGCACACGTCAGACACATTACCTATTTTGGTTCGGGGCTAGTTGAAGAAGAGTTAGGTGGGAACGTACAGCAGACCAATGTACACGTCAAACACATTACCTCTTTGGGTGGGGGGCTAATTGAAGAAAAGTTATGTGGGAACGTATAACAGACCAATGTACACTTCAGACACATTACCTATTTTGGTTTGGGGCTAGTTGAAGAAGGGTTAGGTGGGAACATACAGCAGACCAATGTACACGTCAAACACATTACCTCATTTGGTGGGGTCTAATTGAAGAAGAGTTAGGTGGGAACGTACAGAAGACCAATGTATACGTCAGACACATTACCACTTTTTGTGGGGAGCTAATTGATGAAGAGTTATGTGTGAAGGAACAGTAGCCCAATGTACACGTCAGACACATTACCTCTTTTGGTAGGGAGCTAATTGAAGAAGAGTTATGTGTGAAGGAACAGTAGCCCAATGTACACGTCAGACACATTACCTCTTTTGGTAGGGAGCTAATTGAAGAAGAGTTATGTGTGAAGGAACAGCAGACCAATGTACACGTCAGACACAATACCTCTTTTGGTGGGGTCCAATTGAAGAAGAGTAATGTGGGAACGTACAGCAGACCAATGTACACGTCAGACACATTAACATTTTTGGTGGGGGGCTAATTGAAGAAGAGTTATGTGGAAACGTATAGCAGACCAATGCACACGTCAGACACATTACCTCTTTTGGTGGGGGGCTAATTGAAGGAGAGTTATGTGGGAACGTATAGCAGATCAATGCACACGTCAGACACATTACCTCTTCTGGTGGGGTCTAATTGAAGAAGAGTTAGGTGGGAACGTACAGCAGACCAATGTACACTTCAGACACATTATCTATTTTGGTTTGGGCTAGTTGAAGAAGAGTTATGTGGGAACGTACAGCAGACTAATGTACACGTCAGACACATTACCTCTTTGGGTGGGGGGCTAATTGAAGAAGAGTTATGTGGGAACGTATAGCAGACCAATCTATACGTCAGACACATTACCTCTTCTGGTGGGGGACTAATTGAAGAAGAGTTATGTGGGAAGGAACAGCAGACCAATGTACACGTCAGACACATTACCTCTTTTGGTGGGGAGCTAATTGAAGAAGAGTTATGTGTGAAGGAACAGCAGACCAATGTACACGTCAGACACATTACCTTTTTTGGTGGGAGCTAATTGAAGAAGAGTTATGTGGAAACGTATAGCAAACCAATCTATACGTCAGACACATTACCTCTTCTGGTGGGGGACTAATTGAAGAAGAGTTATGTGGGAAGGAACAGCAGACCAATGTACACGTCAGACACATTACCTCTTCTGGTGGGGTCTAATTGAAGAAGAGTTAGGTGAGAACGTACAGCAGACCGATGTACACTTCAGACACATTATCTATTTTGGTTTGGGCTAGTTGAAGAAGAGTTATGTGGGAACGTACAGCAGACCAATGTACACGTCAGACACATTACCTCTTTGGGTGGGGGGCTATTTGAAGCAGAGTTATGTGGGAACGTATAGCAGACCAATCTATACGTCAGACACATTACCTCCTTTGGTAGGGGGCTAATTGAAGAAGAGTTATGTGGGAACGTATAGCAGACCAATGTATACGTCAGACACATTACCTCTTCTGGTGGGGGACTAATTGAAGAAGAGTTATGTGTGAAGGAACAACAGACCAATGTACACGTCAGACACATTACCTCTTTTGGTGGGGAGCTAATTGAAGAAGAGTTATGTGTGAAGGAACAGCTGACCAATGTACACGTCAGACACATTACCCCTTTTGGTGGGGAGCTAATTGAAGAAGAGATATGTGTGAAGGAACAGCAGACCAATGTATACGTGAGACACATTACCGCTTTTGGTGGGGGGATAATTGAAGAAGAGTTATATGTGAACGTACAGCAGACCAATGTATACGTCAGACACAATACCTCTTTTGGTGGGGAGCTAAATGAAGAAGAGTCATGTGTGAAGGAACAGCAGACCAATGTACACGTCAGACACATTACCTCTTTTGGTGGGGTTCTAATTGAAGAAGAGTTATGTGAAAGGAACAGCAGACCAATGTATACGTCAGACACAATACCTCTTTTGGTAGGGAGCTAATTGAAGAAGAGTTATGTGTGAAGGAACAGCAGACCAATGTACACGTCAGACACAAAACCTCTTTTGGTGAGGGGCTAATTGAAGAAGAGTTATGTGTGAAGGAACAGCAGACCAATGTACACGTAAGACACATTACCTATTTTTGTGGGGAGCTAATTAAAGAAGAGTTATGTGTGAAGGAACAGTAGCCCAATGTACACGTCAGACACATTACCCCTTTTGGTGGGGAGCTAATTGAAGAAGAGATATGTGTGAAGGAACAGCAGACCAATGTATACGTGAGACACATTACCTCTTTTGGTGGGGGGCTAATTGAAGGAGAATTATGTGGGAACGTATAGCAGACCAATGCACACGTCAGACACATTACCTCTTCTGGTGGGGTCTAATTGAAGAAGAGTTAGGTGAGAACGTACAGCAGACCGATGTACACTTCAGACACATTATCTATTTTGGTTTGGGCTAGTTGAAGAAGAGTTATGTGGGAACGTATAGCAGACCAATGTATACGTCAGACACATTACCTTTTCTGGTGGGGGACTAATTGAAGAAGAATTAGGTGGGAACGAAGAGCAGACCAATGTACACGTCAAACACATTACCTCTTTTGGTGGGGGGCTAATTGAAGAAGAGTTATGTGTGAAGGAACAACAGACCAATGTACACGTCAGACACATTACCTCTTTTGGTGGGGAGCTAATTGAAGAAGAGTTATGTGTGAAGGAACAGCTGACCAATGTACACGTCAGACACATTACCCCTTTTGGTGGGGAGCTAATTGAAGAAGAGATATGTGTGAAGGAACAGCAGACCAATGTATACGTGAGACACATTACCGCTTTTGGTGGGGGGATAATTGAAGAAGAGTTATATGTGAACGTACAGCAGACCAATGTATACGTCAGACACAATACCTCTTTTGGTGGGGAGCTAAATGAAGAAGAGTCATGTGTGAACGAACAGCAGACCAATGTACACGTCAGACACAATACCTCTTTTGGTGGGGGCTAATTGAAGCAGAGTTATGTGTGAAGGAACAGCAGACCAATGTACACGTCAGACACATTACCTCTTTTGGTGGGGTTCTAATTGAAGAAGAGTTATGTGAAAGGAACAGCAGACCAATGTATACGTCAGACACAATACCTCTTTTGGTAGGGAGCTAATTGAAGAAGAGTTATGTGTGAAGGAACAGCAGACCAATGTACACGTCAGACACAAAACCTCTTTTGGTGAGGGGCTAATTGAAGAAGAGTTATGTGTGAAGGAACAGCAGACCAATGTACACGTAAGACACATTACCTATTTTTGTGGGGAGCTAATTAAAGAAGAGTTATGTGTGAAGGAACAGTAGCCCAATGTACACGTCAGACACATTACCCCTTTTGGTGGGGAGCTAATTGAAGAAGAGATATGTGTGAAGGAACAGCAGACCAATGTATACGTGAGACACATTACCTCTTTTGGTGGGGGGCTAATTGAAGGAGAGTTATGTGGGAACGTATAGCAGACCAATGCACACGTCAGACACATTACCTCTTCTGGTGGGGTCTAATTGAAGAAGAGTTAGGTGAGAACGTACAGCAGACCGATGTACACTTCAGACACATTATCTATTTTGGTTTGGGCTAGTTGAAGAAGTGTTATGTGGGAACGTACAGCAGACCAATGTACACGTCAGACACATTACCTCTTTGGGTGGGGGGCTAATTGAAGAAGAGTTATGTGGGAACGTATAGCAGACCAATCTATACGTCAGACACATTACCTCTTTTGGTAGGGGGCTAATTGAAGAAGAGTTATGTGGGAACGTATAGCAGACCAATGTATACGTCAGACACATTACCTCTTCTGGTGGGGGACTAATTGAAGAAGAGTTATGTGGGAAGGAACAGCAGACCAATGTACACGTCAGACACATTACCTCTTTTGGTGGGGTTCTAATTGAAGAAGAGTTATGTGTGAAGGAACAGCAGACCAATGTACACGTCAGACACATTACGTCTTTTGGTTGGGGGCTAATTGAAGAAGAGTTATGTTGGAACGTATAGCAGACCAATGTACACGTCAGACACATTACTCTTTTCGTGGGGGGCTAATTGAAGAAGAGTTATGTGTGAAGGAACAACAGACCAATGTACACGTCAGACACAATACCTCTTTTGGTGGGGGGCTAATTGAAGAAGAGTTATGTGTGAAGGAACAGTAGCCCAATGTACACGTCAGACACATTACCCCTTTTGGTGGGGAGCTAATTGAAGAAGAGATATGTGTGAAGGAACAGCAGATCAATGTATACGTGAGACACATTACCTCTTTTGGTGGGGGGCTAATTGAAGGAGAGTTATGTGGGAACGTATAGCAGACCAATGCACACGTCAGACACATTACCTCTTCTGGTGGGGTCTAATTGAAGAAGAGTTAGGTGAGAACGTACAGCAGACCGATGTACACTTCAGACACATTATCTATTTTGGTTTGGGCTAGTTGAAGAAGTGTTATGTGGGAACGTACAGCAGACCAATGTACACGTCAGACACATTACCTCTTTGGGTGGGGGGCTAATTGAAGAAGAGTTATGTGGGAACGTACAGCAGACCAATGTACACGTCAGACACATTACCTCTTTGGGTGGGGGGCTAATTGAAGAAGAGTTATGTGGGAACGTATAGCAGACCAATCTATACGTCAGACACATTACCTCTTTTGGTGGGGGGCTAATTGAAGAAGAGTTATGTGTGAAGGAACAGCAGACCAATGTACACGTCAGACACATTACGTCTTTTGGTGGGGGGCTAATTGAAGAAGAGTTATGTTGGAACGTATAGCAGACCAATGTACACGTCAGACACATTACTCTTTTCGTGGGGGGCTAATTGAAGAAGAGTTATGTGTGAAGGAACAACAGACCAATGTACACGTCAGACACAATACCTCTTTTGGTGGGGGGCTAATTGAAGAAGAGTTATGTGTGAAGGAACAGCAGACCAATGTACACGTCAGACACAATACCGCTTTTGGTGGGGGGCTAATTGAGGAAGAGTTATGTGGGAACGTATAGCAGACCAATGTACACGTCAGACACATTACCTCTTTTGGTGGGGGGCTAATTGAAGAAGAGTTATGTGTGAAGGAACAGCAGACCAATGTACACGTCAGACACAATACCTCTTTTGGTTGGGGGCTAATTGAAGAAGAGTTATGTGTGAAGGACCAGCAGACCAATGTACACGTCAGACACAATACCTCTTCTGGTGGGGTCTAATTGAAGAAGAGTTAGGTGGGAACGTACAGCAGACCAATGTACACTTCAGACACATTACCTATTTTGGTTTGGGCTAGTTGAAGAAGAGTTATGTGGGAACGTACAGCAGACCAATGTACACGTCAGACACATTACCTCTTTGGGTGGGGGGCTATTTGAAGCAGAGTTATGTGGGAACGTATAGCAGACCAATCTATACGTCAGACACATTACCTCCTTTGGTAGGGGGCTAATTGAAGAAGAGTTATGTGTGAAGGAACAGCAGACCAATGTACACGTCAGACACAAAACCTCTTTTGGTGAGGGGCTAATTGAAGAAGAGTTATGTGTGAAGGAACAGCAGACCAATGTACACGTAAGACACATTACCTATTTTTGTGGGGAGCTAATTGAAGAAGAGTTATGTGTGAAGGAACAGTAGCCCAATGTACACGTCAGACACATTACCCCTTTTGGTGGGGAGCTAATTGAAGAAGAGTTATATGTGAACGTACAGCAGACCAATGTATACGTCAGACACAATACCTCTTTTGGTGGGGAGCTAAATGAAGAAGAGTCATGTGTGAACGAACAGCAGACCAATGTACACGTCAGACACAATACCTCTTTTGGTGGGGGGCTAATTGAAGAAGAGTTATGTGGGAACGTACAGCAGACCAATGTACACGTCAGACACAATACCTCTTTTGGTGGGGAGCTAATTGAAGAAGAGTTATGTGTGAAGGAACAGCAGACCAATGTACACGTCAGACACATTACCTCTTTTGGTGGGAGGTAATTGAAGAAGAGTTATGTGGAAACGTATAGCAGACCAATGCACACGTCAGACACATTACCTCTTTTGGTGGGAGGCTAATTGAAGGAGAGTTATGTGGGAACGTATAGCAGACCAATGCACACGTCAGACACATTACCTCTTCTGGTGGGGTCTAATTGAAGAAGAGTTAGGTGAGAACGTACAGCAGACCGATGTACACTTCAGACACATTATCTATTTTGGTTTGGGCTAGTTGAAGAAGAGTTATGTGGGAACGTACAGCAGACCAATGTACACGTCAGACACATTACCTCTTTGGGTGGGGGGCTAATTGAAGAAGAGGTATGTGGGAACGTATAGCAGACCAATCTATACGTCAGACACATTACCTCTTTTGGTAGGGGGCTAATTGAAGAAGAGTTATGTGGGAACGTATAGCAGACCAATGTATACGTCAGACACATTACCTCTTCTGGTGGGGGACTAATTGAAGAAGAGTTATGTGGGAACTTAGAGCAGACCAATGTACACTTCAGACATATTACCTCTTTTGGTGGGGACTAATTGAAGAAGAGTTAGGTGGGAACAAAGAGCAGACCAATGTACACGTCAAACACATTACCTCTTTTGGTGGGGGGCTAATTGAAGAAGAGTTATGTGTGAAGGAACAGCAGACCAATGTACACGTCAGACACATTACGTCTTTTGGTGGGGGGCTAATTGAAGAAGAGTTATGTTGGAACGTATAGCAGACCAATGTACACGTCAGACACATTACCTCTTTTCGTGGGGGGCTAATTGAAGAAGAGTTATGTGTGAAGGAACAGCAGACCAATGTACACGTCAGACACATTATATCTTTTGGTGGGGGGCTAATTGAAGAAGAGTTATGTGTGAAGGAAGAGCAGACCTATGTACACGTCAGACACATTACCTCTTTTGGTGGGGAACTAATTGAAGAAGAGTTATGTGTGAAGGAAGAGCAGACCAATGTACACGTCAGACACAATACCTCTTTTGGTGGGGAGCTAATTGAAGAAGAGTTATGTGTGAAGGAACAGCAGACCTATGTACACGTCAGACACATTACCTCTTTTGGTGGGGAGCTAATTGAAGAAGAGTTATGTGTGAAGGAACAGCAGACCAATGTACACGTCAGACACATTACCTTTTTTGGTGGGGTTCTAATTGAAGAAGAGTTATGTGAAAGGAACAGCAGACCAATGTATACGTCAGACACAATACCTCTTTTGGTGGGGGACTAATTGAAGAAGAGTTATGTGGGAACGTACAGCAGACCAATGTACACGTCAGACACATTACCACTTTTGGTGGGGAGCTAATTGAAGAAGAGTCATGTGTGAACGAACAGCAGACCAATGTACACGTCAGACACATTACCTCTTTTGGTGGGGGCTAATTGAAGCAGAGTTATGTGTGAAGGAACAGCAGACCAATGTACACGTCAGACACATTACCTCTTTTGGTGGGGTTCTAATTGAAGAAGAGTAATGTGAAAGGAACAGCAGACCAATGTTTACGTCAGACACAATAGCTCTTTTGGTAGGGAGCTAATTGAAGAAGAGTTATGTGTGAAGGAACAGCAGACCAATGTACACGTCAGACACAAAACCTCTTTTGGTGAGGGGCTAATTGAGGAAGAGTTATGTGTGAAGGAACAGCAGACCAATGTACACGTAAGACACATTACCTATTTTTGTGGGGAGCTAATTGTAGAAGAGTTATGTGTGAAGGAACAGTAGCCCAATGTACACGTCAGACACATTACCCCTTTTGGTGGGGAGCTAATTGAAGAAGAGATATGTGTGAAGGAACAGCAGACCAATGTATACGTGAGACACATTACCTCTTTTGGTGGGAGGTAATTGAAGAAGAGTTATGTGGAAACGTATAGCAGACCAATGCACACGTCAGACACATTACCTCTTTTGGTGGGGGGCTAATTGAAGGAGAGTTATGTGGGAACGTATAGCAGACCAATGCACACGTCAGACACATTACCTCTTCTGGTGGGGTCTAATTGAAGAAGAGTTAGGTGAGAACGTACAGCAGACCGATGTACACTTCAGACACATTATCTATTTTGGTTTGGGCTAGTTGAAGAAGAGTTATGTGGGAACGTACAGCAGACCAATGTAAACGTCAGACACATTACCTCTTTGGGTGGGGGGCTAATTGAAGAAGAGTTATGTGGGAACGTACAGCAGACCAATCTATACGTCAGACACATTACCTCTTTTGGTAGGGGGCTAATTGAAGAAGAGTTATGTGGGAACGTATAGCAGACCAATGTATACGTCAGACACATTACCTCTTCTGGTGGGGGACTAATTGAAGAAGAGTTATGTGGGAACTTAGAGCAGACCAATGTACACTTCAGACATATTACCTCTTTTGGTGGGGACTAATTGAAGAAGAGTTAGGTGGGAACAAAGAGCAGACCAATGTACACGTCAAACACATTACCTCTTTTGGTGGGGGGCTAATTGAAGAAGAGTTATGTGTGAAGGAACAGCAGACCAATGTACACGTCAGACACATTACGTCTTTTGGTGGGGGGCTAATTGAAGAAGAGTTATGTTGGAACGTATAGCAGACCAATGTACACGTCAGACACATTACCTCTTTTCGTGGGGGGCTAATTGAAGAAGAGTTATGTGTGAAGGAACAACAGACCAATGTACACGTCAGACACAATACCTCTCTTGGTGGGGGGCTAATTGAAGAAGAGTCATGTGTGAAGGAACAGCAGACCAATGTAAACGTCAGACACATTACCTTTTTTTGGTGGGGTTCTAATTGAAAAGAGTTATGTGTGAAGGAACAGCAGACCAATGTATACGTCAGACACAATACCTCATTTGGTGGGGGGCTAATTGAAGCAGAGTTATGTGTGAAGGAACAGCAGACCAATGTACACGTCAGACACATTATATCTTTTGGTGGGGGGCTAATTGAAGAAGAGTTATGTGTGAAGGAAGAGCAGACCTATGTACACGTCAGACACATTACCTCTTTTGGTGGGGAAGTAATTGAAGAAGAGTTATGTGTGAAGGAAGAGCAGACCAATGTACACGTCAGACACAATACCTCTTTTGGTGGGGAGCTAATTGAAGAAGAGTTATGTGTGAAGGAACAGCAGACCTATGTACACGTCAGACACATTACCTCTTTTGGTGGGGAGCTAATTGAAGAAGAGTTATGTGTGAAGGAACAGCAGACCAATGTACACGTCAGACACATTACCTTTTTTGGTGGGGTTCTAATTGAAGAAGAGTTATGTGAAAGGAACAGCAGACCAATGTATACGTCAGACACAATACCTCTTTTGGTGGGGGACTAATTGAAGAAGAGTTATGTGGGAACGTACAGCAGACCAATGTACACGTCAGACACATTACCACTTTTGGTGGGGAGCTAATTGAAGAAGAGTCATGTGTGAACGAACAGCAGACCAATGTACACGTCAGACACATTACCTCTTTTGGTGGGGGCTAATTGAAGCAGAGTTATGTGTGAAGGAACAGCAGACCAATGTACACGTCAGACACATTACCTCTTTTGGTGGGGTTCTAATTGAAGAAGAGTAATGTGAAAGGAACAGCAGACCAATGTTTACGTCAGACACAATAGCTCTTTTGGTAGGGAGCTAATTGAAGAAGAGTTATGTGTGAAGGAACAGCAGACCAATGTACACGTCAGACACAAAACCTCTTTTGGTGAGGGGCTAATTGAAGAAGAGTTATGTGTGAAGGAACAGCAGACCAATGTACACGTAAGACACATTACCTATTTTTGTGGGGAGCTAATTGAAGAAGAGTTATGTGTGAAGGAACAGTAGCCCAATGTACACGTCAGACACATTACCCCTTTTGGTGGGGAGCTAATTGAAAAAGAGATATGTGTGAAGGAACAGCAGACCAATGTATACGTGAGACACATTACCGCTTTTGGTGGGGGGATAATTGAAGAAGAGTTATATGTGAACGTACAGCAGACCAATGTATACGTCAGACACAATACCTCTTTTGGTGGGGAGCTAAATGAAGAAGAGTCTTGTGTGAACGAACAGCAGACCAATGTACACGTCAGACACAATACCTCTTTTGGTGGGGGGCTAATTGAAGAAGAGTTATGTGTGAAGGAACAACAGACCAATGTACACGTCAGACACATTACCTCTTTTGGTGGGGAGCTAATTGAAGAAGAGTTATGTGTGAAGGAACAGTAGCCCAATGTACACGTCAGACACATTACCACTTTTGGTGGGGAGCTAATTGAAGTAGAGTCATGTGTGAACGAACAGCAGACCAATGTACACGTCAGACACAATACATCTTTTGGTGAGGGGCTAATTGAAGAAGAGTTATGTGTGAAGGAACAGCAGACCAATGTACACGTAAGACACATTACCTATTTTTGTGGGGAGCTAATTGAAGAAGAGTTATGTGTGAAGGAACAGTAGCCCAATGTACACGTCAGACACATTACCCCTTTTGGTGGGGAGCTAATTGAAGAAGAGATATGTGTGAAGGAACAGCAGACCAATGTATACGTGAGACACATTACCGCTTTTGGTGGGGGGATAATTGAAGAAGAGTTATATGTGAACGTACAGCAGACCAATGTATACGTCAGACACAATACCTCTTTTGGTGGGGAGCTAAATGAAGAAGAGTCATGTGTGAACGAACAGCAGACCAATGTACACGTCAGACACAATACCTCTTTTGGTGGGGGGCTAATTGAAGAAGAGTTATGTGGGAACGTACAGCAGACCAATGTACACGTCAGACACAATACCTCTTTTGGTGGGGAGCTAATTGAAGAAGAGTTATGTGTGAAGGAACAGTAGCCCAATGTACACGTCAGACACATTACCACTTTTGGTGGGGAGCTAATTGAAGTAGAGTCATGTGTGAACGAACAACAGACCAATGTACACGTCAGACACATTACCTCTTTTGGTGGGGAGCTAATTGAAGAAGAGTTATGTGTGAAGGAACAGCTGACCAATGTACACGTCAGACACATTACCTCTTTTGGTGGGGGCTAATTGAAGCAGAGTTATGTGTGAAGGAACAGCAGACCAATGTACACGTCAGACACATTACCTCTTTTGGTGGGGTTCTAATTGAAGAAGAGTTATGTGAAAGGAACAGCAGACCAATGTATACGTCAGACACAATACCTCTTTTGGTAGGGAGCTAATTGAAGAAGAGTTATGTGTGAAGGAACAGCAGACCAATGTACACGTCAGACACAAAACCTCTTTTGGTGAGGGGCTAATTGAAGAAGAGTTATGTGTGAAGGAACAGCAGACCAATGTACACGTAAGACACATTACCTATTTTTGTGGGGAGCTAATTGAAGAAGAGTTATGTGTGAAGGAACAGTAGCCCAATGTACACGTCAGACACATTACCCCTTTTGGTGGGGAGCTAATTGAAGAAGAGATATGTGTGAAGGAACAGCAGACCAATGTATACGTGAGACACATTACCGCTTTTGGTGGGGGGATAATTGAAGAAGAGTTATATGTGAACGTACAGCAGACCAATGTATACGTCAGACACAATACCTCTTTTGGTGGGGAGCTAAATGAAGAAGAGTCATGTGTGAACGAACAGCAGACCAATGTACACGTCAGACACAATACCTCTTTTGGTGGGGGGCTAATTGAAGAAGAGTTATGTGGGAACGTACAGCAGACCAATGTACACGTCAGACACAATACCTCTTTTGGTGGGGAGCTAATTGAAGAAGAGTTATGTGTGAAGGAACAGTAGCCCAATGTACACGTCAGACACATTACTACTTTTGGTGGGGAGCTAATTGAAGTAGAGTCATGTGTGAACGAACAGCAGACCAATGTACACGTCAGACACAATACATCTTTTGGTGGGGGGCTAATTGAAGAAGAGTTATGTGGGAACGTACAGCAGACCAATGTACACGTCAAACTCATTAACTCTTTTGGTGGGGGGCTAATTGAAGAAAAGTTATGTGTGAAGGAACAGCAGACCAATGTACACGTCACACACATTGCCTCTTTTGGTGAGGTGCTAATTGAGGAAGAGTTATGTGGGAACGTATAGCAGACCAATGTACACGTCAGACACAATACCTCTTTTGGTGGGGGGCTAATTGAAGAGGAGTTATGTGTGAACGTACAGCAGACCAATGTATACGTCAGACACAATACCTCTTTTGGTGGGGGGCTAATTGAAGAAGAGTCATGTGTGAAGGAACAGCAGACCAATGTAAACGTCAGACACATTACCTCTTTTGGTGGGGTTCTAATTGAAAAGAGTTATGTGTGAAGGAACAGCAGACCAATGTATACGTCAGACACAATACCTCATTTGGTGGGGGGCTAATTGAAGCAGAGTTATGTGTGAAGGAACAGCAGACCAATGTACACGTCAAACACATTATATCTTTTGGTGGGGGGCTAATTGAAGAAGAGTTATGTGTGAAGGAAGAGCAGACCAATGTACACGTCAGACACAATACCTCTTTTGGTGGGGAACTAATTGAAGAAGAGTTATGTGTGAAGGAACAGCAGACCTATGTACACGTCAGACACATTACCTCTTTTGGCGGGGAGCTAATTGAAGAAGAGTTATGTGTGAAGGAACAGCTGACCAATGTACACGTCAGACACATTACCTCTTTTGGTGGGGAGCTAATTGAAGAAGAGTTATGTGGGAACCTATAGCAGACCAATGTACACGTCAGACACATTACCTCTTTTGGTGGGGAGCTAATTGAAGAAGAGTTATGTGTGAAGGAGCAGAAGACCAATGTACACGTCAAACACATTACCTCTTTTGGTGGGTAGCTAATTGAAGAAGAGTTATATGTGAAGGAACAGCAGACCAATGTACACGTCAGACACTTTACCTCTTTTGGTGGGGGCTATTTGAAGAAGAGTTATGTGTGAACGAACAGCAGACCAATGTACACGTCAGACACAATACATCTTTTGGTGGGGGGCTAATTGAAGAAGAGTTATGTGGGAACGTACAGCAGACCAATGTGCACGTCAAACTCATTACCTCTTTTGATGGGGGGCTAATTGAAGAAAAATTATGTGTGAAGGAACAGCAGACCAATGTACACGTCACACACATTGCCTCTTTTGGTGAGGTGCTAATTGAGGAAGAGTTATGTGGGAACGTATAGCAGACCATTGTACACGTCAGACACAATACCTCTTTTGGTGGGGGGCTAATTGAAGAGGAGTTATGTGTGAACGTACAGCAGACCAATGTATACGTCAGACACAATACCTCTTTTGGTGGGGGGCTATATGAAGAAGAGTCATGTGTGAAGGAACAGCAGACCAATGTAAACGTCAGACACATTACCTCTTTTCGTGGGGTTCTAATTGAAGAAGAGTTATGTGTGAAGGAACAGCAGACCAATGTATACGTCAGACACAATACCTCATTTGGTGGGAGGCTAATTGAAGCAGAGTTATGTGTGAAGGAACAGCAGACCAATGTACACGTCAGACACATTATATCTTTTGGTGGGGGGCTAATTGAAGAAGAGTTATGTGTGAAGGAACAGCAGACCTATGTACACGTCAGACACATTACCTCTTTTGGTGGGGAGCTAATTGAAGAAGAGTTATGTGTGAAGGAACAGCAGACCAATGTACACGTCAGACACATTACCTCTTTTGGTGGGGAGCTAATTGAAGAAGAGTTATGTGTGAAGGAACAGCTGACCAATGTACACGTCAGACACATTACCTCTTTTGGTGGGGAGCTAATTGAAGAAGAGTTATGTGTGAAGGAACAGAAGGCCAATGTACACGTCAAACACATTACCTCTTTTGGTGGGTAGCTAATTGAAGAAGAGTTATATGTGGAGGAACAGCAGACCAATGTACACGTCAGACACATTACCTTTTTTGGTGGGGGCTAATTGAACCAGAGTTATGTGTGAAGGAACAGCAGACCAATGTACACGTCAGACACATTACATCTTTTGGTGGGGGGCTAATTGAAGAAGAGTTATGTGTGAAGGAACAGCAGACCAATGTACACGTCAGACACAATACCTCTTTTGGTGGGGAGCTAATTGAAGAAGAGTTATGTGTGCAGGAACAGCAGACCTATGTACACGTCAGACACATTACCTCTTTTGGTGTGGAGCTAATTGAAGAAGAGTTATGAGTGAAGGAACAGCAGACCAATGTACACGTCAGACACATTACCTGTTTTGGTGGGGAGCTAATTGAAGAAGAGTTATGTGTGAAGGAACAGCTGACCAATGTACACGTCAGACACATTACCTCTTTTGGTGGGGAGCTAATTAAAGAAGTGTTATGTGTAAAGGAACAGCAGACCAATGTACACGTCAGACACATTACCTCTTTTGGTGGGGAGCTAATTGAAGAAGAGTTATGTGTGAAGGAACAGCAGACCAATGTACACGTCAGACACATTACCTGTTTTGGTGGGGAGCTAATTGAAGAAGAGTTATGTGTGAAGGAACAGCAGACCAATGTATACGTCAGATACATTACCTCTTTTGGTGGGGGCTAATTGAAGAAGAGTTATGTGGGAACGTACAGCAGACCAATGTATACGTCAGACACATTAACTCTTTTGGTTGGGGGCTACTTGAATAAGAGTTAAGTGTGAAGGAACAGCAGACCAATGTACACGTCAGACACAATACCTCTTTTGGTAGGGTCTAATTGAAGAAGAGTAAAGTGGGAACGTACAGCAGACCAATGCACACGTCAGACACATTGCCTCTTTTGGTGGGGGGCTAATTGAAAAAGTGATATGTGGGAACGTACAGCAGACCGATGTACACGTCAGATACATTACCTCTTTTGGAGGGTCTAATTGAAGAAGAGTTAGGTGGGAACGTACAGCAGACCAATGTACACGTCAGACACATTACCTCTTTTGGTGGGGAGCTAATTGAAGAAGAGTTATGTGTGAAGGAACAGAAGGCCAATGTACACGTCAAACACATTACCTCTTTTGGTGGGTAGCTAATTGAAGAAGAGTTATATGTGAAGGAACAGCAGACCAATCTACATGTCAGACACATTACCTTTTTTGGTGGGGGCTAATTGAAGCAGAGTTATGTGTGAAGGAACAGCAGACCAATGTACACGTCAGACACATTACATCTTTTGGTGGGGGGCTAATTGAAGAAGAGTTATGTGTGAAAGAACAGCAGACCAATGTACACGTCAGACACAATACCTCTTTTGATGGGGAGCTAATTGAAGAAGAGTTATGTGTGCAGGAACAGCAGACCTATGTACACGTCAGACACATTACCTCTTTTGGTGGGGAGCTAATTGAAGAAGAGTTATGTGTGAAGGAACAGCAGACCAATGTACACGTCAGACACATTACCTGTTTTGGTGGGGAGCTAATTGAAGAAGAGTTATGTGTGAAGGAACAGCAGACCAATGTACACGTCAGATACATTAACTCTTTTGGTGGGGGCTAATTGAAGAAGAGTCATGGGGGTCCGTACAGCAGGCCAATGTATACGTCAGACACATTACCTCTTTTGATGGGCGGCTAATTGAAGAAGAGTTATGTGAGAAGGAACGGCAGACCAATGTACCGTTAGACACATTACCATATTTGGGGGGGGGGGGGGCTAATTGAGGAAGCGTTATGTGGGAACGTACAGCAGACCAATGCACACGTCAGACACATTACCTCTTTTGGTAGGGGGCTAATTGAAGAAGAGTTATGTGGGCACGTATACCAGACCAATGTACAATTCAGACACATTGCCTCTTTTGGTGGGGGGCTAATTGAAAAAGAGATATGTGGGAATGTACAGCAGACTGATGTACACGTCAGATACATTACCTCTTTTGGAGGGTCTAATTGAAGAAGAGTTAGGTGGGAACGTACAGCAGACCAATGTATACGTCAGACACATTACCTCTTTTGGTGCGGGGCTAATTGAAGAAGAGTTATATGGGAACGTACAGCAGACCAATGTACACGTCAGACACATTACCTCTTTTGGTGGGGAGCTAATTGAAGAAGAGTTATGTGTGAAGGAACAGCAGACCTATGTACACGTCAGACACATTACCTCTTTTGGTGGGGAGCTAATTGAAGAAGAGTTATGTGGGAACGTATAGCAGACCAATGTACACGTCAGACACATTACCTGTTTTGGTGGGGAGCTAATTGAAGAAGAGTTATGTGTGAAGGAACAGCTGACCAATGTACACGTCAGACACATTACCTCTTTTGGTGGGGAGCTAATTGAAGAAGAGTTATGTGGGAACGTATAGCAGACCAATGTACACGTCAGACACATTACCTGTTTTGGTGGGGAGCTAATTGAAGAAGAGTTATGTGTGAAGGAACAGCTGACCAATGTACACGTCAGACACATTACATCTTTTGGTGGGGAGCTAATTAAAGAAGAGTTATGTGTAAAGGAACAGAAGACCAATGTACACGTCAGACACATTAACTCTTTTGGTTGGGGGCTACTTGAATAAGAGTTAAGTGTGAAGGAACAGCAGACCAATGTACACGTCAGACACAATACCTCTTTTGGTGGGGTCTAATTGAAGAAGAGTAAAGTGGGAACGTACAGCAGACCAATGTACACGTCAGACACATTACCATTTTTGGTGGGGGGCTAATTGATGAAGAGTTATGTGAGAAGGAACGGCAGACCAATGTACCGTTAGACACATTACCATATTTGGGGGGCGAGAGGGGGGGGGGGGGGGGGCTAATTGAGGAAGCGTTATGTGGGAACGTACAGCAGACCAATGCACACGTCAGACACATTACCTCTTTTGATAGGGGGCTAATTGAAGAAGAGTTATGTGTGAAGGAACAGCTGACCAATGTACACGTCAGACACATTACCTCTTTTGGTGGGGAGCTAATTGAAGAAGAGTTATGTGGGAACGTATAGCAGACCAATGTACACGTCAGACACATTACCTGTTTTGGTGGGGAGCTAATTGAAGAAGAGTTATGTGTGAAGGAACAGCTGACCAATGTACACGTCAGACACATTACATCTTTTAGTGGGGAGCTAATTGAAGAAGAGTTATGTGGGAACGTATAGCAGACCAATGTACACGTCAGACACATTAACTGTTTTGGTTGGGGGCTACTTGAATAAGAGTTAAGTGTGAAGGAACAGCAGACCAATGTACACGTAAGACACAATACCTCTTTTGGTGGGGTCTAATTGAAGAAGAGTAAAGTGGGAACGTACAGCAGACCAATGTACACGTCAGACACATTACCATTTTTGGTGGGCGGCTAATTGAAGAAGAGTTATGTGAGAAGGAACGGCAGACCAATGTACCGTTAGACACATTACCATATTTGGGGGGGGGGAGAGGGGGGGGGGGGCTAATTGAGGAAGCGTTATGTGGGAACGTACAGCAGACCAATGCACACGTCAGACACATTACCTCTTTTGATAGGGGGCTAATTGAAGTAGAGTTATGTGGGCACGTATACCAGACCAATGTACACTTCAGTCACATTGCCTCTTTTGGTGGGGGGCTAATTGAAAAAGAGATATGTGGGAACGTACAGCAGACCTATGTACACGTCAGATACATTACCTCTTTTGGTGGGGGGCTAATTGAAAAAGAGTTATGTGTGAAGGAACAGCAGACCAATGTACACATCAGACACAATACCTCTTTTGGTGGGGGCTAATTGAAGAAGGAACAGCAGACCTATGTACACGTCAGACACATTACCTCTTTTGGTGGGGAGCTAATTGAAGAAGAGTTATGTGGGAACGTATAGCAGACCAATGTACACGTCAGACACATTACCTCTTTTGGTGGGGAGCTAATTGAAGAAGAGTTATGTGTGAAGGAATAGAAGACCAATGTACACGTCAAACACATTACCTCTTTTGGTGGGTAGCTAATTGAAGAAGAGTTATATGTGAAGGAACAGCAGACCAATATACACGTCAGACACATTACCTTTTTTGGTGGGGGCTAATTGAAGCAGAGTTATGTGTGAAGGAACAGCAGACCAATGTACACGTCAGACACATTACATCTTTTGGTGGGGGGCTAATTGAAGAAGAGTTATGTGTGAAGGAACAGCAGACCAATGTACACGTCAGACACAATACCTCTTTTGGTGGGGAGCTAATTGAAGAAGAGTTATGTGTGAAGGAACAGCAGACCAATGTACACGTCAGACACATTACCTGTTTTGGTGGGGAGCTAATTGAAGAAGAGTTATGTGTGAAGGAACAGCAGACCAATGTACACGTCAGACACAATACCTCTTTTGGTGGGGTCTAATTGAAGAAGAGTAAAGTGGGAACGTACAGCAGACCAATGTATACGTCAGACACATTACCTCTTTTGGTGGGCGGCTAATTGAAGAAGAGTTATGTGAGAAGGAACGGCAGACCAATGTACCGTTAGACACATTACCATATTTGGGGGGGGGGGGGGGGAGGGGGGGGGCTAATTGAGGAAGCGTTATGTGGGAACGTACAGCAGACCAATGCACACGTCAGACACATTACCTCTTTTGGTAGGGGGCTAATTGAAGAAGAGTTATGTGGGCACGTATACCAGACCAATGTACACTTCAGTCACATTGCCTCTTTTGGTGGGGGGCTAATTGAAGAAGAGTTATGTGTGAAGGAACAGCAGACCATTGTACACGTCAGACACATTACCTCTTTTGGTGGGGGGCTAATTGAAGAAGAGTTATGTGTGAAGGAACAGCAGACCAATGTACACATCAGACACAATACCTCTTTTGGTGGGGGCTAATTGAAGAAGAGTTATGTGTGAAGGAACAGCAGACCAATGTACACGTCAGACACATTGCCTCTTTTGGTGGGGGGCTAATTGAAAAAGTGATATGTGGGAACGTACAGCAGACCGATGTACACGTCAGATACATTACCTCTTTTGGAGGGTCTAATTGAAGAAGAGTTAGGTGGGAACGTACAGCAGACCAATGTACACGTCAGACACATTACCTCTTTTGGTGGGGAGCTAATTGAAGAAGAGTTATGTGTGAAGGAACAGAAGGCCAATGTACACGTCAAACACATTACTTCTTTTGGTGGGTAGCTAATTGAAGAAGAGTTATATGTGAAGGAACAGCAGACCAATCTACATGTCAGACACATTACCTTTTTTGGTGGGGGCTAATTGAAGCAGAGTTATGTGTGAAGGAACAGCAGACCAATGTACACGTCAGACACATTACATCTTTTGGTGGGGGGCTAATTGAAGAAGAGTTATGTGAGAAGGAACGGCAGACCAATGTACCGTTAGACACATTACCATATTTGGGGGGGGAGAGGGGGGGGGGGGCTAATTGAGGAAGCGTTATGTGGGAACGTACAGCAGACCAATGCACACGTCAGACACATTACCTCTTTTGATAGGGGGCTAATTGAAGAAGAGTTATGTGTGAAGGAACAGCTTACCAATGTACACGTCAGACACATTACCTCTTTTGGTGGGGAGCTAATTGAAGAAGAGTTATGTGGGAACGTATAGCAGACCAATGTACACGTCAGACACATTACCTGTTTTGGTGGGGAGCTAATTGAAGAAGAGTTATGTGTGAAGGAACAGCTGACCAATGTACACGTCAGACACATTACATCTTTTGGTGGGGAGCTAATTGAAGAAGAGTTATGTGGGAACGTATAGCAGACCAATGTACACGTCAGACACATTAACTGTTTTGGTTGGGGGCTACTTGAATAAGAGTTAAGTGTGAAGGAACAGCAGACCAATCTACATGTCAGACACATTACCATTTTTGGTGGGGGGCTAATTGATGAAGAGTTATGTGGGTTCGTACAGCAGGCCAATGTATACGTCAGACACATTACCTCTTTTGGTGGGCGGCTAATTGAAGAAGAGTTATGTGAGAAGGAACGGCAGACCAATGTACCGTTAGACACATTACCATATTTGGGGGGGGGAGAGGGGGGGGGGCTAATTGAGGAAGCGTTATGTGGGAACGTACAGCAGACCAATGCACACGTCAGACACATTACCTCTTTTGATAGGGGGCTAATTGAAGTAGAGTTATGTGGGCACGTATACCAGACCAATGTACACTTCAGTCACATTGCCTCTTTTGGTGGGGGGCTAATTGAAAAAGAGATATGTGGGAACGTACAGCAGACCTATGTACACGTCAGATACATTACCTCTTTTGGTGGGGGGCTAATTGAAAAAGAGTTATGTGTGAAGGAACAGCAGACCAATGTACACATCAGACACAATACCTTTTTTGGTGGGGGCTAATTGAAGAAGGAACAGCAGACCTATGTACACGTCAGACACATTACCTCTTTTGGTGGGGAGCTAATTGAAGAAGAGTTATGTGGGAACGTATAGCAGACCAATGTACACGTCAGATACATTACCTCTTTTGGTGGGGAGCTAATTGAAGAAGAGTTATGTGTGAAGGAATAGAAGACCAATGTACACGTCAAACACATTACCTCTTTTGGTGGGTAGCTAATTGAAGAAGAGTTATATGTGAAGGAACAGCAGACCAATATACACGTCAGACACATTACCTTTTTTGGTGGGGGCTAATTGAAGCAGAGTTATGTGTGAAGGAACAGCAGACCAATGTACACGTCAGACACATTACATCTTTTGGTGGGGGGCTAATTGAAGAAGAGTTATGTGTGAAGGAACAGCAGACCAATGTACACGTCAGACACATTACCTGTTTTGGTGGGGAGCTAATTGAAGAAGAGTTATGTGTGAAGGAACAGCTGACCAATGTACACGTCAGACACATTACCTCTTTTGGTGGGGAGCTAATTAAAGAAGAGTTATGTGTAAAGGAACAGCAGACCAATGTACACGTCAGACACATTACCTCTTTTGGTGGGGAGCTAATTGAAGAAGAGTTATGTGAGAAGGAACAGAAGACCAATGTACACGTCAGACACATTAACTCTTTTGGTTGGGGGCTACTCTAATAAGAGTTAAGTGTGAAGGAACAGCAGACCAATGTACACGTCAGACACATTACCTCTTTTGGTGGGCGGCTAATTGAAGAAGAGTTATGTGAGAAGGAACGGCAGACCAATGTACCGTTAGACACATTACCATATTTGGGGGGGGGGAGGGGGGGGGCTAATTGAGGAAGCGTTATGTGGGAACGTACAGCAGACCAATGCACACGTCAGACACATTACCTCTTTTGGTAGGGGGCTAATTGAAGAAGAGTTATGTGGGCACGTATACCAGACCAATGTACACTTCAGTCACATTGCCTCTTTTGGTGGGGGGCTAATTGAAGAAGAGTTATGTGTGAAGGAACAGCAGACCATTGTACACGTCAGACACATTACCTCTTTTGGTGGGGGGCTAATTGAAGAAGAGTTATGTGTGAAGGAACAGCAGACCAATGTACACATCAGACACAATACCTCTTTTGGTGGGGGCTAATTGAAGAAGAGTTATGTGTGAAGGAACAGCAGACCAATGTACACGTCAGACACATTACCTCTTCTGGTGAGGGGCTAATTGAAGAAGAGTTATGTGTGAAGGAACAGCAGACCAATGTACACGTCAGACACAATATTTCTTTTAGTGGGGGGCTAATTGAGGAAGAGTTATGAGGGAACGTACAGCGGACCAATGTATACGTCAGACTCATTACCACTTTTGGTGGGGGGCTAATTGAAGAAGAGTTATGTGGGAACGTATAGCAGACCAATGCACACGTCAGACACATTACCTATTATGGTTTGGGGCTAGTTGAAGAAGAGTTAGGTGGGAACGTACAGCAGACCAATGTACACGTCAAACACATTACCTCATTTGTATCAACCTAGTTGCCGTACTACAAACATCTCACTCGTTCCCTCTCTCGTATTTTTGTGCTCTAATTGAATTTTTTGTTTTGTTTTGTTTTAATAAGTCTTATTATACTTTTACTTAGTTTGTATTATTTACTTTTCTAATTTCAAATCTAATTTAATTCTCCTTCTTATTATTTTTCATATTTTTCTATTTCTTCTCCCTCATAAAATGGTGTCGTGCCCCGCATGCAACTCCTCTGTAAACAGAGAAAATAAAAAATCCCTTCAGTGCTGTGTCTGCACCTCAATCTATCACGGTGAGTGTTGTAACTTCTCTGACTGCGAACTTGAGTTTATGAGGTCACAAAAGAAGCCCTGGACCTGCATCGGCTGCGAAAAAAAGAGAAAAGCGATCCCGATATCTGAGCGACCAGCCAGCCCAGCTAGGGCCCAAGGTAAGCAAGACGATGTCCTGTCCTCTTTAGTGGCGGCCGTACATAATCTCTCACAACAAATTGAAGGCATGAAGGCGGTAATAAAAAATACCGTGGAAATTGATATAAAGGAAATTAAAGCGGCACTAAATTATAATAGTGAGCTCGTTGCCGAGACCGCTGATAAACTGGGTAACATCGAGTCCAGCCTCAATAGGCAAAACGAGAGGATTTCTGCCCTAGAGGCTGAAAATATATCATTAAAGGGACGTATCTCCGACATGGAGGTTTCGATAAATAGGATAGATCAGAACAGTAAGAGAAACTCGCTCGAAGTCCGAGGGATTCCGGCGAGGGCGGGGGAGAATGTGTTGGCCCTAATGAAGGATGTGGGTGTGGGTTTGGGGCTGAGACTGGATGTTGTGGATATAGATTACATCCATAGAACCAGACCTCGGCCGGGAACCCAAGATTCGTCTATAATAGTTCGTTTTGTTCGACAGGAAACCAGAGACGAAATTATTCGTCTCAGAAAAGTTAAAAGGGACTTTACAACGAGACATATGGGCTGGCAAGATAATGATTCACACCGTGTATATATCAGTGAAGACCTTACACAATTCAACAAAAAAAATTATTATATGGCTAAGCAAAAAAAAAGAAGAAAAAATCAAATTTGTCTGGATTTCTGGGGGGAAGGTATTATGCAGGAGGGATAATGGGACTCCCGTTATCCCAATATCTAGACCAGAGGATTTGGACGTTCACTTCCCATAACAACAACAATCAGGTCTCCCCCGGTCCCCCCACTCCTCCGCCAACTCTTTCTCCATCTTTACTCCAGTTGTCTTCGGTCATCTGTACCCCAACATCCTGATATGGTTTCTCTCCGGCTCTTCACCTCTCTTCTCGTCCGTTTCGTGTTTTTCGGATTTCTTTTTATTGTGTATTTTTGTTTTCGATTGTACTCTTCAGTTTATTTTTGTTCACATGTTTCTCTTTATTATCAAACCAGGCCTTTCCTTTTTATTATTGTTACTCACTAAGCTAGTATTTATTTATTTTTGTTTGTTATTTTTCATTTTTTATCACCATGCTTGCAGAATTGTAAACACTATTCTTGTATATAATTTAACTTTGCATACATTCCATTTTTTCATTTTACTTGCTTGTTCTCTTTTCCTATCAATTATTAATCAGTTTGGTATTATCACTCATGGGACCTCCTTTTCGATACATAGGACCGAGCCGTCTTCTCCTCTAACCCCTCACCTGCCCTATATATTACCTCCCTCCTCTCTTCACCATGTCCTATAATATATTACCCAGTTGTCATGTTAACGCCCAGTCCCTCTTCCCTCATTTTGACGAGTTCTCAGACTTTTTCCAATCCCATACCTATCACCTGATTGGAATCTCCGAGACCTGGCTCACCCCTCTCATCCCTAACTCCGCTCTTCCTCTTCCTGGCTACACCTTGTTTCGTAATGACCGCTCCGGTCGGACTGGTGGGGGTGTGGGGGTCTATGTACATGACTCTCTCAACGCCCGTGTTCTCGATTGTTCATCTGACTCCCCCCTCCCACACGTCGAGTATATGTTACTGGAAGTAACAATTCGCCATGAAAAGTTGCTTTATGGTGTAGTCTACAGACCTCCCTCTATTCCCTTTGGCACCGACCTTGAATCCCTACTCCTAGCGTACCTCCCCATTTACTCCAATCTCATCCTTGCCGGTGATTTCAACTCTAACCTCCTTTCTGACTCCTATGACAAAAAATACCTGCTCAACTTATTTTACTCCCTCAATCTCTACTTAGTACCCTACTCTCCCACCCATCATACTCAGCATAGTCACACCTGGCTTGACATCCATGTCATTGACTCCTCTGTTAAATTACTTTCCTCCTCCCAATTTCCTGTTCCTTTTCTCTCCGGCCATGATCTTATCTCTATTTCCTATGATCTCCAATCTCCTCCTTTTGTTAAAAAAACCATATCCTCGAGACATCTTTCCTCTATATCTCCTGAATCTCTACAGCAAGACCTTGATGTTATTGACTGGAGCCCAATATTCAATAGCCACTCCGTCGACGATATGGTTCAAGATCTGACGACAAATCTCATATTCGTGCTGGATAAACACGCGCCATTGCAGGAATCTCGAATCCGGCGGCCCCCTGCACCATGGCTAACTCCTGAAATCAGAAGTTTTATGAAGAATAGAGACTCTGCAAGGCGCAAATTTGTCCGCAGTCACTCTTCCACGGATTATGAGATTTACAAAGGTCTACGTAACCGAACCCAGTCTTTACAGAGAAGAGCTAAGGTTGAATACTTCCACAGGGTCTTGTCTGAAGCTCCTAATCCTCAATCCAAATGGTCCCTTCTCCGCAACCTATCCTTAGTCAAATCAAAACAGTGCTCCTCCAATATTCCTTGCTCTCCTGATACTCTAAACCACTTTTTCACTTCATCACCTAATACAAATTCTCCCCCTACCCCCTTGCCTCCTAATCTAACTTTCAATCCAAATTCCTTCTTTTTTTCCTATATACATCCTGAAGATCTTCTCAATAGCATCCTTAAATCCCGTACAAACGCCTACGGTTCAGACAATGTCCCCGTAAAATTGATCAAATGCGCCCTCCCCTCCATCGTTCCTGTCCTCCTTCACATCTACAACTTCTCCCTGCAGAACTCAGTTTTCCCGACTGCTTGGAAATCAGCTATTGTCCTCCCCCTAAATAAAATTCCTAATCCCTCTTCTCCAAAAGATCTCCGGCCAATATCTACCCTTTCCAACCTCTCCAAACCCTTAGAACGAATAGCCCAATCCCAACTATCCTCCTATCTTGAAACCAACCAAATCTTAAATCCCCTACAGTCCGGCTTCCGTCCTTGCTTAAGCACTCAATCCGCTCTCCTAAAAGTTACCAATGACCTCCAACTAGCCATAGACAACAGACAGGTTACTCTGCTCGTACTTTTCGACTTCACTAAAGCCTTTGACACCGTTGACCACAGCATCCTCCTCTCCAAGCTCCACAATACCCACCTTTCCAGCAGTGCTGTTCGCTGGTTTCAGTCCTTCCTCTCCGGTCGTTCTCAGTCAGTTCTCGTCCCCAATCTCCCTCCCTCTTCCTTTCTGCCAGTTAATTCGGGGGTCCCTCAAGGCTCATCCCTTTCTCCTACCCTTTTCTCTATCTTCATAAATGACCTCCCCAATTCCGTCAAACACTCCAATTATCACCTTTATGCCGATGACTTCCAAATTTATCTCTCCTTCCACCCCTCCACCGCTCTTGCTGCTTACGACAAGATGATGGAGGACATCCTTGGTATCACAGACTGGGCTTCCAAGAATGGAGTGACACTGAACGCTGAGAAGACGAAAGCCATTGTGATAGGTAACCATAAACTACTAAACTCCCTTACTGACTTACCTCCATTAAGACTACATGACTCCGATATTGAATACTGCACCAGTGTAAAAAATCTTGGATTGATCCTTGATCAAACCCTCTCCTGGAAAGACCATGTTTCTCACATCTCCAACCGCTCCTTCAAAACCCTCTACTTCCTCAAACGCCTTCGTCACCTTCTTCCCACGAAAACCCGTCAGCTGTTGGTATCCTCTCTTGTTTTCCCCTACTATGATTATGCTTGCCTCGCATATGGAGGACTGTCTGGTGAGCTCGACATGAAACTAAAGCGAGTCATGAACTCCTTTCTAAGATTCATCTTCGGGCTCCCCAGACACTCCTCTATTACTAGTTCCTATACCGACCTAAAATGGCTCTTCCCATCCTCTCGTCGACAATATTTCCTAGGCTCCTTCCTCTATCAAACCATATCTTCCCAAAAGCCCTCCTACATCTTCCAAATGCTCCAATTTAAATCCCATATCCACCAGAAAGTCACTAGATCCCGCCCCTCGGATCTTTACCTCCCTTCCCACAGGACAACAACCTACCACAACTCTTTCCTTATCCATGCTAACTCCCTCTGGAACTCTCTCCCTCTCCAGATCCGCCATGCTCCTTCTCTTCTTTCATTTAAGTCCTTACTTTTCCATTATCTCCTAACTCAACAAACCTCTGATTCCTAAGGCGGGCTCCTATGAGATAGTTCTGGTCTTCCTATAAGTCTCTCACCCCACTGGACAGATTTTCACACTCCAGTTTCATCTGCCCAGTTTTTTTTTTTTTTTGCGATTAAATTCATATATAACTCACTATTGTTATTATGTTTTACATTATTATTCATACTTTGTTTTATTCTTATTTTTATCACTAATTTTCACCAGTTTTTTATTGTTTTAATCATTGCCTCTCTCTAACATTTTATATTTATTACTAGAGACCTCTTTTCCTTTGTATTAATTCTGTCTCAATGGGTCGATACTTGTACTCTTTTATCTACTTCTTATGTTATTATTCTTAGGGGACGAAAGTCCCAGAATAAAGATTATTTTTCATTTCATTTCATTTGGTGGGGTCTAATTGAAGAAGAGTTAGGTGGGAACGTACAGCAGCCCAATGTACACTTCAGACACAATATCTCTTTTGGTGGGGTCTAATTGAAGAAGAGTAATGTGGGAACGTACAGCAGACCAATGTACACGTCAGACACAATACCTCTTTTGGTGGGGTCTAATTGAAGAAGAGTAAAGTGGGAACGTACAGCAGACCAATGTACACGTCAGACACATTACCATTTTTGGTGGGGGGCTAATTCATGAAGAGTTATGTGGGAACGTACAGCAGACCAATGTATACGTCAGACACATTACCTCTTTTGGTGGGCGGCTAATTGAAGAAGAGTTATGTGAGAAGGAACAGCAGACTAATGTACCGTTAGACACATTACCATATTTGGGGGGGAGGGGGGGGGGGGGGGGGGGGGGGGGCTAATTGAGGAGCAGTTATGTGGGAACGTACAGCAGACCAATGCACACGTCAGACACATTACCTCTTTTGGTAGGGGGCTAAATGAAGAAGAGTTATGTGGGCACGTATAGCAGACCAATGTACACGTCAGACACATTACCTCTTTTGGTGAAGGCTAATTGAAGAAGAGTTATGTGGTAACGTACAGCAGGCCAATGTACGCTTCAGACACATTGCCTCTTTTGGTGGGGGGCTAATTGAAGAAGAGTTATGGGGGAACGTACAGCAGACCGATGTACACCTCAGATACATTACCTCTTTTGGAGGGTCTAATTGAAGAAGAGTTAGGTGGGAACGTACAGAAGACCAATGTATACGTCAGACACATTACCTCTTTTGGTGCGGGGCTAATTGAAGAGGAGTTATGTGGGAACGTACAGCAGACCAATGTACACGTCAGACACATTACCTCTTTTCGTGGGTAGCTAATTGAAGAAGAGTTATGTGTGAAGGAACAGCAGACCAATGTACACATCAGACACAATACCTCTTTTAGTGGGGGCTAATTGAAGAAGAGTTATGTGTGAAGGAACAGCAGACCAATGTACACGTCAGACACATTACCTCTTTTGGTGAGGGGCTAATTGAAGAAGAGTTATGTGTGAAGAAACAGCAGACCAATGTACACGTCAGACACAATACCTCTTTCAGTGGGGGGATAATTGAGGAAGAGTTATAAGGGAACGTGCAGCGGACCAATGTATACGTCAGACACATTACCACTTTTGGTGGGGGGCTAATTGAAGAAGAGTTATGTGGGAACGTATAGCAGACCAATGCACACGTCAGACACATTACCTATTATGGTTTGGGGCTAGTTGAAGAAGAGTTAGGTGGGAACGTACAGCAGACCAATGTACACGTCAGACACATTACCTCATTTGGTGGGGTCTAATTGAAGAAGAGTTAGGTGGGAACGTACAGCAGCCCAATGTACACTTCAGACACATTACTTCTTTTGGTGGGGTCTAATTCAAGAAACGTTATGTGGGAACGTACAGCAGGCCAATGTATACGTCAGACACCTTACCTCTTTTGATGGGGGGCTAATTGAAGAAGAGTTATGTGTGAAGGAACAGCAGACCAATGTACACGTCAGACACAATCCTTCTTTTGGTGGGGTCTAATTGAAGAAGAGTAATGTGGGAACGTACAGCAGACCAATGTACACGCCAGACACAATACCTCTTTTGGTGGGGTCTAATTGAAGAAGAGTTATGTGTGAAGGAACAGCAGACCAATGCACACGTCAGACACATTACCTCTTTTGGTAGGGGGCTAAATGAAGAAGAGTTATGTGGGCACGTATAGCAGACCAATGTACACGTCAGACACATTACCTCTTTTGGTGAAGGCTAATTGAAGAAGAGTTATGTGGTAACGTACAGCAGGCCAATGTACGCTTCAGACACATTGCCTCTTTTGGTGGGGGTCTAAGTGAAGGAGAGTAATGTGGGAACGTACAGCAGACCAATGTACACGTCAGACACAATACCTCTTTTGGTGGGGTCTAATTGAAGAAGAGTTATGTGTGAAGGAACAGCAGACCAATGTACACGTCAGACACAATACCTCTTTTGGTGGGGTCTAATTGAAGAAGAGTTATGTGTGAAGGAACAGCAGACCAATGTACACGACAGACACAATACCTCTTTTGGTGGGGTCTAATTGAAGAAGAGTTATGAGGGAACGTACAGCGGACCAATGTATACGTCAGACACATTACAACTCTTGGTGGGGGGCTAATTGAAGAAGAGTTATGTGGGAACGTATAGCAGACCAATGCACACGTCAGACACATTACCTATTATGGTTTGGGGCTAGTTGAAGAAGAGTTAGGTGGGAACGTACAGCAGACCAATGTACACTTCAGACACATTACCTCTTTTGGTGGGGTCTAATTGAAGAAGATTTTGGTGGGAACGTATAGCAGGCCATTGTATACGTCAGACACCTTACCTCTTTTGGTGGGGGGCTAATTGAAGAAGAGTTATGTGGGAAGGAACAGCAGACCAATGTACACGTCAGACAAATTACCTCTTTTGGTGGGGAGCTAATTGAAGAAGAGTTATGTGTGAAGGAACAGCTGACCAATGTACACGTCAGACACATTACCTCTTTTGGTGGGGAGCTAATTTAAGAAGAGTTATGTGTAAAGGAACAGCAGACCAATGTACATGTCAGACACATTACCTTTTTTGGTGGGGAGTTAATTGAAGAAGAGTTATGTGTGAAGGAACAGAATACCAATGTACATGTCAGACAAATTACCTCTTTTGGTGGGTAGCTAATTGAAGAAGAGTTATGTGTGAAGGAACAGCAGACCAATGTACACGTAAGACACAATATCTCTTTTGGTGGGGTGTAATTGAAGAAGAGTAAAGTGGGAACGTACAACAGACCAATGTACACGTCAGACACGTTACCATTTTTGGTGGGGGGCTAATTCATGAAGAGTTATGTGGGAACGTACAGCAGACCAATGTACACGCCAGACACAATACCTCTTTTGGTGGGGTCTAATTGAAGAAGAGTTATGTGTGAAGGAACAGCAGACCAATGTACACGTCAGACACAATACCTCTTTTGGAGGGGTCTAATTGAAGAAGAGTTATGTGTGAAGGAACAACAGACCAATGTACACGTCAGACACAATACCTCTTTTGGTGGGGTCTAATTGAAGAAGAGTTATGTGTGAAGGAACAGCAGACCAATGTACACGACAGACACAATACCTCTTTTGGTGGGGTCTAAGTGAAGGAGAGTAATGTGGGAACGTACAGCAGACCAATGTACACGTCAGACACAATACCTCTTTTGGTGGGGTCTAATTGAAGAAGAGTTATGTGTGAAGGAACAGCAGACCAATGTACACGACAGACACAATACCTCTTTTGGTGGGGTCTAATTGAAGAAGAGTTATGAGGGAACGTACAGCGGACCAATGTATACGTCAGACACATTACCACTCTTGGTGGGGGGCTAATTGAAGAAGAGTTATGTGGGAACGTATAGCAGACCAATGCACACGTCAGACACATTACCTATTATGGTTTGGGGCTAGTTGAAGAAGAGTTAGGTGGGAACGTACAGCAGACCAATGTACACTTCAGACACATTACCTCTTTTGGTGGGGTCTAATTGAAGAAGATTTTGGTGGGAACGTATAGCAGGCCATTGTATACGTCAGACACCTTACCTCTTTTGGTGGGGGGCTAATTGAAGAAGAGTTATGTGGGAAGGAACAGCAGACCAATGTACACGTCAGACAAATTACCTCTTTTGGTGGGGAGCTAATTGAAGAAGAGTTATGTGTGAAGGAACAGCTGACCAATGTACACGTCAGACACATTACCTCTTTTGGTGGGGAGCTAATTTAAGAAGAGTTATGTGTAAAGGAACAGCAGACCAATGTACATGTCAGACACATTACCTTTTTTGGTGGGGAGTTAATTGAAGAAGAGTTATGTGTGAAGGAACAGAATACCAATGTACATGTCAGACAAATTACCTCTTTTGGTGGGTAGCTAATTGAAGAAGAGTTATGTGTGAAGGAACAGCAGACCAATGTACACGTAAGACACAATATCTCTTTTGGTGGGGTGTAATTGAAGAAGAGTAAAGTGGGAACGTACAACAGACCAATGTACACGTCAGACACGTTACCATTTTTGGTGGGGGGCTAATTCATGAAGAGTTATGTGGGAACGTACAGCAGACCAATGTATACGTCAGACACATTACCTCTTTTGGTGCGCGGCTAATTGAAGAAAAGTTATGTGAGAAGGAACAGCAGACCAATGTACCGTTAGACACACCTCTTTTGAGAGGTAGCTAATTGAAGAAGAGTTATGTGTGAAGGAACAGCAGACCAAGGTTCCCGTCAGACACATTAACTCTTTTGGTTGGGGGCTACTTGAATAAGAGTTATGTGTGAAGGAACAGCAGACCAATGTACACGTCAGACACAATATCTCTTTTGGTGGGGTCTAATTGAAGAAGAGTAATGTGGGAAGGAACAGCAGACCAATGTACACGTCAGACACATAACCTCTTTTGGTGGGGAGCTAATTGAAGAAGAGTTATGTGTGAAGGAACAGCTAACCAATGTACACGTCAGACACATTACCTCTTTTGGTGGGGAGCTAATTGAAGAAGAGTTATGTGTGAAGGAACAGCAGGCCATTGTATACGTCAGACACCTTACCTCTTTTGGTGGGGGGCTAATTGAAGAAGAGTTATGTGGGAAGGAACAGCAGACCAATGTACACGTCAGACACATTACCTCTTTTGGTGGGGAGCTAATTGAAGAAGAGTTATGTGTGAAGGAACAGCTGACCAATGTACACGTCAGACACATTACCTCTTTTGGTGGGGAGCTAATTTAAGAAGAGTTATGTGTGAAGAAACAGCAGACCAATGTACACGTCAGACACATTACCTCTTTTGGTGGGGAGCTAATTGAAGAAGAGTTATGTGTGAAGGAACAGCTGACCAATGTACACGTCAGACACATTACCTCTTTTGGTGGGGAGCTAATTTAAGAAGAGTTATGTGTGAAGGAACAGAATACCAATGTACATGTCAGACAAATTACCTCTTTTGGAGGGTCTAATTGAAGAAGAGTTAGGTGGGAACGTACAGAAGACCAATGTATACGTCAGACACATTACCTCTTTTGGTGCGGGGCTAATTGAAGAGGAGTTATGTGGGAACGTACAGCAGACCAATGTACACGTCAGACACATTACCTCTTTTGGTGGGTAGCTAATTGAAGAAGAGTTATGTGTGAAGGAACAGCAGACCAATGTACACATCAGACACAATACCTCTTTTAGTGGGGGCTAATTGAAGAAGAGTTATGTGTGAAGGAACAGCAGACCAATGTACACGTCAGACACATTACCTCTTTTGGTGAGGGGCTAATTGAAGAAGAGTTATGTGTGAAGAAACAGCAGACCAATGTACACGTCAGACACAATACCTCTTTCAGTGGGGGGATAATTGAGGAAGAGTTATGAGGGAACGTGCAGCGGACCAATGTATACGTCAGACACATTACCACTTTTGGTGGGGGGCTAATTGAAGAAGAGTTATGTGGGAACGTATAGCAGACCAATGCACACGTCAGACACATTACCTCATTTGGTGGGGTCTAATTGAAGAAGAGTTAGGTGGGAACGTACAGCAGCCCAATGTACACTTCAGACACATTACTTCTTTTGGTGGGGTCTAATTCAAGAAACGTTATGTGGGAACGTACAGCAGGCCAATGTATACGTCAGACACCTTACCTCTTTTGATGGGGGGCTAATTGAAGAAGAGTTATGTGTGAAGGAACAGCAGACCAATGTACACGTCAGACACAATCCTTCTTTTGGTGGGGTCTAATTGAAGAAGAGTAATGTGGGAACGTACAGCAGACCAATGTACACGCCAGACACAATACCTCTTTTGGTGGGGTCTAATTGAAGAACAGTTATATGTGAAGGAACAGCAGACCAATGTACACGTCAGACACAATACCTCTTTTGGAGGGGTCTAATTGAAGAAGAGTTATGTGTGAAGGAACAGCAGACCAATGTACACGTCAGACACAATACCTCTTTTGGTGGGGTCTAATTGAAGAAGAGTTATGTGTGAAGGAACAGCAGACCAATGTACACGACAGACACAATACCTCTTTTGGTGGGGTCTAAGTGAAGAAGAGTAATGTGGGAACGTACAGCAGACCAATGTACACGTCAGACACAATACCTCTTTTGGTGGGGTCTAATTGAAGAAGAGTTATGTGTGAAGGAACAGCAGACCAATGTACACGTCAGACACAATACCTCTTTTGGTGGGGTCTAATTGAAGAAGAGTTATGTGTGAAGGAACAGCAGACCAATGTACACGACAGACACAATACCTCTTTTGGTGGGGTCTAATTGAAGAAGAGTTATGAGGGAACGTACAGCGGACCAATGTATACGTCAGACACATTACCACTCTTGGTGGGGGGCTAATTGAAGAAGAGTTATGTGGGAACGTATAGCAGACCAATGCACACGTCAGACACATTACCTATTATGGTTTGGGGCTAGTTGAAGAAGAGTTATGTGTGAAGGAACAGAATACCAATGTACATGTCAGACAAATTACCTCTTTTGGAGGGTCTAAGTGAAGAAGAGTTAGGTGGGAACGTACAGAAGACCAATGTATACGTCAGACACATTACCTCTTTTGGTGCGGGGCTAATTGAAGAGGAGTTATGTGGGAACGTACAGCAGACCAATGTACACGTCAGACACATTACCTCTTTTGGTGGGTAGCTAATTGAAGAAGAGTTATGTGTGAAGGAACAGCAGACCAATGTACACATCAGACACAATACCTCTTTTAGTGGGGGCTAATTGAAGAAGAGTTATGTGTGAAGGAACAGCAGACCAATGTACACGTCAGACACATTACCTCTTTTGGTGAGGGGCTAATTGAAGAAGAGTTATGTGTGAAGAAACAGCAGACCAATGTACACGTCAGACACAATACCTCTTTCAGTGGGGGGATAATTGAGGAAGAGTTATGAGGGAACGTGCAGCGGACCAATGTATACGTCAGACACATTACCACTTTTGGTGGGGGGCTAATTGAAGAAGAGTTATGTGGGAACGTATAGCAGACCAATGTACACGTCAGACACATTACCTCATTTGGTGGGGTCTAATTGAAGAAGAGTTAGGTGGGAACGTACAGCAGCCCAATGTACACTTCAGACACATTACTTCTTTTGGTGGGGTCTAAATCAAGAAACGTTATGTGGGAACGTACAGCAGGCCAATGTATACGTCAGACACCTTACCTCTTTTGATGGGGGGCTAATTGAAGAAGAGTTATGTGTGAAGGAACAGCAGACCAATGTACACGTCAGACACAATCCTTCTTTTGGTGGGGTCTAATTGAAGAAGAGTAATGTGGGAACGTACAGCAGACCAATGTACACGCCAGACACAATACCTCTTTTGGTGGGGTCTAATTGAAGAAGAGTTATGTGTGAAGGAACAGCAGACCAATGTACACGTCAGACACAATACCTCTTTTGGAGGGGTCTAATTGAAGAAGAGTTATGTGTGAAGGAACAGCAGACCAATGTACACGTCAGACACAATACCTCTTTTGGTGGGGTATAATTGAAGAAGAGTTATGTGTGAAGGAACAGCAGACCAATGTACACGACAGACACAATACCTCTTTTGGTGGGGTCTAAGTGAAGAAGAGTAATGTGGGAACGTACAGCAGACCAATGTACACGTCAGACACAATACCTCTTTTGGTGGGGTCTAATTGAAGAAGAGTTATGTGTGAAGGAACAGCAGACCAATGTACACGTCAGACACAATACCTCTTTTGGTGGGGTCTAATTGAAGAAGAGTTATGAGGGAACGTACAGCGGACCAATGTATACGTCAGACACATTACCACTCTTGGTGGGGGGCTAATTGAAGAAGAGTTATGTGGGAACGTATAGCAGACCAATGCACACGTCAGACACATTACCTATTATGGTTTGGGGCTAGTTGAAGAAGAGTTAGGTGGGAACGTACAGCAGACCAATGTACACTTCAGACACATTACCTCTTTTGGTCGGGTCTAATTGAAGAAGATTTTGGTGGGAACGTATAGCAGGCCATTGTATACGTCAGACACCTTACCTCTTTTGGTGGGGGGCTAATTGAAGAAGAGTTATGTGGGAAGGAACAGCAGACCAATGTACACGTCAGACAAATTACCTCTTTTGGTGGGGAGCTAATTGAAGAAGAGTTATGTGTGAAGGAACAGCTGACCAATGTACACGTCAGACACATTACCTCTTTTGGTGGGGAGCTAATTTAAGAAGAGTTATGTGTAAAGGAACAGCAGACCAATGTACATGTCAGACACATTACCTTTTTTGGTGGGGAGTTAATTGAAGAAGAGTTATGTGTGAAGGAACAGAATACCAATGTACATGTCAGACAAATTACCTCTTTTGGTGGGTAGCTAATTGAAGAAGAGTTATGTGTGAAGGAACAGCAGACCAATGTACACGTAAGACACAATATCTCTTTTGGTGGGGTGTAATTGAAGAAGAGTAAAGTGGGAACGTACAACAGACCAATGTACACGTCAGACACGTTACCATTTTTGGTGGGGGGTAATTCATGAAGAGTTATGTGGGAACGTACAGCAGACCAATGTATACGTCAGACACATTACCTCTTTTGGTGCGCGGCTAATTGAAGAAAAGTTATGTGAGAAGGAACAGCAGACCAATGTACCGTTAGACACACCTCTTTTGAGAGGTAGCTAATTGAAGAAGAGTTATGTGTGAAGGAACAGCAGACCAAGGTTCCCGTCAGACACATTAACTCTTTTGGTTGGGGGCTACTTGAATAAGAGTTATGTGTGAAGGAACAGCAGACCAATGTACACGTCAGACACAATATCTCTTTTGGTGGGGTCTAATTGAAGAAGAGTAATGTGGGAAGGAACAGCAGACCAATGTACACGTCAGACACATAACCTCTTTTGGTGGGGAGCTAATTGAAGAAGAGTTATGTGTGAAGGAACAGCTAACCAATGTACACGTCAGACACATTACCTCTTTTGGTGGGGAGCTAATTGAAGAAGAGTTATTTGTAAAGGAACAGCAGACCAATGTACACGTCAGACACATTACCTCTTTTGGTGGGGTCTAATTGAAGAAGATTTTGGTGGGAACGTATAGCAGGCCATTGTATACGTCAGACACCTTACCTCTTTTGGTGGGGGGCTAATTGAAGAAGAGTTATGTGGGAAGGAACAGCAGACCAATGTACACGTCAGACACATTACCTCTTTTGGTGGGGAGCTAATTGAAGAAGAGTTATGTGTGAATTAACAGCTGACCAATGTACACGTCAGACACATTACCTCTTTTGGTGGGGAGCTAATTTAAGAAGAGTTATGTGTAAAGGAACAGCAGACCAATGTACATGTCAGACACATTACCTCTTTTGGTGGGGAGTTAATTGAAGAAGAGTTATGTGTGAAGGAACAGAATACCAATGTACATGTCAGACAAATTACCTCTTTTGGTGGGTAGCTAATTGAAGAAGAGTTATGTGTGAAGGAACAGCAGACCAATGTACACGTAAGACACAATATCTCTTTTGGTGGGGTGTAATTGAAGAAGAGTAATGTGGGAACGTACAGCAGACCAATGTACACATCAGACACAATACCTCTTTTGGTGGAGTCTAATTGAAGAAGAGTAAAGTGGGAACGTACAACAGACCAATGTACACGTCAGACACATTACCATTTTTGGTGGGGGGCTAATTCATGAAGAGTTATGTGGGAACGTACAGCAGACCAATGTATACGTCAGACACATTACCTCTTTTGGTGCGCGGCTAATTGAAGAAAAGTTATGTGAGAAGGAACAGCAGACCAATGTACCGTTAGACACATTACCATATTTGGGGGGGGCTAATTGAGGAGCAGTTATGTGGGAACGTACAGCAGACCAATGCACACGTCAGACACATTACATCTTTTGGTGGGGCTAATTGAAGAAGAGTTATGTGGGAACGTACAGCAGGCCAATGTACACGTCAGATACATTACCTCTTTTGGAGGGTCTAATTGAAGAAGAGTTAGGTGGGAACGTACAGCAGACCAATGTATCAGTCAGACACTTAACCTCTTTTGGTAGGGGGCTAATTGAAGAAGAGTTATGTGGGAAGGAACAGCAGACCAATGTACACGTCAGACACATTACCTTTTTGGTGGGGAGCTAATTGAAGAAGAGTTATGTGTGAAGGAACAGCTGACCAATGTACACGTCAGACACATTAACTCTTCTGGTGGGGAGCTAATTTAAGAAGAGTTATGTGTAAAGGAACAGCAGACCAATGTACATGTCAGACACATTACCTCTTTTGGTGGGGAGTTAATTGAAGAAGAGATATGTGTGAAGGAACAGAATACCAATGTACATGTCATACACATTACCTCTTTTGGTGGGTAGCTAATTGAAGAAGAGTTATGTGTGAAGGAACAGCAGACCAAGGTTCCCGTCAGACACATTAACTCTTTTGGTTGGGGGCTACTTGAATAAGAGTTATGTGTGAAGGAACAGCAGACCAATGTACACGTCAGACACAATATCTCTTTTGGTGGGGTCTAATTGAAGAAGAGTAATGTGGGAAGGAACAGCAGACCAATGTACACGTCAGACACATAACCTCTTTTACTGGGGAGCTAATTGAAGAAGAGTTATGTGTGAAGGAACAGCTAACCAATGTACACGTCAGACACATTACCTCTTTTGGTGGGGAGCTAATTGAAGAAGAGTTATTTGTAAAGGAACAGCAGACCAATGTACACGTCAGACACAATATTTCTTTTAGTGGGGGGCTAATTGAGGAAGAGTTATGAGGGAACGTACAGCGAACCAATGTATACGTCAGACACATTACCACTCTTGGTGGGGGGCTAATTGAAGAAGAGTTATGTGGGAACGTATAGCAGACCAATGCACACGTCAGACACATTACCTATTATGGTTTGGGGCTAGTTGGAAAGAGTTAGGTGGGAACGTACAGCAGACCAATGTACACTTCAGACACATTACCTCTTTTGGTGGGGTCTAATTGAAGAAGATTTTGGTGGGAACGTATAGCAGGCCATTGTATACGTCAGACACCTTACCTCTTTTGGTGGGGGGCTAATTGAAGAAGAGTTATGTGGGAAGGAACAGCAGACCAATGTACACGTCAGACACATTACCTCTTTTGGTGGGGAGCTAATTGAAGAAGAGTTATGTGTGAAGGAACAGCTGACCAATGTACACGTCAGACACATTACCCCTTTTGGTGGGGAGCTAATTTAAGAAGAGTTATGTGTAAAGGAACAGCAGACCAATGTACATGTCGGACACATTACCTCTTTTGGTGGGGAGTTAATTGAAGAAGAGTTATGTGTGAAGGAACAGAATACCAATGTACATGTCAGACAAATTACCTCTTTTGGTGGGTAGCTAATTGAAGAAGAGTTATGTGTGAAGGAACAGCAGACCAATGTACACGTCAGACACAATATCTCTTTTGGTGGGGTCTAATTGAAGAAGAGTAATGTGGGAACGTACAGCAGACCAATGTACACGTCAGACACAATACCTCTTTTGGTGGGGTCTAATTGAAGAAGAGTAAAGTGGGAACGTACAACAGACCAATGTACACGTCAGACACATTACCATTTTTGGTGGGGGGCTAATTCATGAAGAGTTATGTGGGAACGTACAGCAGACCAATGTATACGTCAGACACATTACCTCTTTTGGTGCGCGGCTAATTGAAGAAAAGTTATGTGAGAAGGAACAGCAGACCAATGTACCGTTAGACACATTACCATATTTGGGGGGGGGGGGGGGGGGGGGGGGGGGCTAATTGAGGAGCAGTTATGTGGGAACGTACAGCAGACCAATGCACACGTCAGACACATTACATCTTTTGATGGGGCTAATTGAAGAAGAGTTATGTGGGAACGTACAGCAGGCCAATGTACACTTCAGACACATTGCCTCTTTTGGTGGGGGACTAATTGAAGAAGAGTTATGTGGGAACGTTCAGCAGACCGATGTACACGTCAGATACATTACCTCTTTTGGAGGGTCTAATTGAAGAAGAGTTAGGTGGGAACGTACAGCAGACCAATGTATCAGTCAGACACTTTACCTCTTTTGGTGCGGGGCTAATTGATGAAGAGTTATGTGGGAACGTACAGCAGACCAATGTACACGTCAGAAACAATACCTCTCTTAGTGGGGGGCTAATTGAAGAAGAGTTATGTGGGAACGTATAGCAGACCAATGCACACGTCAGACACATTACCTATTATGGTTTGGGGCTAGTTGAAGAAGAGTTAGGTGGGAACGTACAGCAGCCCAATGTACACTTCAGACACATTATTTCTTTTGGTGGGGTCTAATTGAAGAAGAGTTAGGTGGGAACGTACAGCAGGCCAATGTATACGTCAGACACTTTACCTCTTTTTGTGGGGAGTTAATTGAAGAAGAGTTATTTGTAAAGGAACAGCAGACCAATGTACACGTCAGACACAATATTTCTTTTAGTGGGGGGCTGATTGAAGAAGAGTTAGGTGGGAACGTACAGCAGACCAATGTACACGTCAAACACATTACCTCATTTGGTGGGGTCTAATTGAAGAAGAGTTAGGTGGGAACGTACAGCAGCCCAATGTACACTTCAGACACATTACCTCTTTTGGTGGGGTCTAATTGAAGAAGATTTTGGTGGGAACGTATAGCAGGCCATTGTATACGTCAGACACCTTACCTCTTTTGGTGGGGGGCTAATTGAAGAAGAGTTATGTGGGAAGGAACAGCAGACCAATGTACACGTCAGACACATTACCTCTTTTGGTGGGGAGCTAATTGAAGAAGAGTTCTGGTGAAGGAACAGCAGACCAAGGTACCCGTCAGACACATTAACTCTTTTGCTTGGGGGCTACTTGAATAAGAGTTATGTGTGAAGGAACAGCAGACCAATGTACACGTCAGACACAATATCTCTTTTGGTGGGGTCTAATTGAAGAAGAGTAATGTGGGAACGTACAGCAGACCAATGTACACGTCAGACACAATACCTCTTTTGGTGGGGTCTAATTGAAGAAGAGTAAAGTGGGAACGTACAACAGACCAATGTACACGTCAGACACATTACCATTTTTGGTGGGGGGCTAATTCATGAAGAGTTATGTGGGAACGTACAGCAGACCAATGTATACGTCAGACACATTACCTCTTTTGGTGCGCGGCTTATTGAAGAAGAGTTATGTGAGAAGGAACAGCAGACCAATGTACCGTTAGACACATTACCATATTTGGGGGGGGGGGGGGGGGGGGGGGGGGCTAATTGAGGAGCAGTTATGTGGGAACGTACAGCAGACCAATGCACACGTCAGACACATTACATCTTTTGGTGGGGGCTAATTGAAGAAGAGTTATGTGGGAACGTACAGCAGGCCAATGTACATGTCAGACACATTACCTCTTTTGGTGGGTAGCTAATTGAAGAAGAGTTATGTGTGAAGGAACAGCAGACCAAGGTACCCGTCAGACACATTAACTCTTTTGGTTGGGGGCTACTTGAATAAGAGTTATGTGTGAAGGAACAGCAGACCAATGTACACGTCAGACACAATATCTCTTTTGGTGGGGGCTAATTCATGAAGAGTCATGTGGGAACGTACAGCAGACCAATGTATACGTCAGACACTTTACCTCTTTTGGTGCGCGGCTAATTGAAGAAGAGTGATGTGGGAACGTACAGCAGACCAATGTATACGTCAGACACTTTACCTCTTTTGGTGCGGGGCTAATTGATGAAGAGTTATGTAGGAACGTATAGCAGACCAATGTACACGTCAGACACATTACCTCTTTTGGTGGGGGGCTAATTGAAGAAGAGTTATGTGTGAAGGAACAGCAGACCAATGTACACGTCAGACACAATACCTCTCTTAGTGGGGGGCTAATTGAAGAAGAGTTATGTGGGAACGTATAGCAGACCAATGCACACGTCAGACACATTACCTATTATGGTTTGGGGCTAGTTGAAGTAGAGTTAGGTGGGAACGTACAGCAGACCAATGTACACGTCAAACACATTACCTCATTTGGTGGGGTCTAATTGAAGAAGAGTTAGGTGGGAACGTACAGTAGCCCAATGTACACTTCAGACACATTACCTCTTTTCGTGGGGTCTAATTGAAGAAGAGTTAGGTGGAAACGTACAGCAGGCCAATGTATACGTCAGACACTTTACCTCTTTTGGTGGGGGGCTAATTGAAGAAGAGTTATGTGGGAAGGAACAGCAGACCAATGTACACGTCAGACACATAACCTCTTTTGGTGGGGAGCTAATTGAAGAAGAGTTATGTGTGAAGGAACAGCTAACCAATGTACACGTCAGACACATTACCTCTTTTGGCGGGGAGCTAATTGAAGAAGAAATATTTGTAAAGGAACAGCACACCAATGTACACGTCAGACACATTACCTCTTTTGGTGGGGAGCTAATTGAAGAAGAGTTATGTGTGAAGGAATAGAAGACCAATGTACACGTCAGACACATTACCTCTTTGGTGGGTAGCTAATTGAAGAAGAGTTATGTGGGAACGTACAGCAGACCAATGTATACGTCAGACACATTAACTCTTTTGGTTGGGGCTACTTGAATAAGAGTTATGTGTGAAGGAACAGAAGACCAATGTACACGTCAGACTTTTGGTGGGGTCTAATTGAAGAAGAGTTATGTGGGAACGTACAGCAGACCAATGTATACGTCAGACACATTAACTCTTTTGGTTGGGGGCTAATTGAAGAAGAGTTATGTGTGAAGGAACAGCAGACCAATGTACACGTCAGACTTTTGGTGGGGTCTAATTGAAGAAGAGTAATGTGGGAACGTACAGCAGACCAATGTATACGTCAGACACATTAACTCTTTTGGTTGGGGGCTACTTGAATAAGAGTTATGTGTGAAGGAACAGAAGACCAATGTACACGTCAGACTTTTGGTGGGGTCTAATTGAAGAAGAGTTATGTGGGAACGTACAGAAGACCATTGTATACGTCAGACACATTAACTCTTTTGGTTGGGGGCTACTTGAATAAGAGTTATGTGTGAAGGAATAGCAGACCAATGTACACGTCAGACTTTTGGTGGGGTCTACATTACCATATTTGGTGGGGGGCTAATTGAGGATGAGTTATGTGGGAACGTACAGCAGACCAATGCACACGACAGACACATTACCTCTTTTGGTAGGGGGCTAATTGAAGAAGAGTTTTGTGGGCACGTATAGCAGGCCAATGTACACGTCAGACACATTACCTCTTTTGGTGGGGGCTAATTGAAGAAGAGTTATGTGGGAACGTACAGCAGGCCAATGTACACTTCAGACACATTGCCTCTTTTGGAGGGGGCTAAATGAAGAAGAGTTATGTGGGAACGTACAGCAGACCAATGTACACGTCAGACACATTACCTCTTTTGGTTGGGGGCTAATTGAAGAAGAGTTATGTGGGCACGTATAGCAGGCCAAGGTACACGTCAGACACATTACCTCTTTTGGTGGGGGCTAATTGAAGAAGAGTTATGTGGGCACGTATAGCAGACCAATGTACACGTCAGACACATTACCTCTTTTGGTGGGGGCTAATTGAAGAAGAGTTATGTGGGCACGTATAGCAGGCCAATGTACACGTCAGACACATTACCTCTTTTGGTGGGGGCTAATTGAAGAAGAGTTATGTGGGCACGTATAGCAGACCAATGTACACGTCAGACACATTACCTCTTTTGGTGGGGGCTAATTGAAGAAGAGTTATGTGGGAACGTACAGCAGGCCAATGTACACTTCAGACACATTGCTTCTTTTGGTGGGGGGCTAATTGAAGAAGAGTTATGTGGGAACGTACAGCAGACCGATGTACACGTCAGATACATTACTTCTTTTGGTGGGGTCTAATTGAAGAAGAGTTAGGTGGGAACGTACAGCAGACCAATGTATCAGTCAGACACTTTACCTCTTTTGGTGCGGGGCTAATTGATGAAGAGTTATGTGGGAACGTACAGCAGACCAATGTACACGTCAGAAACAATACCTCTCTTAGTGGGGGGCTAATTGAAGAAGAGTTATGTGGGAACGTATAGCAGACCAATGCACACGTCAGACACATTACCTATTATGGTTTGGGGCTAGTTGAAGAAGAGTTAGGTGGGAACGTACAGCAGCCCAATGTACACTTCAGACACATTATTTCTTTTGGTGGGGTCTAATTGAAGAAGAGTTAGGTGGGAACGTACAGCAGGCCAATGTATACGTCAGACACTTTACCTCTTTTTGTGGGGAGTTAATTGAAGAAGAGTTATTTGTAAAGGAACAGCAGACCAATGTACACGTCAGACACAATATTTCTTTTAGTGGGGGGCTGATTGAAGAAGAGTTAGGTGGGAACGTACAGCAGACCAATGTACACGTCAAACACATTACCTCATTTGGTGGGGTCTAATTGAAGAAGAGTTAGGTGGGAACGTACAGCAGCCCAATGTACACTTCAGACACATTACCTCTTTTGGTGGGGTCTAATTGAAGAAGATTTTGGTGGGAACGTATAGCAGGCCATTGTATACGTCAGACACCTTACCTCTTTTGGTGGGGGGCTAATTGAAGAAGAGTTATGTGGGAAGGAACAGCAGACCAATGTACACGTCAGACACATTACCTCTTTTGGTGGGGAGCTAATTGAAGAAGAGTTCTGGTGAAGGAACAGCAGACCAAGGTACCCGTCAGACACATTAACTCTTTTGCTTGGGGGCTACTTGAATAAGAGTTATGTGTGAAGGAACAGCAGACCAATGTACACGTCAGACACAATATCTCTTTTGGTGGGGTCTAATTGAAGAAGAGTAATGTGGGAACGTACAGCAGACCAATGTACACGTCAGACACAATACCTCTTTTGGTGGGGTCTAATTGAAGAAGAGTAAAGTGGGAACGTACAACAGACCAATGTACACGTCAGACACATTACCATTTTTGGTGGGGGGCTAATTCATGAAGAGTTATGTGGGAACGTACAGCAGACCAATGTATACGTCAGACACATTACCTCTTTTGGTGCGCGGCTTATTGAAGAAGAGTTATGTGAGAAGGAACAGCAGACCAATGTACCGTTAGACACATTACCATATTTGGGGGGGGGGGGGGGGGGGGGCTAATTGAGGAGCAGTTATGTGGGAACGTACAGCAGACCAATGCACACGTCAGACACATTACATCTTTTGGTGGGGGCTAATTGAAGAAGAGTTATGTGGGAACGTACAGCAGGCCAATGTACATGTCAGACACATTACCTCTTTTGGTGGGTAGCTAATTGAAGAAGAGTTATGTGTGAAGGAACAGCAGACCAAGGTACCCGTCAGACACATTAACTCTTTTGGTTGGGGGCTACTTGAATAAGAGTTATGTGTGAAGGAACAGCAGACCAATGTACACGTCAGACACAATATCTCTTTTGGTGGGGGCTAATTCATGAAGAGTCATGTGGGAACGTACAGCAGACCAATGTATACGTCAGACACTTTACCTCTTTTGGTGCGCGGCTAATTGAAGAAGAGTGATGTGGGAACGTACAGCAGACCAATGTATACGTCAGACACTTTACCTCTTTTGGTGCGGGGCTAATTGATGAAGAGTTATGTAGGAACGTATAGCAGACCAATGTACACGTCAGACACATTACCTCTTTTGGTGGGGGGCTAATTGAAGAAGAGTTATGTGTGAAGGAACAGCAGACCAATGTACACGTCAGACACAATACCTCTCTTAGTGGGGGGCTAATTGAAGAAGAGTTATGTGGGAACGTATAGCAGACCAATGCACACGTCAGACACATTACCTATTATGGTTTGGGGCTAGTTGAAGTAGAGTTAGGTGGGAACGTACAGCAGACCAATGTACACGTCAAACACATTACCTCATTTGGTGGGGTCTAATTGAAGAAGAGTTAGGTGGGAACGTACAGTAGCCCAATGTACACTTCAGACACATTACCTCTTTTCGTGGGGTCTAATTGAAGAAGAGTTAGGTGGAAACGTACAGCAGGCCAATGTATACGTCAGACACTTTACCTCTTTTGGTGGGGGGCTAATTGAAGAAGAGTTATGTGGGAAGGAACAGCAGACCAATGTACACGTCAGACACATAACCTCTTTTGGTGGGGAGCTAATTGAAGAAGAGTTATGTGTGAAGGAACAGCTAACCAATGTACACGTCAGACACATTACCTCTTTTGGCGGGGAGCTAATTGAAGAAGAAATATTTGTAAAGGAACAGCACACCAATGTACACGTCAGACACATTACCTCTTTTGGTGGGGAGCTAATTGAAGAAGAGTTATGTGTGAAGGAATAGAAGACCAATGTACACGTCAGACACATTACCTCTTTGGTGGGTAGCTAATTGAAGAAGAGTTATGTGGGAACGTACAGCAGACCAATGTATACGTCAGACACATTAACTCTTTTGGTTGGGGCTACTTGAATAAGAGTTATGTGTGAAGGAACAGAAGACCAATGTACACGTCAGACTTTTGGTGGGGTCTAATTGAAGAAGAGTTATGTGGGAACGTACAGCAGACCAATGTATACGTCAGACACATTAACTCTTTTGGTTGGGGGCTAATTGAAGAAGAGTTATGTGTGAAGGAACAGCAGACCAATGTACACGTCAGACTTTTGGTGGGGTCTAATTGAAGAAGAGTAATGTGGGAACGTACAGCAGACCAATGTATACGTCAGACACATTAACTCTTTTGGTTGGGGGCTACTTGAATAAGAGTTATGTGTGAAGGAACAGAAGACCAATGTACACGTCAGACTTTTGGTGGGGTCTAATTGAAGAAGAGTTATGTGGGAACGTACAGAAGACCATTGTATACGTCAGACACATTAACTCTTTTGGTTGGGGGCTACTTGAATAAGAGTTATGTGTGAAGGAATAGCAGACCAATGTACACGTCAGACTTTTGGTGGGGTCTACATTACCATATTTGGTGGGGGGCTAATTGAGGATGAGTTATGTGGGAACGTACAGCAGACCAATGCACACGACAGACACATTACCTCTTTTGGTAGGGGGCTAATTGAAGAAGAGTTTTGTGGGCACGTATAGCAGGCCAATGTACACGTCAGACACATTACCTCTTTTGGTGGGGGCTAATTGAAGAAGAGTTATGTGGGAACGTACAGCAGGCCAATGTACACTTCAGACACATTGCCTCTTTTGGAGGGGGCTAAATGAAGAAGAGTTATGTGGGAACGTACAGCAGACCAATGTACACGTCAGACACATTACCTCTTTTGGTTGGGGGCTAATTGAAGAAGAGTTATGTGGGCACGTATAGCAGGCCAAGGTACACGTCAGACACATTACCTCTTTTGGTGGGGGCTAATTGAAGAAGAGTTATGTGGGCACGTATAGCAGACCAATGTACACGTCAGACACATTACCTCTTTTGGTGGGGGCTAATTGAAGAAGAGTTATGTGGGCACGTATAGCAGGCCAATGTACACGTCAGACACATTACCTCTTTTGGTGGGGGCTAATTGAAGAAGAGTTATGTGGGCACGTATAGCAGACCAATGTACACGTCAGACACATTACCTCTTTTGGTGGGGGCTAATTGAAGAAGAGTTATGTGGGAACGTACAGCAGGCCAATGTACACTTCAGACACATTGCTTCTTTTGGTGGGGGGCTAATTGAAGAAGAGTTATGTGGGAACGTACAGCAGACCGATGTACACGTCAGATACATTACTTCTTTTGGAGGGTCTAATTGAAGAAGAGTTAGGTGGGAACGTATAGCAGACCAATGCACACGTCAGACACATTACCTCTTTTGGTGGGGTCAAATTGAAGAAGAGTTAGGTGGGAACGTACAGCAGACCAATGTAGAGAGTCTAGTCTGGGCAGTGACTGAGTGCAGACCTCTCTCTAAGCGCTCCGTAGTCGGTTGGTGTAGTGCCGGGAAAAAGTTCGAAAAGTGAAATTCTGTCGCTGTGGAATCCGGTCAGGTGTTCACGGGGACAATCCCTGAAAATTTCATCACTTTCGGACCAGCGGATCGGAATCCACAGGAAGGTAAATTTTCGAATTTTTAAGTTGAGCTTGGCTTGGGTCTGTCAAGTGAAAGTTGACGGAGTGGAGGGAGTGTAGATAGGCCCCCCCACTCCCCCCCACCACCCCAGTCAGAGCCAGCCAGGGTTCAGATGTCAGTGGACCCCACGTCGGCTGCCGGGCCATTTGGAAGGTCAGTGGAACACAGAGGAAATGTACCAGAGGAGTGCCAGAAGGACCCGATGGACGAGGCCCACGCCGTCCAGGCGGAGATCTCGACCATCCTCCGGCGCAGTAAGGCCAGCATTAAGGACTGCGAGCGGGTGAACAGTAGGATCACCCGCCTCCTGGTCCTGATGTCTGCGGCGCAGGAGGTGGCTGAGGCCAAAGTCCGGATGGCGAGGGAGATCGCGGGGGGTCTGGCCGAATCGGTGGCGACTACAATCGCCGCTGGCTTGGCCGGTCTCCCCCAGCGGTTCCCTCCCATGGGACCAGTAGACCCCCACCCCCAGAACAGGACTCTGCCGGAAGAGGAGCCGGAGAGGCAGGCGAAGAAGAAGAAGAGAGGAGCGGCGGAAAGGTCGCCTACAAGTGCTGCCCCCCCTCCAAACCCCGCACCTGGTGCCACACCCCCACCCCGCCCCTCCCCACCCACGGCCCCCCCCTCCGCATCCAGCCAAAGGATGGAAATGGTTGAGATCCCCCTCCCTTCCTCTCCCCCCCCCACCCCCGGTCACGGACGCCGAGTACCCAGCTATAGCGTGGACCAGGGTGACTAGCAGGAAACAGAAGAAGAAGAAAAAGAAGACGACTCCAGCAGCCCCACCCTTTTTTTTTTTTTTTTTTTTTTTTTTTTTTTTTTTTTTTTTTTTTTTTTTTTTTGGGTTGTCGACCTCCGGTGGAGGCCACGACACCATCGCCGAATCGTCGGGGAAAAAGGGAGTCCTAACAAATTTATTTACAAAATTAAAATACTAAATAAGTACATAATTAAAAATTCAGAACATATGATGCTGTGGTAGGCTAGGAGCGACCGCTGCCGACCATCTGCGACGATCAGCGGTCACTCCCAGCCCACCTTAATTTTCTTGGCGGCCCGAGAGACCTCGGGATAAATGTAGGGCGATCGCTAATTGCAGGCCTCCCCGGCGCAGGGTCAAAATGCTTGCTTCTTTCTCCGCCAGGAGGCGACAAATCGGCTGAACATTGGGTAGCCGGTTTCCGTCATCAGCTGCCGCAGGTCGAGTCCCAGATACGATCCTGTCCCGCGTATCAACTCCATCCTAGGCCCGTCGTACAGCGGACATTCGAGGACCACGTGCTCCGCAGTCTCGACCCCGCCGCACGAGCAGTTCGGGTTGTTCTTCCTCTTAAAGAAGAACAGCTTGGAGTTGAAATCTCCGTGACCTGATAGTATCTGGGACATCCAGTGGTCAGGCAGTATCCAAGTAGAGTCCAGACGTACCCGGATTTCCGGTAAATATGCGTAGGTCGTTCGGCCATCCGATGATCGTGACCACCGCTGTTGCCATTTCTCCACTATCCATTCCTGGACTATGTCCCTGCAACGCTCCGGTCTGGACTGTCCGCGCATCTCTTCCTCCAGGGCTAGACGTAAAGGCTCATCTATATCTGCTCCTAAGGGCAAGTTGCGTCTACAATAGTACGAGGCGACAGCCCCGTCCAAGACTAAGTCTATTGGCGGAGCTCCTGCCAGCACCTGTAGCGCAGCCGTAGAGACAGTACGATAGGCCTTTGTAACCCTTAAAAGGGCTGCTCTCTGGGCTTGCACAAGGATAACGCGTCGCCGCTTCGTGGGACGATGCCACCACCCAGCAGCGGCGTACCTTGCTACAGCCTCGAATACTCCAGTGTAGATGATTCTACACGCAGAATAGCCGAGGCCCCACGTCGCGCGGGCTAGGCAGCTCAAAGCGTTGAAAGTGGCGGTAGTCCTTTCTTTAATGGCAACAACGTGGGGCGTCACGTTGAGGCCCGGCCCGATCCGCACTCCGAGATAAGTGACCGTTGCCGGGCTCTCAATGCGGCGTCCGTGGATTTTGATTACCAGGGGGTGTCGGGCGTCGGTTCTCCCTCTCATCAGCAAAGCCGAGGTCTTGCTAGGAGAGAGAGCCAGTTTGTTGGCGCAGCACTAGTTGTCTATATCGTCAATGGCGGCTTGGGCGCGAAGGGTTAGAGCAGCTCGACTATCAGCGTGCACCGTAACAACGAGGTCGTCGACGTAGGCGATTGCCTTATATCCACGGCCCTCGAGATCACGGAGCAGTCCGTCAAAGAGTATGGCCCAAAGTATCGGTCCGAGGACCGAGCCCTGAGGACAGCCTCTAGTGACGTCCACTGTAGTGCTAGCGTATAGCTGACTCATGGTCGCAGATCGATCGCTGAGGAAGCTGGATATCAACCCAAACACATTCCCAGGCAGTCCCACAGCCCGCAGTCGCGTGAGGATGGCAGGCCACCAGGCGCAGTCGAAGGCCGACGCGATGTCAAAGAAGACACACAGGGCATATTTCCCACGGTCATTCTCCACATCCGCCCTCAGCATCATCAACGCATCTTCGGCGGATCTGCCCCTCAAGCCACCGAACTGCCTGTGGGATACATAAGCATGTACCTGGGCCCGAATTCCATTGAAGATAAGAGTCTCCAATACTTTACCGAATACGGGGAGCAGGCTGATTGGTCTGTGGCTACCTGCCAGGGAAAGGTCCCTATCACCAGGCTTAACAAACGTACACACGAGTGCTCGTTTCCAAGTCCTAGGGAAGTGGCCCCTCCTAAGGCAGGAGTTATAAAGTAGTAAGAGATCCGACTTGATGGCCGGGAAGGCTTTCTTGATTATAGCGGCGTCTATGAGATCGCTCCCAGGGGCGCCGCCACTCTTCTGCCTCCCAACCGCCAAGCTCAGGTCAATTTCGTCCCAATCAGGTGCGTTCCCCGTATCCGGCCAAGTACGGGCAGCGTTCCTGATGTCTCGTTGGCTGGGTGAATCCTCCGCCGGGTCGTCCTCCGGGAAGGCCTCCCTCTAGTACATCCCGCCAGCCTCCTCCAGGGACATGGCATACTGGTTGCCAACCCTGATGGAGGCCACCGGGGCGACCGGCCTTAGCCTCCCGGCGGCGACACGGTAAGGGATTCCCCACGGGTTTTTGCTGCTCTCGTCTTCAACGAACTTCCTCCAGCTCTCCTTCTTCGCGGCCTCGACTCTCCTACCATAAGCCTTGCTAAGCTGCCGGTACTCCTCCCTCCGTATTACCCTCTGGAGTGGGTTTTGGTTTTGGCACCGCTGAAACCTCCTCCTGGCACGATATACAGCCTTCTTGGCGAGGGTAAGATCCTCACTCCACCAGGGTACCTTCCTGATCCGGTTTACCTTCTTGGGGATGGTCTCATCGGCAGCTCGAAGTAGTATACTACTGAGCCTGCCGACCCCATCCTCAATCTGGCCAACCGGTTCAGAACTCCTGAGACCCTCCCACTGATCGTCGCAGGAGTAGGCGGCAACGGCGGTCACGAAAGCGTCGGAGATGGCCTTGCGGGTAGCAAAGCGCGGGTCTCTAGGCCGGACTGCGGGAAGATGGGCGTCAAAGAGCAGAACATCCAGTACACTATGGTCGCTAGATGTGATCTCTCGGACGCTCCAGCTGCCCACAGCCCGGAATAGTCCGCTCGACACCAGCGTGACGTCAACATGGGACACTCCATTGGAACCGTGGAATGTGGGCGGAGAAAGTGGGTCATTGACTATGCACAGGTCATGGCGGGCGATCAAATCCAATAGCCTGTCGCCCCGGCGGTCGGTGCGAACCGATCCCCAGGAGACTGACCAGGAGTTGACGTCCGCCAGAACTATGACATTGCGCCCCGAGAGGGAGTCCAGTACTAGGTCCAGGTGGCCCAGCTGTCGTTCTATGTTCTCAGACGGCGGGAAGTATCCGCTGATCACGTAGCAGCTTGCGTTGGCGTGCCTGATACAGGCCACAACTATATGGCTGGTGGAGAGATGGTGGAGCGCCATCACATCCACCTGGGGGCCGGTCACGACGATTGCGGCCATTGGCCGTTCGTCGCTCCGTGCGCCAGTAATAATTTTGTGGCCAGTACCTAGGCCTGCCACGCTGCCTCTAACGCAGTAGGGTTCCTGGAGAGCTAGCACCTGGACGCCCTCCGATGACACTAGTTGACGCACCTCATCAGCCACAATCCTGCGCCTATTCATGTTGTGCTGCCACAAACGAAGGCCCCCGCGCATCCTATTCGCCATAATCAGTGCGTGAGGCCAACAACTCTAACGCACGGATATATGACGGGCAGGTCTCGCTGTCCGCCTGGTGAGCGACGCGGGAGCCCCGTGTGCCGCAGTTACTACACTTCGGCGGCTTAGACTTATTCGGACAACTGGCCCTGTCGTGCCCTTCCTCCGAACACCTCGCGCACACCCTGGGTCGGTTGCACGACTTTTCGACGTGGCCAAAGACCTGGCAGCGCCAGCACCTCGAGACATCCAGGCAGTCTCGGACTCTACATGAGTACCACCCTAGGGTGATCCTTCCGGCGCTGATGAGAGCCCTCCTCGTCTCTGGGGTCACCTCGACGACCCAATGAACCGTCGATCTGCCCTTGGGGCCCTTTTTATATATTGCTGTGGGGGGGGTGAGATCGGGATATTGGGCTCGAAACCTCCCGGAGAAGTCCTCCCCCGACCAGCCCGAAGGCACATCAAACACAACTAGGCGTGGGCTCCTTCTTTGGAGCGCCTCCGCCTTAAGGCCCGCCTCTTGGAGCTTTGGATTGTCCTTGAGTGCCCCGAGCTCGTCAGCGGAGGAAACCTCCAGGAGAATCCCCCCTCTCCTGGCGGGTTTGCTGGACCTAATATTTATCCCGAGCTCCCTCGGGTTCACCGTGTCCAGGGCGTCCTCCAGCTTCCGGGTCTCGCTCCCCTCCTTGAGTTCGACCATAGCCACGAAGACTTTCGGCTTCCTCTTCGCTTCCGTGGCCGTGGTCTCTGCTAGTTGCCGAAGGACGTCCTGCTTGCTTCTATGTTTCTCGGGGGCCACAGGGGCCGCCGCCGGGACCGGGGCTGTGGGCGCCCCACTCCTCTTCCTCTTCTTCCGCCCCTTCCTCCCCACCACCACCGACCACGTCCCAGGCGGTGGAAGGGTCTGGTCGGGAATACACGGGGGGGGCAGGTTTCCCGGAGATTGCCCCCCTACCTCTTTCGCCGCGGTTGTCGTGAGTCCGGGCGCAGCTGGGGGCGCCCTCCCTTGTACTCCCGCCTCCCGGGAGGCGTCAATGGCGGGGACGGGCTTCCGTTCTTTCTTGCTTGGTTGACCCTGACCCCGGAGCCTGGCAGCGATGGCCTCCGCCAGGACATCCGGCCGGAACTCCCTCATCATCCCCAATGCAGCTTTCTCCCTAGCCTCGGCCTCCAGCCTCCCGATGGTCGCCGACACCAACATATCCAGCAAGCCCTGGACCCCACGGTCAACGATGTCCTGGCTTGCTTTGCTTAGTTTGTGATGTTTGTGTATGGCATCGGCGATGGACCTCTGGATGCCGTAAGCCTCCGCCAGGGACGCGTCCATCAGCTCCTCCTCCCCCGCCCCCGGGGACGTCCGAGCTCTCTTCTTCCCCGGCTGGATCGGGGTCTCCAGCCAGGGGGAGGGGGAGAAAAACCGCTCGGTGGGCTGCTGCGGGGGGGGAGGTTCACCCTCGTCCACTCGGCTGGGTCCACTAACCTTTCCCCCCTCGGATTGCGTGGCGTTCCTCTTTGCTGGCGTCGCGGTTCCGACCGGCTGCATCTCCGGGACCGAATGCCTCCTTTCGGGTGGGGGGGGGGGGGGAGGGACGGAAGAGAAGACGGGGGCGGAGGGGACCTGGCCAATGTCCGGGCCGGCTTGAAAACATCTTTTATGGCCAGAGCCTCGACATCCTTTTGCCGCTCTGTCCGGTGCACCTTCTTCTTTCCCCGCGACTCATCGTTGGATCCCGCTGCAACCGGCGTCGAGTCCATCGGCAGCGGAGTCCTGCTTAGGACTGACTAGGTGGGTGGGTGGTGGGTGGTGCTGGGCGAGTAGGCGGGGCTTGGTATCCCCTCCAAGCGGCTGACCTTGCCTCGTGCCTCTATCTCAGCCACGTTAAACTAAAAATTGCTATTGCTTTACTCACGGATTACTCGAGAACGCCTCGTCGGATTTCCCTGAAATTTATGGGGAAGGTTCCTGTGATGGGGTACCCGGGTACCGTTGTGTCAGAAGACCTAATTTCACTATTAACCACTATCACTAAATACAACATGCGGAGCGGGCACTGGTGTGTCCTCTCTCCTCGGCTGCACGGGCGGTACTCCCCAGCAGCCCCACCCGCCGCCCCGAAGCCCCCACCCAGGACAGCGCCCCCCCAGAAGACGAAGGCGGATATCATCAGTCGGCTGAGGAAGGAGCTGACGGCCGAAGGGGTGGCCCGCCCAGCCACCAGCTATAGGGCTGTCGTTACCTTCCGGCAGGAGAACGACGGCAGGAGGTTGGAGGCAGCTCTGGAGCAGGTGGACCCGAGTGAGCTCGGGATCAAGGTGTCTTCGGCTAAACCCGCCAGGAGAGGAGGGCTCCTCCTACAGGTGTCCACCCCGGCCGAGCTGACGTCCCTGTTGGGCTCACCGGCTCTTCAGGCAGCGGGCCTGAAGGCCTAGGCGCTCAACAGACGAAAACCCAGGACGTCCCTGCCAGCTGGTCGGGAGAGGACCTCTCTAGAAGGATCCTAGCGGCGAACCCGGAGTATAAAGGAATCACCCCGGTTTAAAGGAAAGGCCCCCCAAAGGGTGGCCCGACCACAAACTGGGTAGCAGAGGCCCTGTCAGAAATCCGGAGAGAACTTGTCTCTGCGGGAACCATTACCCTAGGTAAGTGGTATCCATGTAGGGTCAGGGACTGTCTGGACGTCACACGGTGCCGTAGGTGCCAAGGCTTCGGACACATCGCCAAGTACTGTAAGGCGAAGGAGAGGTGCGCCTGGTGCTCAGCAGAGAATCACAGCGACACCAAGTGTCCGAATAGGAAAACAAAGCCGCCGAAGTGTTGCAATTGCAGCACAGGAATGTCCGCCGCAAATCACAGTGCAAACTGTGATACCTGCCCGACATATATCCGGGCGATAGAGGCCCTGGCCGCTCGCACGGATTATGGCCGGTAGGAATCGGTACGGTCTTCATGTGTGGCAACACAACATGAATAGGCGCAGAATCGTGGCTGATGAAGTACGGCATCTCCAGGAGCCGTATTGCGTTAGAGGCCGCGTGGCAGGCCTAGGCACCGGCCACAGGATTATGGTGGGGGCTAGAAACGACCAGCGGCCTGTGGCCGCACTGGTTGTAACTGACCCCCAGGTGGATGTGATGGCACTCCACCATCTGTCCACCACCCATATGGTAGTGGCCTGTGTCAGGCACGCGAACGTGAGCTGCTATGTCATCAGCGGGTACTTCCCCCCTTCTGAGAATATAGAACGACAATTAGGCCACCTGGATCATATCCTTGATGAACTCGAGGGAGGCAATGTGATCATCTTGGCGGATGTTAACTCCTGGTCAGTCGCCTGGGGATCGGTTCGCACCGATCGCCGGGGTGACAGGCTATTGGATGTGATAGCCCGCCATGATCTTCGCATTGTCAACGACCCGGACTCCCCGCCCACATTTCGTGGAGCAATGGGAGAATCACACATAGATGTCACACTGGTGTCTGGCGGACTAGGCCGGGCCGTGGGAGGATGGCGTGTCAGAGAAGTCACATCTAGCGACCACTGCGTCATAGATGTTCAGCTCTTTGACCGGGAACTTCCAGCGGTCAGACCTAGAGACCCGCGCTTTGCCACACGCAAGGCCATCTCAAACGCCTTTGTGACCGCCGTTGCTACCTACTCCTGTGACGAGGATTGGGAAGGCCTCAGGAGCTTTGACCCTGTTGACCAGATCGAGGAGGGAGTCGAGCGGCTTGGTAGTATATTACTCCGAGCTGCCGACGAAACCATCCCCAGGAAGGTCAACAGGTTCAAAAAAGTTCCCTGGTGGAGTGAGGAGCTTACCCTCGCTAAGAGGGTTGTATACCGCGCCAGGCGTAGGTACCAACGGTGCGGGAACCTACTTCTGAAGGCGATAAGGCGGGAAGAGTACCGACAATTGAATAATGCCTACAGCCGAAGCATCGCCACCGCGAAGAAGGTAAGCTGGAGAAATTTTATAGAGGAGGAAAGTGTTAGAAACCCGTGGGGGATCCCTTACAGGGTCGCCACTGGGAGGCTCAGGCCGGTCGCCCCGGTGGCCTCCATCAGGGACGGGGACGTTTACGCCTTGTCCCTGGAGGAGGCAGGAAGGATGTACCTGGGGGTGGCCTTTCCGGCGGACGACCCGACGGAGGATTCCCCCGCCCAGGTAATTATGAGAGAGACTGCCCGTGCCCTGCCGGATACGGAGGACGCTCCGGACTGGGATGAATTAGATCTAAGTCTGGCGGTTGGGAAGCAGAGGAATGGCGGCGCCCCTGGGATGGATCTCATAGACGCCGCCATGATCAAGAAAGCATTCCCGGCCATAAAGGCGGATCTTCTTCATCTGGTAAACTCCTGCCTAAGGACCGGCCACTTCCCGAGTGCTTGGAAACAGGCACTTGTGTGCACGTTTGTCAAGCCTGGGGACAGGGACCTGTCCTTGGCGGGTAGCTATAGACCAATCAGCCTACTCCCAGTCTCTGGCAAGGTGCTGGAGACTCTGATCTTCTCCAGAATTCGGGCCCGAGTACAGGCCTTTGTGTCGCACAGACAATTCGGATGCATGAGAGGCAGATCCACTGAGGATGCGTTGAGAATGCTGAGGGCGGATGTCGGAGAGGGCAGAGGGAAATACTCTCTCTGCATCTTCTTCGACATAGCCGCGGCCTTCGACTGCGCCTGGTGGCCCGCCGTCCTCTTGCGACTACGGTCTGTGGGAATACCCAGGAACCTATTCGGGCTCATCTCCAGCTTCCTCAGCGAGCGCTCTGCGACGGTGAGGCAGCAATTCACCAGCACTACAGTGAACGTCACCAGAGGGTGTCCCCAGGGCTCGGTCCTCGGACCAACACTGTGGAACATACTCTTTGACGGACTGCTTCGTGACCTCGAGACTCGTGGACATAGGGCAATAGCCTATGTTGACGACCTAGTGGTCACGGTGCACGCTGACAGTCGCGCCACTCTAATCGCCCGAGCCCAAGCCGCGATCGACTTTACGGATACTTGGTGCCGACTGAACAAGTTAACCCTCTCTCCTAGCAAGACAGCGGACATGCTGATGAGAGGAAAAACTGACGCCCGCCACCCCCTGGTTCTTGCAGTACACGGCCGACGCGTTGAATTTCCGGCCGTGATCACGTACCTAGGTGTGGGGATCGGGCCGGGTTTCAACATCACGCCCCACACTGTTGCCATCAAGGTTAGGACAACAGCCACCTTTAGCGCTCTGAGCTCCCTAGCACGAGCGACGTGGGGCCTCGGCTACTCTGCGTGTAAAACTATTTACACCGGAGTTTTCGAGGCCGTAGCAAGACATGCCGCTGCCGGGTGGTGGAATCACCCCACCAAACGACAGCGTACGTTGCTACTACAAGCTCAAAGAGCAGCCCTCCTCAGGGTTACCAAGGCCTACCGTACAGTTTCCACGGCTGCGCTGCAGGTGCTGGCGGGGGCTCCACCCATAGACCTAGTCTTGGATGGGGCCGTCGCCTCCTACTTCTGCAGACGCGGTTTACCACTGGAGGCGGACACGGACGTGGCCTTGCGTCAAGCCCTGGAGGAGGAGATGCAAGGACAGGCGAGACCAGAGCGCCTGAGGGGCATTGTCCAGGAATGGATCGTGGAAAGATGGCAACAGCGTTGGGCGCGATCGACAGATGGCCGAAAAACATTCGCCTATTTCCCGAACGTCCAGACGCGCCTTGAGTCCCCATGGATGCAACCAGACCATTGGATGTCACAGGTGCTAACAGGTCACGGCGACTTCAACGCCAAGCGGCGTCGAGACTGCGGAACACGTAGTCCTCGAATGCCCGCTATACGACGGGCCCAGGGCGGCGCTGATCCGCCGGACAGGTTCGTACCTGGGACTAGACCTGCCGGGACTGATGACGGAGGCTGGCTACCTGGCTTTTGGTCGGTTCATCTCCTCCTGGCGGAGAATCAAGAAAGCCTTCTAACCCGGCGCCGGGGGCCCCGCCGACCGCCGGCAGGCGGTGCGGCGGCTGCCCCCGGCTCAGGGGAGCAGGCAGAAAGGAACCCCCGACAAGACCCCGAGCTCACTCGGTATAAAACGCCGAAAACCAAGGACGACCATGGACCGTAGCCATCGAGCCAGTCCACGGCCGTCCATAGCATCATGTAAATATTGTATATTGTATATTGTAAATAAACGGGAGAAGGTTACCCATTCCTCGACGAAAATAGGGTGATGTGACCGACCCCCCCTCAGGGGGTCAGGGGCACCCAATAAAAGAACAAAAAAAAAAAAAAAAAAAAAAAACACAAAAAAAGTACACTTCAGACACATTACCTATTTTGGTTTGGGGCTAGTGGAAGAAGAGTTATGTGGGAACGTACAGCAGACCAATGTACACGTCAGACACAATACCTCTTTTGGTGGGGTCTAATTGAAGAAGAGTAATGTGGGAACGTACAGCAGACCAATGTACACGTCAGACACAATACCTCTTTTGGTGGGGTCTAATTGAAGAAGAGTAAAGTGGGAACGTACAGCAGACCAATGTACACGTCAGACACATTACCTCTTTTGGTGGGGGGCTAATTGAAGAAGAGTTATGTGAGAAGGAACAGCAGACCAATGTACCGTTAGACACATTACCATATTTGGTGGGGGGCTAATTGAGGAAAAGTCACATTGCCTCTTTTGGTGGGGGCTAATTGAAGAAGAGTTATGTGGGAACGTACAGCAGACTAATGTACACGTCAGACACATTACCTCTTTTGGTGGGGCTAATTGAAGAAGAGTTATGTGGGAACGTACAGCAGAAAATGTATACGTCAGACACATTAACTCTTTCGGTTGGGGGATAATTGAAGAAGAGTTATGTGTGAAGGAACAGCAGACCAATGTACACGTCAGACTTTTGGTGGGGTCTAATTGAAGAAGAGTAATGTGGGAACGTACAGCAGACAAATGTATACGTCAGACACATTAACTCTTTTGGTTGGGGGCTACTTGAATAAGAGTTATGTGTGAAGGAACAGAAGACCAATGTACACGTCAGACTTTTGGTGGGGTCTAATTGAAGAAGAGTTATGTGGGAACGTACAGAAGACCATTGTATACGTCAGACACATTAACTCTTTTGGTTGGGGGCTACTTGAATAATAGTTATGTGTGAAGGAATAGCAGACCAATGTACACGTCAGACTTTTGGTGGGGTCTACATTACCATATTTGGTGGGGGGCTAATTGAGGATGAGTTATGTGGGAACGTACAGCAGACCAATGCACACGTCAGACACATTACCTCTTCTGGTAGGGGGCTAATTGAAGAAGAGTTATGTGTGAAGGAACAGCAGACCAATGTACACGTCAGACACAATACCTCTTTTGGTGGGGTCTAATTGAAGAAGAGTAATGTGGGAACGTACAGCAGACCAATGTACACGTCAGACACAATACCTCTTTTGGTGGGGTCTAATTGAAGAAGAGTAAAGTGGGAACGTACAGCAGACCAATGTACACGTCAGACACATTACCTCTTTTGGTGGGGGGCTAATTGAAGAAGAGTTATGTGAGAAGGAACAGCAGACCAATGTACCGTTAGACACATTACCATATTTGGTGGGGGGCTAATTGAGGAAAAGTTATGTGTGAAGGAACAGCAGACCAATGTACACGTCAGACTTTTGGTGGGGTCTAATTGAAGAAGAGTAATGTGGGAACGTACAGCAGACAAATGTATACGTCAGACACATTAACTCTTTTGGTTGGGGGCTACTTGAATAAGAGTTATGTGTGAAGGAACAGAAGACCAATGTACCCGTCAGACTTTTGGTGGGGTCTAATTGAAGAAGAGTTATGTGGGAACGTACAGAAGACCATTGTATACGTCAGACACATTAACTCTTTTGGTGGGGGTCTAATTGAAGAAGAGTTATGTGTGAAGGAAAGGCAGGCCAATGTACACTTCAGACACATTGCCTCTTTTGGTAGGGGGCTAATTGAAGAAGAGTTATGTGGGCACGTATAGCAGGCCAATGTACACGTCAGACACATTACCTCTTTTGGTGGGGCTAATTGAAGAAGAGTTATGTGGGAACGTACAGCAGACCAATGTATACGTCAGACACATTAACTCTTTCGGTTGGGGGCTAATTGAAGAAGAGTTATGTGTGAAGGAACAGCAGACCAATGTACACGTCAGACTTTTGGTGGGGTCTAATTGAAGAAGAGTAATGTGGGAACGTACAGCAGACAAATGTATACGTCAGACACATTAACTCTTTTGGTTGGGGGCTACTTGAATAAGAGTTATGTGTGAAGGAACAGAAGACCAATGTACACGTCAGACTTTTGGTGGGGTCTAATTGAAGAAGAGTTATGTGGGAACGTACAGAAGACCATTGTATACGTCAGACACATTAACTCTTTTGGTTGGGGGCTACTTGAATAAGAGTTATGTGTGAAGGAATAGCAGACCAATGTACACGTCAGACTTTCGGTGGGGTCTACATTACCATATTTGGTGGGGGGCTAATTGAGGATGAGTTATGTGGGAACGTACAGCAGACCAATGCACACGTCAGACACATTACCTCTTTTGGTAGGGGGCTAATTGAAGAAGAGTTGTGTGGGCACGTATAGCAGGCCAATGTACACGTCAGACACATTACCTCTTTTGGAGGGGGCTAATTGAAGAAGAGTTATGTGGGAACGTACAGCAGGCCAATGTACACTTCAGACACATTGCCTCTTTTGGAGAAGGCTAAATGAAGAAGAGTTATGTGGGAACGTACAGCAGACCAATGTACACGTCAGACACATTACCTCTTTTGGTAGGGGGCTAATTGAAGAAGAGTTATGTGGGCACGTATAGCAGGCCAAGGTACACATCAGACACATTACCTCTTTTGGTGGGGGCTAATTGAAGAAGAGTTATGTGGGCACGTATAGCAGACCAATGTACACGTCAGACACATTACCTCTTTTGGTGGGGGCTAATTGAAGAAGAGTTATGTGGGCACGTATAGCAGGCCAATGTACACGTCAGATACATTACCTCTTTTGGTGGGGGCTAATTGAAGAAGAGTTATGTGGGCACGTATAGCAGACCAATGTACACGTCAGACACATTACCTCTTTTGGTGGGGGCTAATTGAAGAAGAGTTATGTGGGAACGTACAGCAGGCCAATGTACACTTCAGACGCATTGCCTCTTTTGATGGTGGGCTAATTGAAGAAGAGTAATGGGGGAACGTACAGCAGACCGATGTACACGTCAAATACATTACTGCTTTGGAGGGTCTAATTGAAGAAGAGTTAGGTGGGAACGTATAGCAGACCAATGCACACGTCAGACACATTACCTCTATTGGTGGGGTCTAATTGAAGAAGACTTAGGTGGGAACGTACAGCAGACCAATGTACACTTCAGACACATTACCTATTTTGGTTTGGGGCTAGTTGAAGAAGAGTTATGTGGGAACGTACAGCAGACCAATGTACACTTCAGACACATTACCTATTTTGGTTTGGGGTTAGTTGAAGAAGAGTTATGTGGGAACGTACAGCAGACCAATGTACACTTCAGACACATTACCTATTTTGGTTGGGGGCTAATTGAAGAAGAGTTATGTGGGAACGTACTGCAGACCAATGTACACGTCAGACACAATACCTCTGTTGGTGGGGTCTAATTGAAAAAGAGTAATGTGGGAACATACAGCAGACCAATGTATACGTCAGACGCATTACCATATTTCGTGGGGGCTAATTGAGGAAGAGTTATGTGGGAACGTACAGCAGACCAATGTATACGTCAGACACATTACATCTTTTGGTAGGGGGCTAATTGAAGAAGAGTTATGTGGGAACGTATAGCAGACCAATGTATACGTCAGACACATTACCTCTTTTGGTGGGATGCTAATTGAAGAAGAGTTATGTGGGAACTTAGAGCAGACCAATGTACACTTCAGACACATTACCTCTTTTGGTGAGGGGCTACTTGAAGAAGAGTTAGGTGGGAACGAACAGCAGACCAATGTACACGTCAAACACATTACCTCTTTTGATGGGGGGCTAATTGAAGAAGAGTTATGTGTGAAGGAACAGCAGACCAATGTACACGTCAGACTTTTGGTGGGGTCTAATTGAAGAAGAGATATGTGGGAACGTACAGCAGACCAATGTATACGTCAGACACATTACCATTTTTGGTGGGGGGCTAATTGATGGAGTTATGTGGGAACGTACAGCAGACCAACGTATACGTCAGACACATTACCTCTTTTGGTGGGGGCTAATTGAAGAAGAGTTATGTGGGCACGTATAGCAGGCCAATGTACACGTCAGACACATTACCTATTTTGGTTTGGGGCTAGTTGAAGGAGAGTTATGTGGGAACGTACAGCAGACCAATGTACACTTCAGACACATTAACTATTTTGGTTTGGGGCTAGTTGAAGAAGAGTTATGTGGGAACGTACAGCAGACCAATGTACACTTCAGACACATTACCTATTTTGGTTGGGGGCTAGTTGAAGAAGAGTTATGTGGGAACGTACAGCAGACCAAGGTACACGTCATACACATTACCTCTTTTGGTTGGGGGCTAATTGAAGAAGAGTTATGTGGGAACGTACTGCAGACCAATGTATACGTCAGACACAATACCTCTTTTGGTGGGGTCTAATTGAAAAAGAGTAATGTGGGAACATACAGCAGACCAATGTATACGTCAGACGCATTACCATATTTCGTGGGGGCTAATTGAGGAAGAGTTATGTGGGAACGTACAGCAGACCGATGTATACGTCAGACACATTACCTCTTTTGGTAGGGGGCTAATTGAAGAAGAATTATGTAGGAACGAATAGCAGACCAACGCACACGTCAAACACATTACCTCTTTTGCTGGGGGGCTAATTGAAGAAGAGTTATGTGTGAAGGAACAGCAGACCAATGTACACGTCAGACACATTACCTCTTTTGATGGGGGGCTAATTGAAGAAGAGTTATGTGTGAAGGAACAGCAGACCAATGTACACGTCAGACTTTGGTGGGGTCTAATTGAAGAAGAGATATGTGGGAACGTACAGCAGACCAATGTACACGTCAGACACATTAACTCTTTTGGTGGGGGTCTAATTGAAGAAAGTTATGTGTGAAGGAACAGCAGACCAATGTACACGTCAGACACAATACCTCTTTTGGTGGGGTCTAATTGAAGAGGAGTAAAGTGGGAACGTACAGCAGACCAATGTACCGTTAGACACATTACCATATTTGATGGGGGGCTAATTGAGGAAGAGTTATGTGGGAACGTACAGCAGACCAATGCACACGTCAGACACATTACCTATTTTTGTGGGGAGCTAATTGAAAAAGAGTTATGTGTGAAGGAAAGGTAGCCCAATGTACACGTCAGACACATTACTTCTTTTGGTAGGGGGCTAATTGAAGAAGAGTTATGTGGGCACGTATAGCAGGCCAATGTACACGTCAGACACATTACCTCTTTTGGTGGGGGCTAATTGAAGAAGAGTTATGTGGGAACGTACAGCAGGCCAAGGTACACTTCAGACACATTGCCTCTTTTGGTGGGGGCTAATTGAAGAAGAGTTATGTGGGAACGTACAGCAGACCAATGTAAACGTCAGACACATTACCTCTTTTGGTAGGGGGCTAATTGAAGAAGAGTTATGTGGGCACGTATAGCAGGCCAATGTACACGTCAGACACATTACCTCTTTTGGTGGGGGCTAATTGAAGAAGAGTTATGTGGGCACATATAGCAGACCAATGTACACGTCAGACACATTACCTCTTTTGGTGGGGGCTAATTGAAGAAGAGTTATGTGGGCACGTATAGCAGGCCAATGTACACGTCAGACACATTACCTCTTTTTGTGGGGGCTAATTGAAGAAGAGTTATGTGGGCACGTATAGCAGACCAATGTACACGTCAGACACATTACCTCTTTTGGTGGGGGCTAATTGAAGAAGAGTTATGTGGGAACGTACAATGGGCCAATGTACACTTCAGACACATTGCCTCTTATGGTGGGGGGCTAATTGAAGAAGAGTTATGTGGGAACGTACAGCAGACCGATGTACACGTCAGATACATTACCTCTTTTGGAGGGTCTAATTGAAGAAGAGTTAGGTGGGAACGTATAGCAGACCAATGCACACGTGAGACACATTACCTCTTATGGTGGGGTCTAATTGAAGAAGAGTTAAGTGGGAACGTACAGCAGACCAATGTACACTTCAGACACATTACCTTTTTTGGTTTGGGGCTAGTTGAAGGAGAGTTATGTGGGAACGTACAGCAGACCAATGTACACTTCACACACATTACCTATTTTGGTTTGGGGCTAGTGTAAGAAGAGTTATGTGGGAACGTACATCAGACTAATGTACATCAGACACATTACCTATTTTGGTTGGGGACCAGTTGAAGAAGAGTTATGTGGGAACGTACAGAAGCCCAATGTACACTTCAGACCTATTACCTATTTTGGTTTGGGGCTAATTGAAGAAGAGTTATGTGGGAACGTACAGCTGGCCAATGTACACTTCAGACACATTACCTCTTTTGGTGGGGGGCTAGTTGAAGAAGAGTTATGTGGGAACGTACAGCAGACCAAGGTACACGTCAAACACATTACCTCTTTTGGTTGGGGGCTAATTGAAGAAGAGTTATGTGGGAACGTACTGCAGACCAATGTATACGTCAGACGCATTACCATATTTCGTGGGGGCTAATTGAGGAAGAGTTATGTGGGAACGTCCAGCAGACCAATGTATACGTCAGACACATTACCTCTTTTGGTAGGGGGCTAATTGAAGAAGAGTTATGTGGGAAGGAACAGCAGACCAATGTATACGTCAGACACCTTACCTCCTTTGGTGTGCGGCTAATTGAAGAAGAGTTATGTGTGAAGGAACAGCAGACCAATGTACACGTCAGACACATTACCTCTTTTGGTGGGGTTTTAATTGAAGAAGAGTTATGTGAAAGGAACAGCAGACCAATGTATACGTCAGACACAATACCTCTTTTGGTAGGGAGCTAATTGAAGAAGAGTTATGTGTGAAAGAACAGCAGACCAATGTACACGTCAGACACAATACCTCTTTTGGTGAGGGGCTAATTGAAGAAGAGTTATGTGTGAAGGAACAGCAGACCAATGTACACGTCAGACACATTACCTATTTTTGTGGGGAGCTAATTGAAGAAGAGTTATGTGTGAAGGAAAGGTAGCCCAATGTACACGTCAGACACATTACTTCTTTTGGTGGGGAGCTAATTGAAGAAGAGTTATGTGTGAAGGAACAGCAGACCAATGTACACGTCAGACACATTACCTCTTTTGGTGGGGGCTAATTGAAGAAGAGTTATGTGGGAACGTACAGCAGACCAATGTAAACGTCAGACACATTACCATATTTGATGGGGGGCTAATTGAGGAAGAGTTATGTGGGAACGTACAGCAGACCAATGCACACGTCAGACACATTACCTATTTTTGTGGGGAGCTAATTGAAAAAGAGTTATGTGTGAAGGAAAGGTAGCCCAATGTACACGTCAGACACATTACTTCTTTTGGTAGGGGGCTAATTGAAGAAGAGTTATGTGGGCACGTATAGCAGGCCAATGTACACGTCAGACACATTACCTCTTTTGGTGGGGGCTAATTGAAGAAGAGTTATGTGGGAACGTACAGCAGGCCAAGGTACACTTCAGACACATTGCCTCTTTTGGTGGGGGCTAATTGAAGAAGAGTTATGTGGGAACGTACAGCAGACCAATGTAAACGTCAGACACATTACCTCTTTTGGTAGGGGGCTAATTGAAGAAGAGTTATGTGGGCACGTATAGCAGGCCAATGTACACGTCAGACACATTACCTCTTTTGGTGGGGGCTAATTGAAGAAGAGTTATGTGGGCACATATAGCAGACCAATGTACACGTCAGACACATTACCTCTTTTGGTGGGGGCTAATTGAAGAAGAGTTATGTGGGCACGTATAGCAGGCCAATGTACACGTCAGACACATTACCTCTTTTTGTGGGGGCTAATTGAAGAAGAGTTATGTGGGCACGTATAGCAGACCAATGTACACGTCAGACACATTACCTCTTTTGGTGGGGGCTAATTGAAGAAGAGTTATGTGGGAACGTACAATGGGCCAATGTACACTTCAGACACATTGCCTCTTATGGTGGGGGGCTAATTGAAGAAGAGTTATGTGGGAACGTACAGCAGACCGATGTACACGTCAGATACATTACCTCTTTTGGAGGGTCTAATTGAAGAAGAGTTAGGTGGGAACGTATAGCAGACCAATGCACACGTGAGACACATTACCTCTTATGGTGGGGTCTAATTGAAGAAGAGTTAAGTGGGAACGTACAGCAGACCAATGTACACTTCAGACACATTACCTTTTTTGGTTTGGGGCTAGTTGAAGGAGAGTTATGTGGGAACGTACAGCAGACCAATGTACACTTCACACACATTACCTATTTTGGTTTGGGGCTAGTGTAAGAAGAGTTATGTGGGAACGTACATCAGACTAATGTACATCAGACACATTACCTATTTTGGTTGGGGACCAGTTGAAGAAGAGTTATGTGGGAACGTACAGAAGCCCAATGTACACTTCAGACCTATTACCTATTTTGGTTTGGGGCTAATTGAAGAAGAGTTATGTGGGAACGTACAGCTGGCCAATGTACACTTCAGACACATTACCTCTTTTGGTGGGGGGCTAGTTGAAGAAGAGTTATGTGGGAACGTACAGCAGACCAAGGTACACGTCAAACACATTACCTCTTTTGGTTGGGGGCTAATTGAAGAAGAGTTATGTGGGAACGTACTGCAGACCAATGTATACGTCAGACGCATTACCATATTTCGTGGGGGCTAATTGAGGAAGAGTTATGTGGGAACGTCCAGCAGACCAATGTATACGTCAGACACATTACCTCTTTTGGTAGGGGGCTAATTGAAGAAGAGTTATGTGGGAAGGAACAGCAGACCAATGTATACGTCAGACACCTTACCTCCTTTGGTGTGCGGCTAATTGAAGAAGAGTTATGTGTGAAGGAACAGCAGACCAATGTACACGTCAGACACATTACCTCTTTTGGTGGGGTTTTAATTGAAGAAGAGTTATGTGAAAGGAACAGCAGACCAATGTATACGTCAGACACAATACCTCTTTTGGTAGGGAGCTAATTGAAGAAGAGTTATGTGTGAAAGAACAGCAGACCAATGTACACGTCAGACACAATACCTCTTTTGGTGAGGGGCTAATTGAAGAAGAGTTATGTGTGAAGGAACAGCAGACCAATGTACACGTCAGACACATTACCTATTTTTGTGGGGAGCTAATTGAAGAAGAGTTATGTGTGAAGGAAAGGTAGCCCAATGTACACGTCAGACACATTACTTCTTTTGGTGGGGAGCTAATTGAAGAAGAGTTATGTGTGAAGGAACAGCAGACCAATGTACACGTCAGACACATTACCTCTTTTGGTGGGGGCTAATTGAAGAAGAGTTATGTGGGAACGTACAGCAGACCAATGTAAACGTCAGACACATTACCTCTTTTGGTAGGGGGCTAATTGAAGAAGAATTATGTAGGAACGAATAGCAGACCAACGCACACGTCAAACACATTACCTCTTTTGCTGGGGGGCTAATTGAAGAAGAGTTATGTGTGAAGGAACAGCAGACCAATGTACACGTCAGACACATGACCTCTTTTGATGGGGGGCTAATTGAAGAAGAGTTATGTGTGAAGGAACAGCAGACCAATGTACACGTCAGACTTTGGTGGGGTCTAATTGAAGAAGAGATATGTGGGAACGTACAGCAGACCAATGTATACGTCAGACACATTACCTCTTTTGGTGGGGTCTAATTGAAGAAAGTTATGTGTGAAGGAACAGCAGACCAATGTACACGTCAGACACAATACCTCTTTTGGTGGGGTCTAATTGAAGAGGAGTAAAGTGGGAACGTACAGCAGACCAATGTACCGTTAGACACATTACCATATTTGGTGGGGGGCTAATTGAGGAAGAGTTATGTGGGAACGTACAGCAGACCAATGCACACGTCAGACACATTACCTATTTTTGTGGGGAGCTAATTGAAGAAGAGTTATGTGGGCACGTATAGCAGGCCAATGTACACGTCAGACACATTACCTCTTTTGGTGGGGGCTAATTGAAGAAGAGTTATGTGGGCACATATAGCAGACCAATGTACACGTCAGACGCATTACCATATTTCGTGGGGGCTAATTGAGGAAGAGTTATGTGGGAACGTACAGCAGACCGATGTATACGTCAGACACATTACCTCTTTTGGTAGGGGGCTAATTGAAGAAGAATTATGTAGGAACGAATAGCAGACCAACGCACACGTCAAACACATTACCTCTTTTGCTGGGGGGCTAATTGAAGAAGAGTTATGTGTGAAGGAACAGCAGACCAATGTACACGTCAGACACATGACCTCTTTTGATGGGGGGCTAATTGAAGAAGAGTTATGTGTGAAGGAACAGCAGACCAATGTACACGTCAGACTTTGGTGGGGTCTAATTGAAGAAGAGATATGTGGGAACGTACAGCAGACCAATGTATACGTCAGACACATTACCTCTTTTGGTGGGGGTCTAATTGAAGAAAGTTATGTGTGAAGGAACAGCAGACCAATGTACACGTCAGACACAATACCTCTTTTGGTGGGGTCTAATTGAAGAGGAGTAAAGTGGGAACGTACAGCAGACCATTGTACCGTTCGACACATTACCATATTTGGTGGGGGGCTAATTGAGGAAGAGTTATGTGGGAACGTACAGCAGACCAATGCACACGTCAGACACATTACCTATTTTTGTGGGGAGCTAATTGAAGAAGAGTTATGTGGGCACGTATAGCAGGCCAATGTACACGTCAGACACATTAACTCTTTTGGTGGGGGTCTAATTGAAGAAAGTTATGTGTGAAGGAACAGCAGACCAATGTACACGTCAGACACAATACCTCTTTTGGTGGGGTCTAATTGAAGAGGAGTAAAGTGGGAAAGTACAGCAGACCAATGTACCGTTAGACACATTACCATATTTGGTGGGGGGCTAATTGAGGAAGAGTTATGTGGGAACGTACAGCAGACCAATGCACACGTCAGACACATTACCTATTTTTGTGGGGAGCTAATTGAAAAAGAGTTATGTGTGTAGGAAAGGTAGCCCAATGTACACGTCAGACACATTACTTCTTTTGGTAGGGGGCTAATTGAAGAAGAGTTATGTGGGCACGTATAGCAGGCCAATGTACACGTCAGACACATTACCTCTTTTGGTGGGGGCTAATTGAAGAAGAGTTATGTGGGAACGTACAGCAGGCCAATGTACACTTCAGACACATTGCCTCTTTTGGTGGGGGCTAATTGAAGAAGAGTTATGTGGGAACGTACAGCAGACCAATGTAAACGTCAGACACATTACCTCTTTTGGTAAGGGGCTAATTGAAGAAGAGTTATGTGGGCACGTATAGCAGGCCAATGTACACGTCAGACACATTACCTCTTTTGGTGGGGGCTAATTGAAGAAGAGTTATGTGGGCACATATAGCAGACCAATGTACACGTCAGACACATTACCTCTTTTGGTGGGGGCTAATTGAAGAAGAGTTATGTGGGCACGTATAGCAGGCCAATGTACACGTCAGACACATTACCTCTTTTTGTGGGGGCTAATTGAAGAAGAGTTATGTGGGCACGTATAGCAGACCAATGTACACGTCAGACACATTACCTCTTTTGGTGGGGGCTAATTGAAGAAGAGTTATGTGGGAACGTACAATGGGCCAATGTACACTTCAGACACATTGCCTCTTATGGTGGGGGGCTAATTGAAGAAGAGTTATGTGGGAACGTACAGCAGACCGATGTACACGTCAGATACATTACCTCTTTTGGAGGGTCTAATTGAAGAAGAGTTAGGTGGGAACGTATAGCAGACCAATGCACACGTGAGACACATTACCTCTTTTGGTGGGGTCTAATTGAAGAAGAGTTAAGTGGGAACGTACAGCAGACCAATGTACACTTCAGACACATTACCTTTTTTGGTTTGGGGCTAGTTGAAGGAGAGTTATGTGGGAACGTACAGCAGACCAATGTACACTTCACACACATTACCTATTTTGGTTTGGGGCTAGTGTAAGAAGAGATATGTGGGAACGTACATCAGACTAATGTACATCAGACACATTACCTATTTTGGTTGGGGACCAGTTGAAGAAGAGTTATGTGGGAACGTACAGAAGCCCAATGTACACTTCAGACCTATTACCTATTTTGGTTTGGGGCTAATTGAAGAAGAGTTATGTGGGAACGTACAGCTGGCCAATGTACACTTCAGACACATTACCTCTTTTGGTGGGGGGCTAGTTGAAGAAGAGTAATGGGGGAACGTACAGCAGACCGATGTACACGTCAAATACATTACTGCTTTGGAGGGTCTAATTGAAGAAGAGTTAGGTGGGAACGTATAGCAGACCAATGCACACGTCAGACACATTACCTCTATTGGTGGGGTCTAATTGAAGAAGACTTAGGTGGGAACGTACAGCAGACCAATGTACACTTCAGACACATTACCTATTTTGGTTTGGGGCTAGTTGAAGAAGAGTTATGTGGGAACGTACAGCAGACCAATGTACACTTCAGACACATTACCTATTTTGGTTTGGGGTTAGTTGAAGAAGAGTTATGTGGGAACGTACAGCAGACCAATGTACACTTCAGACACATTACCTATTTTGGTTGGGGGCTAATTGAAGAAGAGTTATGTGGGAACGTACTGCAGACCAATGTACACGTCAGACACAATACCTCTGTTGGTGGGGTCTAATTGAAAAAGAGTAATGTGGGAACATACAGCAGACCAATGTATACGTCAGACGCATTACCATATTTCGTGGGGGCTAATTGAGGAAGAGTTATGTGGGAACGTACAGCAGACCAATGTATACGTCAGACACATTACATCTTTTGGTAGGGGGCTAATTGAAGAAGAGTTATGTGGGAACGTATAGCAGACCAATGTATACGTCAGACACATTACCTCTTTTGGTGGGATGCTAATTGAAGAAGAGTTATGTGGGAACTTAGAGCAGACCAATGTACACTTCAGACACATTACCTCTTTTGGTGAGGGGCTACTTGAAGAAGAGTTAGGTGGGAACGAACAGCAGACCAATGTACACGTCAAACACATTACCTCTTTTGATGGGGGGCTAATTGAAGAAGAGTTATGTGTGAAGGAACAGCAGACCAATGTACACGTCAGACTTTTGGTGGGGTCTAATTGAAGAAGAGATATGTGGGAACGTACAGCAGACCAATGTATACGTCAGACACATTACCATTTTTGGTGGGGGGCTAATTGATGGAGTTATGTGGGAACGTACAGCAGACCAACGTATACGTCAGACACATTACCTCTTTTGGTGGGGGCTAATTGAAGAAGAGTTATGTGGGCACGTATAGCAGGCCAATGTACACGTCAGACACATTACCTATTTTGGTTTGGGGCTACTTGAAGGAGAGTTATGTGGGAACGTACAGCAGACCAATGTACACTTCAGACACATTAACTATTTTGGTTTGGGGCTAGTTGAAGAAGAGTTATGTGGGAACGTACAGCAGACCAATGTACACTTCAGACACATTACCTATTTTGGTTGGGGGCTAGTTGAAGAAGAGTTATGTGGGAACGTACAGCAGACCAAGGTACACGTCATACACATTACCTCTTTTGGTTGGGGGCTAATTGAAGAAGAGTTATGTGGGAACGTACTGCAGACCAATGTATACGTCAGACACAATACCTCTTTTGGTGGGGTCTAATTGAAAAAGAGTAATGTGGGAACATACAGCAGACCAATGTATACGTCAGACGCATTACCATATTTCGTGGGGGCTAATTGAGGAAGAGTTATGTGGGAACGTACAGCAGACCGATGTATACGTCAGACACATTACCTCTTTTGGTAGGGGGCTAATTGAAGAAGAATTATGTAGGAACGAATAGCAGACCAACGCACACGTCAAACACATTACCTCTTTTGCTGGGGGGCTAATTGAAGAAGAGTTATGTGTGAAGGAACAGCAGACCAATGTACACGTCAGACACATTACCTCTTTTGATGGGGGGCTAATTGAAGAAGAGTTATGTGTGAAGGAACAGCAGACCAATGTACACGTCAGACTTTGGTGGGGTCTAATTGAAGAAGAGATATGTGGGAACGTACAGCAGACCAATGTACACGTCAGACACATTAACTCTTTTGGTGGGGGTCTAATTGAAGAAAGTTATGTGTGAAGGAACAGCAGACCAATGTACACGTCAGACACAATACCTCTTTTGGTGGGGTCTAATTGAAGAGGAGTAAAGTGGGAACGTACAGCAGACCAATGTACCGTTAGACACATTACCATATTTGATGGGGGGCTAATTGAGGAAGAGTTATGTGGGAACGTACAGCAGACCAATGCACACGTCAGACACATTACCTATTTTTGTGGGGAGCTAATTGAAAAAGAGTTATGTGTGAAGGAAAGGTAGCCCAATGTACACGTCAGACACATTACTTCTTTTGGTAGGGGGCTAATTGAAGAAGAGTTATGTGGGCACGTATAGCAGGCCAATGTACACGTCAGACACATTACCTCTTTTGGTGGGGGCTAATTGAAGAAGAGTTATGTGGGAACGTACAGCAGGCCAAGGTACACTTCAGACACATTGCCTCTTTTGGTGGGGGCTAATTGAAGAAGAGTTATGTGGGAACGTACAGCAGACCAATGTAAACGTCAGACACATTACCTCTTTTGGTAGGGGGCTAATTGAAGAAGAGTTATGTGGGCACGTATAGCAGGCCAATGTACACGTCAGACACATTACCTCTTTTGGTGGGGGCTAATTGAAGAAGAGTTATGTGGGCACATATAGCAGACCAATGTACACGTCAGACACATTACCTCTTTTGGTGGGGGCTAATTGAAGAAGAGTTATGTGGGCACGTATAGCAGGCCAATGTACACGTCAGACACATTACCTCTTTTTGTGGGGGCTAATTGAAGAAGAGTTATGTGGGCACGTATAGCAGACCAATGTACACGTCAGACACATTACCTCTTTTGGTGGGGGCTAATTGAAGAAGAGTTATGTGGGAACGTACAATGGGCCAATGTACACTTCAGACACATTGCCTCTTATGGTGGGGGGCTAATTGAAGAAGAGTTATGTGGGAACGTACAGCAGACCGATGTACACGTCAGATACATTACCTCTTTTGGAGGGTCTAATTGAAGAAGAGTTAGGTGGGAACGTATAGCAGACCAATGCACACGTGAGACACATTACCTCTTATGGTGGGGTCTAATTGAAGAAGAGTTAAGTGGGAACGTACAGCAGACCAATGTACACTTCAGACACATTACCTTTTTTGGTTTGGGGCTAGTTGAAGGAGAGTTATGTGGGAACGTACAGCAGACCAATGTACACTTCACACACATTACCTATTTTGGTTTGGGGCTAGTGTAAGAAGAGTTATGTGGGAACGTACATCAGACTAATGTACATCAGACACATTACCTATTTTGGTTGGGGACCAGTTGAAGAAGAGTTATGTGGGAACGTACAGAAGCCCAATGTACACTTCAGACCTATTACCTATTTTGGTTTGGGGCTAATTGAAGAAGAGTTATGTGGGAACGTACAGCTGGCCAATGTACACTTCAGACACATTACCTCTTTTGGTGGGGGGCTAGTTGAAGAAGAGTTATGTGGGAACGTACAGCAGACCAAGGTACACGTCAAACACATTACCTCTTTTGGTTGGGGGCTAATTGAAGAAGAGTTATGTGGGAACGTACTGCAGACCAATGTATACGTCAGACGCATTACCATATTTCGTGGGGGCTAATTGAGGAAGAGTTATGTGGGAACGTCCAGCAGACCAATGTATACGTCAGACACATTACCTCTTTTGGTAGGGGGCTAATTGAAGAAGAGTTATGTGGGAAGGAACAGCAGACCAATGTATACGTCAGACACCTTACCTCCTTTGGTGTGCGGCTAATTGAAGAAGAGTTATGTGTGAAGGAACAGCAGACCAATGTACACGTCAGACACATTACCTCTTTTGGTGGGGTTTTAATTGAAGAAGAGTTATGTGAAAGGAACAGCAGACCAATGTACACGTCAGACACAATACCTCTTTTGGTGAGGGGCTAATTGAAGAAGAGTTATGTGTGAAGGAACAGCAGACCAATGTACACGTCAGACACATTACCTATTTTTGTGGGGAGCTAATTGAAGAAGAGTTATGTGTGAAGGAAAGGTAGCCCAATGTACACGTCAGACACATTACTTCTTTTGGTGGGGAGCTAATTGAAGAAGAGTTATGTGTGAAGGAACAGCAGACCAATGTACACGTCAGACACATTACCTCTTTTGGTGGGGGCTAATTGAAGAAGAGTTATGTGGGAACGTACAGCAGACCAATGTAAACGTCAGACACATTACCTCTTTTGGTAGGGGGCTAATTGAAGAAGAATTATGTAGGAACGAATAGCAGACCAACGCACACGTCAAACACATTACCTCTTTTGCTGGGGGGCTAATTGAAGAAGAGTTATGTGTGAAGGAACAGCAGACCAATGTACACGTCAGACACATGACCTCTTTTGATGGGGGGCTAATTGAAGAAGAGTTATGTGTGAAGGAACAGCAGACCAATGTACACGTCAGACTTTGGTGGGGTCTAATTGAAGAAGAGATATGTGGGAACGTACAGCAGACCAATGTATACGTCAGACACATTACCTCTTTTGGTGGGGTCTAATTGAAGAAAGTTATGTGTGAAGGAACAGCAGACCAATGTACACGTCAGACACAATACCTCTTTTGGTGGGGTCTAATTGAAGAGGAGTAAAGTGGGAACGTACAGCAGACCAATGTACCGTTAGACACATTACCATATTTGGTGGGGGGCTAATTGAGGAAGAGTTATGTGGGAACGTACAGCAGACCAATGCACACGTCAGACACATTACCTATTTTTGTGGGGAGCTAATTGAAGAAGAGTTATGTGGGCACGTATAGCAGGCCAATGTACACGTCAGACACATTACCTCTTTTGGTGGGGGCTAATTGAAGAAGAGTTATGTGGGCACATATAGCAGACCAATGTACACGTCAGACGCATTACCATATTTCGTGGGGGCTAATTGAGGAAGAGTTATGTGGGAACGTACAGCAGACCGATGTATACGTCAGACACATTACCTCTTTTGGTAGGGGGCTAATTGAAGAAGAATTATGTAGGAACGAATAGCAGACCAACGCACACGTCAAACACATTACCTCTTTTGCTGGGGGGCTAATTGAAGAAGAGTTATGTGTGAAGGAACAGCAGACCAATGTACACGTCAGACACATGACCTCTTTTGATGGGGGGCTAATTGAAGAAGAGTTATGTGTGAAGGAACAGCAGACCAATGTACACGTCAGACTTTGGTGGGGTCTAATTGAAGAAGAGATATGTGGGAACGTACAGCAGACCAATGTATACGTCAGACACATTACCTCTTTTGGTGGGGGTCTAATTGAAGAAAGTTATGTGTGAAGGAACAGCAGACCAATGTACACGTCAGACACAATACCTCTTTTGGTGGGGTCTAATTGAAGAGGAGTAAAGTGGGAACGTACAGCAGACCATTGTACCGTTCGACACATTACCATATTTGGTGGGGGGCTAATTGAGGAAGAGTTATGTGGGAACGTACAGCAGACCAATGCACACGTCAGACACATTACCTATTTTTGTGGGGAGCTAATTGAAGAAGAGTTATGTGGGCACGTATAGCAGGCCAATGTACACGTCAGACACATTAACTCTTTTGGTGGGGGTCTAATTGAAGAAAGTTATGTGTGAAGGAACAGCAGACCAATGTACACGTCAGACACAATACCTCTTTTGGTGGGGTCTAATTGAAGAGGAGTAAAGTGGGAAAGTACAGCAGACCAATGTACCGTTAGACACATTACCATATTTGGTGGGGGGCTAATTGAGGAAGAGTTATGTGGGAACGTACAGCAGACCAATGCACACGTCAGACACATTACCTATTTTTGTGGGGAGCTAATTGAAAAAGAGTTATGTGTGTAGGAAAGGTAGCCCAATGTACACGTCAGACACATTACTTCTTTTGGTAGGGGGCTAATTGAAGAAGAGTTATGTGGGCACGTATAGCAGGCCAATGTACACGTCAGACACATTACCTCTTTTGGTGGGGGCTAATTGAAGAAGAGTTATGTGGGAACGTACAGCAGGCCAATGTACACTTCAGACACATTGCCTCTTTTGGTGGGGGCTAATTGAAGAAGAGTTATGTGGGAACGTACAGCAGACCAATGTAAACGTCAGACACATTACCTCTTTTGGTAAGGGGCTAATTGAAGAAGAGTTATGTGGGCACGTATAGCAGGCCAATGTACACGTCAGACACATTACCTCTTTTGGTGGGGGCTAATTGAAGAAGAGTTATGTGGGCACATATAGCAGACCAATGTACACGTCAGACACATTACCTCTTTTGGTGGGGGCTAATTGAAGAAGAGTTATGTGGGCACGTATAGCAGGCCAATGTACACGTCAGACACATTACCTCTTTTTGTGGGGGCTAATTGAAGAAGAGTTATGTGGGCACGTATAGCAGACCAATGTACACGTCAGACACATTACCTCTTTTGGTGGGGGCTAATTGAAGAAGAGTTATGTGGGAACGTACAATGGGCCAATGTACACTTCAGACACATTGCCTCTTATGGTGGGGGGCTAATTGAAGAAGAGTTATGTGGGAACGTACAGCAGACCGATGTACACGTCAGATACATTACCTCTTTTGGAGGGTCTAATTGAAGAAGAGTTAGGTGGGAACGTATAGCAGACCAATGCACACGTGAGACACATTACCTCTTTTGGTGGGGTCTAATTGAAGAAGAGTTAAGTGGGAACGTACAGCAGACCAATGTACACTTCAGACACATTACCTTTTTTGGTTTGGGGCTAGTTGAAGGAGAGTTATGTGGGAACGTACAGCAGACCAATGTACACTTCACACACATTACCTATTTTGGTTTGGGGCTAGTGTAAGAAGAGATATGTGGGAACGTACATCAGACTAATGTACATCAGACACATTACCTATTTTGGTTGGGGACCAGTTGAAGAAGAGTTATGTGGGAACGTACAGAAGCCCAATGTACACTTCAGACCTATTACCTATTTTGGTTTGGGGCTAATTGAAGAAGAGTTATGTGGGAACGTACAGCTGGCCAATGTACACTTCAGACACATTACCTCTTTTGGTGGGGGGCTAGTTGAAGAAGAGTTATGTGGGAACGTACAGCAGACCAAGGTACACGTCAAACACATTACCTCTTTTGGTTGGGGGCTAATTGAAGAAGAGTTATGTGGGAACGTACTGCAGACCAATGTATACGTCAGACGCATTACCATATTTCGTGGGGGCTAATTGAGGAAGAGTTATGTGGGAACGTCCAGCAGACCAATGTATACGTCAGACACATTACCTCTTTTGGTAGGGGGCTAATTGAAGAAGAGTTATGTGGGAAGGAACAGCAGACCAATGTATACGTCAGACACCTTACCTCCTTTGGTGTGCGGCTAATTGAAGAAGAGTTATGTGTGAAGGAACAGCAGACCAATGTACACGTCAGACACATTACCTCTTTTGGTGGGGTTTTAATTGAAGAAGAGTTATGTGAAAGGAACAGCAGACCAATGTATACGTCAGACACAATACCTCTTTTGGTAGGGAGCTAATTGAAGAAGAGTTATGTGTGAAAGAACAGCAGACCAATGTACACGTCAGACACAATACCTCTTTTGGTGAGGGGCTAATTGAAGAAGAGTTATGTGTGAAGGAACAGCAGACCAATGTACACGTCAGACACATTACCTATTTTTGTGGGGAGCTAATTGAAGAAGAGTTATGTGTGAAGGAAAGGTAGCCCAATGTACACGTCAGACACATTACTTCTTTTGGTGGGGAGCTAATTGAAGAAGAGTTATGTGTGAAGGAACAGCAGACCAATGTACACGTCAGACACATTACCTCTTTTGGTGGGGGGCTAATTGAAGAAGAGTTATGTGTGAAGGAACAGCAGACCAATGTACACGTCAGATACATTACCTCTTTTGGTGGGGGGCTAATTGAAGAAGAGTTATGTGTGAAGGAACAGGAGACCAATGTACACGTCAGACACATTACCTCTTTTGGTAGGGAGCTAATTGAAGAAGAGTTATGTGTGAAAAAACAGCAGACCAATGTACACGTCAGACACATTACCTCTTTTGGTGATGAGCTAATTGAATAAGAGTCAGGTGCGAACGAACAGCAGACCAATGTACACATCAGACACAATACTTCTTTTGGTCGGGGGCTAATTGAAGAAGAGTTATATGTGAAGGAACAGCAGACCAATGTACACGTCAAACACATTACCTCTTTTGGTGGGGTCTAATTGAAGAAGAGTTAGATGGGAACGTACAGCAGACCATTGTATACGTCAGACACCTTACCTCTTTTGGTGGGCGGCTAATTGAAGAAGAGTTATGACTGAAGGAACAGCAGACCAATGTAAACGTCAGACACATTACCTCTTTTGGTGGGGTCTAATTGAAGAAGAGTTAGGTGGGAACGTACAGCAGACCAATGTACACGTCAGACACCTTACCTCTTTTGGTGGGGAGCTAATTGAAGAAGAGTTATGTGTGAAGGAACAGCAGACCAATGTACACGTCAGACACATTACCTCTTTTGGTGATGAGCTAATTGAATGAGAGTCATGTGTGAACGAACAGCAGACCAATGTACACGTCAGACACAATACCTCTTTTGGTGGGGTCCAATTGAAGAAGAGTAATGTGGGAACGTACAGCAGACCAATGTACACGTCAGACACAATACCTCTTTTGGTGGGCGGCTAATTGAAGATGAGTAATGTAGGAACGTACAGCAGACCAATTGACACGTCAGACACATTACCATATTTGGTAGGGGGCAAATTGAGGAAGAGTTATGTGGGAACGTACAGCATACCAATGTACACGTCAGACACATTACCTCTTTTGGTGGGGTTTTAATTGAAGAAGAGTTATGTGTGAAGGAAAAGCAGACCAATGTACACGTCAGACACATTACCTCTTTTGGTGGGGGCTAATTGAAGAAGAGTTATGTGTGAAAGAACAGCAGACCAATGTACACGTCAGACACAATACCTCTTTTGGTGAGGGGCTAATTGAAGAAGAGTTATGTGTGAAGGAACAGCAGACCAATGTACACGTCAGACACATTACCTATTTTTGTGGGGAGCTAATTGAAGAAGAGTTATGTGTGAAGGAAAGGTAGCCCAATGTACACGTCAGACACATTACTTCTTTTGGTGGGGAGCTAATTGAAGAAGAGTTATGTGGGAACGTACAGCTGGCCAATGTACACGTCAGACACATTACCTCTTTTGGTAGGGAGCTAATTGAAGAAGAGTTATGTGTGAAAAAACAGCAGACCAATGTACACGTCAGACACATTACCTCTTTTGGTGATGAGCTAATTGAATAAGAGTCACGTGCGAACGAACAGCAGACCAATGTACACATCTGACACAATACTTCTTTTGGTCGGGGGCTAATTGAAGAAGAGTTATATGTGAAGGAACAGCAGACCAATGTACACGTCAAACACATTACCTCTTTTGGTGGGGTCTAATTGAAGAAGAGTTAGATGGGAACGTACAGCAGACCATTGTATACGTCAGACACCTTACCTCTTTTGGTGGGCGGCTAATTGAAGAAGAGTTATGACTGAAGGAACAGCAGACCAATGTAAACGTCAGACACATTACCTCTTTTGGTGGGGTCTAATTGAAGAAGAGTTAGGTGGGAACGTACAGCAGACCAATGTACACGTCAGACACCTTACCTCTTTTGGTGGGGAGCTAATTGAAGAAGAGTTATGTGTGAAGGAACAGCAGACCAATGTACACGTCAGACACATTACCTCTTTTGGTGATGAGCTAATTGAATGAGAGTCATGTGTGAACGAACAGCAGACCAATGTACACGTCAGACACAATACCTCTTTTGGTGGGGTCCAATTGAAGAAGAGTAATGTGGGAACGTACAGCAGACCAATGTACACGTCAGACACAATACCTCTTTTGGTGGGCGGCTAATTGAAGATGAGTAATGTAGCAACGTACAGCAGACCAATTGATACGTCAGACACATTACCATATTTGGTAGGGGGCAAATTGAGGAAGAGTTATGTGGGAACGTACAGCATACCAATGTACACGTCAGACACTTTACCTCTTTTGGTGGGGTTCTAATTGAAGAAGAGTTATGTGTGAAGGAAAAGCAGACCAATGTACACGTCAGACACATTACCTCTTTTGGTGGGGGCTAATTGAAGAAGAGTTATGTGAGAACGTACAGCAGGCCAATGTACACTTCAGACACATTGCCTCTTATGGTGGGGGGCTAATTGAAGAAGAGTTATGTGGGAACGTACAGCAGACCGATGTACACGTCAGATACATTACCTCTTTTGGAGGGTCTAATTGAAGAAGAGTTAGGTGGGAACGTATAGCAGACCAATGCACACTTGAGACACATTACCTCTTTTGGTGGGGTCTAATTGAAGAAGAGTTAAGTGGGAACGTACAGCAGACCAATGTACACTTCAGACACATTCCCTTTTTTGGTTTGGGGCTAGTTGAAGAAGAGTTATGTGGGAACGTACAGCAGACCAATGTACACTTCACACACATTACCTATTTTGGTTTGGGGCTAGTTGAAGAAGAGTTATGTGGGAACGTACAGAAGCCCAATGTACACTTCAGACCTATTACCTATTTTGGTTTGGGGCTAATTGAAGAAGAGTTATGTGGGAACGTACAGCTGGCCAATGTACACTTCAGACACATTACCTCTTTTGGTGGGGGGCTAGTTGAAGAAGAGTTATGTGGGAACGTACAGCAGACCAAGGTACACGTCAAACACATTACCTCTTTTGGTTGGGGGCTAATTGAAGAAGAGTTATGTGGGAACGTACTGCAGACCAATGTATACGTCAGACGCATTACCATATTTCGTGGGGGCTAATTGAGGAAGAGTTATGTGGGAACGTCCAGCAGACCAATGTATACGTCAGACACATTACATCTTTTGGTAGGGGGCTAATTGAAGAAGAGTTATGTGGGAAGGAACAGCAGACCAATGTATACGTCAGACACCTTACCTCCTTTGGTGTGCGGCTAATTGAAGAAGAGTTATGTGTGAAGGAACAGCAGACCAATGTACACGTCAGACACATTACCTCTTTTGGTGGGGTTTTAATTGAAGAAGAGTTATGTGAAAGGAACAGCAGACCAATGTATACGTCAGACACAATACCTCTTTTGGTAGGGAGCTAATTGAAGAAGAGTTATGTGTGAAAGAACAGCAGACCAATGTACACGTCAGACACAATACCTCTTTTGGTGAGGGGCTAATTGAAGAAGAGTTATGTGTGAAGGAACAGCAGACCAATGTACACGTCAGACACATTACCTATTTTTGTGGGGAGCTAATTGAAGAAGAGTTATGTGTGAAGGAAAGGTAGCCCAATGTACACGTCAGACACATTACTTCTTTTGGTGGGGAGCTAATTGAAGTAGAGTTATGTGTGAAGGAACAGCAGACCAATGTACACGTCAGACACATTACCTCTTTTGGTGGGGGGCTAATTGAAGAAGAGTTATGTGTGAAGGAACAGCAGACCAATGTACACGTCAGATACATTACCTCTTTTGGTGGGTGGCTAATTGAAGAAGAGTTAAGTGTGAAGGAACAGGAGACCAATGTACACGTCAGACACATTACCTCTTTTGGTAGGAAGCTAATTGAAGAAGAGTTATGTGTGAAAAAACCGCAGACCAATGTACACGTCAGACACATTACCTCTTTTGGTGATGAGCTAATTGAATAAGAGTCACGTGCGAACGAACAGCAGACCAATGTACACATCAGACAGAATACTTCTTTTGGTCGGGGGCTAATTGAAGAAGAGTTATATGTGAAGGAACAGCAGACCAATGTACACGTCAGGTACATTACCTCTTTTGGAGAGTCTAATTGAAGAAGAGTTAGGTGGGAACGTATAGCAGACCAATGCACAGTGAGACATATTACCTCTTTTGGTGGGGTCTAATTGAAGAAGAGTTAAGTGGGAACGTACAGCAGGCCAATGTACACTTCAGACACATTACCTTTTTTGGTTTGGGGCTAGTTGAAGAAGAGTTATGTGGGAACGTACAGCAGACCAATGTACACTTCACACACATCCTATTTTGGTTTGGGGCTAGTTGAAGAAGAGTTATGTGGGAACGTACATCAGACTAATGTACACTTCAGACACATTACCTATTTTGGTTGGGGGCTAGTTGAAGAAGAGTTATGTGGGAACGTACAGAAGCCCAATGTACACTTCAGACCTATTACCTATTTTGGTTTGGGGCTAATTGAAGAAGAGTTATGTGGGAACGTACAGCTGGCCAATGTACACTTCAGACACATTACTTCTTTTGGTGGGGGGCTAGTTGAAGAAGAGTTATGTGGGAACGTACAGCAGACCAAGGTACACGTCAAACACATTACCTCTTTTGGTTGGGGGCTAATTGAAGAAGAGTTATGTGGGAACGTACTGCAGACCAATGTATACGTCAGACGCATTACCATATTTCGTGGGGGCTAATTGAAGAAGAGTTATGTGGGAACGTCCAGCAGACCAATGTATACGTCAGACACATTACCTCTTTTGGTAAAGGGCTAATTGAAGAAGAGTTATGTGGGAAGGAACAGCAGACCAATGTATACGTCAGACACCTTACCTCCTTTGGTGTGCGGCTAATTGAAGAAGAGTTATGTGTGAAGGAACAGCAGACCAATGTACACGTCAGACACATTACCTCTTTTGGTGGGGTTTTAATTGAAGAAGAGTTATGTGAAAGGAACAGCAGACCAATGTATACGTCAGACACAATACCTCTTTTGGTAGGGAGCTAATTGAAGAAGGGTTATGTGTGAAAGAACAGCAGACCAATGTACACGTCAGACACAATACCTCTTTTGGTGAGGGGCTAATTGAAGAAGAGTTATGTGTGAAGGAACAGCAGACCAATGTACACGTCAGACACATTACCTATTTTTGTGGGGAGCTAATTGAAGAAGAGTTATGTGTGAAGGAAAGGTAGCCCAATGTACACGTCAGACACATTACTTCTTTTGGTGGGGAGCTAATTGAAGAAGAGTTATGTGTGAAGGAACAGCAGACCAATGTACACGTCAGACACATTACCTCTTTTGGTGGGGGGCTAATTGAAGAAGAGTTATGTGTGAAGGAACAGCAGACCAATGTACACGTCAGATACATTACCTCTTTTGGTGGGGGGCTAATTGAAGAAGAGTTATGTGTGAAGGAACAGGAGACCAATGTACACGTCAGACACATTACCTCTTTTGTTAGGGAGCTAATTGAAGAAGAGTTATGTGTGAAAAAACAGCAGACCAATGTACACATCAGACACAATACTTCTTTTGGTCGGGGGCTAATTGAAGAGGAGTTATATGTGAAGGAACAGCAGACCAATGTACACGTCAAACACATTACCTCTTTTGGTGGGGTCTAATAGAAGAAGAGTTAGATGGGAACGTACAGCAGACCATTGTATACGTCAGACACCTTACCTCTTTTGGTGGGCGGCTAATTGAAGAAGAGTTATGACTGAAGGAACAGCAGACCAATGTACACGTCAGACACATTACCTCTTTTGGTGGGGTTCTAATTGAAGAAGAGTTATGTGAAAGGAACAGCAGACCAATGTCTACGTCAGACACAATACCTCTTTTGGTAGGGAGCTAATTGAAGAAGGGTTATGTGTGAAGGAACAGCAGACCAATGTACACGGCAAACACATTACCTCTTTTGGTGGGGTCTAATTGAAGAAGAGTTAGGTGGGAACGTACAGCAGACCAATGTATACGTCAGACACCTTACCTCTTTTGGTAGGGAGCTAATTGAAGAAGAGTTATGTGTGAAAGAACAGCAGACCAATGTACACGTCAGACACAATACCTCTTTTGGTGAGGGGCTAATTGAAGAAGAGTTATGTGTGAAGGAACAGCAGACCAATGTACACGTCAGACACATTACCTATTTTTGTGGGGAGCTAATTGAAGAAGAGTTATGTGTGAAGGAAAGGTAGCCCAATGTACACGTCAGACACATTACTTCTTTTGGTGGGGAGCTAATTGAAGAAGAGTTATGTGTGAAGGAACAGCAGACCAATGTACACGTCAGACACATTACCTCTTTTGGTGGGGGGCTAATTGAGGAAGAGTTATGTGGGAACGTACAGCATACCAATGTACACGTCAGACACTTTACCTCTTTTGGAGGGTCTAATTGAAGAAGAGTTAAGTGTGAAGGAACAGGAGACCAATGGGGTCCAATTGAAGAAGAGTAATGTGGGAACGTACAGCAGACCAATGTACACGTCAGACACAATACCTCTTTTGGTGGGCGGCTAATTGAAGATGAGTAATGTAGGAACGTACAGCAGACCAATTGACACGTCAGACACATTACCATATTTGGTAGGGGGCAAATTGAGGAAGAGTTATGTGGGAACGTACAGCATACCAATGTACACGTCAGACACTTTACCTCTTTTGGAGGGTCTAATTGAAGAAGAGTAAGGTGAGAAGGAAAAGCAGACCAATGTACACGTCAGACACATTACCTCTTTTGGTGGGGGCTAATTGAAGAAGAGTTATGTGGGAACGTACAGCAGGCCAATGTACACTTCAGACACATTGCCTCTTATGGTGCGGGCCTAATTGAAGAAGAGTTATGTGGGAACGTACAGCAGACCGATGTACACGTCAGATACATTACCTCTTTTGGAGGGTCTAATTGAAGAAGAGTTAGGTGGGAACGTATAGCAGACCAATGCACACGTCAGACACATTACCTCTCTTGGTGGGGTCTAATTGAAGAAGAGTTAAGTGGGAACGTACAGCAGACCAATGTACACTTCAGACACATTACCTATTTTGGTTTGGGGCTAGTTGAAGAAGAGTTATGTGGGAACTTACAGCAGACCAATGTACACTTCACACACATTACCTATTTTGCTTTGGGGCTAGTTGAAGAAGAGTTATGTGGGAACGTACATCAGACTAATGTACACTTCAGACACATTACCTATTTTGGTGGGCGGCTAATTGAAGAAGAGTTATGTGTGAAGGAACAGCAGACCAATGTACACGTCAGACACATTACCTCTTTTGGTGGGGTTTTAATTGAAGAAGAGTTATGTGAAAGGAACAGCAGACCAATGTATACGTCAGACACAATACCTCTTTTGGTAGGGAGCTAATTGAAGAAGAGTTATGTGTGAAAGAACAGCAGACCAATGTACACGTCAGACACAATACCTCTTTTGGTGAGGGGCTAATTGAAGAAGAGTTATGTGTGAAGGAACAGTAGACCAATGTACACGTCAGACACATTACCTATTTTTGTGGGGAGCTAATTGAAGAAGAGTTATGTGTGAAGGAAAGGTAGCCCAATGTACACGTCAGACAGATTACTTCTTTTGGTGGGGAGCTAATTGAAGAAGAGTTATGTGTGAAGGAACAGCAGACCAATGTACACGTCAGACACATTACCTCTTTTGGTGGGGGGCTAATTGAAGAAGAGTTATGTGTGAAGGAACAGCAGACCAATGTACACGTCAGATACATTACCTCTTTTGGTGGGGGGCTAATTGAAGAAGAGTTATGTGTGTAGGAACAGGAGACCAATGTACACGTCAGACACATTACCTCTTTTGGTAGGGAGCTAATTGAAGAAGAGTTATGTGTGAAAAAACAGCAGACCAATGTACACGTCAGACACCACACCTCTTTTGGTGGGGGGCTAATTGAAGAAGAGTTATGTGTGAAGGAACAGGAGACCAATGTACACAACAAACACGTTACCTCTTTTGGTGGGGTCTAATTGAAGTAGAGTTAGGTGGGAACGTACAGCAGACCATTGTATACGTCAGACACCTTACCTCTTTTGGTGGGCGGCTAATTGAAGAAGAGTTATGACTGAAGGAACAGCAGACCAATGTACACGTCAGACACATTACCTCTTTTGGTGGGGTTCTAATTGAAGAAGAGTTATGTGAAAGGAACAGCAGACCAATGTATACGTCAGACACAATACCTCTTTTGGTAGGGAGCTAATTGAAGAAGGGTTATGTGTGAAGGAACAGCAGACCAATGTACACGTCAGACACAATACCTGTTTTGGTGGGGCCCAATTGAAGAAGAGTAATGTTGGAACGTACAGCAGACCAAAGTACACGTCAGACACAATACCTCTTTTGGTGGGCGGCTAATTGAGGAAGAGTTATGTGGGAACGTACAGCAGACCAATGTACACTTTGGGTTTACGGGTTATACGTCAGACACATTACCTCTTTTGGTGGGGTTCTAATTGAAGAAGAGTTATGTGTGAAGGAACAGCAGACCAATGTACACGTCAGACACATTACCTCTTTTGGTTGGGGGCTAGTTGAAGAAGAGTTATGTGGGAACGTACAGCAGACCAATGTATACGTCAGACACATTACCTCTCTTGGTGGGGTCTAATTGAAGAAGAGTTAAGTGGGAACGTACAGCAGACCAATGTACACTTCAGACACATTACCTATTTTGGTTTGGGGCTAGTTGAAGAAGAGTTATGTGGGAACTTACAGCAGACCAATGTACACTTCACACACATTACCTATTTTGGTTTGGGGCTAGTTGAAGAAGAGTTATGTGTGAAGGAACAGCAGACCAATGTACACGTCAGACACATTACCTCTCTTGGTGGGGTCTAATTGAAGAAGAGTTAAGTGGGAACGTACAGCAGACCAATGTACACTTCAGACACATTACCTATTTTGGTTTGGGGCTAGTTGAAAAAGAGTTATGTGGGAACTTACAGCAGACTAATGTACACTTCAGACACATTACCTATTTTGGTGGGCGGCTAATTGAAGAAGAGTTATGTGTGAAGGAACAGCAGACCAATGTACACGTCAGACACATTACCTCTTTTGGTGGGGTTTTAATTGAAGAAGAGTTATGTGAAAGGAACAGCAGACCAATGTATACGTCAGACACAATACCTCTTTTGGTAGGGAGCTAATTGAAGAAGAGTTATGTGTGAAAGAACAGCAGACCAATGTACACGTCAGACACAATACCTCTTTTGGTGAGGGGCTAATTGAAGAAGAGTTATGTGTGAAGGAACAGTAGACCAATGTACACGTCAGACACATTACCTATTTTTGTGGGGAGCTAATTGAAGAAGAGTTATGTGTGAAGGAAAGGTAGCCCAATGTACACTTCACACACATTACCTATTTTGGTTTGGGGCTAGTTGAAGAAGAGTTATGTGGGAACGTACATCAGACTAATGTACACTTCAGACACATTACCTATTTTGGTTGGGGGCTAGTTGAAGAAGAGTTATGTGGGAACGTACAGCAGACCAATGTATACGTCAGACACATTACCTCTCTTGGTGGGGTCTAATTGAAGAAGAGTTAAGTGGGAACGTACAGCAGACCAATGTACACTTCAGACACATTACCTATTTTGGTTTGGGGCTAGTTGAAGAAGAGTTATGTGGGAACTTACAGCAGACCAATGTACACTTCACACACATTACCTATTTTGGTTTGGGGCTAGTTGAAGAAGAGTTATGTGTGAAGGAACAGCAGACCAATGTACACGTCAGACACATTACCTCTCTTGGTGGGGTCTAATTGAAGAAGAGTTAAGTGGGAACGTACAGCAGACCAATGTACACTTCAGACACATTACCTATTTTGGTTTGGGGCTAGTTGAAGAAGAGTTATGTGGGAACTTACAGCAGACTAATGTACACTTCAGACACATTACCTATTTTGGTGGGCGGCTAATTGAAGAAGAGTTATGTGTGAAGGAACAGCAGACCAATGTACACGTCAGACACATTACCTCTTTTGGTGGGGTTTTAATTGAAGAAGAGTTATGTGAAAGGAACAGCAGACCAATGTATACGTCAGACACAATACCTCTTTTGGTAGGGAGCTAATTGAAGAAGAGTTATGTGTGAAAGAACAGCAGACCAATGTACACGGCAGACACAATACCTCTTTTGGTGAGGGGCTAATTGAAGAAGAGGTATGTGTGAAGGAACAGTAGACCAATGTACACGTCAGACACATTACCTATTTTTGTGGGGAGCTAATTGAAGAAGAGTTATGTGTGAAGGAAAGGTAGCCCAATGTACACGTCAGACAGATTACTTCTTTTGGTGGGGAGCTAATTGAAGAAGAGTTATGTGTGAAGGAACAGCAGACCAATGTACACGTCAGACACATTACCTCTTTTGGTGGGGGGCTAATTGAAGAAGAGTTATGTGTGAAGGAACAGCAGACCCATGTACACGTCAGATACATTACCTCTTTTGGTGGGGGGCTAATTGAAGAAGAGTTATGTGTGTAGGAACAGGAGACCAATGTACACGTCAGACACATTACCTCATTTGGTAGGGAGCTAATTGAAGAAGAGTTATGTGTGAAAAAACAGCAGACCAATGTACACGTCAGACACATTTCCTCTATTGGTGATGAGCTAATTGAATAAGAGTCATGTGCGAACGAACAGCAGACCAATGTACACGTCAGACACCACACCTCTTTTGGTGGGGGGCTAATTGAAGAAGAGTTATGTGTGAAGGAACAGGAGACCAATGTACACAACAAACACGTTACCTCTTTTGGTGGGGTCTAATTGAAGTAGAGTTAGGTGGGAACGTACAGCAGACCATTGTATACGTCAGACACCTTACCTCTTTTGGTGGGCGGCTAATTGAAGAAGAGTTATGACTGAAGGAACAGCAGACCAATGTACACGTCAGACACATTACCTCTTTTGGTGGGGTTCTAATTGAAGAAGAGTTATGTGAAAGGAACAGCAGACCAATGTATACGTCAGACACAATACCTCTTTTGGTAGGGAGCTAATTGAAGAAGGGTTATGTGTGAAGGAACAGCAGACCAATGTACACGACAGACACAATACCTCTTTTGGTGGGGCCCAATTGAAGAAGAGTAATGTTGGAACGTACAGCAGACCAAAGTACACGTCAGACACAATACCTCTTTTGGTGGGCGGCTAATTGAGGAAGAGTTATGTGGGAACGTACAGCAGACCAATGTACACTTTGGGTTTACGGGTTATACGTCAGACACATTACCTCTTTTGGTGGGGTTCTAATTGAAGAAGAGTTATGTGTGAAGGAACAGCAGACCAATGTACACGTCAGACACATTACCTCTTTTTTTGGGGAGCTAATTGAAGAAGAGTTATGTGTGAAGGAACAGTAGCCCAATGTACACGTCAGACACATTACCTCTTTTGGTGGGGTTTTAATTGAAGAAGAGTTATGTGAAAGGAACAGCAGACCAATGTATACGTCAGACACAATACCTCTTTTGGTAGGGAGCTAATTGAAGAAGAGTTATGTGTGAAAGAACAGCAGACCAATGTACACGTCAGACACAATACCTCTTTTGGTGAGGGGCTAATTGAAGAAGAGTTATGTGTGAAGGAACAGTAGACCAATGTACACGTCAGACACATTACCTATTTTTGTGGGGAGCTAATTGAAGAAGAGTTATGTGTGAAGGAAAGGTAGCCCAATGTACACTTCACACACATTACCTATTTTGGTTTGGGGCTAGTTGAAGAAGAGTTATGTGGGAACGTACATCAGACTAATGTACACTTCAGACACATTACCTATTTTGGTTGGGGGCTAGTTGAAGAAGAGTTATGTGGGAACGTACAGCAGACCAATGTATACGTCAGACACATTACCTCTCTTGGTGGGGTCTAATTGAAGAAGAGTTAAGTGGGAACGTACAGCAGACCAATGTACACTTCAGACACATTACCTATTTTGGTTTGGGGCTAGTTGAAGAAGAGTTATGTGGGAACTTACAGCAGACCAATGTACACTTCACACACATTACCTATTTTGGTTTGGGGCTAGTTGAAGAAGAGTTATGTGTGAAGGAACAGCAGACCAATGTACACGTCAGACACATTACCTCTCTTGGTGGGGTCTAATTGAAGAAGAGTTAAGTGGGAACGTACAGCAGACCAATGTACACTTCAGACACATTACCTATTTTGGTTTGGGGCTAGTTGAAGAAGAGTTATGTGGGAACTTACAGCAGACTAATGTACACTTCAGACACATTACCTATTTTGGTGGGCGGCTAATTGAAGAAGAGTTATGTGTGAAGGAACAGCAGACCAATGTACACGTCAGACACATTACCTCTTTTGGTGGGGTTTTAATTGAAGAAGAGTTATGTGAAAGGAACAGCAGACCAATGTATACGTCAGACACAATACCTCTTTTGGTAGGGAGCTAATTGAAGAAGAGTTATGTGTGAAAGAACAGCAGACCAATGTACACGGCAGACACAATACCTCTTTTGGTGAGGGGCTAATTGAAGAAGAGGTATGTGTGAAGGAACAGTAGACCAATGTACACGTCAGACACATTACCTATTTTTGTGGGGAGCTAATTGAAGAAGAGTTATGTGTGAAGGAAAGGTAGCCCAATGTACACGTCAGACAGATTACTTCTTTTGGTGGGGAGCTAATTGAAGAAGAGTTATGTGTGAAGGAACAGCAGACCAATGTACACGTCAGACACATTACCTCTTTTGGTGGGGGGCTAATTGAAGAAGAGTTATGTGTGAAGGAACAGCAGACCCATGTACACGTCAGATACATTACCTCTTTTGGTGGGGGGCTAATTGAAGAAGAGTTATGTGTGTAGGAACAGGAGACCAATGTACACGTCAGACACATTACCTCATTTGGTAGGGAGCTAATTGAAGAAGAGTTATGTGTGAAAAAACAGCAGACCAATGTACACGTCAGACACATTTCCTCTATTGGTGATGAGCTAATTGAATAAGAGTCATGTGCGAACGAACAGCAGACCAATGTACACGTCAGACACCACACCTCTTTTGGTGGGGGGCTAATTGAAGAAGAGTTATGTGTGAAGGAACAGGAGACCAATGTACACAACAAACACGTTACCTCTTTTGGTGGGGTCTAATTGAAGTAGAGTTAGGTGGGAACGTACAGCAGACCATTGTATACGTCAGACACCTTACCTCTTTTGGTGGGCGGCTAATTGAAGAAGAGTTATGACTGAAGGAACAGCAGACCAATGTACACGTCAGACACATTACCTCTTTTGGTGGGGTTCTAATTGAAGAAGAGTTATGTGAAAGGAACAGCAGACCAATGTATACGTCAGACACAATACCTCTTTTGGTAGGGAGCTAATTGAAGAAGGGTTATGTGTGAAGGAACAGCAGACCAATGTACACGACAGACACAATACCTCTTTTGGTGGGGCCCAATTGAAGAAGAGTAATGTTGGAACGTACAGCAGACCAAAGTACACGTCAGACACAATACCTCTTTTGGTGGGCGGCTAATTGAGGAAGAGTTATGTGGGAACGTACAGCAGACCAATGTACACTTTGGGTTTACGGGTTATACGTCAGACACATTACCTCTTTTGGTGGGGTTCTAATTGAAGAAGAGTTATGTGTGAAGGAACAGCAGACCAATGTACACGTCAGACACATTACCTCTTTTTTTGGGGAGCTAATTGAAGAAGAGTTATGTGTGAAGGAACAGTAGCCCAATGTACACGTCATACACATTACCTCTTTTGATATGGAGCTAATTGAATAAGAGTCATGTGTGAACGAACAGCACACCAATGTACACGTCAGACACAATACCTTTTTTGGTGGGGTCCAATTGAAGAAGAGTAATGTGGGAACGTACAGCAGACCAATGTACACTTCAGACACATTACCTATTTTGGTTTGGGGCTAGTTGAAGAAGAGTTAGGTGGGAACGTATAGCAGACCAATGCACACGTCAGACACATTACCTCTCTTGGTGGGGTCTAATTGAAGAAGAGTTAAGTGGGAACGTACAGCAGACCAATGTACACTTCAGACACATTACCTATTTTGGTTTGGGGCTAGTTGAAGAAGAGTTATGTGGGAACTTACAGCAGACCAATGTACACTTCACACACATTACATATTTTGGTTTGGGGCTAGTTGAAGAAGAGTTATGTGGGAACGTACATCAGACTAATGTACACTTCAGACACATTACCTATTTTGGTTGGGGGCTAGTTGAAGAAGAGTTATGTGGGAACGTACAGCAGACCAATGTATACGTCAGACGCATTACCATATTTCGTGGGGGCTAATTGAGGAAGAGTTATGTGGGAACGTACAGCAGACCAATGTATACGTAAGACACATTACCTCTTTTGGTAGGGGGCTAATTGAAGAAGAGTTATGTGGGAAGGAACAGCAGACCAATGTATACGTCAGACACCTTACCTCCTTTGGTGTGCGGCTAATTGAAGAAGAGTTAGGTGGGAACGTACAGCAGACCAATGTATACGTCAGACACCTTACCTCTTTTGGTGGGCGGCTAATTGAAGAAGAGTTATGTGTGAAGGAACAGCAGACCAATGTACACGTCAGACACATTACCTCTTTTGGTGGGGTTTTAATTGAAGAAGAGTTATGTGAAAGGAACAGCAGACCAATGTATACGTCAGACACAATACCTCTTTTGGTAGGGAGCTAATTGAAGAAGAGTTATGTGTGAAAGAACAGCAGACCAATGTACACGTCAGACACAATACCTCTTTTGGTGAGGGGCTAATTGAAGAAGAGTTATGTGTGAAGGAACAGCAGACCAATGTACACGTCAGACACATTACCTATTTTTGTGGGGAGCTAATTGAAGAAGAGTTATGTGTGAAGGAAAGGTAGCCCAATGTACACGTCAGACACATTACTTCTTTTGGTGGGGAGCTAATTGAAGAAGAGTTATGTGTGAAGGAACAGCAGACCAATGTACACGTCAGACACATTACCTCTTTTGGTGGGGGGCTAATTGAAGAAGAGTTATGTGTGAAGGAACAGCAGACCAATGTACACGTCAGATACATTACCTCTTTTGGTGGGGGGCTAATTGAAGAAGAGTTATGTGTGAAGGAACAGGAGACCAATGTACACGTCAGACACATTACCTCTTTTGGTAGGGAGCTAATTGAAGAAGAGTTATGTGTGAAAGAACAGCAGACCAATGTACACGTCAGACACAATACCTCTTTTGGTGAGGGGCTAATTGAAGAAGAGTTATGTGTGAAGGAACAGCAGACCAATGTACACGTCAGACACATTACCTATTTTTGTGGGGAGCTAATTGAAGAAGAGTTATGTGTGAAGGAAAGGTAGCCCAATGTACACGTCAGACACATTACTTCTTTTGGTGGGGAGCTAATTGAAGAAGAGTTATGTGTGAAGGAACAGCAGACCAATGTACACGTCAGACACATTACCTCTTTTGGTGGGGGGCTAATTGAAGAAGAGTTATGTGTGAAGGAACAGCAGACCAATGTACACGTCAGACACATTACCTCTTTTGGTGGGGGGCTAATTGAAGAAGAGTTATGTGTGAAGGAACAGCAGACCAATGTACACGTCAGATACATTACCTCTTTTGGTGGGGGGCTAATTGAAGAAGAGTTATGTGTGAAGGAACAGGAGACCAATGTACACGTCAGACACATTACCTCTTTTGGTAGGGAGCTAATTGAAGAAGAGTTATGTGTGAAGGAACAGCAGACCAATGTACACGTCAGACACATTACCTCTTTTGGTGATGAGCTAATTGAATGAGAGTCATGTGTGAACGAACAGCAGACCAATGTACACGTCAGACACAATACCTCTTTTGGTAGGGGGCAAATTGAGGAAGAGTTATGTGGGAACGTACAGCATACCAATGTACACGTCAGACACTTTACCTCTTTTGGAGGGTCTAATTGAAGAAGAGTTAGGTGAGAAGGAAAAGCAGACCAATGTACACGTCAGACACATTACCTCTTTTGGTGGGGGCTAATTGAAGAAGAGTTATGTGGGAACGTACAGCAGGCCAATGTACACTTCAGACACATTTCCTCTTATGGTGCGGGCCTAATTGAAGAAGAGTTATGTGGGAACGTACAGCAGACCGATGTACACGTCAGATACATTACCTCTTTTGGAGGGTTTAATTGAAGAAGAGTTAGGTGGGAACGTATAGCAGACCAATGCACACGTCAGACACATTACCTCTCTTGGTGGGGTCTAATTGAAGAAGAGTTAAGTGGGAACGTACAGCAGACCAATGTACACTTCAGACACATTACCTATTTTGGTTTGGGGCTAGTTGAAGAAGAGTTATGTGGGAACTTACAGCAGACCAATGTACACTTCACACACATTACCTATTTTGGTTGGGGGCTAGTTGAAGAAGAGTTATGTGGGAACGTACAGCAGACCAATGTATACGTCAGACGCATTACCATATTTCGTGGGGGCTAATTGAGGAAGAGTTATGTGGGAACGTACAGCAGACCAATGTATACGTCAGACACATTACCTCTTTTGGTAGGGGGCTAATTGAAGAAGAGTTATGTGGGAAGGAACAGCAGACCAATGTATACGTCAGACACCTTACCTCCTTTGGTGTGCGGCTAATTGAAGAAGAGTTAGGTGGGAACGTACAGCAGACCAATGTATACGTCAGACACCTTACCTCTTTGGTGGGCGGCTAATTGAAGAAGAGTTATGTGTGAAGGAACAGCAGACCAATGTACACGTCAGACACATTACCTCTTTTGGTGGGGTTTTAATTGAAGAAGAGTTATGTGAAAGGAACAGCAGACCAATGTATACGTCAGACACAATACCTCTTTTCGTAGGGAGCTAATTGAAGAAGAGTTATGTGTGAAAGAACAGCAGACCAATGTACACGTCAGACACAATACCTCTTTTGGTGAGGGGCTAATTGAAGAAGAGTTATGTGTGAAGGAACAGTAGACCAATGTACACGTCAGACACATTACCTATTTTTGTGGGGAGCTAATTGAAGAAGAGTTATGTGTGAAGGAAAGGTAGCCCAATGTACACGTCAGACAGATTACTTCTTTTGGTGGGGAGCTAATTGAAGAAGAGTTATGTGTGAAGGAACAGCAGACCAATGTACACGTCAGACACATTACCTCTTTTGGTGGGGGGCTAATTGAAGAAGAGTTATGTGTGAAGGAACAGCAGACCAATGTACACGTCAGATACATTACCTCTTTTGGTGGGGGGCTAATTGAAGAAGAGTTATGTGTGTAGGAACAGGAGACCAATGTACACGTCAGACACATTACCTCTTTTGGTAGGGAGCTAATTGAAGAAGAGTTATGTGTGAAAAAACAGCAGACCAATGTACACGTCAGACACATTTCCTCTATTGGTGATGAGCTAATTGAATAAGAGTCATGTGCGAACGAACAGCAGACCAATGTACACGTCAGACACCACACCTCTTTTGGTGGGGGGCTAATTGAAGAAGAGTTATGTGTGAAGGAACAGGAGACCAATGTACACGTCAAACACATTACCTCTTTTGGTGGGGTCTAATTGAAATAGAGTTAGGTGGGAACGTACAGCAGACCATTGTATACGTGAGACACAATACCTCTTTTGGTAGGGAGCTAATTGAAGAAGGGTTATGTGTGAAGGAACAGCAGACCAATGTACACGTCAGACACAATACCTCTTTTGGTGGGCGGCTAATTGAGGAAGAGTTATGTGGGAACGTACAGCAGACCAATGTACACTTTGGGTTTACGGGTTATACGTCAGACACATTACCTCTTTTGGTGGGGTTCTAATTGAAGAAGAGTTATGTGTGAAGGAACAGCAGACCAATGTACACGTCAGACACATTACCTCTTTTTGTGGGGAGCTAATTGAAGAAGAGTTATGTGTGAAGGAACAGTAGCCCAATGTACACGTCATACACATTACCTCTTTTGATATGGAGCTAATTGAATAAGAGTCATGTGTGAACGAACAGCACACCAATGTACACGTGAGACACAATACCTTTTTTGGTGGGGTCCAATTGAAGAAGAGTAATTTGGGAACGTACAGCAGACCAATGTACACGTCAGACACATTAACATTTTTGGTGGGGGCTAATTGATGAAGAGTTATGTGGGAACGTACAGTAGACCAATGTATACGTCAGACACATTACCTCTTTTGGTGGGGGGCTAGTTGTAGAAGAGTTATGTGGGAACGTACAGCAGACCAATGTACACTTTGGGTTTACGGGTTATACGTCAGACACATTACCTCTTTTGGTGGTGGTCTAATTGAAGAAGAGTAATGTGGGAACGTACAGCAGACCAATGTATACGTCAGACACATTACCTCTTTTGGTGGGGGCTAATTGAAGAAGAGTTATGTGGGAACGTACAGCAGCCCAACGTACACTTCAGACACATTACCTCTATCGGTGGGGAGCTAATTGAAGAAGAGTAATGTGTGAAGGAACAGCAGACCAATGTACACGTCAGACACAATACATCTGTTGGTGGGGTCTAATTGAAGAAGAGTAATGTGGGAACGTGCAGCAGACCAATGTACACGTGAGACACATTATCATATTTGGTAGGGGGCTAATTGAGGAAGAGTTAGGTGGGAACGTACAGCAGACCAATGTATACGTCAGACACCTTACCTCTTTTGGTGGGGAGCTAATTGAAGAAGAGTTATGTGGGAACGTGCAGCAGACCAATGTACACGTCAGACACCATATCATATTTGGTAGGGGGCTAATTGAGGAAGAGTTAGGTGGGAACGTACAGCAGACCAATGTAAACGTCAGACACATTACCTCTTTTGGTAGGGGGCTAATTGAAGAAGAGTTATGTGGGCACGTATAGCAGGCCAATGTACACGTCAGACACATTACCTCTTTTGGTGGGGGCTAATTGAAGAAGAGTTATGTGGGCACATATAGCAGACCAATGTACACGTCAGACGCATTACCATATTTCGTGGGGGCTAATTGAGGAAGAGTTATGTGGGAACGTACAGCAGACCGATGTATACGTCAGACACATTACCTCTTTTGGTAGGGGGCTAATTGAAGAAGAATTATGTAGGAACGAATGACCAACGCACACGTCAAACACATTACCTCTTTTGCTGGGGGGCTAATTGAAGAAGAGTTATGTGTGAAGGAACAGCAGACCAATGTACACGTCAGACACATTACCTCTTTTGATGGGGGGCTAATTGAAGAAGAGTTATGTGTGAAGGAACAGCAGACCAATGTACACGTCTGACTTTGGTGGGGTCTAATTGAAGAAGAGATATGTGGGAACGTACAGCAGACCAATGTATACGTCAGACACATTAACTCTTTTGGTGGGGGTCTAATTGAAGAAAGTTATGTGTGAAGGAACAGCAGACCAATGTACACGTCAGACACAATACCTCTTTTGGTGGGGTCTAATTGAAGAGGAGTAAAGTGGGAACGTACAGCAGACCAATGTACCGTTAGACACATTACCATATTTGGTGGGGGGCTAATTGAGGAAGAGTTATGTGGGAACGTACAGCAGACCAATGCACACGTCAGACACATTACCTATTTTTGTGGGGAGCTAATTGAAAAAGAGTTATGTGTGAAGGAAAGGTAGCCCAATGTACACGTCAGACACATTACTTCTTTTGGTAGGGGGCTAATTGAAGAAGAGTTATGTGGGCACGTATAGCAGGCCAATGTACACGTCAGACACATTACCTCTTTTGGTGGGGGCTAATTGAAGAAGAGTTATGTGGGAACGTACAGCAGGCCAATGTACACTTCAGACACATTGCCTCTTTTGGTGGGGGCTAATTGAAGAAGAGTTATGTGGGAACGTACAGCAGACCAATGTAAACGTCAGACACATTACCTCTTTTGGTAGGGGGCTAATTGAAGAAGAGTTATGTGGGCACGTATAGCAGGCCAATGTACACTTCAGACACATTACCTCTTTTGGTGGGGGCTAATTGAAGAAGAGTTATGTGGGCACATATAGCAGACCAATGTACACGTCAGACACATTACCTCTTTTGGTGGGGGCTAATTGAAGAAGAGTTATGTGGGCACGTATAGCAGGCCAATGTACACGTCAGACACATTACCTCTTTTTGTGGGGGCTAATTGAAGAAGAGTTATGTGGGCACGTACAGCAGACCGATGTACACGTCAGATACATAACCTCTTTTGGAGGGTCTAATTGAAGAAGAGTTAGGTGGGAACGTATAGCAGACCAATGTACACGTCAGACACATTACCTCTTTTGGTAGGGAGCTAATTGAAGAAGAGTTATGTGTGAAAAAACAGCAGACCAATGTACACGTCAGACACATTTCCTCTATTGGTGATGAGCTAATTGAATAAGAGTCATGTGCGAACGAACAGCAGACCAATGTACACGTCAGACACCACACCTCTTTTGGTGGGCGGCTAATTGAAGAAGAGTTATGACTGAAGGAACAGCAGACCAATGTACACGTCAGACACATTACCTCTTTTGGTGGGGTTCTAATTGAAGAAGAGTTATGTGAAAGGAACAGCAGACCAATGTATACGTCAGACACAATACCTCTTTTGGTAGGGAGCTAATTGAAGAAGGGTTATGTGTGAAGGAACAGCAGACCAATGTACACGTCAGACACAATACCTCTTTTGGTGGGCGGCTAATTGAGGAAGAGTTATGTGGGAACGTACAGCAGCCCAATGTACACTTTGGGTTTACGGGTTATACGTCAGACACATTACCTCTTTTGGTGGGGTTCTAATTGAAGAAGAGTTATGTGTGAAGGAACAGCAGACCAATGTACACGTCAGACACATTACCTCTTTTTGTGGGGAGCTAATTGAAGAAGAGTTATGTGTGAAGGAACAGTAGCCCAATGTACACGTCATACACATTACCTCTTTTGATATGGAGCTAATTGAATAAGAGTCATGTGTGAACGAACAGCACACCAATGTACACGTGAGACACAATACCTTTTTTGGTGGGGTCCAATTGAAGAAGAGTAATTTGGGAACGTACAGCAGACCAATGTACACGTCAGACACATTAACATTTTTGGTGGGGGCTAATTGATGAAGAGTTATGTGGGAACGTACAGTAGACCAATGTATACGTCAGACACATTACCTCTTTTGGTGGGGGGCTAGTTGAAGAAGAGTTATGTGGGAACGTACAGCAGACCAATGTACACTTTGGGTTTACGGGTTATACGTCAGACACATTACCTCTTTTGGTGGTGGTCTAATTGAAGAAGAGTAATGTGGGAACGTACAGCAGACCAATGTACACGTCAGACACATCATCATATTTGGTAGGGGGCTAATTGAGGAAGAGTTACTTGGGAACGTACAGCAGACCAATGTATACTTCAGACACATTACATCTTTTGGAGGGGGGCTAATTGAAGAGGAGTTATGTGGGAACGTACAGCAGACCAATGTATACGTCAGACACATTACCTCTTTTGGTGGGGGCTAATTGAAGAAGAGTTATGTGGGAACGTACAGCAGCCCAACGTACACTTCAGACACATTACCTCTATCGGTGGGGAGCTAATTGTAGAAGAGTAATGTGTGAAGGAACAGCAGACCAATGTACACGTCAGACACAATACATCTGTTGGTGGGGTCTAATTGAAGAAGAGTAATGTGGGAACGTGCAGCAGACCAATGTACACGTGAGACACATTATCATATTTGGTAGGGGGCTAATTGAGGAAGAGTTAGGTGGGAACGTACAGCAGACCAATGTATACGTCAGACACCTTACCTCTTTTGGTGGGGAGCTAATTGAAGAAGAGTTATGTGGGAACGTGCAGCAGACCAATGTACACGTCAGACACATTATCATATTTGGTAGGGGGCTAATTGAGGAAGAGTTAGGTGGGAACGTACAGCAGACCAATGTATACGTCAGACACCTTACCTCTTTTGCTGGGGAGCTAATTGAAGAAGAGTTATGTGTGAAGGAACAGCAGACCAATGTACACGTCAGACACATTACCTCTTTTGGTGATGAGCTAATTGAATGAGAGTCATGTGTGAACGAACAGCAGACCAATGTACACGTCAGACACAATACCTCTTTTGGTGGGGTCCAATTGAAGAAGAGTATAGTGGGAACGTACAGCAGACCAATGTACACGTCAGACACAATACCTCTTTTGGTGGGCGGCTAATTGAAGATGAGTAATGTAGGAACGTACAGCAGACCAATTGACACGTCAGACACATTACCATATTTGGTAGGGGGCAAATTGAGGAAGAGTTATGTGGGAACGTACAGCATACCAATGTACACGTCAGACACTTTACCTCTTTTGGTGGGGTTCTAATTGAAGAAGAGTTATGTGTGAAGGAACAGCAGACCAATGTACACGTCAGACACATTACCTCTTTTTGTGGGGAGCTAATTGAAGAAGAGTTATGTGTGAAGGAACAGTAGCCCAATGTACACGTCATACACATTACCTCTTTTGGTATGGAGCTAATTGAATAAGAGTCATGTGTGAACGAACAGCAGACCAATGTACACGTCAGACACATTAACATTTTTGGTGGGGGGCTAATTGATGAAGAGTTATGTGGGAACGTAAAGTAGACCAATGTATACGTCAGACACATTACCTCTTTTGGTGGGGGGCTAGTTGAAGAAGAGTTATGTGGGAACGTACAGCAGACCAATGTACACTTTGGGTTTACCGGTTATACGTCAGACACATTACCTCTTTTGGTGGGGGTCTAATTGAAGAAGAGTAATGTGGGAACGTACAGCAGACCAATGTACACGTCAGACACATTATCATATTTGGTAGGGGGCTAATTGAGGAAGAGTTATTTGGGAACGTACAGCAGACCAATGTATACGTCAGACACATTACCTCTTTTGGAGGGGGGCTAATTGAAGAGGAGTTATGTGGGAACGTACAGCAGACCAATGTATACGTCAGACACATTACCTCTTTTGGTGGGGGCTAATTGAAGAAGAGTTATGTGGGAACGTACAGCAGCCCAACGTACACTTCAGACACATTACCTCTATTGGTGGGGAGCTAATTGAAGAAGAGTTATGTGTGAAGGAACAGCAGACCAATGTACACTTTGGGTTTACGGGTTATACGTCAGACACATTACCTCTTTTGGTGGTGGTCTAATTGAAGAAGAGTAATGTGGGAACGTACAGCAGACCAATGTTCACGTCAGACACATCATCATATTTGGTAGGGGGCTAATTGAGGAAGAGTTACTTGGGAACGTACAGCAGACCAATGTATACTTCAGACACATTACCTCTTTTGGAGGGGGGCTAATTGAAGAGGAGTTATGTGGGAACTTACAGCAGACCAATGTATACGTCAGACACATTACCTCTTTTGGTGGGGGCTAATTGAAGAAGAGTTATGTGGGAACGTACAGCAGCCCAACGTACACTTCAGACACATTACCTCTATCGGTGGGGAGCTAATTGAAGAAGAGTAATGTGTGAAGGAACAGCAGACCAATGTACACGTCAGACACAATACATCTGTTGGTGGGGTCTAATTGAAGAAGAGTAATGTGGGAACGTGCAGCAGACCAATGTACACGTGAGACACATTATCATATTTGGTAGGGGGCTAATTGAGGAAGAGTTAGGTGGGAACGTACAGCAGACCAATGTATACGTCAGACACCTTACATCTTTTGGTGGGGAGCTAATTGAGGAAGAGTTATGTGGGAACGTGCAGCAGACCAATGTACACGTCAGACACATTATCATATTTGGTAGGGGACTAATTGAGGAAGAGTTAGGTGGGAACGTACAGCAGACCAATGTATACGTCAGACACCTTACCTCTTTTGCTGGGGAGCTAATTGAAGAAGAGTTATGTGTGAAGGTACAGCAGACCAATGTACACGTCAGACACATTACCTCTTTTGGTGATGAGCTAATTGAATGAGAGTCATGTGTGAACGAACAGCAGACCAATGTACACGTCAGACACAATACCTCTTTTGGTGGGGTCCAATTGAAGAAGAGTATAGTGGGAACGTACAGCAGACCAATGTACACGTCAGACACAATACCTCTTTTGGTGGGCGGCTAATTGAAGATGAGTAATGTAGGAACGTACAGCAGACCAATTGACACGTCAGACACATTACCATATTTGGTAGGGGGCAAATTGAGGAAGAGTTATGTGGGAACGTACAGCATACCAATGTACACGTCAGACACTTTACCTCTTTTGGTGGGGTTCTAATTGAAGAAGAGTTATGTGTGAAGGAACAGCAGACCAATGTACACGTCAGACACATTACCTCTTTTTGTGGGGAGCTAATTGAAGAAGAGTTATGTGTGAAGGAACAGTAGCCCAATGTACACGACATACACATTACCTCTTTTGGTATGGAGCTAATTGAATAAGAGTCATGTGTGAACGAACAGCAGACCAATGTACACGTCAGACACAATACCTTTTTTGGTGGGGTCCAATTGAAGAAGAGTAATGTGGGAACGTACAGCAGACCAATGTACACGTCAGACACATTAACATTTTTGGTGGGGGGCTAATTGATGAAGAGTTATGTGGGAACGTACAGTAGACCAATGTATACGTCAGACACATTACCTCTTTTGGTGGGGGGCTAGTTGAAGAAGAGTTATGTGGGAACGTACAGCAGACCAATGTACACTTTGGGTTTACCGGTTATACGTCAGACACATTACCTCTTTTGGTGGGGGTCTAATTGAAGAAGAGTAATGTGGGAACGTACAGCAGGCCAATGTACACGTCAGACACATTACCTCTTTTGGTGGGGGCTAATTGAAGAAGAGTTATGTGGGAACGTACAGCAGCCCAACCTACACTTCTGACACATTACCTCTATTGGTGGGGAGCTAAATGAAGAAGAGTTATGTGTGAAGGAACAGCAGACCAATGTACACGTCAGACACAATACATCTTTTGGTGGGCTCTAATTGAAGAAGAGTTAGGTGGGAACGTACTGCAGACCAATGTATACGTCAGACACATTACCACTTTTGGAGGGGGGCTAATTGAAGAGGAGTTATGTGGGAACGCAGAGCAGATCAATGTACACGTCAAACACATTACCTCTTTTGGTTGGGGGCTCGTTGAAGAAGAGTTATGTGGGAACGTACACCAGACCAATGTATACATCAGACACCTTACCTCTTTTGTAGGGGGGCTAATTGAAGAGGAGTTATGTGGGAACGCAGAGCAGATCAATGTATACGTCAGACACATTACCTCTTTTGGTTTGGGGCTAGTTGAAGAAGAGTTAGGTGGGAACGTACAGCAGACCAATGTACACGTCAAACACATTACCTCTTTTGGTTGGGGGCTCGTTGAAGAAGAGTTAGGTGGGAACGTACAGCAGACCAATGTACACGTCAAACACTATACCTCTTTTGGTTGGGGGCTCGTTGAAGAAGAGTTATGTGGGAACGTACAGCAGACCAATGTACACGTCAGAGACATTACCTCTTTTGGAGGGGGGCTAATTGAAGAGAAGTTATGTGGGAACGCAGAGCAGATCAATGTACACGTCAGACACAATACCTCTTTTGGTGGGCGGCTAATTGAAGATGAGTAATGTAGGAACGTACAGCAGACCAATTGACACGTCAGACACATTACCATATTTGGTAGGGGGCAAATTGAGGAAGAGTTATGTGGGAACGTACAGCATACCAATGTACACGTCAGACACTTTACCTCTTTTGGTGGGGTTCTAATTGAAGAAGAGTTATGTGTGAAGGAACAGCAGACCAATGTACACGTCAGACACATTATCATATTTGGTAGGGGGTTAATTGAGGAAGAGTTATTTGGGAACGTACAGCAGACCAATGTACACGTCAGACACATTACCTCTTTTGGTGGGGAGCTAATTGAAGAAGAGTTATATGTGAAGGAACAGCAGACCAATGTACACGTCAGACACAATACAACTTTTGGTGGGGTCTAATTGAAGAAGAGTAATGTGGGAACGTACAGCAGACCAATGTACACGTCAGACACATTATCATATTTGGTAGGGGGCTAATTGAGGAAGAGTTATTTGGAAACGTACAGCAGACCAATGTATACGTCAGACACATTACCTCTTTTGTTGGGTGGCTAATTGAAGAAGATTTATGTGGGAACGTATAACAGACCAATGTACACGTCAGACACATTACCTCTTTTGGTGGGGGCTAATTGAAGAAGAGTTATGTGGGAACGTACAGCAGCCCAACGTACACTTCAGACACATTACCTATTTTGGTTGGGGGCTCGTTGAAGAAGAGTTTTGTGGGAACGTATAGTAGACCAATGCACACGTCAGACACATTACCTCTTAGTGGGGGGCTAATTGAAGAAGAGTTAGGTGGGAACGAACAGCAGACCAATGTACACGTCAAACACATTACCTCTTTTGGTGGGGTCTAATTGAAGAAGAGTTAGGTGGGAACGTACTGCAGACCAATGTATACGTCAGACACATTACCACTTTTGGAGGGAGGCTAATTGAAGAGGAGTTATGTGGGAACGCAGAGCAGATCAATGTACACGTCAAACACATTACCTCTTTTGGTTGGGAGCTCGTTGAAGAAGAGTTATGTGGGAACGTACACCAGACCAATGTATACATCAGACACATTACCTCTTTTGTAGGGGGGCTAATTGAAGAGGAGTTATGTGGGAACGTACAGCATACCAATGTACACGTCAGACACTTTACCTCTTTTGGTGGGGTTCTAATTGAAGAAGAGTTATGTGTGAAGGAACAGCAGACCAATGTACACGTCAGACACATTACCTCTTTTTGTGGGGAGCTAATTGAAGAAGATTTATGTGTGAAGGAACAGTAGCCCAATGTACACGTCATACACATTACCTCTTTTGGTATGGAGCTAATTGAATAAGAGTCATGTGTGAACGAACAGCAGACCAATGTACACGTCAGACACAATACCTTTTTTGGTGGGGTCCAATTGAAGAAGAGTAATGTGGGAACGTACAGCAGACCAATGTACACGTCAGACACATTAACATTTTTGGTGGGGGGCTAATTGATGAAGAGTAATGTGGGAACGTACAGCAGACCAATGTATACGTCAGACACATTACCTCTTTTGGTGGGGGGCTAGTTGAAGAAGAGTTATGTGGGAACGTACAGCAGACCAATGTACACGTCAGACACAATACCTTTTTTGGTGGGGTCCAATTGAAGAAGAGTAATGTGGGAACGTACAGCAGACCAATGTACACGTCAGACACATTAACATTTTTGGTGGGGGGCTAATTGATGAAGAGTAATGTGGGAACGTACAGCAGACCAATGTATACGTCAGACACATTACCTCTTTTGGTGGGGGGCTAGTTGAAGAAGAGTTATGTGGGAACGTACAGCAGACCAATGTACACTTTGGGTTTACGGGTTATACGTCAGACACATTACCTCTTTTGGTGGGGGTCTAATTGAAGAAGAGTAATGTGGGAACGTACAGCAGACCAATGTACACGTCAGACACATTATCATATTTGGTAGGGGGCTAATTGAGGAAGAGTTATTTGGGAACGTACAGCAGACCACTGTATACGTCAGACACATTACCTCTTTTGGAGGGGGGCTAATTGAAGAGGAGTTATGTGGGAACGTACAGCAGACCAATGTATACGTCAGACACATTACCTCTTTTGGTGATGGCTAATTGAAGAAGAGTTATGTGGGAACGTACAGCAGCCCAACGTACACTTCAGACACATTACCTCTATTGGTGGGGAGCTAATTGAAGAAGAGTTATGTGTGAAGGAACAGCAGACCAATGTACACGTCAGACACAATACATCTTTTGGTGGGGTCTAATTGAAGAAGAGTAATGTGGGAACGTACAGCAGACCAATGTACACGTCAGACACATTATCATATTTTGTAGGGGACTAATTGAGGAAGAGTTATTTGGGAACGTACAGCAGACCAATGTATACGTCAGACACATTACCTCTTTTGTTGGGTGGCTATTGAAGAAGATTTATGTGGGAACGTATAGCAGACCAATGTACACGTCAGACACATTACCTCTTTTGGTGGGGGCTAATTGAAGAAGAGTTATGTGGGAACGTACAGCAGCCCAACGTACACTTCAGACACATTACCTATTTTGGTTGGGGGCTCGTTGAAGAAGAGTTAGGTGGGAACGTACAGCAGACCAATGTACACGTCAAACACATTACCTCTTTTGGTTGGGGGCTCGTTGAAGAAGAGTTAGGTGGGAACGAACAGCAGACCAATGTACACGTCAAACACATTACCTCTTTTGGTGGGGTCTAATTGAAGAAGAGTTAGGTGGGAACGTACTGCAGACCAATGTATACGTGAGACACATTACCACTTTTGGAGGGGGGCTAATTGAAGAGGAGTTATGTCGGAACGCAGTGCAGATCAATGTACACGTCAAACACATTACCTCTTTTGGTTGGGGGCTCGTTGAAGAAGAGTTATGTGGGAACGTACACCAGACCAACGTATACATCAGACACATTACCTCTTTTGTAGGGGGGCTAAATGAAGAGGAGTTATGTGGGAACGTACAGCATACCAATGTACACGTCAGACACTTTACCTCTTTTGGTGGGGTTCTAATTGAAGAAGAGTTATGTGTGAAGGAACAGCAGACCAATGTACACGTCAGACACAATACCTTTTTTGGTGGGGTCCAATTGAAGAAGAGTAATGTGAGAACGTACAGCAGACCAATGTACACGTCAGACACATTAACATTTTTGGTGGGGGGCTAATTGATGAAGAGTTATGTGGGAACGTACAGTAGAGCAATGTATACGTCAGACACATTACCTCTTTTGGTGGGGGGCTAGTTGAAGAAGAGTTATGTGGGAACGTACAGCAGACCAATGTACACTTTGGGTTTACGGGTTATACGTCAGACACATTACCTCTTTTGGTGGGGGTCTAATTGAAGAAGAGTAATGTGGGAACGTACAGCAGACCAATGTACACGTCAGACACAATACATCTTTTGGTGGGGTCTAATTGAAGAAGAGTAATGTGGGAACGTACAGCAGACCAATGTACACGTCAGACACATTATCATATTTGGTAGGGGGCTAATTGAGGAAGAGTTATTTGGGAACGTACAGCAGACCAATGTATACGTCAGACACATTACCTCTTTTGTTGGGTGGCTATTGAAGAAGATTTATGTGGGAACGTATAGCAGACCAATGTACACGTCAGACACATTACCTCTTTTGGTGGGGGCTAATTGAAGAAGAGTTATGTGGGAACGTACAGCAGCCCAACGTACACTTCAGACACATTACCTATTTTGGTTGGGGGCTCGTTGAAGAAGAGTTAGGTGGGAACGTACAGCAGACCAATGTACACGTCAAACACATTACCTCTTTTGGTTGGGGGCTCGTTGAAGAAGAGTTAGGTGGGAACGAACAGCAGACCAATGTACACGTCAGACACAATACCTTTTTTGGTGGGGTCCAATTGAAGAAGAGTAATGTGAGAACGTACAGCAGACCAATGTACACGTCAGACACATTAACATTTTTGGTGGGGGGCTAATTGATGAAGAGTTATGTGGGAACGTACAGTAGAGCAATGTATACGTCAGACACATTACCTCTTTTGGTGGGGGGCTAGTTGAAGAAGAGTTATGTGGGAACGTACAGCAGACCAATGTACACTTTGGGTTTACGGGTTATACGTCAGACACATTACCTCTTTTGGTGGGGGTCTAATTGAAGAAGAGTAATGTGGGAACGTACAGCAGACCAATGTACACGTCAGACACAATACATCTTTTGGTGGGGTCTAATTGAAGAAGAGTAATGTGGGAACGTACAGCAGACCAATGTACACGTCAGACACATTATCATATTTGGTAGGGGGCTAATTGAGGAAGAGTTATTTGGGAACGTACAGCAGACCAATGTATACGTCAGACACATTACCTCTTTTGTTGGGTGGCTATTGAAGAAGATTTATGTGGGAACGTATAGCAGACCAATGTACACGTCAGACACATTACCTCTTTTGGTGGGGGCTAATTGAAGAAGAGTTATGTGGGAACGTACAGCAGCCCAACGTACACTTCAGACACATTACCTATTTTGGTTGGGGGCTCGTTGAAGAAGAGTTAGGTGGGAACGTACAGCAGACCAATGTACACGTCAAACACATTACCTCTTTTGGTTGGGGGCTCGTTGAAGAAGAGTTAGGTGGGAACGAACAGCAGACCAATGTACACGTCAAACACATTACCTCTTTTGGTGGGGTCCAATTGAAGAAGAGTAATGTGAGAACGTACAGCAGACCAATGTACACGTCAGACACATTAACATTTTTGGTGGGGGGCTAATTGATGAAGAGTTATGTGGGAACGTACAGTAGAGCAATGTATACGTCAGACACATTACCTCTTTTGGTGGGGGGCTAGTTGAAGAAGAGTTATGTGGGAACGTACAGCAGACCAATGTACACTTTGGGTTTACGGGTTATACGTCAGACACATTACCTCTTTTGGTGGGGGTCTAATTGAAGAAGAGTAATGTGGGAACGTACAGCAGACCAATGTACACGTCAGACACATTATCATATTTGGTAGGGGGTAATTGAGGAAGAGTTATTTGGGAACGTACAGCAGACCAATGTATACGTCAGACACATTACCTCTTTTGGAGGGGGGCTAATTGAAGAGGAGTTATGTGGGAACGTACAGCAGACCAATGTATACGTCAGACACATTACCTCTTTTGGTGGGGGCTAATTGAAGAAGAGTTATGTGGGAAGGAACAGCAGACCAATGTACACGTCAGACACATTACCTCTTTTTGTGGGGAGCTAATTGAAGAAGATTTATGTGTGAAGGAACAGTAGCCCAATGTACACGTCATACACATTACCTCTTTTGGTATGGAGCTAATTGAATAAGAGTCATGTGTGAACGAACAGCAGACCAATGTACACGTCAGACACAATACCTTTTTTGGTGGGGTCCAATTGAAGAAGAGTAATGTGGGAACGTACAGCAGACCAATGTACACGTCAGACACATTAACATTTTTGGTGGGGGGCTAATTGATGAAGAGTAATGTGGGAACGTACAGCAGACCAATGTATACGTCAGACACATTACCTCTTTTGGTGGGGGGCTAGTTGAAGAAGAGTTATGTGGGAACGTACAGCAGACCAATGTACACGTCAGACACAATACCTTTTTTGGTGGGGTCCAATTGAAGAAGAGTAATGTGGGAACGTACAGCAGACCAATGTACACGTCAGACACATTAACATTTTTGGTGGGGGGCTAATTGATGAAGAGTAATGTGGGAACGTACAGCAGACCAATGTATACGTCAGACACATTACCTCTTTTGGTGGGGGGCTAGTTGAAGAAGAGTTATGTGGGAACGTACAGCAGACCAATGTACACTTTGGGTTTACGGGTTATACGTCAGACACATTACCTCTTTTGGTGGGGGTCTAATTGAAGAAGAGTAATGTGGGAACGTACAGCAGACCAATGTACACGTCAGACACATTATCATATTTGGTAGGGGGCTAATTGAGGAAGAGTTATTTGGGAACGTACAGCAGACCACTGTATACGTCAGACACATTACCTCTTTTGGAGGGGGGCTAATTGAAGAGGAGTTATGTGGGAACGTACAGCAGACCAATGTATACGTCAGACACATTACCTCTTTTGGTGATGGCTAATTGAAGAAGAGTTATGTGGGAACGTACAGCAGCCCAACGTACACTTCAGACACATTACCTCTATTGGTGGGGAGCTAATTGAAGAAGAGTTATGTGTGAAGGAACAGCAGACCAATGTACACGTCAGACACAATACATCTTTTGGTGGGGTCTAATTGAAGAAGAGTAATGTGGGAACGTACAGCAGACCAATGTACACGTCAGACACATTATCATATTTTGTAGGGGGCTAATTGAGGAAGAGTTATTTGGGAACGTACAGCAGACCAATGTATACGTCAGACACATTACCTCTTTTGTTGGGTGGCTATTGAAGAAGATTTATGTGGGAACGTATAGCAGACCAATGTACACGTCAGACACATTACCTCTTTTGGTGGGGGCTAATTGAAGAAGAGTTATGTGGGAACGTACAGCAGCCCAACGTACACTTCAGACACATTACCTATTTTGGTTGGGGGCTCGTTGAAGAAGAGTTAGGTGGGAACGTACAGCAGACCAATGTACACGTCAAACACATTACCTCTTTTGGTTGGGGGCTCGTTGAAGAAGAGTTAGGTGGGAACGAACAGCAGACCAATGTACACGTCAAACACATTACCTCTTTTGGTGGGGTCTAATTGAAGAAGAGTTAGGTGGGAACGTACTGCAGACCAATGTATACGTGAGACACATTACCACTTTTGGAGGGGGGCTAATTGAAGAGGAGTTATGTCGGAACGCAGTGCAGATCAATGTACACGTCAAACACATTACCTCTTTTGGTTGGGGGCTCGTTGAAGAAGAGTTATGTGGGAACGTACACCAGACCAACGTATACATCAGACACATTACCTCTTTTGTAGGGGGGCTAAATGAAGAGGAGTTATGTGGGAACGTACAGCATACCAATGTACACGTCAGACACTTTACCTCTTTTGGTGGGGTTCTAATTGAAGAAGAGTTATGTGTGAAGGAACAGCAGACCAATGTACACGTCAGACACAATACCTTTTTTGGTGCGGTCCAATTGAAGAAGAGTAATGTGAGAACGTACAGCAGACCAATGTACACGTCAGACACATTAACATTTTTGGTGGGGGGCTAATTGATGAAGAGTTATGTGGGAACGTACAGTAGAGCAATGTATACGTCAGACACATTACCTCTTTTGGTGGGGGGCTAGTTGAAGAAGAGTTATGTGGGAACGTACAGCAGACCAATGTACACTTTGGGTTTACGGGTTATACGTCAGACACATTACCTCATTTGGTGGGGGTCTAATTGAAGAAGAGTAATGTGGGAACGTACAGCAGACCAATGTACACGTCAGACACAATACATCTTTTGGTGGGGTCTAATTGAAGAAGAGTAATGTGGGAACGTACAGCAGACCAATGTACACGTCAGACACATTATCATATTTGGTAGGGGGCTAATTGAGGAAGAGTTATTTGGGAACGTACAGCAGACCAATGTATACGTCAGACACATTACCTCTTTTGTTGGGTGGCTATTGAAGAAGATTTATGTGGGAACGTATAGCAGACCAATGTACACGTCAGACACATTACCTCTTTTGGTGGGGGCTAATTGAAGAAGAGTTATGTGGGAACGTACAGCAGCCCAACGTACACTTCAGACACATTACCTATTTTGGTTGGGGGCTCGTTGAAGAAGAGTTAGGTGGGAACGTACAGCAGACCAATGTACACGTCAAACACATTACCTCTTTTGGTTGGGGGCTCGTTGAAGAAGAGTTAGGTGGGAACGAACAGCAGACCAATGTACACGTCAGACACAATACCTTTTTTGGTGGGGTCCAATTGAAGAAGAGTAATGTGAGAACGTACAGCAGACCAATGTACACGTCAGACACATTAACATTTTTGGTGGGGGGCTAATTGATAAAGAGTTATGTGGGAACGTACAGTAGAGCAATGTATACGTCAGACACATTACCTCTTTTGGTGGGGGGCTAGTTGAAGAAGAGTTATGTGGGAACGTACAGCAGACCAATGTACACTTTGGGTTTACGGGTTATACGTCAGACACATTACCTCTTTTGGTGGGGGTCTAATTGAAGAAGAGTAATGTGGGAACGTACAGCAGACCAATGTACACGTCAGACACATTATCATATTTGGTAGGGGGTAATTGAGGAAGAGTTATTTGGGAACGTACAGCAGACCAATGTATACGTCAGACACATTACCTCTTTTGGAGGGGGGCTAATTGAAGAGGAGTTATGTGGGAACGTACAGCAGACCAATGTATACGTCAGACACATTACCTCTTTTGGTGGGGGCTAATTGAAGAAGAGTTATGTGGGAAGGAACAGCAGACCAATGTACACGTCAGACACATTACCTCTTTTTGTGGGGAGCTAATTGAAGAAGATTTATGTGTGAAGGAACAGTAGCCCAATGTACACGTCATACACATTACCTCTTTTGGTATGGAGCTAATTGAATAAGAGTCATGTGTGAACGAACAGCAGACCAATGTACACGTCAGACACAATACCTTTTTTGGTGGGGTCCAATTGAAGAAGAGTAATGTGGGAACGTACAGCAGACCAATGTACACGTCAGACACATTAACATTTTTGGTGGGGGGCTAATTGATGAAGAGTAATGTGGGAACGTACAGCAGACCAATGTATACGTCAGACACATTACCTCTTTTGGTGGGGGGCTAGTTGAAGAAGAGTTATGTGGGAACGTACAGCAGACCAATGTACACGTCAGACACAATACCTTTTTTGGTGGGGTCCAATTGAAGAAGAGTAATGTGGGAACGTACAGCAGACCAATGTACACGTCAGACACATTAACATTTTTGGTGGGGGGCTAATTGATGAAGAGTAATGTGGGAACGTACAGCAGACCAATGTATACGTCAGACACATTACCTCTTTTGGTGGGGGGCTAGTTGAAGAAGAGTTATGTGGGAACGTACAGCAGACCAATGTACACTTTGGGTTTACGGGTTATACGTCAGACACATTACCTCTTTTGGTGGGGGTCTAATTGAAGAAGAGTAATGTGGGAACGTACAGCAGACCAATGTACACGTCAGACACATTATCATATTTGGTAGGGGGCTAATTGAGGAAGAGTTATTTGGGAACGTACAGCAGACCACTGTATACGTCAGACACATTACCTCTTTTGGAGGGGGGCTAATTGAAGAGGAGTTATGTGGGAACGTACAGCAGACCAATGTATACGTCAGACACATTACCTCTTTTGGTGATGGCTAATTGAAGAAGAGTTATGTGGGAACGTACAGCAGCCCAACGTACACTTCAGACACATTACCTCTATTGGTGGGGAGCTAATTGAAGAAGAGTTATGTGAGAAGGAACAGCAGACCAATGTACACGTCAGACACAATACATCTTTTGGTGGGGTCTAATTGAAGAAGAGTAATGTGGGAACGTACAGCAGACCAATGTACACGTCAGACACATTATCATATTTTGTAGGGGGCTAATTGAGGAAGAGTTATTTGGGAACGTACAGCAGACCAATGTATACGTCAGACACATTACCTCTTTTGGTGGGGGCTAATTGAAGAAGAGTTATGTGGGAACGTACAGCAGCCCAACGTACACTTCAGACACATTACCTATTTTGGTTGGGGGCTCGTTGAAGAAGAGTTAGGTGGGAACGTACAGCAGACCAATGTACACGTCAAACACATTACCTCTTTTGGTTGGGGGCTCGTTGAAGAAGAGTTAGGTGGGAACGAACAGCAGACCAATGTACACGTCAAACACATTACCTCTTTTGGTGGGGTCTAATTGAAGAAGAGTTAGGTGGGAACGTACTGCAGACCAATGTATACGTGAGACACATTACCACTTTTGGAGGGGGGCTAATTGAAGAGGAGTTATGTCGGAACGCAGTGCAGATCAATGTACACGTCAAACACATTACCTCTTTTGGTTGGGGGCTCGTTGAAGAAGAGTTATGTGGGAACGTACACCAGACCAACGTATACATCAGACACATTACCTCTTTTGTAGGGGGGCTAAATGAAGAGGAGTTATGTGGGAACGTACAGCATACCAATGTACACGTCAGACACTTTACCTCTTTTGGTGGGGTTCTAATTGAAGAAGAGTTATGTGTGAAGGAACAGCAGACCAATGTACACGTCAGACACAATACCTTTTTTGGTGGGGTCCAATTGAAGAAGAGTAATGTGAGAACGTACAGCAGACCAATGTACACGTCAGACACATTAACATTTTTGGTGGGGGGCTAATTGATGAAGAGTTATGTGGGAACGTACAGTAGAGCAATGTATACGTCAGACACATTACCTCTTTTGGTGGGGGGCTAGTTGAAGAAGAGTTATGTGGGAACGTACAGCAGACCAATGTACACTTTGGGTTTACGGGTTATACGTCAGACACATTACCTCTTTTGGTGGGGGTCTAATTGAAGAAGAGTAATGTGGGAACGTACAGCAGACCAATGTACACGTCAGACACAATACATCTTTTGGTGGGGTCTAATTGAAGAAGAGTAATGTGGGAACGTACAGCAGACCAATGTACACGTCAGACACATTATCATATTTGGTAGGGGGCTAATTGAGGAAGAGTTATTTGGGAACGTACAGCAGACCAATGTATACGTCAGACACATTACCTCTTTTGTTGGGTGGCTATTGAAGAAGATTTATGTGGGAACGTATAGCAGACCAATGTACACGTCAGACACATTACCTCTTTTGGTGGGGGCTAATTGAAGAAGAGTTATGTGGGAACGTACAGCAGCCCAACGTACACTTCAGACACATTACCTATTTTGGTTGGGGGCTCGTTGAAGAAGAGTTAGGTGGGAACGTACAGCAGACCAATGTACACGTCAAACACATTACCTCTTTTGGTTGGGGGCTCGTTGAAGAAGAGTTAGGTGGGAACGAACAGCAGACCAATGTACACGTCAGACACAATACCTTTTTTGGTGGGGTCCAATTGAAGAAGAGTAATGTGAGAACGTACAGCAGACCAATGTACACGTCAGACACATTAACATTTTTGGTGGGGGGCTAATTGATGAAGAGTTATGTGGGAACGTACAGTAGAGCAATGTATACGTCAGACACATTACCTCTTTTGGTGGGGGGCTAGTTGAAGAAGAGTTATGTGGGAACGTACAGCAGACCAATGTACACTTTGGGTTTACGGGTTATACGTCAGACACATTACCTCTTTTGGTGGGGGTCTAATTGAAGAAGAGTAATGTGGGAACGTACAGCAGACCAATGTACACGTCAGACACAATACATCTTTTGGTGGGGTCTAATTGAAGAAGAATAATGTGGGAACGTACAGCAGACCAATGTACACGTCAGACACATTATCATATTTGGTAGGGGGCTAATTGAGGAAGAGTTATTTGGGAACGTACAGCAGACCAATGTATACGTCAGACACATTACCTCTTTTGTTGGGTGGCTATTGAAGAAGATTTATGTGGGAACGTATAGCAGACCAATGTACACGTCAGACACATTACCTCTTTTGGTGGGGGCTAATTGAAGAAGAGTTATGTGGGAACGTACAGCAGCCCAACGTACACTTCAGACACATTACCTATTTTGGTTGGGGGCTCGTTGAAGAAGAGTTAGGTGGGAACGTACAGCAGACCAATGTACACGTCAAACACATTACCTCTTTTGGTTGGGGGCTCGTTGAAGAAGAGTTAGGTGGGAACGAACAGCAGACCAATGTACACGTCAAACACATTACCTCTTTTGGTGGGGTCCAATTGAAGAAGAGTAATGTGAGAACGTACAGCAGACCAATGTACACGTCAGACACATTAACATTTTTGGTGGGGGGCTAATTGATGAAGAGTTATGTGGGAACGTACAGTAGAGCAATGTATACGTCAGACACATTACCTCTTTTGGTGGGGGGCTAGTTGAAGAAGAGTTATGTGGGAACGTACAGCAGACCAATGTACACTTTGGGTTTACGGGTTATACGTCAGACACATTACCTCTTTTGGTGGGGGTCTAATTGAAGAAGAGTAATGTGGGAACGTACAGCAGACCAATGTACACGTCAGACACATTATCATATTTGGTAGGGGGTAATTGATGAAGAGTTATTTGGGAACGTACAGCAGACCAATGTATACGTCAGACACATTACCTCTTTTGGAGGGGGGCTAATTGAAGAGGAGTTATGTGGGAACGTACAGCAGACCAATGTATACGTCAGACACATTACCTCTTTTGGTGGGGGCTAATTGAAGAAGAGTTATGTGGGAAGGAACAGCAGACCAATGTACACGTCAGACACAATACATCTTTTGGTGGGGTCTAATTGAAGAAGAGTAATGTGGGAACGTACAGCAGACCAATGTACACGTCAGACACATTATCATATTTGGTAGGGGGCTAATTGAGGAAGAGTTATTTGGGAACGTACAGCAGACCAATGTACACGTCAAACACATTACCTCTTTTGGTGGGGTCCAATTGAAGAAGAGTAATGTGAGAACGTACAGCAGACCAATGTACACGTCAGACACATTAACATTTTTGGTGGGGGGCTAATTGATGAAGAGTTATGTGGGAACGTACAGTAGAGCAATGTATACGTCAGACACATTACCTCTTTTGGTGGGGGGCTAGTTGAAGAAGAGTTATGTGGGAACGTACAGCAGACCAATGTACACTTTGGGTTTACGGGTTATACGTCAGACACGTTACCTCTTTTGGTGGGAGTCTAATTGAAGAAGAGTAATGTGGGAACGTACAGCAGACCAATGTACACGTCAGACACATTATCATATTTGGTAGGGGGTAATTGAGGAAGAGTTATTTGGGAACGTACAGCAGACCAATGTATACGTCAGACACATTACCTCTTTTGGAGGGGGGCTAATTGAAGAGGAGTTATGTGGGAACGTACAGCAGACCAATGTATACGTCAGACACATTACCTCTTTTGGTGGGGGCTAATTGAAGAAGAGTTATGTGGGAAGGAACAGCAGACCAATGTACACGTCAGACACAATACCTTTTTTGGTGGGGTCCAATTGAAGAAGAGTAATGTGAGAACGTACAGCAGACCAATGTACACGTCAGACACATTAACATTTTTGGTGGGGGGCTAAGTGATGAAGAGTTATGTGGGAACGTACAGTAGAGCAATGTATACGTCAGACACATTACCTCTTTTGGTGGGGGGCTAGTTGAAGAAGAGTTATGTGGGAACGTACAGCAGACCAATGTACACTTTGGGTTTACGGGTTATACGTCAGACACATTACCTCTTTTGGTGGGGGTCTAATTGAAGAAGAGTAATGTGGGAACGTACAGCAGACCAATGTACACGTCAGACACAATACATCTTTTGGTGGGGTCTAATTGAAGAAGAGTAATGTGGGAACGTACAGCAGACCAATGTACACGTCAGACACATTATCATATTTGGTAGGGGGCTAATTGAGGAAGAGTTATTTGGGAACGTACAGCAGACCAATGTATACGTCAGACACATTACCTCTTTTGTTGGGTGGCTATTGAAGAAGATTTATGTGGGAACGTATAGCAGACCAATGTACACGTCAGACACATTACCTCTTTTGGTGGGGGCTAATTGAAGAAGAGTTATGTGGGAACGTACAGCAGCCCAACGTACACTTCAGACACATTACCTATTTTGGTTGGGGGCTCGTTGAAGAAGAGTTAGGTGGGAACGTACAGCAGACCAATGTACACGTCAAACACATTACCTCTTTTGGTTGGGGGCTCGTTGAAGAAGAGTTAGGTGGGAACGAACAGCAGACCAATGTACACGTCAAACACATTACCTCTTTTGGTGGGGTCCAATTGAAGAAGAGTAATGTGAGAACGTACAGCAGACCAATGTACACGTCAGACACATTAACATTTTTGGTGGGGGGCTAATTGATGAAGAGTTATGTGGGAACGTACAGTAGAGCAATGTATACGTCAGACACATTACCTCTTTTGGTGGGGGGCTAGTTGAAGAAGAGTTATGTGGGAACGTACAGCAGACCAATGTACACTTTGGGTTTACGGGTTATACGTCAGACACATTACCTCTTTTGGTGGGGGTCTAATTGAAGAAGAGTAATGTGGGAACGTACAGCAGACCAATGTACACGTCAGACACAATACATCTTTTGGTGGGGTCTAATTGAAGAAGAGTAATGTGGGAACGTACAGCAGACCAATGTACACGTCAGACACATTATCATATTTGGTAGGGGGCTAATTGAGGAAGAGTTATTTGGGAACGTACAGCAGACCAATGTATACGTCAGACACATTACCTCTTTTGTTGGGTGGCTATTGAAGAAGATTTATGTGGGAACGTATAGCAGACCAATGTACACGTCAGACACATTACCTCTTTTGGTGGGGGCTAATTGAAGAAGAGTTATGTGGGAACGTACAGCAGCCCAACGTACACTTCAGACACATTACCTATTTTGGTTGGGGGCTCGTTGAAGAAGAGTTAGGTGGGAACGTACAGCAGACCAATGTACACGTCAAACACATTACCTCTTTTGGTTGGGGGCTCGTTGAAGAAGAGTTAGGTGGGAACGAACAGCAGACCAATGTACACGTCAAACACATTACCTCTTTTGGTGGGGTCCAATTGAAGAAGAGTAATGTGAGAACGTACAGCAGACCAATGTACACGTCAGACACATTAACATTTTTGGTGGGGGGCTAATTGATGAAGAGTTATGTGGGAACGTACAGTAGAGCAATGTATACGTCAGACACATTACCTCTTTTGGTGGGGGGCTAGTTGAAGAAGAGTTATGTGGGAACGTACAGCAGACCAATGTACACTTTGGGTTTACGGGTTATACGTCAGACACATTACCTCTTTTGGTGGGGGTCTAATTGAAGAAGAGTAATGTGGGAACGTACAGCAGACCAATGTACACGTCAGACACATTATCATATTTGGTAGGGGGTAATTGAGGAAGAGTTATTTGGGAACGTACAGCAGACCAATGTATACGTCAGACACATTACCTCTTTTGGAGGGGGGCTAATTGAAGAGGAGTTATGTGGGAACGTACAGCAGACCAATGTATACGTCAGACACATTACCTCTTTTGGTGGGGGCTAATTGAAGAAGAGTTATGTGGGAAGGAACAGCAGACCAATGTACACGTCAGACACAATACATCTTTTGGTGGGGTCTAATTGAAGAAGAGTAATGTGGGAACGTACAGCAGACCAATGTACACGTCAGACACATTATCATATTTGGTAGGGGGCTAATTGAGGAAGAGTTATTTGGGAACGTACAGCAGACCAATGTACACGTCAAACACATTACCTCTTTTGGTTGGGGGCTCGTTGAAGAAGAGTTAGGTGGGAACGAACAGCAGACCAATGTACACGTCAAACACATTACCTCTTTTGGTGGGGTCTAATTGAAGAAGAGTTAGGTGGGAACGTACTGCAGACCAATGTATATGTGAGACACATTACCACTTTTGGAGGGGGGCTAATTGAAGAGGAGTTATGTCGGAACGCAGAGCAGATCAATGTACACGTCAAACACATTACCTCTTTTGGTTGGGGGCTCGTGGAAGAAGAGTTATGTGGGAACGTACACCAGACCAACGTATACATCAGACACATTACCTCTTTTGTAGGGGGGCTAAATGAAGAGGAGTTATGTGGGAACGTACAGCATACCAATGTACACGTCAGACACAATACCTTTTTTGGTGGGGTCCAATTGAAGAAGAGTAATGTGAGAACGTACAGCAGACCAATGTACACGTCAGACACATTAACATTTTTGGTGGGGGGCTAATTGATGAAGAGTTATGTGGGAACGTACAGTAGAGCAATGTATACGTCAGACACATTACCTCTTTTGGTGGGGGGCTAGTTGAAGAAGAGTTATGTGGGAACGTACAGCAGACCAATGTACACTTTGGGTTTACGGGTTATACGTCAGACACATTACCTCTTTTGGTGGGGGTCTAATTGAAGAAGAGTAATGTGGGAACGTACAGCAGACCAATGTACACGTCAGACACATTATCATATTTGGTAGGGGGTAATTGAGGAAGAGTTATTTGGGAACGTACAGCAGACCAATGTATACGTCAGACACATTACCTCTTTTGGAGGGGGGCTAATTGAAGAGGAGTTATGTGGGAACGTACAGCAGACCAATGTATACGTCAGACACATTACCTCTTTTGGTGGGGGCTAATTGAAGAAGAGTTATGTGGGAAGGAACAGCAGACCAATGTACACGTCAGACACAATACATCTTTTGGTGGGGTCTAATTGAAGAAGAGTAATGTGGGAACGTACAGCAGACCAATGTACACGTCAGACACATTATCATATTTGGTAGGGGGCTAATTGAGGAAGAGTTATTTGGGAACGTACAGCAGACCAATGTATACGTCAGACACATTACCTCTTTTGTTGGGTGGCTAATTGAAGAAGATTTATGTGGGAACGTATAGTTGACCAATGTATACATCAGACACATTACCTCTTTTGTAGGGGGGCTAATTGAAGAGGAGTTATGTGGGAACGCAGAGCAGATCAATGTATACGTCAGACACATTACCTCTTTTGGTTTGGGGCTAGTTGAAGAAGAGTTAGGTGGGAACGTACAGCAGACCAATGTACACGTCAAACACATTACCTCTTTTGGTTGGGGGCTCGTTGAAGAAGAGTTAGGTGGGAACGTACAGCAGACCAATGTACACGTCAAACACATTACCTCTTTTGGATGGGGGCTCGTTGAAGACGAGTTATGTGGGAACGTACAGCAGACCAATGTATACGTCAGACACATTACCTCTTTTGGTGGGGGCTAATTGAAGAAGAGTTATGTGGGAAGGAACAGCAGACCAATGTACACGTCAGACACAATACATCTTTTGGTGGGGTCTAATTGAAGAAGAGTAATGTGGGAACGTACAGCAGACCAATGTACACGTCAGACACATTATCATATTTGGTAGGGGGCTAATTGAGGAAGAGTTATTTGGGAACGTACAGCAGACCAATGTACACGTCAAACACATTACCTCTTTTGGTGGGGTCCAATTGAAGAAGAGTAATGTGAGAACGTACAGCAGACCAATGTACACGTCAGACACATTAACATTTTTGGTGGGGGGCTAATTGAAGAGAAGTTATGTGGGAACGCAGAGCAGATCAATGTACACGTCAAACACATTACCTCTTTTGATTGGGGGCTCGTTGAAGAAGAGTTATGTGGGAACGTACAGCAGACCAATGTATATGTCAGACACATTACCTCTTTTGGTGGGGGGCTAATTGAAGAAGAGTTATGTGTGAAGGAACAGCAGACCAATGTACACGTCAGACACAATACATCTTTTGGTGGGGTCTAATTGAAGAAGAGTAATGTGGGAACGTACAGCAGACCAATGTACACGTCAGACACATTATCATATTTGGTAGGGGGCTAATTGAGGAAGAGTTATGTGGGAACGTACACCAGACCAATGTACACGTCAGACACATTACCTCTTTTGGTGGGGAGCTAATTGAAGAGGAGTTATGTGTGAAGGAACAGAAGACCAATGTACACGTCAGACACATTACCTCTTTTGGTTTGGGGCTAGTTGAAGAAGAGTTAGGTGGGAACGTACAGCAGACCAATGTACACGTCAAACACATTACCTCTTTTGGTTGGGGGCTCGTTGAAGAAGAGTTAGGTGGGAACGTACAGCAGACCAATGTACACGTCAAACACATTACCTCTTTTGGTTGGGGGCTCGTTGAAGAAGAGTTATGTGGGAACGTACAGCAGACCAATGTATACGTCAGAGACATTACCTCTTTTGGTGGGGGGCTAATTGAAGAAGAGTTATGTGGGAACGTATAGCAGGCCAATGTATACGTCAGACACATTACCTCTTTTGGAGGGGGGCTAATTGAAGAGGAGTTATGTGGGAACGCAGAGCAGATCAATGTACACGTCAAACACATTACCTCTTTTGATTGGGGGCTCGTTGAAGAAGAATTATGTGGGAACGTACAGCAGACCAATGTATACGTCAGACACATTACCTCTTTTGGTGGGGGGCTAATTGAAGAAGAGTTATGTGGGAACGTATAGCAGACCAATGTATACGTCAGACACATTACCTCTTTTGGAGGGGGGCTAATTGAAGAGGAGTTATGTGGGAACGTACAGCAGACCAATGTATACGTCAGACACATTACCTCTTTTGGTGGGGGGCTAATTGAAGAAGAGTTATGTGGGAACGTATAGCAGACCAATGTATACGTCAGACCCATTACCTCTTTTGGTGGGGGGCTAATTGAAGAAGAGTTATGTGGGAACGTATAGCAGACCAATGTATACGTCAGACACATTACCTCTTTTGGAGGGGGGCTAATTGAAGAGGAGTTATGTGGGAACGTACAGCAGACCAATGTATACGTCAGACACTTTACCTCTTTTGGTGCTGGGCTAATTGAAGAAGAGTTATGGGGGAACGTATAGCAGACCAATATACACGTCAGACACATTACCTTGTTTGGTGGGGGGCTAAATGAAGAAGAGCTATTTGGGAACGAAAAAAATCTGTAGGATTCTAGATTACGTTGACTTGTGGTTAGCTAAATGTTCCAACTGTTGGAATTTGGGAAGGACTGGAATTTGCTGCACTTCACGTGAGTAGGTGTGGGATGGGCTGTATCATGTCGGACGGATGCCCAGTGCTTACGATCTGCAACCAATGACAATAGTAATAAGTTCTTGCTAAAATGTTAGGATTGTTTTTGTGACTTGCTACTTCAATGTTCTTCAGTCTACAACTACGGTGAGCCCTACTCTTCAGTGTGGGAAAGCATTATGTTTCTCTCCCTGGCTTAACTTAGGGTATGAGAATTTAATGAGAACCTTTCGCCATTTAGTGTATTTTCCGACGCATGCTGAAATAATAATAATGTATATAACATAACAAAATATATTGAACGTTTTACATTATAAAATGTTAAATTTGAGAAGATATTTTTTCATAGTATATGAACTCTTGACGCATTTAGTCCAATTGAGTCAACAAACATTTCATATCAAGGACATATCTTATCAAATTAGTGTTTAACTATGTTAATCATAAAACTTCTTCCACATCAGTCGCTTACACTGAATTATTGATCTGAAATAATATTATATCAAATTTAATAGAGCCTCATTCAAACGAAATTATTGTCGTCTGCATGATAATCTCCCCATAAGGAACTTGATATGTTTAAAAAAAAAAAATAATAATAATACTTCAGAGAATACTATTCGATTGATTTTATTTCAGAGCGCTTGCTATGGGGGTTCCGTACATTTTTTCATTAAATACAAAACAGCTGCGGAACTTGGCATGGCCACAAACCGAAGAGAAGACTACGGAAGCTGGCCCTATGCACCATGCCAACTACGTACAGCTGTAGTACCTGGAGTTGCCACAAAACGATATGCAAGTCCAGTTGACCACCATGACAATCTTGCTGAGTAGTTACCCAAACTGTAGTTTCGCTAATCCCTCGCCCATAAGTAGAGTTGGCCAATGAGAAGGTTACGGAAAGCTGGCCTCCTACCCCATGACAGACCACTGATATAATGTACAAACAGCTGTAGTACCTGGAGTTGCCACAAAACGATATGCAAGTCCAGTTGACCACCATGACAATGTTGCTGAGCAGTTACCCAAACTGTAGTTTCGCTAATCCCTCGCCCTTAAGTAAAGTTGCCCAATGAGAAGATTACGGGAAGCTGGCATCCTACCACATGACAGACCACTGATATAACATACAAACAGCTGTAGTACCTGGAGTCGCCACAAAACGATATGCAAGTCCAGTTGACCACCATGACAATGTTGCTGAGCAGTTACCCAAACTTTAGTTTCGCTAATCCCTCGCCCTTAAGTAAAGTTTCCCAATGAGAAGATTACGGGAAGCTGGCATCCTACCACATGACACCACTGATATAACGTACAAACAGCATTTTAGGTTTCAGGTAAGGAGGTCAAAATCGGAGTTAAATGTTAGGGAGGGGGGAGTGCAGATAACTTAGTGGGGCATACAATTTTGTTATTGTTATTGCACCAGATTAGAGATTCACTCGACAGCCCCAAAATGATATCAAACTCAACTTCCTGTAATTAAATCCAGAGATAGAGCAGTTGAAAAATGTGGTATCTTTCGAGGGACGATCTTTCTGATTTCGAGGGACGAGTTTCTAATAACTTAGAAACTTTTAGATCAAGGCTGAAAAATGGTAATTTTCAGTTTCTTAAGAGGACAAAACGTGCAAAATTCTATCAAAATAAAAGCACATGGGGTTTATTTTTGCGCTTTTTTGTTGAATCCATGTGGAATGACCTAATAACAGGCGAATTTAATCTGCTAGGATTTAAACATTGACACAATATACAACTCTAATAGAAATAAAAGACGTTGTCTTCCCACTGTTTTATATTATACCAGAACCGGTTTTCGACGCAACAGCGTCATCATCAGTGGTTCATCCACCCACACAGCACAGCGGTTGGAAGATAACTGGCCAGTTATCTTCCAACCGCTGTGCTGTGTGGGTGGATGAACCACTGATGATGACGCTGTTGCGTCGAAAACCGGTTCTGGTATAATATAAAACAGTGGGAAGACAACGTCTTTTATTTCTATTAGAAATCTCGTCCCACAACATCTTACTATCACATATGAATATACAACTCAGTAAAATCAACTTTCGCACAACACATCACCGAAAAAAGCACCATTTTGACATAGATACTGGCATACAATACCTACATTTTTGTAACGAAGGTACATTACTCAACTCACAACTGGAAATAAACAGAGCACTACAAGAAGGAAATTGTAAGAACGATCAGACCAATCTCACATATTCACCCCTTTTTATCGCCAGGAATTTAATCCTCCAGTCTTAGAATAGAATTGAATAGAATGGTTTTTATTAAAAGAGGCAAAATTACATCATTCCAAGAAATATACAAAGAAAAAAAAACACTTAGACTATAGCCATTTTGGCCGTCAGTCGGAGTTGGCATTACAGATATTTGATAATGAAGAACAAAAAAAAATTAGCTTATATAAATAAACGAAGAGAATAAAAATCATCGTTAAATTCTTTAAAAAATATGTAAACATAAAACATACAAAAATAATAATGCGAATAATGAGAAAATAAAATAAAGACATGTATTAAGGCTGAAAACGAAATAAGAGAGATAAACATGCGTGGATGGAGATATAATATAAAACTACAAATAATAATACAATAAAAAAATAAAGAGATTGGTGGCTAGAAACCAAATAGAACTAACTAAGCAACATGGCGGGTACATGGTAATAATCACAAAGTTACATGAAGGGAGGAGGTTTGTTTGGGTCCTAGAAATTAAATTCCTGAATCAGCATGTTTCTATATTTGGATGCCGCCCTTGCATAGTTGTATATCCGATTGCAGTTAGGCCCATTCGTTAAATCGACGAGTTCCCCTCTCCGTAAGGTAGGTTTGCCCAGCCACTTCTGTCTGGCTTCTCTAAGGACGGGACATACCCCAACAAAATGGAACAGGTCCTCCACCTCCCTCAGGTTACAGAGCGAACAGAGGAATTGATCTTCTCTCCTGCTCACGTTGAAATTCAGGTATAGCAACTGTCCCCTAAGCTTCATTATAGTACGCATCAAGCATAATTTGTTTCCATCTTTAATGTAGTGATTCTCCCCCAAATCAAAATTGAGATCCTTATACAGACCATGAAAACGTGAGCTGGATGCTTCATTAAACAATTCATTTTTAAAACCCCTTTCTACATTATCCAGTAACATTTCTATACAAATTCTACTCTTATCAGGATTCAGATATTGGTGAACTTGGATATTGTGTTTATTACACAAATCTACATATTCCTTGGTCCAAAACATTTTCGCTTTAATTACTTCTTCAGCTAGGACTTTCGGAAGACGGTGATCAGGTAAAAGGAGAGTTTTTAGAATATAATTAAAATGTAACCTGAAATAATGAAGGAATAGTGGCTTCACTCCAGTTTCAAAATATACTATGTAATTTGGCGTATTTTTGGGTAGATGGAACAATGTTTTTTTGAAAAAAGTATTTAATTTTTCCACTTCGCCATACCACTTAAATCCCCAAACCTGTGCCCCATAGGCCATCACAGCTCTCATAACCGAGTTAAACACTTCATATTTGGCCGAAATGGGGATTTAATTATTTTGCATTATTTGCTGGTATGTTGATAACAGCCCTAATTTTGCCATACCTAGTTTTTCCTCGAAACGTTTTTTCAAAGATAAGTGTGGAGTCAGGGACACCCCTAAATATTTATAAGTATTCACTATCTCGATAAGCGCCCCATTGAATGTCCACCTCTCGTTCCTCGCCAGTTTTCCTCCCTTCCTAAATGCCATAATCTTGGATTTGTTTAAATTTACTTCTAAATTCCAAAGCTCACAGTACTTGGATAGCTTGTGTATCATATTTTGAAGTACTCCTGGGTCAGTGGCTAACATAACAATGTCCTCGGCATACAGTAAACAGTTAATGTGTACCCCTCCCACATTAATCCCATCCCCCAAGTAATCTTGCAGAACGTTTATAAATAATAAAAATAATATAGGAGACAACAAACATCCCTGCTTAAGGCCGACGTTCGTCTCGAAACCCTGTGTCACTCCTTTGCAGGTTCACACGGCGGACTCGGTCCTTCCGTACAAACCTTGGAGGGCCCGCACAAATTTACCGGAAACTCCCAAGGAGTGTAACTTATAATACAGCGCCTGTCTATCCGGGAAGTCAAAGGCTGCCCTGAAATCTATAAAAAAAACAATATAGCTATAGAATTCTTTTTTCTTAACTTTACATAAAGATTTGAATTCTTTATTATTTTTAATGTAAAGGTCCTTCACCCATGGTAGACTGCACTTCCGAAATAAATTCAATAGAGCGAACGAACGCCTCCTTTTTCTACTACATTCTGCATCAAACCATACATTGTTCTGTCTTGCTCTCACACCCTGCTTTTTACAATTGCCCTGCCAAGCTGTCTCCCTAATCATATCTATGAAAAAATTAACTGCGTCATGAGGGTTTTTCGGTATTTCCGAAGCGCCTTCTATTTTTTTTCTAAGTTTTTCTTAAAGGAATTTTCATCATTTTTTGACCAATACAATTTCGGTAAAAGCGGCATATATATATCAACTCTATCTACCGGATCCATCCTCATTGTTAGATTTATCGGCATGTGATCTGAAAATATCTCGGGCATTACTTTAAAATCGTTAATGTACTTTAGAAGAACAAAAGAGGAGCAATATATGTCATTGACTGAACAGCCGGGACTTCCCACAAAAGTAAACTCTCCCTTCACGTCACCTCAACACCTCCCATTCAAGACAATTCAATTATTTTCAAACAGACATCTCAACAAATTTCACTCCTTTACCATTGAAAACAGTGTCTTTTGATTGTCTTCTCAGACTAAAGTTAAATTCGCCTGTTACCAACTCTGAAGGGATTGTTTGCAAGTCGCCCAGTCTAACATTACAGTCACCTACTACTATAAATCTATTTTGTGGATAATCAATTAACAAATTCACCATATCTTTGAAATCCCTAGCCCAACCGGATACACTCAGATACACGGCTAATATATAAAATTCCGCTTTATTCGCTTTACAAAAAATTAAATCTCTATTTCCTAGTTTCACAAAATCAAAGTTCTTTGAAAACATACTATTTACCTTAATCCCATACAAAGAACCCCCCTTAGCCCTACCGAATGCAGCATATTTTTTTCCACTCACCCAACACAGTCTGAATCCAGTTAAACATTTTTCAAAGGACACAAAATCTTTTTCTTCTATAAATGTTACGAATAAAATGAATAAAAATACATCGAATCCCTTAACAAAATCAAAAAACATTACCTTATCTTTCGTATTGTGAATTCCGGCCACATTGTAACTTAAAATAGAACATAAATAATCAATATTATTACTCATTTGTTTGCAACTTATCGGGTTGTTATTAGTCTTATAGATCAGTTCTTTGGATTTGTCACTTGTGTATTCCTCTTTATGATAGGGAAATTCTTAAATATTTCCAGGTCTTCTTTTTTTTCCGCCATAAGTCCTCTGCTGTTTGGTGGGGCTAAACCACCACCCTCCAGCAGCGTACTGAGCTATAGCCTCGAATACTCCCGTGTAGATTGTTCTACACGCTGAGTACCTGAGGTCCCATGTTGCGTGAGCTAGGTGGCTCAGAGCGTTGAAAGTGGCATTTGTCCTTTCCTTGATGGCAACAGCGTGGGGAGCCGCGCTGAAGCCCGTGCCCAATCTCACACCTAGGTATGTGACTGCCTCCGGGAATTCAACGCGAATCCCCCGGAGAAAGGGTGGCGAGCGTCGGTTTTTCCTACCATCAGCAGGGCCATAGTCTTGCTTGGTGAGAGGGCCTGCTTGTTGGCGCAGCACCAACTGTCGACGAAATCGATGGCGGCTTGGGCTGTGCGGGTCAGAGCTGCCCGGCTATCAGCGTGCACCGTGATTACAAGATCGTCAACATAGGCTATATAGCCTTATATTCATGATTCTCGAGTTCACGGAGCGGTCCATCAAAGAGTATGTTCCAGAGTGTTGGTCCTAAGACCGAGCCCTGGGGGCATCCTCTAGTGATGTTCACTGATGTGCTGGCATACAGCTGACTTACAGTCGCAGTACGGCCGTCAAGGAAACTGGATATCAGCCCAAATATATTCCTAGGCGGTCCCATAGCACGCAGTCGCTTGAGGATGGCAGGCCACCAGGCGCAGTTGAACGCCGCCGTGATGTCGAAGAAGATATAGAGGGCATATTTGCCTGTGCCTTCTACGACATCCGATCTCAGCGTTATCAATGCGTCCTCGGTTGACCTGCCCCTCAAGCCACCATACTGTCTAGGGGGTACGAAGGCGTATACTTGGGTGCGGATTCTGTCGAGGACGAGTCCCTCCAGTATCTAACCGAACAGAGACAGAAGACTGATTGGTCTGTAGCGTCCATGAGATCACTGCCTGGGGCGCCGCCACTCTTCTGCCTCACAATCACCAGGGTCAGATCTAGCTCGTCTCAATCAGGGGCATCCTCCGTATCCGGCAAGTCACGGGCAGCACACCTGATGTTATGTTGGGTGAGTGTATCCCCCTGCCGGGTCGTCCTTCAGGAAGGCCTGACTTAGGTACATCCCGCCGACCTCTTCCAGAGACAAGGCATATTGGTTTCCATCCCTGATTGAGGCGACCGGGGCGACCGCCTTGAAAATCCCAGTGGCGACCCGATAGGGTATCGCCCACGGGTTTTTACTCGTCCTCTACGAACCTCCTCCAGCTTGTTCTCTTGGCGGCTTCGATGCTCCGACCGTAGGCCTCGCTGAGCTGCCGGTACTCTTCCCTGCGAATAACCCAATGGAGTTGGTTTCGCCGTGACTAGTACTTGGCTGGTACCGCCTCCTGGCACGATAAACGGCCCTCTTGGCGAGGGTGAGATCTTAGCTCCACCAGGGGACTTTCCTCATCCGGTCGACCTTCTTGTGGATGGTCTCGTCGGCAGCTCTCAGCAAAATAGTACTAAGCCTGCCGACGCCTTCCTCAATCTGGTCGACCGGGTCGGAGCTCTTGAGACCTTCCCATTCCTCGTCGCAGGAGTAGGCAGCAGCGGCGGCCACGAAGGCTTCTGGTATCGCTTTGCGAGTTGCAAAGCGAGGGTCCCTAGACATGAGTGCCGTTTGCTGGGCGTCAAAGAGACTCACGTCTAGGACTTCATGGTCACTGGATGTAATCCCTCGGACTTCTCAGCCACTGACAGCCCTGTATAGTTCTCCAAAACCAACGTGACATCGATGTACGATACTCCATTGGCACCACGAAATGTGGGTGGAGAATGCTGGTCGTTGACTATGCACATGTCATGGGGGGCGATCAGTTCCACTAGTCTGCGAACCGATCCCCAGGAGATAGACCAGGCGTTGACATCCGCCATGACTATGACTTGGCGTCCCATCCACGTGGTCCAGAAGGAGGGAAATAGCAGCTGATTACATAGCAATCGACGTTGGCGTGCCTGATGCAGGCCACAGAAATGTGGCTGGTGGATAGATGGTGGAGCGCCATCACATCCACCTGGGGGCCGGTCACAACGATTGCGGCCATAGGCCGTTCGTTGTTCCTTGCGCCAGTTATTATTCTGTGGCCTATACCAAGGCCTGCCACGCGATTTCCTATACAATAGGGTTCCTGTTAAGCCAAGAGTTGGACGGACTCATCGTAATCCAGTGCTCGCAACTCATCCGCCACTCTCTTACGCCTATTCATGTGTTCCTGGGCAACGTGGATTCCGGTGCGCTCTCTTTCTCTACCCGCCATAGTCCGTACGCGAGGCCAGCTTCTCGAGGGCGCGAATGTATGACGGGCATGTCGCGCTATCAGCGCTATGGGTCACGCCCGGTTTCCCGCTGCCGCAGTTGCAACACTTCGGCGGCAACGCTTTCTTTTTACAGCTGGAGCTGTCATGCCCTGCCATTGCGCACCAAGCACACACCCTCTCCTTTCTTGTGTAACGCTTCTCCGGTTGGCCGAAGCCATGGCACTTCCCAGATCTGGTTACATCCAGGCAGTCCTGCACCGCACATGTGTACCATCCTAGGGTGATCCTGCCTGAGGTGACGAGTGCCCTCCGAGTCGAAGGGATGGTCTCTACCACCCAGCGCACAGTCAGTCTGCCGGGGGGGCCCTTCCTATCAATGGGGACTATGGAGGAAAGGGCGGGGAAATGGGTTTGAAACCTCCTTGTGAGATCCTCGGCCGACCGACCCGCGGGCACGTTGAAGACCGCTAAGCGCGGTCTTCTCCTGTGCAGGGACTCCGCCTTCAGGCCCAACTCCTGGAGTCGGGCACTGGACGTCAGCGCCGCCAGTTCCTCCGCCGAGGACACTTCCAGGAGGATTCCTCCCCTCCTGGCGGGTCTGCTGCTCTTCATTGTGATCTCGAGCTCTCCCGGAGTCACTTGGTCCATAGCGTCCTCGAGCGGGCATGGGTCCTCCTTGCTGGAGAGCTCTACTATGGTCAAAAACGTCTTCGGGCGATTTTGGTTCTCCCCGGCCGTAGCGAGCTGTCTGAGGATATCCTCTTTCCTCTTGGTGGGGGGAGGTGGTCTTCGTCCAGGGTGGGATGCCGCTGCTGCAGATGTTCCTGCCGGAGCCTCTGGTGGGTGTTGAGCGGTTGCCGGTGTCCTCTTCCTCTTCCTCTTCGCCACCATTGTCCACTGTGTGGCCTGCAGGTTTTCGGCCTCGGTGAGGGGGGGCGAGGAGGAGAGGACGGGAGGGGACTCTCGTCCATCTCCATCCCTCGACTGGATACGGAAGGGGGGGGGGGAGGGGGGGGCGGTGGGGTACTGAGGGCTTCAGGGGGTTCCTTGGGGAGGGGGGGCGCGGTCTTCTTCGCCCCTATACTGGGTGCGGGGAGGGGAGGGGCTGCTGCACATGATGGCGTCCCTTTCGCCGCTCCTCTCTTCTTCTTGTTCGTGTGGGGATGGAGGAAGGGGGGGGGGGGGGAGTCCACTGGTCCCCTGGGTGGGGGCCGCTGGGGGAGGCCGGCCAAGCTGGCGGCGATTGCGGTCGCCACCGTCTCGGCCAGACACCCCGCGATCTGCTCCTCCATCCGGACTTTGGCCTCAGCCACCTCCAGCGCCGTTGCCATCAGGACGAGGAGGCGGACAATCCCCTTGTTTGCCCGCTCCTTGTCCGCAATGTTAACCCTGCTCTTATGGAGGATGGCTGAGACCTCCACCTGGAAGACCTCCACCTACGGCCAAGTAATTTCCTCTGATTTAGGGTGCAAAGACGCGAAACACACACATCCGAAAACCTGCTTGTTTTTTCTTTGTTTCGAATCCTGATTATGTGTTTTATTTTACTGATTTGTTGTGTAGAGTGGCGGTGAAGTGTGGCGTGGAACCCGCTTGGTTTCTTCCCTTCTCTTATTGCGTATTTATTTCACCTGTTTTAGTGATGTGTTGAATTCTACGTAACCTGTGACGACGTTCATATCCTTGAGGCTTGGATAAAATCCACGTAGCCTTACTCCACTTCCATACTTCTCTCGAAACGGATCTTCTGTTCACAAAATGAATCTTCCCCTGTCCCTGTTTCTTCTGGTGGCAGTGAGTACTATTTATATAAATAAACCTAGTCTAATATATATAATTCAATATAAAACTAGTTTGTAGGTTGGCCACACGATGTTTTTGGGCCGTATATACGATGTATATTAGCCACGCCTCTATAACGGTCTTATTTGGTTATTTATATAAATAAACCTAGTCTAATATATATAATACAATATAAAACTAGTTAGTAGGTTGGCCACACGATGTTTTTGGGCCGTATATACGATGTATATTAGCCACGCCTCTATAACGGTCTTATTTGGTTATTTATATAAATAAACCTAGTGTAATATATATAATACAATATAAAACTAGTTAGTAGGTTGGCCACACGATGTTTTTGGGCCGTATATACGATGTATATTAGCCACGCCTCTATAACGGTCTTATTTGTTTATTTATATAAATAAACCTAGTCTAATATATATAATACAATATAAAACTAGTTAGTAGGTTGGCCACACGATGTTTTTGGGCCGTATATACGATGCATATTATCCACGTCTCTATAAAGGTCTTATTTGGTTATTTACACAACTTAAATTGCCCCGGAAGGGACTTGTATCTACAAAATAAAATTCTCCCAGATGGAATTCGAACCCGCAACCGTTATGGAGAATAACTTCGCCATCTATATGAATTTTTTAGGCAAAGTTATGGAAAATTCGTGGTAAAGGACTCCCTGAAACTAGCAATAAAACATGAACTTGTTAAAACAAAAAAAGGACGAACGAAGTTATCATTACATTTTTGTAGTGTAAAGCACATTCTGGGGCCGTGCGGGCTAGAGGGTAGGGCACTTACCACGCTTGCGAGTTCGAATCCCGTCTGGGAGAATTTTATTTTGTAGAAAGAACTCCCTCCCGGGCCCATTTATGTTGTATAAATAACCAAATAACACCGTTATAGAGGCATGGCTACGTTCGTGCGTAGTCAATTTTTCCTGCGCGATATCTCGCGAATGATAAATGATATCAACTCCGTTTTGGTGTCAATCGAAGTGTATCAACGTAACTATGATCTGAAAGGAATTTTATCAAATTCGGTCCACCCGTTTTTATATTTGAACAAAAAGACTGCTAAACAAGTGGATTTTAGAAATTCTTGAAAAAGATTTATCCTATCTAATTTATTCTGGTGGCAATGTAGCATCCTTTAGAGCCAGATTGAAAAATAGACTATATGGCGTCTGAAAATTTTAAACGGGAAGGGGGTTATGATTGGGCAAGGCATAAAAATTGTTCTAGCTCATTAACGGATAGTCGGATTGTCATGAAATTTTACATATAGTATTCCTAATAGCCAATTGAAAAAAAGGGGGTTAGGTCTTAAAGTTCTTAAGGGGAGGGGGGGTTGGGGGGGGGGGGGGGGGGGGGAGGGGGGCATATGCATAAATATAGTCCTAGCTCGGATCGTGATGAAATTTCACATGTAGAACTCTTAAGAGCCAATTGAGATATAGAGTATCTGGCGTCACGAAATTCTTAAGGGGAAGGGAGGTTGTGGGGTGTAAGCATAAAAATAGGTCCCTGTACATTCAAGGATGTATTAATAAATAATAAAGTGGACTGTAAAATAAAAGGTAAAATTTTGGCATGGAACTTATAGTCCAGTCCATATATACATTGTACCTTACAAAAGTGCGGTACAAGATTTTTTTTTTTGATTTTTTTATGTTGGTACCAAGATGGAAAAAACCGAATTTGCTAACAAAACCGCCCTCGGGACAACTTTTGGCAGCCGAAAAACCACGAAATTTTACGACTTTTTACGTTTTTTTCGAAATATCTCAGAAACGGTCGACTTTATCGACTCTTTTATCATTTAATATTTTAAAGAGGAAAAAATTCTCTACAATTTGCATTAGAATGAATAGTGGTGCTATACCTTCCCGAACATTGACAATTTCAATCTTCTCAAGTTCCCCCAACCCCCTCCTCCGCCTCCTTCCCTCTCTCTCGCCTCCGCCCCCCCTGACCATCACACCCACTATTCTCTCCTGACTATTGCCGTTGTACAGATAATTATTAAATTTCACAATACATTCTATCCTGATGATTTACCGACAAAGAAGCAATATTTGAATGTACAAAAACATTGGGGTGATAGGTTATAAGCAACAACTCTAGACTTCAGTGTATAAAAAGCATAATGTTAATAAAAAATAAGTAAAGCAAATAATATGAAATGGTGAATAGAATAAATCAGTAATAATTATTCATCATTCATCAGTAAATATACATCAGTGATAAATCAGTAAATAACATAGTTAACATGATTGTCATGTATAACAACAAAATTTTTTTCATATTAAAAATTGAATTGATCGTTGAAAGTAATAATTATGTAAACATTTTGATAGGTAATAGAAATATGTATAGGAGAGAAACATGCAACTTGGTTTGAAATAACATTAATCCCATTATCTTCTTCTATGACATTTCGAATGCCCAGGTTCTTCTTCACGTTCTTCGTTTGGAGGTAGAAATACGCTTTCGTTATCAAGGCCTTCGTTTGATGGGGGCTCCAAAAGCTGGTGGAACAGATCCTCGTCATCTTCGCTTTCATCCAAAGACGAAATCGTTACAGAATTTACGCACATCATGCCACTGCAGTGCTTACAAATGCTGGAGGATTTCAACCTTGCCTTGAAAAAAAAAATCTTGTACCGCACCTTTTGTAAGGCACGCCCCTTTTTTCATACCTGCGGACTGGACTATTACTCAGGGGCCTGGGTGAGATTGGGTCAAGGTCGGACTTGGACCAGGTCAGATAGTCGACTGCTTGGAGTGGTTCGCCCGTCTCATGCAGGTAGCGCTGGAAGCAGCGGGCCTAGTTTTGGCGCTGCGGTATATTCACTCACTACTAGGAGGGGGAGGGGGGGGGGGGGGGAAGGGATAGGGAAATGCCAGGCCTCAACATTCCCCCCACCGAAATCACGCTTGGGATTTCTACTTCATCAAAATAAGATAAGTAAAACAAAAAAAATAAAAGAACTCTTAACTCAAAAAAGAAATAAATAACCACCGGCTGTTGAATAAAGGAAAACAGGGAAAGTAGGAAAGGGAAAGGAAGGGAAGGAGGAAGGAATGGGATTGGTAATTATGGTGTAGGCAGAGGACAGAGCTTCACGACGGGACGAAGATAAGTCCCTTGAGAGGTGCGAACAGTGGCAACTCTCACCACACCGTCTTGTCCTGGATGAACTTCCTGCACTCTTCCGAGGCGCCACTGCAGGGGCGGAGTCTTCGCCTCGACTAGCAGAACCAGATCGCCAATCTTCAATCTGGTGGGGCGGTGAACCATTTGCATCTCTGCTCGAGGGTATGTAGATCCCGGGTTCGAAACTCGGCAGAGGCTCTTGGCTTTGTTTATCTGGGAAGTGAACAAACATTGAGCACTCCGTCCATTTTATGAGACGTTAGGCGACGGTCCCGAGCCTGTGCGATGTCAGGTACTATACATAGGACTCCCTAGGCATGTACTATATGTAAGAGGTGGCATGTATGTTCCAAACTAAGGAAAGTACCTGTCCTGTGAGATATGTATTGTAAAAGTTATTTGGCAGGTTTTTATAAAGATATTTATTATTTGTATTTTATTTTATTATTTTTTAAGTCTGTAATAATATTTTTAAAAAATTGTATTTTTTTTTTTTTATTTTATTTTATTTATTATATTTTATGACAATAAAAAATTCCTTTGGCTGTATGGTGAAATTTTTTATATTATGTTGCTGTTTGTGGAAAATTGTTTTAGTTATTGTATATATTAGAGTGAATAGTTTTGTATGTAGAGAGAGTGAGTGAACCTGGCTATCCCCACCCCTTAGAGCTATGCCAGTTGTCCTTTAACCACTGTGCTGTTTGGTTGGATAAGTAAGTTTATAATTTTTTATCTTGTTACTGATGCACTAGAGTGGCGAAAGAGCGCTCTGGTAGTAGGCGATATGACCTCGTAGTTAAGCCCGGGCACTTGTCATATCAACTAACAGAAGGTAAATTTTATTTTTATTTGTGTTCAATTACGACTATTGAGCTTAGCCAGCGCCCCCCACTATGGTCCCTACGCCACGGCTAGCTCGCTCGCTATCCCCACTACTCCCGGTCCAGCGACCAGTCGTTCACCACAGCCTGACCGAGACGCATCTTACTACCCCAGTCAGCATTTCGTCCAACGCAGCCTGGCCTGGATACATCTCACACATGAAGACTTCCCCGTGAGGACCCCCTCCGATCTCGTCTATCATCACGGACCACCAAGGAGCGACGCAGCCGAATCGACCAGAACATTCTGTTTACAGTGATCAAGTAACATTCATTTCAATTTACTTATTGTGTTCCAAATAGAATTCTTATTTTCACTATTTCCGCATTTATTCCTCACATATTTTACTCCCCTAACATTCTGGGTTCTTCATGGTTATCGGGCCTTTGCTCACAACGTTAAGTGTCCGACCCTGACCCAAACATTTATGGTGCCCCGGGTGAGGATTATTGTGGAAATCTATCTTCTGTAATGTAATCAATTTGCGACTGCATCTAAATATATTGTAAAATATAAAGTTTGTAATGTTAATAGTATTTGTGGACAGTAATGGTGAAATAAACCCTTAATTCTATAGGCGGGCTAGGGAGACCCGGATCAGGTAGAAGGAGCTTATCCCATTTTGCCTCCGTCAAGAAAGAAGCTGACAGGATGCAATAAAAGAAGGCACCAACAGTCACCTGGAGGAATATTTATATAGCTTTTACAACCAGGATTTTACAATCTGGCAAGTGTCAGGTACCAGATTGGAGCTCCAAGCCCGTTGTTAGTGGCCCATAAAGCAATCTGGAATGTCCAAATTAAAGTGGACAGAGGTCAAATTGATTGCCTCCCAGGCAAACAATTTGCTTTCCGAAATGGCCGAGGAGAAGAAAGAAGGAGAAGTAGTGGGGGAAGATGGCAGTCTGAGTTCCAAGTGAGGGCTCAAGTTCAGTCAGTTACAGGCGAGATCCACCAGTGTCAGTTACAGTTGAGGTCTAGAGGTGGAAGTGGACACTTCACTTTTCTGGAGCAGTGGAAGTCTGGAGTTTGATTCCGTCGGTCGAGATCCACCAGTGGAAGTCATCAACTCCACTCCAGATGAGCCTTTGAGATCCAGGAGTTGTGGAGGAGCCCGGCCGTCAGTCAGTCTTCCACTCTAAAGCCCTCGCAGATCTACCCAACATCCAAGTAGTCTCTCCAGCCCCTGTCTCCAATTATCAAATTAAGGTTTAAATTTTATATTATATTTTTTTTTATTCTTAATTATTAATTTTTTTGATTTGACTTGTAAATATACTCTATTAAATATGAGTTGCTAATTTTTCAGTAGTTTGTTCCCATGCCATCGCAAGTCAATAGTGATTTAAGAATTTGGTTTTTCAAAACTCTTTTCGCTGACGAATCCTTCGCCTTTGGTTATAGAAATCCAATTCGTATATTAAAATCAGTAAATTTAAATGATCGTCTATTACCTAAGCGATCTGGCATTCTATGGACATTTTAAATTAGTAAAGACACAGCAGTTTTATAGAAAATCTCCGCAATTTAGATTAAAGTAAATTCAAATAACACATTTTATTATTAAAAACGCGACGCGCAAACTATCAATATTACAAATTGGCAACCCCTTGTGGAGATTGTGGTAAAATCATTATTATTCAGCAAGAGAGGAAAGGCGAAATTTTTAAAACAAAGTTGACTTGGAAAGCTTGGGAACAAACTTGATTTGATATTTTATATTAATTAAATTTTGAAATTTTATTTACACTTTTTAATTTTATTAATTAATAGTAAATTTTTTTTGAATTCTTTTTAAATATGGATAAACAAAGAGAGGAGACCGAAGATCCTTATATGGAAAAATGGGTAGAAAAAATATTGAAGGGAATAGGGTCACAATTAGATAATTTAGGAAGTAAAATTGATAATTTCGGTAGTAAATTGGAATCACAAATAGCTAATTTAGGTAGTGAAATGGGAAAAGTAGGAAATGAAATGGGAAATTTAAAAAAGGATTTAGAAAGTAAAATGGGGTTAAATCAACAAGAAATAATAAATAGATTAGAGAAAACTAAGAAAAAACAGGCTGCCCATATTCAAAGTTTAAAGTTAAACTTATTTGGTGATAAGGAGAAAAAAGAGGATAGGATACCTATTTCAATTATCCAAAGTCCGGATGTTAATATGAGTGTTGAAGATTTGTTAATAGAGGAAAAGGTCTCAGGAAATAGTTTCATAGAATGTAAAAGCACCGAGGTTGAAATCGATAATTGTGATAAAGTTAGATTAGTTAAGAACGTCAGGGAAGGAAACTGTCTTCATAAGGAGGAAAGGAAGTTTGAAGTTTTAGAGTCATTATCAGGAGACATTAAGAGTGATATAAACATTGTGGTAATTAAAAAAATTGTAAGAGTTGAAGTGAGAAAGATAATTTTTGGAATAAATGAGAAGTATAAATGTGAAAAGAATTTTACAATGACAAACTATAGACATAATGAAAAGAAAAACAGATTTGTTGAAGGAGTTTCAGATGACAGTACATACAAACTTACTATTCTAGGAAAAAATGAAAGGATTAGTGACAACAATTTTAGGGAAATAATTCGGCGAGGAATTAGGAAAAAATCGAATATTTTAATTTTAGGCCTTATATGTAATACATATGTATTTGGCCAAATTTTATAGTGAAAATCCTTTTTATGAAACTCGAATGAGTTACAGACATTACAGACAGACTTACGAAAACAAAATTTAAACAGAAAATTACGAAGATTTAGACAGAAAACAACAGAAGACTTTGAATAAATGAATATGTGGAGTAAATAGTTGAATGAAAGTGAGAATTATTTTTGGTGAGAGTGAAATTTATAAATGTTATTTTTGAAAACTGGATTTATTTGAAAATTATATGTAATTTTTTTATTGGAGTTAGTTTGAATTTTGTAAGTTGCATGGAAGTTTGTGTTGATTGAGGCTTTGGAAGTGAGTTAATTTTTTTTAGTAATTTTAGAAATATAAACGTGATTCATTTTAGATTTGGGAAGTTTTTCTTTTTGTTGGGTTGATTTTTTTGATGATAAATTTTTATGCGTTAGATTTATTGATAATATTTTTGAACAATTGGAGTTAGTTGAAATTTTATATATTGCATTTAATTATAGATCGATTGATGCTTTGGAAGTGAACTAAATAGCAAGTTAATTTTTTAGTATTTTTTTGATATAGGATTAATTTATTTCGGTAATTTTTTTTGGGAGAAGAGATTTTTATAAATAAGATTTAGTGATAATAGTTCGAATTGATATATAATATTTATGTGTTTTTTTTATTTAATTATATGGTGATGGTTCTTTGATTAGTTAGTAGTATTAAGAGTTTGAAAAAAAAAAAAAAGTAGTTTATAAAGTTCGTGTAATTTTGTTTATTGACCAATTTTAATTATTTATATAGATTTTGAAGAAGTAAGAAAGTTTTTTTTTAGTAAGTGATTGATATATTTGATTTTTTATATGGATATAAGTACCTATTTTTTTGAATTAATAAGAAGTAATTGAGAAAAGTGGTTGAAATAAGAATATATTTTTTTAATTGATAAAAGGAGAGATTAATTAAGAAGTATTATTGGTCGAGACACAATAATGTTTTAAGAATTTAATGGGAAGAAAGGAATTTGAAAATTTTACGATGGGAAATTATATTTAGAATTTTTTTTGGATAACTATAAATTTTGTTTTTTGATAGGAAGGTGATTCTGGTCGTTTTTTTTTTGGTAAAATCATTTTAAGATAGAAAATGACAGTTTTAAAAAGGGTAAGGTAGGAAAGAAAGGAATAACATGCGCGGTATAAAAGGTTTTATAAATAATTTTATCCAGAATTGATTCATAAAAGAGCAAAGAATAATTAAAGAGATAAATAGGGATGTTTTTTTTTGTTTTTTATGTGACGTTAGTAAAACTTCGCGGAGAATTAATATGGATAAAAGTTATTATGTGAAAATGGACTATTTTTTTAAGAGTATATAGATGAGAATTTTATTTATTATGAGATTGCCTACCCAGAGAAAGGAGGAATCTATCTGTACTACGACGATATAATTATGAGATGGCCTACCCAAGGAAGGGAGGATCCATGGAATCTACGACGATATAAAGTAATAAGATGTGTTAGAAACATATGAGATATTTTTTTTGAGTATATGAGATTATTTTTTGATGTTAAGAGAAATAAAGAATAGGTAGGGAATGGGTGAAGACCTGAGTAGCGTCACATATATATAATAAGAAACATGTAATTAAAAAGGGGGGATATATTGAATAAATAAGAAAATAAGATGGATTTTTGATTGCTCGAATGTAGATGATAGGGTGAAATATTTATAAAATGAGACCATAGAACGAAAGTTTTGAATTTAGAAGGCAACCCGTTTTGTTTTGTGTCATTGATAAGAAACAAAGAAAACATTTTCAAGTCGACCTAGATTTTTTGAGAAATTTTAATATTAAAGTGTAATTAAGTGAATTGGTTATCCATATTGTAGAGAAGATTAGTTATGTTTTTTTTTTGGCATAGAATAATTTAATTACTGTAAAATAAGAAGAAAGGACGAAAATTATGTAAAATAAATATTGAAGTTTTTGTACCCATAGAAAAAATTAATAACTTGTTTTTTTATATTAATTATAAATATCTTGTAAATATATATTATTCAAACCCTAGTTAGTAAGTTCTGTTGTTTGTTTTTGAAATTCGTGTACAGTTTAAGAATAAAGGAGATGATTTTTTTTGTTAATTATAGATTTAATATAAAGATAAGTTGTTTAAACATTAGTTTTTTTTTTGTATAACTTTTTTTTGTTTCGTTTTTTTTTATGGAAATTATTGTAGGTAGAAATAAAATTGTCCTACGTACAATTTTAGTAAACTAAGGGGAGGGTAATGTAATGTAATCAATTTGCGACTGCATCTAAATATATTGTAAAATATAAAGTTTGTAATGTTAATAGTATTTGTGGACAGTAATGGTGAAATAAACCCTTAATTCTATAGGCGGGCTAGGGAGACCCGGATCAGGTAGAAGGAGCTTATCCCATTTTGCCTCCGTCAAGAAAGAAGCTGACAGGATGCAATAAAAGAAGGCACCAACAGTCACCTGGAGGAATATTTATATAGCTTTTACAACCAGGATTTTACAATCTGGCAAGTGTCAGGTACCAGATTGGAGCTCCAAGCCCGTTGTTAGTGGCCCATAAAGCAATCTGGAATGTCCAAATTAAAGTGGACAGAGGTCAAATTGATTGCCTCCCAGGCAAACAATTTGCTTTCCGAAATGGCCGAGGAGAAGAAAGAAGGAGAAGTAGTGGGGGAAGATGGCAGTCTGAGTTCCAAGTGAGGGCTCAAGTTCAGTCAGTTACAGGCGAGATCCACCAGTGTCAGTTACAGTTGAGGTTAATATTAATTTTTTTGATTTGACTTGTAAATATACTCTATTAAATATGAGTTGCTAATTTTTCAGTAGTTTGTTCCCATGCCATCGCAAGTCAATAGTGATTTAAGAATTTGGTTTTTCAAAACTCTTTTCGCTGACGAATCCTTCGCCTTTGGTTATAGAAATCCAATTCGTATATTAAAATCAGTAAATTTAAATGATCGTCTATTACCTAAGCGATCTGGCATTCTATGGACATTTTAAATTAGTAAAGACACAGCAGTTTTATAGAAAATCTCCGCAATTTAGATTAAAGTAAATTAAAATACCACATTTTTTTATTAAAACCGCGACGCGCAATGTATAAATATTACACTTCATCACTTTTATTCAGTGTCTTGTCTTTTTTCATTTATTCAGTCATTATGAATTTTTTATATAATATTTCAGTCAATGTTGTATTTCATAGGAGCTCGACCTATGGCAGCCAAATAATCCCTCGCTTTAATCCTTCGTTAGACAACATACTTTGTAATAATAAGTGCAAGTATATTACAAACACTTGTCCGACCACAGTGATCCTCTATAAGGATTAGGTCTCCTAGTTTCTAATCACTTATGCTCTTAATTTATGTACACATTTATATTATATACATACATATTTTATAAACATGTTATAACATATGCATAATCATATTAACATATTATAACATATGCATAATCATATTAACATATTATTATATTATATACATATGCATAACCATTGATATTTCCTTGATTGTGTAGTAGTAGTATTTGGGTTTTTGTTTGGCACGCAACAGCCAGGGTCATAGCGCCAGTCTAGCGTATTTTGCAGTATCGCTCACTATATCTATATATATATAGGTATATATATATGTGTATTTTTTTTTTTTTTTTTTTCCCCCTTTTTTTTAAGAAAATAATAACAAAAAATAAGAAAAATAGGTAGTCATAATATGCAGTCATATAATTGGAGGCAGATCAGAGCGGACCAGAGAGACAACATGATGACGGACCGACTATCCCGGGGCCCAGCTAAGAGACTCTAGGAGAACGGCACATTCCCGCTGCGATCTGGGAGCAGTCACAGTGAGATCTACGTAAGGAGGCCAAACACACAGCTATTAAGTGTAGTTGAATTTTTACGACAGAGCTGCAAAGCATATCTTATAAGTCTATAGTCCTATGTACTAGCTGACAATGCATGATAGATGATAATGAATAAAATTACACACACCTACTTTTTTTTTTTTTTTTTTTTCCATTACCATTCTTTTTACTGATTTTTTATATATATTCTTCCTTGTTTTGTAACTTTTTTTTTTTTTTTTTTTTTTTTTTTTCATTAATATTCTTTTTACTCATTTTTTGTATATGTATTCTTCCTTGCTGTTTTGTAACTTTTTTTTTTTATTATTTTTTTTTTTTATTTTTTTTTTTTTTATTTTTTTTTTATTTTTTTTTTTTTTTCATTATATATTTTGATCTTTTTTTTTTCTATTTTTATAATTAAAATGATATTTGTTATCATATGCATACATATATACACATTCACTACCCATACAAGCACACACATAAGTTATCCATATATATATATATACATATATATATATACACATATATATGCACATACATTCACATACACACATACTTAGCTATATTTTAAATTTGCATATACCTATCCAGAAGGCAAAAATAGATATCTGCAGAGTCAACTGACAGTCGGTCAGTCCCCAGCCATGTTTGTTATTTAACGACTGTATATTTACAGTTGGTTGATGAGCCCAGTCTTCGTGAGGAAGTCAACGATACGATCAGCCATCCGGCTGTCATCTTTGAGGGCCTCAGCTAGATAGCGTGGTATGGCCAGTCTGGCCAGTCGCTCACCGTAGCGGGGGCATTCTTCCAAGATATGTTGGATACTGAGGGGCACCCCACAACATGTGGTCGGTTCACTTCTTGTCATCAGATGGCCGTGGGTTAGCCGAGAGTGGCCAATTCGGAGTCGGGTCAACGCCACCTCCTCCCTTCGGCTGCCTCTACAAGAGGATCCCCACGGCTTCACATCTCTCTTCACCACTTTGAGCTTGCTGTTCTCGATCTCCTCCCACATATTTCTCCAGCCTTCCATCACGCTACGTCGAAGCCACCGCTGCAGGTCCTTCTTTGTATATACCACAACTTCCTCAAGAAGACTTGCTGCCGCTTCTTTCGCAGCAGCATCTACTAATTCATTACCCCTTATCCCAACATGGCTAGGAACCCAACAAAAGAGGATAGTTTTCTTCAGTTCGGTGAGGGTTTTGTAATAGCTGTGTATCCTGGCAACCAAACAGTTATCAGAGTATAACTCTTGGATACTTTGCAGGGCTGAGAGTGAATCACAGCAGATAATGTACCGCTCTCCCCTGAGATTCATGATGCTGTACAACGCCATGGACAGTGCAAACAGTTCACCAGTGTGAACGCTACAAATGCCTGGGAGTCGTCGTTTTAAGACAGCACCATCCATTGCGACTGCCGCTCCTACACCCTCATCTAATTTTGAAGCATCAGTGTATAAAATTTTTGCATGGGGCAGTCTATGAAGTAAATTACGGAAGGATTGTACAAATACTGAAGGGGCAGTTTCATGTTTGCTGTTAGTATGTAGTTCGAGGTTAATCTGTATAGAGGGAGTCAGCCAGGGAGGGTCCCCCAATACTAAGGGTGGTGGGTTTGTAGCAAGAAGCTCACCGGCGTAACCCCTAGCCCGAATCCCAAGCGGTCTAGTCACACTTTGCCTCTCCTCATACGCTCTAGCATACTTGGGTGAGAAAACTGGCTTATATGCGGGGTTTTGAGGTTGCATACTGAGGGATGCTATATAGCCAGACGCCATGTGGTGGCGACGGAAGAGAAGGGGGGGAATACCAGACTCTGCACAGAGGCTTGTTACTGGGCTTGTACGGAAGGCACCAGTGGCCAAACGGATTCCGGCATGATGCACGGAGTCTAATAAGCTAATATATGTGCTCCTGGCTGATGCGTAGACCATGCCTCCGTAGTCTAACCTGGATAATATCAGGGCTTTATATAGCCGGATCATAGATAGCCTGTCAGAGCCCCAGGATGTGTTTGCTAATACCTTTAGAATGTTCATTCTTCTCAAACAGGACTCCTTTAGTTGTCTGATGTGGTCGGACCAAGAGAGCTTTTCGTCCAGCACTAGCCCCAGGAACTTTACATTGTTTTTGAATTCAATGCTGTTATATCCTATCCGGAGGTCAGGCGGTGGGTTTCGGTTTCTTCTTCTGCTGAAGTAAACTCCTACACTTTTCTGTGTTGAAATTGTGAGGCCTGTTCTTTTCGACCAGTCATATAGTTTGGTAAGGAGCCGTTGCAGATCGTTTTTCATTCGGTCATAATCCTTGAATCTGTAAAGTACACTGAGATCGTCGACAAACAGATAGCCTTTGCAGTGTCGGGGTATACATTTTGCGACGCTGTTGATGGCGATTCCAAATAACGTACAACTCAAGACGCTGCCTTGAGGTATCCCATTTTCTACAAGATGTCTTCTCGATTCTTTGTCGCCTATTCTGACCCTTACATATCTCCGGGCTAAAAAGTGTTTTACAAATCTTGGGAGGTTCCCTCGTAGGCCCCATTCATGGAGTTGCCTCAAAATTTCATACCGCCATGCCCTGTCGTAAGCCTTTTCAATGTCAAAAAAAAGACCGATCGCCTCCTCTTTGTTCAAAAAGGCGTTTTGAAGCTCATTTTCTATTGAGACCAGGTGGTCGAGGGTAGACCTACCCTTTCTAAAGCCACATTGTATGTTCGCCAGAAGATTTTCTTTCTCCAATATCCAAGTAAGCCTGCGGTTCACCAGTCTCTCCATAAGCTTACAGGGGCTGCATGTGAGTGCTATGGGCCTGTAACTATCCGGAGAGTGTGGGACCTTTCCTGGCTTTAATTGCGGTAGAATTATTGACTCAGACCAGTCATCTGGAATTTCATTTCCATTCCAAATTTTGTTGAAAAAATTAAGGAGGCCTCTCAGTGAATCAGGAGATAAGTTCTTCAGCATAACATTGTGTACTCTGTCCAGACCCGGTGCAGATTTCTTGAGGTCCTGGACTGCTGATTTTAGCTCCCAAAGGCTGAAATTACGGTTATAGAAATTTTCAGTGTCATCATCGATGTCTAAGATGTGAGTAGTTTCAGTATGTTCTTTTAGCTGTTGAAAATCCGGGTGGTAACTATTGCTGGCTGAGACATTACTGTAAAATTCAGCAAAGATGTTGGCTATTTCTAGGGGGTCGGTAACAAGACTGGAGTCAACTTTTAATATTGGGGTGTGGAAAGCGTAGGTGCCTGAAATACTTCGAATTTTCTTCCAGATTGTTGCGGATGGGGTTTTGTGGGTGATGGATGACGTGAAAGTGATCCATGACTCCTTCTTTTTTTGTTTGATGATCCTCCTTGAGATGGACCTTGCCTTCTTGTACTCTATCAGGTTTTGAGTTGTAGGTTCTAAATTGAATTTCTTCAGTGCTTTTCTTCGTCCGTCCACGACCTGCTTGCAGTCTCTGTCGAACCAGGGCACACAGTTCCTTTTATAGTTTCCTTTCGACACTGGTACCGACTCTCGAGCTGCTTCCATGATGACGTCGGTTATGTAATTATTTGTGGTATTAATGTCGTCCGAGAAATTATCCTGGTCAATAACGGCCAATGCCTTGAAGGTAGTCCAATCCGCCGCATCGATCCTCCAGTTGCACATTCTGTTTGCCGATTTCCTCACGGATTTGTAATTTATTATGATAGGGTAATGGTCGCTGTTGTGCAGGTCTTGGAGTACCTTCCAGTCCAGGAACAGAGTGAACTGAGGCGAGCTATCAAGGAAGAGCCCTACACGTCACAGTGGTTCCCCAACCGCCAGTCCGAGGAGGAGCCCGGCTCGCCGCCGTGGCTCACCTAGGTCAAACAGATTTGGACGCACCTCTCCCTCGGCTACGAATAACAGCCCAAATCCGAGTTTCACTCCATGCCCCTACTGCAAAGGCAGCCATCCACTAGTGAAATGTTTCACCTTCAGTGAGCTGCCGGCCCAGACTCGTTTCGACTTCGCCAAGGCATGGACTGGATGCCTTAACTGCCTGGGAAGAGGGCACCGGGCCGCGAACTGCCCGTCAAAATGGAATTGTAAGTACTGCAATTCAAGGCATCACAGCTTACTTCATACAGGGAAGAAGACTGATGAAGCCCGCTCCAACGATAACACTGGTGAACCCCATTCATCATTCGTAGGCCATGTTCGGGAAGATACCATCCCGGCGCCTACCGACAAGCGACATCAACCCGAATCGCATGTCATTATGGGCACCGCTCAGGCCCTATTCGACGGACTTCACACCTCCGTGCCCGCTCGTGTGTTATTGGACTCAGGGAGCCAGTATACATTTATAACTACCGACCTCGCCAGTAAAATTGGCGGTAGTTTAAAACCCTTTGACGGCCGTATAGCGGGTCTTGGTGGCAACTTAGTGCCCAATGTCAAAGGTTGGTTAACGTGCCGCATGCACTCTACTATTACTGATGCGTGCTTCATGGTGCGCGCTCTTGTAGTCGATGAGATTTCATCCGACACTCCGAAGCAACAGGTTTCGACTCATCATAGGAGCTCCCGTCAAGTCGGAGGTTGACGAGCTTTATCTCATGCCCACTGTTTCTGGTAATGTGGTCATGGGAACCACTTCTTTTATCAATCAGTCGCGCAGCATCTCCCTTTCGGCCCTGGATGAAACTGCTATCTTAAGCCAGTTGAAGGTCTTCTGGGAAATTGAGGAACCACGACCCGCAGATCTTCGCAACCCCCATGACGTCTTGTGTGAAGAGTCGTTTGCGAAAACTCATTCGCGCACTCCGGAGGGTAGATATGTAGTGAGGTTGCCCCTGAAACCTACTGGCGTGCTCCCTGACGAAAACCGAGACATAGCTCTCCGGAGATTCTTCGCCTTGGAACGGAAATTCACTCGTGAACCCGTCCTCAAGGAGAAGTACTTAGCCTTTATGGAAGACTATGTACGTCTAAGCCACATGGCTCCCACGACCATTGTTGCACCCTACGTGATCCCTCATCTCGGGGTATGGCAAGTCAAGCCGCACGAAACTAAGCTTCGTGTTGTGTTTGACGCATCTTGCTCGGCTGGCGGCCCCAGCTTGAACGATGTTCTTATCACTGGGCCTAAACTGCAGACGGACTTGTGCGACATACTCATCCACTTTCGTCTCTTCGTCGTAGCCTTCACGACGGATCTAGTGAAGATGTACCGCCAGATCTTGGTACATCCCGAAGACTGTCACCTACAGCATATTTTCTGGCGTGACGATCCTTCCAAGCCTGTAGTTGAGCATGAACTGCGCACCGTCACTCATGGCATCACGTCTAGCGGTTATCAAGCGATCAAGACTGTTGCCCAGCTTGTTAGTGATGAAGGCTACGCCTTTCCCATAGCTTCAGAGCGGATTCCGAAGGCCATGTACGTCGACGATTTTGCTTCAGGAGCAAATACGCTCGAAGAGGCCCATGCTCTTAAGGAACAGCTCATTGGCCTATTTAATCTAGGCGGGTTTCAACTAAGCAAATGGGCATCTAATGCCCCCGAATTGCTACCTCCTTCTCAGGATCCTATTGAAGCTCAAGCCTTGCCTCAGGAAAGCAATTCCATCATCAAGATTCTTGGTCTCATGTGGTACCCCCAACGAGATGTTTTCTCTTTCACAGTCCAGGAACCTGTCTCTCATGCAACCAAGCGGGTCGTTCTCTCAACCGTTGCACGAATTGAATTTTCGACCCACTCGGATTTTTAGCTCCCGTAATACTTAGCGCCAAAACCTTGCTACAAGAAGCTTGGCGCCACGAAATCTCTTGGGACGATCCCTTGCCTTCACCTCTTCGCGAAAAATGGTCTCAACTTACCAACGAGTGGCCTACTCTTAAGATGATTACCATTCCCCGCTATATACAGGTCCATCAAGCAACTATCCAGCTGATAGGTTTTAGCGATGCTTCCTCCCGTGGATACGCTGCTGCTGTTTACGCACGCACTCAGTCACCTAGTGGCGGAGTGCACGTCAATCTGCTCAAAGCGAAGACAAAGGTCGCCCCCACCAAGTTTCTAACGATACCCCAATTGGAACTCTGCGGAGCGCTCTTGCTTGCGAGAGTCATGTCATCTATCACAATAGAGACGCACCATGAAGCTCTATATTTCACGGACTCTTCGGCGGTGCTTGCATGGTTACGCCAACCTATTCATCAACTCAAGGTGTTTGAGGCGAACAGAGTCTCTGCTATTCTAAGGGCTTCCGATGTCAGACAGTGGAAGTTTGTTCGCTTGGAGGATAATCCCTCCTACATAGCATCCCGTGGATGCCTTCCATCCGAACTCAAGGATCACAACCTCTGGTGGCGTGGACCCCTCTGGCTCATGGACCACCCGGAACCATTTGGCGAAGGCTATTCTGGACTCCTTTCGCCGTCACCAGATCAAACCTTACTGGCTACTGCCATCCCAACGTCCAAGAAAGTTCACCATATTCATGATGACTCTTGGATGAGTCATTTTTCCTCCCTACCACGATTGATCAGAACAATCGCTCGGATATTGCGACTCGCTCATCGCGCGAAACACCTACAGGAAGCCACCCAAGGACCCATCACTAGCGATGAATTCTCTAAGGCACTATCCGCATGCGTACAAATCGCTCAACACTGTGCTTTGCCTCCAGCGCTCTATGGTGATGAAACCCCTAAGGCCTACCAGCAACTCCATCCCTTTTTGGATGCGCCTGGGTTAATTAGGGTGGGCGGCAGGTGGCGACACTCCTCGCTCACCTACGACCACAAGCACCCTATGCTTCTACCTCGAGATCACCATCTCACTCGTCTCATCATAGACGACCTGCACAAGAAGCACTTTCATGCTGGCCCAACTCTAATGCTGTCTCTTTTGCGCCAGAGATTTTGGGTTCCCAGCGCACTTAAGGTGATTAAGAGCCGGATATATCTCTGCACCCATTGCAGACGTCTCCGTGCCAGGCCGTCTATCCCCCTAATGGGTGATCTTCCAGTTGAACGTTTCCATCAGTTTCGCGCATTTTCACAGGTTGGAGTCGATTATGCCGGACCATTTGCCCTCCGAGAATCTCCAAGACGCAAGGCACCGATAGGCAAGGCATATCTCTGCATTTTCGTTTGCTTCGCCACGAAGGCTATCCATTTGGAGTTAGTTTCCTCGCTAGGGACAGATGCGTTCTTGGCCACCCTAGACCGCTTCGTCGCTCGACATGGACTCCCGCAGTGCATTCATTCGGACAATGCCACCAACTTTGTCGGCGCATCTAGATATCTCAAGGATCTCTACGCGTTTTTGAGCCGTCACACTGATTTATGGACTGATCACCTCTCCTCCAAGAGTGTTGTTTGGAAATTCATACCACCTCGCTCTCCACACTTCGGCGGTTTGTGGGAGGCCGGCGTCAGGTCCATCAAAAATCTTTTGGTGACTTCTGTCGGTAAGCACCCCCTTACCTTTGAAGAATTGAATACCATCTTGGTACGCATTGAAGGGCTGCTCAACTCAAGACCCTTATGCCCTCTCAGAGAAGATCCGGAGAGTTTCGACACACTGACACCTGGCCACTTTCTGATCGGTGCACCACTGATTTCTATCCCATCTGTTCCATCTTCAGATGAATGCACCAGTCACCTCGATCGTTGGCACTTAGTACAACGGCAAATATCTTATGTGTGGTCCCGATGGAACAGGGACTATTTGCATCTCCTACAGCAGCGTGTCAGATGGACCCGAAACCATCCTAATCTCAGCATCGGCGATCTCGTTCTGATGATCGAGAGTCGCACACCTGCAGGTACTTGGCCGATCGGGCGTATCTGCGACGTTCTCCCCGGAGACGACGGCGTCGTGAGAGTGGTTAACGTTCGCACACTAAATGGAAGAATTTTCAAGCGTTCAGTCGCCTCTCTCGCACCTCTACTCTCATCAGATGCGACCCGAGTTTCCCCTAAGTGACGGGGATCCCTGGACATTGCCGAGATTCATAAAGTTTGTATACAGTTTATAATTCTAATTATTTTAAGCTATTTTTTTCTTTAGTCATTGTAAGTTCATGTTGCGTTCCCTTTTTTTTCATTTATAATTCTAATTATTTTTAAGATATATTTCTTTATCACTATGAAGGTACATAGTGCTGTTCTCCCCTCTTGGCTGCCATCGGTCGACTCACCCCTGCCCTTTTTTTTGGGTACTGTAAATTCAGCATAGCCAAATTTAGGTGGGCGGTATGTTCAATTACGACTATTGAGCTTAGCCAGCGCCCCCCACTATGGTCCCTACGCCACGGCTAGCTCGCTCGCTATCCTCACTATTCCTGGTCCAGCGACCAGTCGTTCACCACATCCTGACCGAGACGCATCTTACTACCCCAGTCAGCATTTCGTCCAACGCAGCCTGGCCTGGATACATCTCACACATGAAGACTTCCCCGTGAGGACCCCCTCCGATCTCGTCTATCATCACGGACCACCAAGGAGCGACGCAGCCGAATCGACCAGAACATTCTGTTTACAGTGATCAAGTAACATTCATTTCAATTTACTTATTGTGTTCCAAATAGAATTCTTATTTTCACTATTTCCGCATTTATTCCTCACATATTTTACTCCCCTAACATTCTGGGTTCTTCATGGTTATCGGGCCTTTGCTCACAACGTTAAGTGTCCGACCCTGACCCAAACAATTTGATAAATAGTTTAAGTGTGAACCAAGGAAACCAGCTGTAAGGATGATATTTAGTAAATCTGACAATTTAGCTGGGGTTTAGCTGGAGAGTGTGCTATAGCGCATGGGGAGAGAGAGAGAGTGGTGGAGGATGGAGGGAGCTATAGCTGGTAGTGAATGGTCCAATATTGACTCGGGGTAAATGAACAGGCCTCTCCATTGAACTCTCACAACCTGCTTAGAACGAGTGGGCCAAATCTTCACGAGTACTCGTATACTCGGACAGAGCCATTCATTCGCAGTTCTGTATCCTTCTCTTCGTAGGCAAGTTCGCATTTATTATTTCTTTTGAACTTTTTATAGAACGTTATACGTGATGTCTCACAATAAACATACAATATTTTAATATTGAAGCTAATGTAATAAAAAATTATTATTTCACCGACCGCAAAATTAAAAAGAAATTCGTCCCTGAATCACTGACAATGTACTTCCCCAGTACAAATTCTCCCGCCAAAAACCATCAAAAAATAGGAGCTTTTGACAATAGATTTTTTTTGGAGGGAGAAAGAGCGGATTATTTTGTGCTGCGGAAGTACACTGCTGATGATTCACTGACGGCTTTTTTTTATATGATGGGTTTTCGTAGAGGTTAGGTTAGGTTTTATGACATATGCCCGGGCTTTAACTACGAGTTCATATCGCCTACTACCAGAGCGCTCTTTCGTCACTCTGGTGGACATGAGCCCGAGTCTACTGTGGGAGTCCTAAATTTTGCCTACCCTAAATTTTTAATCACTTATATCGCTTAACGTCCCATCCGAAGGACGGCGTGCTTAGGTTTATTTTACCTCCCAGATAAAATAAACTAAGGGCCTCCGTCGGGTTACGAACCCACGATCTCGAGCTCAGAAGACAAGCACGCATACTATTGAGCTACCGGCGCCCTCAGGCGGATAGATAGCTATCGTCAAGGCAACGCTGGCTATATAATGAAATATGTGAGCGCTCAGACTACGTTGTACTTCCTCGGTTAAGAATTATAATGAAAGTTATGTAATCGACAAAAAATGGAAGCAGAGTTTTCAACGGAATATCATGTTTTGGGACCCACAGATTCCAAACATATTTTTATTTTATTTTTTTTTATTTACAAATAGATATTTACAGCTGTAGATAATGGCAATGTCAAAATGTCAAGAGAGAAATCACCCAGTTGGGACACTCGGTAATCACTCATTTACTCACATTTGTAACTAATCCCTGTCACTGTCAGTGCTGCTACTAAAGAGGTCTCTAGTTCATTAGCGCTTATATAAAAATTTATGTCTGTCAATGTGTGTGTATGTGAACACGATAACTTACGATAGAACGAATGTTTCGACAAAATTTTATATGTGAATTCAGAACCTTGTAACGATGACACCTATTGATTTTCAGAAGAATCGACAGGAATAGGAGGATTAGGGGAGAGGCTTTACACAAAAACTCTATTAACTGCCGATGTAATGAATTTATCGACACAAAATTTAGTATTAGAATTAAGGAGCCTTAACTATTGAAGCGCAAATGGTCAACTGATTTTGGAGGCTTTATTTTGCAAATTATGCTCCTAACCCTATAACAATATTGGTTTTGTAAATAGTGAATTTCTTTTTGTGTAAAAGTAAATCATGATTAGCGAGCGAGGTAAAACTATATTTGTGGTCGACGGATTAAACATCAACTTTCACAACAGACTAAGAAATTTCATCGAAGACTGGAAATGTCACAAGAACTTGATAAGTCTATTGTGAAGAGAAAAGATCTTGAAGGGACAAAAAAAAAAGAGAGTTCTGAAGTCCGTAAAGTCAATTCTGGTAAAGAATTGGAAAAGGTCAGAGAAGTACGGAATAAAGGAATTACCAGAGACGAGGGAGGGGAGCGCGTGACGTGGGGCGAAAGAAATATTTCTTCGGATATACTTTTACAGGAAATTTAACTTGAAAAATAATATTGACCTAAGCATCTCTGCTTGGGATGAAAATGTTCATGTTAGGTCAAATGGCAAATTTTAGAAATGGCCGTTGCCCTGAATCAAACAATATTTTACCAAAAGGCTAATGAAAATACTTTTTTTTCATATGAAAAAAAGGTGCTATTATAAGTGTTTTCGTCCCCTGGGAAACAGGAATAACTTTTCTACTCCCATCCATGAAATTTTAAATTGTTAATTTTTTTCAAGATAGTTTCTTATATGTTTATTTTAATTTTTTTAACATTTATTTATGTACATAAATGGAATATTCAAAGTGATTAAATAATTTGGTGGCAAATATATTATGTAATTTATATAAACGGAAAATAAAGGGAAGGATATTTGTTATTACACTTTTATTTTAAGTTTCGACAAAAGCAGGAAGTTTGTTTAAATTAATAAATACTAGCAGTTTACCAGACTCAGCTCAGGATTACTTTAAGCAGGTTAGTAGCTATAAACCGGTTAATAATTTTAAGCAGGTTAGTAGCTATAAACAGGTTAGCAACATTAGGCAGGTTAGTAACTTTAAGCAGGTTAGTAACTTCAAGATACATAATGTTAGATTTTTTTTTTTTTTTTAATCTTTTAAATGTTTATTTGGTATATTTACAATCAGTTAAAATATAACTATAAGTAAATTTGATGACAGTGACTATAAAAAATAAAATTAAATTAAATAAAAAAATATAAAAAAAATAAAATTAAAATAATAATAATAATAAAAAATACCTATATTAAAAAAGTAAAAATAAATAAATAAAAAATATACAAAATAATAAATGGCAATATACACAAAATAATATGAAAAAAATAAGTAAATTTGATGACAGTGACTATAAAAAATAAAATTAAATTAAATAAAAAAATATAAAAAAAATAAAATTAAAATAATAATAATAAAAAAAAATACCTATATTAAAAAAATATATTAAAAAAGTAAAAATAAATAAATAAATAAAAAATATACAAAATAATAAATGACAATATACACAAAATAATATAAAAAAAATAAGTAAATTTGATGACAGTGACTATAAAAAATAAAATTAAATTAAATAAAAAAATATAAAAAAAATAAAATTAAAATAATAATAATAAAAAAAAATACCTATATTAAAAAAATATATTAAAAAAGTAAAAATAAATAAATAAATAAAAAATATACAAAATAATAAATGGCAATATACACAAAATAATATAAAATAAAATAATCTACAAAAGATATAAGTTGAAATTTTCAATGATTATAAGGCCGGTGGTTTTTTTAAACTTCTGATGCTTCACTGCTTACATAAGACCTTTAAAACTATGTCCGTATCAAAGTTCAATTCAAAACACGAAAGCCATATTAGCAGATACAAACGGGCTTATAAGGATGCTACATATGCAGTTCATCAAATTCGGTTCAGTAATTTTAGCCACAACATATATAGAGATAAAAACTCTTGTTGAAGGCTATTATTTATTTATTAAAACATTTTAAATTATGTTGTTTTCAAGATTATTTTATCAGACTGCCTGATGATGAAGGCAACCTCGAAAGCCGGTTAGCAACAAGTAATAAAATCAATGAGAGGTCAGACTATAATTTGTTAATCCCTCTCAGCTAACAAATATCCACGGCAATATTAACCTAGGTTAAATAATTTTCTACTTAGACATATTGTAGCTATATATTGTACAGTTATGTTTCATTGTTTTCTTGGAATGTCAGTTTTTGGTTTCATTTTAATTTTATTTTCTTGTTTTTCAAATAAGTGCACAGTTGGTTATTATATATCTTCTGATGTTCCTAATAAATATATATTTTCTCTGATGGAGCTCAAGATGGGCTCTCTCTTGCCTGTCTCAGTGTGTTGAAGTAACGTTGAAGTTGGTCTGGAGGTAAATGGTCCCAGTTCTATCATTCTCTGCTTCTCTGGTAAAAACCTTCCCTCTTCAGCTCTCCTTTTTCCCTTTTCCCCCGATAATTTTCTCTAGCTCCATCTTGTGTCACAAACACTGACAGCGAGACTGACACGACGAGAAAAGGCACATTCTGTGGAAATTTCCAATGTTGTATATCAAGTTATATATATATATATATATATATATATATATATATATATATATATATATATATATATATATATATAAAATTACAAACATTTTAAATTTTAATAATATATTTGTATAAAAAACAGTGAAGTAACTATATTAGTAAATAAATATATGAAGTCGCATTTTGTTTTAAAACCACCAATGACTAAAAAACAAAATAAGACCATCAGCTGTTCTTAATAGGATGGACGAGTCTATGTTGTGGAAGTCTGGGTTGAGATGTGAAGATGGACGAGAGTTGTTTTTAGACTTAGGTTAGGTTTTATGACACATGCCCGGGCTTTAACTACGAGGTCATATCGCCTACTACCAGAGCGCTCTTTCGTCACTCTGGTGGACATGAGCCCGAGTCTACTGTGGGAGTCCTAAATTTTGCCTACCCTAAATTTTTATTCAGTTAGGCTAGGGGTCTTTAACGAGTACCTTACACCATACAGGGTCGGGACCATCCCTTAACGTCCCATCCGAAGGACGGCGTGCTTAAGTTTATTTTACCTCCCAGATAAAATAAACTAAGGGCCTCGGTCGGGTTACGAACCCACGTTCTTGAGCTCAGAAGTCAAGCACGCATACCACTGAGCTACCGGCGCCCGCTTTTAGACTTAAGTTTAAGTAAATAAACCCAAATATTTGTTCTCTAATTCTAGGTATAATAGGTAAAACAAACTGAAGCACGCCGTCCTTCGGATGGGACGTTAAGCGATGATGCCGAGTCTGTACGATGTCAGGTAATCGTTAAAGACCCCTGCTCTAGGTGAATAAGAATTCAGAACTCTCATAGTGAGTCGAGCTCATGTCCTTCAGAGTGACGAAAGAGCGCTCTGGTAGTAGGCGATATGACCTCGTATTTAAAGACATGAGTCATAATAACAAACTAACTACAACATTTTTTTAATGATAGTACGATGATGTGAGACGAGATTTCTCATACAAACAAAATAGGATTGACATCCCACTGTTTCATTTGCTGAAAACCAGTTTTCAACGCAACAGCGTCATCATCATCAGTGGCACATCTCACCTGTACAATGTCTAGGAATCCTTTAGCCTCTACACCATTGTCGTCTTTTGTTTCTATGACATATAACACTTCATGTCGATACATTTATTCTACTGGAAGTTATTCGTGTTCCGGACGAAAATTACATTTTATTCATTATTACACTTTACTTTGGGCCCTAAATACATTTTAAAAGATAACGCTTATATTTATGACGTAATCAACAATCTTTTCAAGTAAAAGTTTGAAAATATATATATATATTTATATATTTTTTTAAATTCTACAATCTGTACAAAAACAATGGGTAGAAGTGAACAGGAAATAAAAATGTACAATTGATGCTCACACTCCATTAGACAGTCTCGTTATTTACTAAAAGAAGATCGCGAGGCTTGGCTACAGGATTGGGATGGGTATTCAACTTGAAATAGAATTTCTTGAAGCGGTTTTGGATTAGATCTTGGACATAAAGAATGTGTAGGACTTTGTTGGGGACATAAAAGGGAGCATTGACAATTTGTCGTAGGACTTTTGACTGAATAGTTTGTATTCTGTTAATGTTGAGCTGAGCCCTATAGTTCTAGTCCATATGCCCATATTGGTCGTATAATTGTTTTGTAAATTGTAAGTTTGTTCTCAACAGATAGTTTTGACTTTGACCCGAGTAGTCGTCTTAAAAGACCATATCGTCTGTTGAGTTCTTGTCGTTTGAATCTTATTTTTTTTCCTCTAATTTTGGAATCAATGCGTCGGCAAACATGAAATTCCAGTGGAAAATCAACATACGTACTCAAGAAAATGTCTGACCGATTACATAACTTCACAAAGCTGGGAATATACTTTATTTTGGATTGAAACAGGTCTTGTTCGTATATTAATCTTCTGTAATTTTGATTGAAATCGACACTTGACTCCAGTGAGTTTCAAATGGGGTTATAACAAGTAAACAATGAAAACCTTTCTGAAAAATTGATCTTTTGGAAAAGGGTTGAGTTGGAACAGTTGTGTAAGGTTTTTAAACATAACATTCCTCTTCAAACAATCCAATATTAAAGAGAATCAAACCAATCCGGATTCATTTGGGAGCATCCAGTAACCTGTTTTTTCAATTTATTTATACTTTTAATTAAACTTTTATTTTTTTCATTAATTTTGAGAGGTGGAAAAGACATAATCCAGGCATTGAGTATTTAAAAAAATAATCTCAGTTAAAAGAATAAATTAAAGAAAAAATATTTATAATAATATAACCATTTGCATCTCTGCTCGAGGGTATGTAAATAGTGACGGGACCACCGAATCCAGAAATGCTGACTGGAGCGCAGGATCAGTTGCCATCGGTTGAGGTGGTTCATTTGGAGTTCTTGAACGTTGTGCTCCGGTACGGCTAGAAGGGGGGCACCGATGAGGAAATGTGATGTCCTTGCGTTGCGACGCCTGCTTTCCTACAGCTTGTGCTATTAGTTTCTCCAACAGTAACTAGATACACCACTGCGCAGTACCCACGCTCTGATGCATCACAAAATCCAACTAAACAGGATGACGTGCTGTTTGGCTGTAGTATATAGCGTGGAATCTGAATACTAGATAGATGATGCAACTGCTCGCAGTAAGAGGTCCATTCATCTGTCAAGTAGGAAGGCACCTGTTCATCCCATCCGATTCCTAGACGCCAAGGATGTTGTATGAGGCACTTGGATCTGAAAATAACTGGAGACAGCCAGCCGAGAGGGTCGTAGGTACGAGCAACATGCGAAAGTATTGACCTCTTGGTGCATATAGGTTGGATCTCAGCCAAATCGTAGGAAAACGCATCGGTGGTGGCGTTCCACTGCAGATACAGTACCTTGATCACTTCATGGCCGTCAAGATCGAACGATAATGGTGTCTCATGGTGGTCGTTTGGGATGTCACGAATCACTTCGGGGCAGTTGCTGCTCCATTTGCGAAGCTGAAATCCTCCAGCCTGAAACAAGTTGATAAGGTCTCGTTTGAGGTTTTGGACGTCCTCCACTGTAGAAGCTCCAGTGAGGACATCATCAATGTAAACATCCTGCAATAGGGCCTTGGCGGCTTGAGGGAATCGCGCACCTTCGTCGTTGGCGAGTTGTTGAAGAGTACAAAGAGCGAGATACGGTGACGTAGAAAGGCCATAGGTAACAGTATTGTTCATACTCCTTGACGGGCTCTTCAGGGGACCGTCGCCACAAGATGTGTTCATTCAACCTGTCTTCTGGACGGATTATGATCTGTCGGTACATGTTAGATATATCTGAAGTGAAAACATAACGATGTAATAGAAAACGAGAAATAATATCAACAATGTCCCGTTGCAATTTTGGACCAGTTAAGAGTAAGCTGTTTAATGATGGCTGGTTAGAAGTCTTACAAGAAGCATCAAACACCACTCTTAGTTTAGTCGTAGAACTAGAGATTTTACAAACAGCATGGTGCGGTATAAAATAAGACTGGGGGTTACCAAGACGAGAAAATTCAGGCACCTGGGTCATGTGACCAAGTGTTTCATATTCGTCGAGAAGATCTTGGTAAGCTCGCTTGAGGTCAAGATGTCGGGCAAGGCGACGTTCCACAGCAAACAAGCGCGTCAGCGCAGAGCCGTAAGAGCTTCCAGTCCATGTTGGGGGTCTGGAAGTAGAGAAGGGCAAAGGAACAACGTAACGTCCATCGGTTTGTCTATAATGTAAACTAGTAAACATCTCCTCACACCTCATATTATCCTCATTGATTATTGGCAGCGTAGGAGGTTCTTCGCTTCCCCAAAAATGTTTCAAAATTTCGACCAACTGAATATTGTAGGGAGAATGAAGAGATGTCACCGGAGAAGATGGCGAAGAGCAAGGTTCGATCTTTCGTGTGATAACCCACCCAAAAATGCTGTGCAAGGCAGCAGGGTATTCTGACCCTGGTACAATTCGTTGACCATCGTAGACATGAGGGAAAAGGTCGGCGGCTATGAGGAAATCAACTGGAGCTGACGTACAGAAGTTCGGATCAGCTAAGGGCAGGTGTTTAAACTTATCATAAATATTACAAGGAATACTTGTATCTGGCATGTTAGATGTGATTTCAGGTAATATGACTGCCTCCACTTGGAACTGCGGTTGATCAGAATCTCGAGGCTTGATGCGACAACTGGTCATCCCTTTAGTGTCACCTACAATATGCTGACCTAGGCCTACAACAGGGAAATTAAATTTTTTAATACGTAACCCCAAGCTCTGTACACATGCTGCCGTGACGAAAGATGCCCCAGAATCGATCAATACTCGGATGGTCTGATACTCACCTAGATAGTCCTATATATGCACTAAAGCAGTACCTAATAACACAGTTTTGAAACTTGTTTGAGACTGTGGATTATAGGCATGTAATCAGCTGCAGCAGTGCTGGGCTCAGAAGGCTTCATAGTGATATTGACTCTAGGTGGATAACTACTGGAATGTAAATAAGTGTGATGGCGAGCACCGCATGTGAGGCATGATGTCATGGAAGAGCATCTAGGCTGTAGGTGGGTCCCTTTAAGACAATTGAAACACAGCCTAAAGGCTTGAACCCGTTCTTGGCGCTGGTGTGGCTTCAATTGAAGAAAGTCAGGACACTTATAAATAGTGTGATGAAGTTTGCAGACAGGGCAGGCATTAGTAGGCGACTGCGCTGAGGTCGATACAAATCCTCGTTTGGCGAACCTATTGTCCGGTGATTTTAATAAGCTCTTCTTCCCAACAGAAAATTGAATCCTAGGGTTCAGTTTGATCTGCTGAGTGGTCTGGGAGACCTCCAAAACATGGGTCTGGTGCTGTATGTATGTCACAAGATTATTCCAAGTTGGAATTTCTTGATTGATATGATGGCGCTCAAAATTCTTTTTCGTCTCATAAGGCAGGCTGCGCAAGGCAACATGCATCAATATAAAACCAGGCAGGTCTGTAATTTCCAAATGATGTAAGGCGGTAGCGGCCTAACAGAATACCTCCAAAAATTGGTTAAGACTCTCTGGTGACTCAGTGTGAAGAGGACGAAAATTGAATATAGTTTCTAATATGTCCGCTCCGAGGATTCTTTTATTCTGATATCTGTTCAGGAGAGCGTCCCAAACTATGGGATAGTTGGCCTCACTAATGGGCAGGGTTCTAACCACAGCAAGGCTGGGCCAGAAACAGACGAAATCAGATAATGAAACTTTTCCACGGCGGTGATGGCAGGATTCTCATGTATGAGACATTTGAATTGTTCATAAAAGGGGGTCCATCCCTTGAGAGATCCGTCGAAAGTCGGCAGTGACAATTTGGGTAGCCGAGGTTGGTCAGCCTTTACTACCTGTTCTATGGAACACTGAGCCGGCTTGAGCAAGTTTCCAGCTGCTATTTTGATGGCATAATACATCTCCTCAAGGGCCTCCAAATTTTGATAGGAGGGCACATGATCCGGGTCCAGGGTGATCTCCAAGTCATTGATATGCTCCACCAGTTCTTGGAAACCTGAGCGGATCTCTTCTATATCTTCATACCGAATTTTGAAAATCGCGTTCTTGCTTTGATCCCTGCCTGCATCAACGGACGCATCATATAATAGCTGCAGCTTTCGAAACTTATTCTCCTTCTTACCCACAAAACGTTTTAACTGGGACTCTGTCTTCATTGTTTTTGGCCTGGAGAAGAAAAAAAAAATATATATATGTATACAATGAAGAAAAGGTAAACAATATTTCGTAAAATATATAAATGTATAAACTAGAGAAAACGTAAATAATATTTCCTAAAATATATATACCTAAGAGTATACGGTAAAGAAAAGGTAAACAATATTTCGTAAAATATATAAACGTATAAATAAATAAATCAAACTTATTTTTGAAATATTGTCTATTCCACTAAAGATATATATACATATATAACTACCGGTTTCGGCTTTATACCATCGTCAGGTCTAGTTATGAACTATATAGTATAGTTCATAACTAGACCTGACGATGGTATAAAGCCGAAACCGGTAGTTATATATGTATATATATCTTTAGTGGAATAGACAATATTTCAAAAATAAGTTTGTTTTATTTATTTACTACAAGTTTCCACAATATGTCCGCGTTTCTCAACTTAGAAGTTGATGAACGTATAAGATAAAAAACGTAAATAATATTTCCTAAGATATATAATTGTATAAGGTAAAGAAAAGATAAACACTATTTCATAAAATATATAAAATAGAAAATAATATTTCTTAAAAAAAGTTCACAAATATCTATTGGATTATTACTTGAATATATTATTCTTTCAGTTTCAGAATAAAGAATGTTTTAAATAATGAAAATACAGTAAAATAAAAAGACCACTTACATATATAATATCCATAATATAATATAAATTTCACTGTGCAATAAATAATTCAGCTCGGGAATTACGATGTTAGGAAGGACAGGATTAACAGCCAGGGTTCTAATCCTTAACAGTGCTTCGCTTGTACGAACTAAATGAAATTAACTTAAATTCATATATAACTGGGTTTAAATTAAAATATAACTGGGGCATGTACCAGAAAGATAGAAAAAGCAAATAAAACACATTACACTTTAAAATTAAATTAAAAAATATTCCAAATTTTTCAAAAAAAAAGTTTAAATATAAGATGATTAAAACATTGAAAAGAACTAACATTTTCATAGGACTGTTTGATTCGGCGTCGAAGGACCAATTTGTACATTCAAGGATGTATTAATAAATAATAAAGTGGACTGTAAAATAAAAGGTAAAATTTTGGCATGGAAATTACTCATGGGCCTGGGTGAGAGGGTCAAGGTCGGAATTGGACCAGGTCAGATGATCGACTGCTTGGAGTGGTTCGCCCGTCTCATGCAGGTAGCGCTGGAAGCAGCGGGCCTAGTTTTGGCGCTGCGGTATATTCACTCACTACTAGAAGGGGGAGGGGGGGGGGGGGGGGGGAAAGGGATAGGGAGATGCCAGGCCTCAACAGTCCCTTATCAAGGGATGGTCGGATTTTAATGAAATTTAACATGTAGTATTCTTAAAAGTCAAATTGTAAAATAGGGTGTGTAGTGTCTCCAAATTCTTTTCAGGGACAAATGGGGGTGGGGGGGGGGGGGGGGGGGGCTAAGCATAAAAAATTGTGCTAACAAATTTTACGTGTAGTAGTTTTAAAAGCAAATTTAAAAATGTAGGCTATGTGACCTTTGTGCATTTGCATACCAATTAAAAATCTATGTACAAAGTCAATTGAATTAAATGAATAAATAATTCTGTCCTGTATAAAATGACTAATTTTAGGATATTATTATTAACTAGCAGTAATACCCGGCGTTGCCCGAGGAACTTTTTCCTTTCTCTTCACTTTTCTCCTAACATCTCTCATTCGAAACCTATTCAATTCTTCGACAGTACATGATGTTATAATTTTTAATTATTCAAATGGAATAAGGCTTATAGTCCTTCAAGGGCAGTACCCCAGCTAGTAAGTGTTTAGGACCTCTGGGCACCACAGCTAGTATGCGCCTTTCAACGGCGGAAACCACAGTTAGTAAATAATTAGCATCGTTGGACATCCTAGCCAGTACATACATAAGAACGCTCATGACCATAGCTAGTATCGGCCTTGCAACGGCGTACCACTCCAGCTAGTAAGTGCTCGGAACAGCTCGGCCCAACAGCTTGTGTGTGCTTAAAACCGCTGGGCACTACAGCTATTACATACTTAGGAATGCTGCGCACCACAGCTAGTATGTGTTCAGAAACGCTGGGCCACAGAGCTACTCGTAGTATATGCCTTGCAACGGCGGCCAGCCCAGCTAGTAAGTTCTTAGGTTCACTTGGAACCACACCTAGTTCCTACTTAAGAACGCCGGGCACCTTAGATAGTATGTGCCTTGCAACAGCGGATGCCCTAGCTATTTTGTGCTTAAGAACTATGGTGAGAGCTATTATTAACCGTGCAACGGTGGACCTCCTAGGTAATGCATGCTTAGGAAACCCACCCTATTAAAATTAGGGCTATATCCCATCTTTTAGAAAGCTCCATGTGAGATTCATTCAGCATTAATGCACCCCCGCCCCTCCCGTCCAAAAGGGTCACAGCCAATTTTTAAATATTGCTTTTGAAACTACTATTTATATGCTTGCCCCCCCCCCCCCCCATGCCCCCCCCGTTGAAAATTTTGAGACGTCACATATCCTTTTTTTGTTGTTGTCTTTAAAGAATACTACATGCGAAATTCCATGACAATCCGACCATTCGTTAATGAGCTACAACTATCTTCATGCTAAGGCCTACCCCCACAACCCCCTATCCCTTTCAAATTGTTGAGATGTCACACACCTTATTTTTCAATTTGGCCTTTAAGAATACTACATGTCAAATTCCATAACATTCCGCTCATCCGTTAAAGACCTATCACTATTTTTATATTTAGGCCAAGCCCCACAACCCCCTCCCTTTTAAGCGTATTTTTCAATTTGACCTTCAACAATACTACATGTGAAATTCCAAGACAATCCGATAATCCGTTAAAGACCTATCACTATCTTTATATGTAGGTCTACCCCACAACCCCCCTCCCGTTCAAAATTTTGAGACGTCACACACCCTATTTTTCAATTTGGCTTTTCACAATACCACATGTGAAATTTCGTGACAATCCGACCATCCGTTAATTAGCTAGCACTATATTTATAATTAGGCCCCCTACAACCCCACCTCCCGTTCAAAGTTTATGGACGCCACATAGCCTATTTTTCAACTTGGCTTTTAAGAATACAACATATGAGAAAAAAAATTAGCCGAATTGGTCCAGCCGTTCTCGAGTTTTGCGCTTAGCAACACATTTAGCCATTCATTTTTATTATACAGGGTGTATCGCAAGCAGATGACAATACTCAGGGGGGTCAATGCCCCACTCAAGTACACTAAGAAACCGGGGTAATAAAAATCCGTTTCAACTTAATGTAGAAAATAATGAGATTTTTAATTTTTTTGACGATAACCACCTTTTTTTAGAAAAATGTCCGTAAATATCACTTTTTGGTTAAGGTAAAGTGAAATCTGACTACACTGTCGTAATCTACGTTAAATTTTCTAATAGGTGACATGTTTTTTGACATGAAAATCGAAAAGATTGAAATAGGAGGCTAACGTTTATTTCAAAAGGAATGTTGTTTAAATTGTTTGGCAAATTTTCAGTTTACCGTAATTTGTTTTCTCTATTCGCCACGATGTCCCAAATTCACCAAAAGTTAGCAAAAATATGGCCCTTTAAAAAAAATACCTAATGTTCTTTATTGTCGACCATTGCCGGAGTGAGACAGGAGGAAAGATGAAAAACATGGATAAACGTAACTTACACAAAGCGAGACTTTTGACAAAATTAACTACCTAATTCATTATCTAAAAAAAATTGAAATTACAACAGGTGAAACACACATCCGAGAACCTGCTTTTTTGAATGTGTGGCAGCATTCTTCTAGGAGTGCAAAATGGTCTCATTTTTATCTTGAGGTCCTAAAACATGAGAAAAAAACAAAAAAAAAAACCAACTTGGAATTTGCTTTATTATAAAATACATAATATTCCCAATGAGAAAGTAAAATTGAACATTAAAGTGAGTAATTTTGGTTTCAGGTGACCACGATGAGTGAAGCAGATGATTGGGAAAAGTTTTACACGCAAAAGTTTATCGAAATAGATGGGAATTGCAAAGAAAACTCGGTACTCAATGATAAGTCATGTAAGATCAGTTTTCTCAGTCTCATTACAAGAATTTCCACTTTTCTTATTTTACTCCTATAATGCAATATACCAATATACCAATAATTAACGAACTACTAATGTCTCTTACAATATACAATTCACCTGATTTAATAATAAATATATACTTGCATTATCCAATGGCCACCTTTTTAATTAACCCTGGTGTAAGTAAGGATATTAAGATATTAAAAAAAAAAAAAATTAAGAAATATAAGAATCAAACTGGGACGGCATGAATTAGCTGTCGGTAGCGGAGAGCCCAAATCAATAAACCATGAAATACCGCCGGCATGATATCCCTTCGGGGGAACTTTTACTTGGAAACAATATTACTTCTCCAGGTATACGAAGTGAAGGGGAACTTATGTAATTCGTCAAAAATTCGATGCCAAGTTTTCAACGGAATATTATGTTTTCCAACCTCTAGATTCTTAGTGTGAAAAAAAAATATTTCTGTCTGTATGTCTCCGTGAATACGATAACTCCAGTTAAAATGAATGTGTCGACGTGAAATTTTATATGAGTGACCAAATGCAAGGACATTTATCTATTTTGAGCCAAGTGGGTTAAAGGGGGGCCATTCGATGATCGTAACATTGCCTGCATGCATCTCCAGGCCACATCCCCGTCCAAGACCAACTTTATGGGCCAAGCTGTGTAAGCCAAGTGTTGAATTTTAGCGCAAACGGTCGACTGGTTTTGTAGGGGAAGCAGAAAGTTGATAGATTAATTTATTTTGGCGAAGTACATTGCCGGTGATTCAACAATATTAGATGCTGCAAAAACTTTAATTATCATAAATTTCGTAGAGTTTAAAAAATAGCCCCCTGTACTGTACACTAAAACTAAATATGACTTAACAAACGAAACCTACGTTATAAGCGAATATAACTTTTAAAATATTTAAATTAAAACTATCTAAAAATGCGACATATATTCAATTCTTATAAATGTAATTTTTTTTTAGTTCTTCCAATGGTGCTGAAGTTCCAGGTGTTTCCTGCATTTAAGGAAGAGCTGGTATGTTACCGAGACACATTATAAAGAAACCTGAACACACCTCCACTAACTGAGGGTCTCCGGGTTTTTCAATTCCTGGCATTTGAGACACACTTCCCGGAGTCATGACATTTTCGTCTCTATTTTCTCAGTAGAATGATGTTGTGTATGCCTGTGAACACGGCAGAATGAACGTATCTACATGAAATTTTATATGAGGACCCGGTCATTCACTTGCCGGTCATTCACCCATGTCCTTTTAATTATCATTTCTAAACTGTCTTGGAAGATGATTAAACGGGTCGCTAATCCTATGTAATTATACAGATGCATTTCTTTCTAATATACTCTATAAAATATATTATTCAATTATTAATACATATAAATCACACAAACAAAAATACTTTTCACACACTTGGCTAAGAAAGCGGAAAATACTTACATTTTTTAACGTTTAATGGTAGCTAAATATTCAGAAGTCACCCCATTAAATGTCTTGGCTTATATACATATATATAAAGTTTTGTATGCATATGGTCGAAATGATTTTTTTGTTTGGTTAGAAATCCGCTGCATGACATATAAAAAATGCTACTGACGTATAATATATTATATGAAAGAGTTCCAAATTCTTTTAAAAAAATGTGTTATTCTGTTTGTTTGTTTTCTTCATTATATCGACAGTTTCGAAAAAAATATAGATAAAGGCTCAGTTGCACCAAGTCTGATAAAACATTGTGATATCGGTTAGTTACATTCAATCGGAAGAAAGTGTTCCATCACCATTTTGATTGCAACTAAAGTAAGACAACCAGCGGTTAAACTAATCACCCATTTTGGACGATTAGATGATTTAATCACAACTATTTTTTTGATTTATTTGCAATTTATACAGGGTGGCCTAGATAAGCGGGCCACAAGTGAAATAACTCCTAAACGGTTAGAGATATCAAAATTGTGCATACGACTAAAGTTGAAGCACTCGCCGAGAGCTATAGAATGGCGTCCTTGAAAAGACATAAATGATCCTTTAAATGGCTCAAACAGCCCTTCGAAGGGCGGGGTTACTTTTGACCCTTAAATTTCATTACATTTTATTAAATTACTAAAGAAACAGGGAAGAACTGTGCAAACAGATTTTTGATACGTCAAGTAGTTCTCGAAAAAAAAAAACGTTTAAAGTTGCACGTTTTTGTTCCGAGAACTACTTGACGTATCAAAAATCTGTTTGCACAGTTCTTCCTTGTTTCTTTAGTATTTTAATAAAATGTAATGAAACCTAAGGGTCAAAAGGGAACCCCGCCCTTTAAGAGGTTCATTTTTGTCTTTTCAAGGACGCCATTCTATTGCTCTCGGCGAGTGCTACAACTTTAGTACTATGCACAATTTAGATACCTCTAACCGTTTAGGAGTTATTTCACTTGTAGTCCGCTTATCTGGGCCACCCTGTATACAGTATACAAAATAAACAAATATGCTAACTATTTACATGAAAATGTGACGCAGACACTCCCTGGAAAATAGTAACATGTTTAAATTTCACTTAGAAGATCTCGAGGCCACCTTTCTTTGTGAGATCTTGAAGCTCTTTGTGTCATGAATAAAATGTTTTGTATTTTCTGGTTGATATAATATAAACATATTACGTATCATATGTATTAAATTTATTACATGAAAATAGGATAAGAAAATACAAGGACAAACTATTGGGAACTATGTTTCTTTTTATTAATTATAATATTCAACTGAAGAGGGCGCCGGTAGCTCAGTGGTATGCGTGCTTGACTTCTGAGCTCAAGGTCGTGGGTTCGTAGCCCGACCGAGGTCCTTAGTTTATTTTATCTGGGAGGTAAAATAAACTTAAGCACGCCGTCCTTCGGATGGGACGTTAAGCGATGGTCCCGAGCCTGTGCGATGTCAGGTACTCGTTAAAGACTCCTACCCTAGATGAATAAAAAATTTAGGGTAGGCAAAATTTAGGACTCCCACAGTAGAGTCGGGCTCATGTCCACCAGAGTGACGAAAGAGCGCTCTGGTAGTAGGCGATATGACCTCTTAGTTAAAGCCCGGGCATGAGTCATAAAACCAAAACCAAACCTATTCAACTGAACATTTTATAGTTTTTATAAACATGTGACTTTTATATTAACAGTGATATTGCCATCTCAACACTCTTCCTCAATATCACTGTTTGTGATATTTAGCAAACCTAATTGATTAACAAAAATTAGAAATCGTTTCTTGCTTAATGGTTTAGTTAGGACATCAGCTAACTGTTTTTCAGTACACAAATGTTCAACTTCAATCATCTTATCTTCTGCCATCTGTTTCACAAATTTAAATTTAACATCCATATGTTTTAAGCGTTTCTGATCTGGATTTTCAACAGCATATATTGTACTCTGATTATCTTCGAAAATTTTAACACTCTTGACATTAATTGATAATTCTTCTAATATTTTTTTAATCCAGCATGCTTCAGCAGTTGCTTCACACAAAGATACCAATTCAGCTTCTGTTGTACTTAAAGCTACTGTTGTCTGTTTTTGTGATTTCCAAACTACTGTATTATTATATACTTTAAACAAATAACCCGTCGTTGATTTCCTATCCCAGTCTCGAGCCCAATCGGCATCGGCATATCCTATCAGCGGTGCACTCTTATTACACTTCGTATACACTAAAGCATAGCCTACCGTATGTTTAACATATCTCATAATTCGTCTAAGTGCTAACCATAATTCTTTGGTCGTTTTTGACTGAAATCGACTTAAGTAATAAACGGAAGTTGCTAAATCAGGTCTTGAACCAACAGTCGCATACATTAGAGATCCCATCATCGATCTACTGTAATAAAAGAGCTTTTCGTCGTTTTTTAACTTAAAAAATGTGATATAATTTATTTTTACTCTACTTTATAATCTAAGACGCGGAGATTTTCACAAAATGATTTATCTGATTTTACTAAATTAAAATATTTATGGGATGCCAGACCGCCTATTTAATAGAACGATACTTAAATTACTCATTTGAATATATAAATTGGATTTCTATAAACCAAAGGCGCAAGTACATTCAGCGAAGAAAGTTTGGAAATATTAAGTTGTCAAACCATTACTGACTAGGATCGAGCATAGGAAGCAAACTAATGAAATTTAGAAACTCATATTTAAAAGAATATATTTACAAAGAATAAATAACTTAAAATTAAAATAAAATATAATATAAAATTAAACCTTATGAATAATGGTGTATGGATGCTGGGGGCTGACTAGATAGTGCTGTATGGAGGGGACCCACGATGTTCACTCAAAATGGAATGGGCTGAAACTGAACCGGGACTGACATGGACTTCACTGAACTGCCCTGGGAAGACTCTTGAAGACTCACTTCCTTCGAACTCTTCTCCTGGACTTGAACTGTCTCCAAAATCTTCTTTCCCTCTGAACCCTGGACATGAACTCCAGACTTTAACTGTGTACTCTCCCCTTCTTTCTTCCCTCTGCTGAATCTCTCAACTCTTCCCCCACCATTTTCCCCTTCTCTTCCCCTCCAACAGACGGCTAAAGTCCTCCACACCGGCGATCATTTTATTTGACTCGTCAAATTTAGCTGGAAGTTTATATGCTTCTAAAAGAAGGTTTTATGGGTCCATTATCCGGCTAAGGTCCCTCTTTTACTGCATCCTGTCAGCTTCTTCCCCTGTAGGTACTTGACGGAGGCAAAATGGGATAAGCTTCTAATACCTGATCCTTTTCAGTCCCTTGAGATACCTACTCTCAATATATCTATATAATAAAAATGACTGGCTAATTTTGCTAAGCGCAAAACTCAAGAACGGCTGGACCAATTCGGCTAATTTTTTTTTCAAATATTCGTTGAAGTCCGAGGAAGGTTCTTATGAAGAGTTCTTAGCTGTTAATTCTAGGGATGGCGATCTGAGATAGATTAATCGAAGAATCGATGTTTGGGGTCGCAATGATAGATGTGAACAATGAATCGATCTCAGACACCCTAAAATCATTTACTCACCGTTTCGTTTTATTCAGTTTTTAGTGCATGTTATTTTCTTGGTTGTTTTTAAATCTTCGCTTCTGGCAAGTTCCTCGATTTATCTTTGGTTGTCATCTTTGTCATTTACTTACTGTTTCGTTTTATTCAGTTTTTAGTGCGTGTTATCAGTTTTTTTTTCCGTGTTATTTTCTTGGTTGTTGTTAAATCTTCGCTTCTGGCCAGTTTCTCGATTTATCTTTGGTTGTTTGGTTGTCTTCTTTGTCATTTACTTACGGTTTCGTTTTATTCAGTTTTTAGTGCGTGTTAGGCAAGTTTCTCGATTTCTCTTTGGTTGTCATCTTTGTCATTTACTTACTGTTTCGTTTTATTCAGTTTTTAGTGCGTGTTATTTTCTTGGTTGTTTTTAAATCTTCGCTTCTGGCAATGTTCTGGGAAGTTCCTCGATTTAACTTTGGTTGTTTGGTTGTTATTTACTTACTGTTTCGTTTTATTCAGTTTTTACATATCTACATCTACTTATACAATAAAAATGATTGGCTAAATTTTGCACGGGAGCGGGGTTTGTGGGGGTACGCCTTAGTATAAAGATACCGGTAACTCATTAACTAATAGTCGGATTGTCATGGAATTTCACACGTAGTATTCTAAAAAGCCAAATTTAAAAATAGTATCTGTGAAGTCTCAAAATTTGAAAGGGAGGGGGGTGGGGGAGGGGGCTAGGCCTAATATAAAGATAGTGATAGGTCTTTAACGGATGATCGGATTGTCATGGAATTTCACATGTAGTATTCTTAAAGGCCAAACTGAAAAACACGGTACGGGACATCTCAAAATTTTGAGCGGGAGGGGGGGTTGTGGGGGTAGGCCTACATATAAAGATAGTGATAGATCTTTAACGGATGATCGGAATGTCATGGAATTTGACATGCAGTATTCTTAAAGGCCAAATTGAAAAATAAAGTGTGTGACGTCACAAAAGGGAGGGGGGTTGTGGGGGTAGGCGTAAATATAAAGATACTGATAGGTCATTAACAGATGATCGGATTGTCATGGAATTTCACATGTAGTATTCTTAAAGCCCGAATTGAAAAATAGGGTGTGTGACATCTCAACATTTTGAAAGGAAGGGGGGTTTTGGGGGTAGGCCTTAGCATAAAATAGTCGTAGCTCATTAACGAATGGTCGGATTGTCATGGAATTTCACATGTAGTATTCTTAAAAGACAAAAACAAAAAAAGGATATGTGACGTCTGAAAATTGTCAACTGGAGGGGGGTATGAGGAGGGCAAGCATATACCTAAATAGTAGTTTCATAAGCAATATTTAAAAATTGGCTGTGACCCTTTTGGACGGGAGGGGCGGGGGTGCATTAATGTTGAATGAATCTCACATGGAGCTTTCTTAAAGATGGGAAATAGCCCTAATTTTAATAAGGTGGGTTTCCTAAGTATGTATTACCTTGAAGTTGCACGGTAAATAATAGCACTCACCAGCGTTCTTAAGCACAAAATACCTAGGGCATCCGCTGTTGCAAGGCACATACTAGCTGCGGTGCCCTGCGTTCCTAACTACGTACTTTCTGTGTTGCCCAGCGGTCCTAAGAACTTAATAGCTGGTTGCACGGAGTTGCAAGGCGCATACTATCTAAGGTGCCTGGCGTTCTTAAGTAGAAACTTGCTGTAGTTCCAAGTAAAAAAAAAAAATTAAAAAAATAAATCCAGTCCAATAGCTTTTGACAGAACGACGTCTGTTGGGTCAGCTAGTTATATATATATATATATATATATATATATATATATATATATATATATATATATATATTATTATTAATCTTAAAGAATATATTCTGAATATATTCAGATCGCGCAAATCCATTACACTACACTACATTCTTTTTCATAATTCTGATTAATTGTACATGACTCATCCATTTTAAAATTAGCTTCCATAGGAGTATCACACTCCTTACAATCATTCATTCCAAATTTCTTTAATACACCTTTTAAATATTTAGACTGATCGATGACAATACTATCAGACCTTTTAGTTATTGCAATGCCTAAGTATGTTAAATTTTCATGGCCCATATCTTTCATTCTAAATTTTGATGACAAAAATTCTTTTACTAAATGTATTTCTTTCAAGTTACTTCCTAAGATCAACAAATCATCAACGTACAATAATAAATACAAGTCTCCGTTTTTATACATACAATAATCATTATCTGATCTTTCAAACCCATATTCAGTAATGGTCGTATTAAAACATTCATACCAATATTTTGGTGATTTCCTTAACCCATACAATGACTTTGTTAATTTTAGCACATGCCCCTTTTCAACAGTCACACCTTCAGGTGGTTTCAAGTATACTTCTTTGTCAATTCTACCGTATAAAAATGCTCCCTTTACATCCATTTGATGTATATAGTAATTTCTTTCACACGCTACAGATAACAATATTCTTAACGTTTGAAGTCTTAGTACTGGAGAATACACTTCACTAAAATTTTCTTCTTGTTGAAAGCCCCTTACTACCAAACGCGCTTTGTACACCTCTTTGCCTTTCACTTCTTTTCTTGCAAATACCCATTTACAGTCTATCAGCTTAATGTTTTCAGGAGTTGGAACTGTTATCCATGTTTCACTTTCTTTTAATACTTTTATTTCGTCTTTCGCAGCTTCTTTCCATAGTTTTTTATCTTTTTTTTCTTCAATGTCTTCATAGTTTTTAGGTACATCAGTTAGGCTTCCCAATAGAGCATATAATGATTCATTCTGCTCTTCGTAGCTCATGTTCATTGCGAAATCCTTTTGCCATTGAGGTTTTTGAACATTCCTCTTTACTCTTCCTGAATCTTGACCTTGTATTGCTCCTATTTGACTATTATCCTCTTCAGTCTGGTTTTGATCTTTAATTATTATTTTAGGAATTACCCTAGTTTCTTGTTCTGGTTCTTTATTTTTTTCTTTAATTTCAGGTTTTTTATCGATAGATCTATCTTCAATAGTCGGTATATAAACCATCTCTTCTTTAACTTTTGGTCGTTCATCGAATATTACGTTTCTTGCACTCACTATCTTTCATCATTTTCATCATCCCATAGTCTATATCCTCCTTGACAGTAACCCATCATTATCATTTTCTTCCCTCTATTGTCTAGATTCTTTCTCAGTTCTTTAGGTACGAGATTATATGCAACACTACCGAAAACTCGCATGTTTGATGCGTCAGGTTTTCTGCCTTCCCATTTCACTAGCAGTTACTTCTCTTCCCGATACTGGACTTCTATTCGTTACGTAGTTTGAGTAGAGTACCGCCTCTACCCAAAATTCCTTTCGCACGTTTGATTCAATCATTATGGTTCTCGCTTTATCCATTAATGACCTGTTAAGTCTTTCGGCTACACCATTCATCTCAGGATTATATGCTACAGTGTGTAGTAACCTTATTCCACTCACTTCACAAAATTTCAAAAATTCACTTGACAGATATTCTCTACCATTGTCTGACTTTAGTTTTAACAAGTTAGTATCAAAATGTCTTGTTGCATAATAATAAAATGTTTTAAATTTATGGAACACTTCCGATTTGCTTTTCATTAGGTACACGACAACAAAATGGGTGTAGTCATCTATAAATGTTATAAAATACTTATTACCGTCCCAAGTCTCGGGTGTTATTGGTCCGCAAACATCTTTATGTACTAACTCTAGCGGTTTAGTCGCTCTGTACCCTTTCCTGTTAAATGGTAATTTCGTAATTTTCCCTAAGGTACAGGACTCACATAACGTACTCTCAATTCGCATATTTTCAATTTCACTCATACCTTTAACCAGATTTCTTTGTACCAGTCCTTACATTTTACAACTTCAAAGTTGTAAAAAAATAGTTTGTTTTATTTATGTATTACATTTTGTTCATTCTTTGATGAATAATTGCAGTTTAACATATCACAAAATGTCTCAACAATATATAGACTACCTTCTTTATTTCCTATCATTGTTAATATATTGTTTTTAAATACTTTTACCTTACCCCTAGAAAATACTATTTGAAAACCTTTCTCTTCAGTTTTATATACAGAAAGTAATTTTTTTTTCAGTTGCGGTACATCATAAACATTTGTTATCGTACACATTTGCTTTTTCCTACCTATCATACTATACAATTTTAGATTTCCGATACCTGTTGCTTTGAGACTCATTCCGTTCTTGGCCACAGCTATTTGTTTCGGCTTTGTCAATTCAATATAGTCAACAAACCACTCTTTTGTGTTTATCAGGTGGTCAGTACACCCAGAATCCATACACCACACAACGCTTTCCTTGTTCACATTTTCACACTTAAGCACCTCTCTTTCATATACGTATATCGCGTCGTCATGTAGTTCTTCCAGCATGTGAGACTCTCTTCCCTGTCCTCTTCCTCGATGCTCTTGTTGACTGCGACCTCTTCCTCGGTTGTATTGGTATCTATTTCCACCGGTGTATCCTTGTTTATGAAAATTATCTTGTCTATATTTCGTAAAACCATAGCTTCTACCTTGTCCTTGATAATTCTGTCGTCGTTGACGACATTGCCATTTTTTATGACCCGGTTTACCACATTCGAAGCACAAGAGTGCATAATCGACATCTTGATTTCCTCCCGTTGATTTCTTTGGAGAGGCTAACGAGACGGGCTGAAGAGGTGGTTGGTGAATACCAATGTGGTTTCAGGCAGGGAAGATCGACGATAGACCATATTTCGACGCTGAGGACAATGCTGGAAAAATGCTACGAAAACGACGTCGACCTGCACCACCTCTTCATCGACTACAAGCAAGCCTACGACAGTGTAGATAGAGAACAACTCCTACAAAATATGTATGGGTTTGGCTTCCCCCCAAAACTGATAAGGCTGGCAAGGATGACGTTGACGCATACTTGTGGAAAGGTCAAGGTCCAGAACGCGATCTCTGAAAGCTTTGGGGTCAGGCAGGGTCTGAGACAGGGCGACCCATTATCCCCCTTCCTCTTCAATATAACACTGGAGAAAGCTATTAGGGGCATCCGTACGAATCCAGATGGCACTATATATAACAGGCTCAGTCAGCATCTCGCATATGCGGACGACGTGGTCATAACCGGACGAACGAAAGCTGCATTGGCGGGGGCGTTCCAGGAATGTGACGAGAAATCCAGGAAGCTTGGTCTTCTTGTCAACGAGAGCAAAACCAAGTACATGAGAACTACGAGGAAAGAAGTAAAAGAGAAGGAACTCGTACTTGGAGGCTGCAGGTTTGACCGGGTGGATAGCTTCAAGTACCTGGGGGCCGTTATCACGGAAAGGAACGACGTTAAAGAAGACATCAAAGCGAGGATAACGGCCGGGAATAGATGCTACCGGTCACTGCAGAAGGTGCTCGGATCGAGGACTTTGTCCCGAGACGCCAAAATAACAATCTATAAAACAGTCCTGAGACCGGTCGTCACATATGCGAGTGAAACCTGGGTCCTGACTAGGAGGGACGAAGTTTTACTCAATACGTGGGAGAGGAAGGTATTGAGAAAGATATACGGCCCTACTCCAGAGGGGGATAGATGGAGGATACGGACCAATGGGGAGCTGAGGGACCTGTACAAGAGCCCGGACCTGGTGGCCATAGTGAAGCAGGGACGGCTGCGATGGCTGGGACATTTACAGAGGATGGAGCCAGACAGATTGCCGAGGAAGATACTGGAAGGACACCCGGGAGGACGAAGAAGAAGAGGTAGACCCCGCCTACGTTGGCTGGAGGACGTGGAGGACGACCTCAGAACGATGGGTGTGAGAAGATGGAGACGGGAGGCCGAGGATAGAGTAGAATGGCGGAAGATTGTTGCGGAGGCCCAGGTTCTACAAGGACCGTAGCGCCAGGGAAAGTAAAGTAAAGTAAGATTTCTTTCGTTTTTCTTCTTCACCCAATAGCATGTCTTTCACAAAATCCACCTTTAAACTTTCCCCCGTTCCTAGTGCTGTAATCACTGCTTCATATGATTTAGGCATTGATAGTAAAATGTAGCTTACTTCTTCTTCTTCTTTTATCACATCATTTGCATCTTTTAATTGACCGAACAACTCTTCTAACTTAACAAGATGATTTAATAACGGGCTGCTTTCGTTATATTTAATTTCACGCAACTTTCTTTTAATAAACAATTGTCCTCGCACACTTTTCTTTACGAAATTGTCTTCCAGATTTTTGTACATTGAATAAGCACTAGCTTTATCTTTCAGATATTCCAAGTGGCTATGTGAAACGTCTCCAATAATTATGGCTTGTGCTTTTGCTTCCATTATAGCATTTGATGTCACCGTTAAATAGGTTCCATCTTCGATTGCTTTTTCTATGCCATTTTCCTTCAAAATACTTTTTATACGAAATGCCCAAGCACTAAAGTTTTCACCAGCAAACGGCTTAAGGTTGTAGTACTTTTCTTTCGTTGTCATTTTTATTTTTACTTTGAAGTATTCCATCCTTACTGTTATTCCCAAACCCACCAACCTCTCTCTGATGTCTCTTCCTACCGTCCTGTTAGCTTGCTCCCAATCTTCTCTAAAATCCTTGAAAAACTCTTGTAGAAACGTTTTATCCCAATTCTTGAATCTCAATCCATTTTACCCAAACACCAGTTTGGATTTCGTCCTGAACATTCCACTACCCAACAGTGTTTTCGGGATGTCGATTGCATATCTAATGCATTAGAATGCAAGGAATATTGCACGGGCGCCTTTCTCGACGTGGCGCAAGCCTATGATCGAGTCTGGCACCCGGGGCTGCTCTTCAAACTGAAACACTTCCTTCCCAGTACCTACTACCTCATCCTGAAATCTTACCTTAGTGATCGCCAATTCAAGGTCCGAGTAGGCTCTGAGTACTCAGAACTCATACCTATTCGAGCCGGTGTCATACCTACGCCGTCAATCCTGTCCTCCCGTCATCATTAACAACATCCTGATTCCCTCTTCAAACCAAGTCCGCTATCTCGGGTTTTACCTAGAAAGTAGACTTACGTGGAACCCACATACACGACTTAAACGACAAGAACTGAATCGAAGATACGGACTGTTACGTCGACTACTTGGACCAAAATCGAAACTGACGACTAACAACAAACTTACGATTTACAAGACCATTATACGTCCAATTTGGATTTACGGACTCGAACTTTGGGGTACAGCTAAACAATCCCACATCAATCGTATCCAAGCATTCCAGTCCAAACTCCTCCGACGAATTGTCAACGCTCCTTTCTTTGTCACCAATAAAGTCCTACACAGAGATCTCAGTATTCCCACTGTAAATGAATTAATTCCGATTCCAATCATTCCACAGAAACCTTTCTTCCCATTCAAGTCCTCTCGCACAAGACCTTTCCTCTCATTCCCATCCTGACAATCCTCCCCGCCGCTTGAACAGGAGGTGGCCTCGCGATCTTCTCTCGGAGGATAGTGAATAATGACAAGTAACTTTCGAGGGAGTGTCAGCGCTGGCTGGCTTCTCCCATCAAGTGACGTTATATTTTTCTTTTACCACATATTTGCTTATTATGTATATATTGTATATAGATTGCAAATGAAATAAAAATTTAAAAAAAAAAAAAAAATTTACTTTTACTCTTACCTATTTTTTAATCTTCAATGATCTTGACGAACTGGGCCCATAACCCCATTAAATGTATTACATGAAAATAGGATAAGAAAATACAAGGACAAACTATTGGGAGCTATGTTTCTTTTTATTAATTATAATATTGAACTGAACATTTTATACTTTTTATAAACATGTGACTTTTATATTAACAGTGATATTGCCATCTCAACAATATGTATAAAAGAAAACATTAGATTGTGTTCATTTCATGAAATTTATTTGCGCGAAATACAATCGTATTTCTCACGAATATCTATAAACTAACCTCACTTACCAAAGTTCTTTGCATCGTGTCGTCCATTTTTGTAAGCAAATATTATCGGTCATATAATGCACTCTGTTGCCACCTATCGACCAATCAGCAAACTGACTTCCAGTTCAGTCAACTATCCATGGACCAAAGTGTGAAGAATAGAAAAGACTATATTTGTAAATAATATAATTTATGAGAATGTTAGGTGAATAATAAGAATGACTGTCTTTACTTTAATTTAAGGTATGGTGCTTCACTCACCAAACCGGGATCTTAACTTAATGGTACTTGTTAATTCTAGGGGGTTTCAATAATGTATTTTAAATGTCAGAACTCACGACAGATAATAAGATATGACAAGAACAGTTTAACACTTGGAAACATAAACAATAGGAATTCGACTTACGTCCAGAAGTAGAGAGAGAGCAGTCCACACGTCTGACCAGGTTCCAGAATCTGACCACAACGCATCTCCTCATCGGTATTTAACCTCTGAGGAGCGGAAATGTTTACCATAGTCAATGTCAATTATCCTGTTTACGGGTTAACACTCTCGATGTCACAATCGCGGTTCCTTGGCCGAGCCAATCTCAATAAACGGGGAACAAAGATTTGTTTTTCCTGAACTCTTTCGAGTTTTCTGACAAAGTCCCCTTCACCGCCTTCTCACAAAAGTTTGATAGTGAAACACTTTAAAATTAATCCTGATTCAATTCTCGGTTAAATCTTCAATCATGATTGCTTAATCAACATTTTAATGAAAGTTGGTGAAATCGTGTCAAGTGTGAGTAGGTGAGCCTGCTCCAACCGCCATTTTTACAAGTGTTTCATTTTTTTGGAACCTCTTCCAATCAGACTGTACTCATATAAACGTTCATATTTTCAGAAATAAGGATGGTTCCTGAGTGGGTGAGCCTGCTCCAACCGCCATCTTTACAAATCTTCCATTTCTTTGGAACCTCTTCCAATCAGACTGTACTCATATAAACGTTCATATTTTCAGAAATAAGTATGGTTCCTGAGTGGGTGAGCCTGCTCCAACCACCATCTTTACAAGTGTTCCATTTCTTTCGAAACTCTTCTAATCACACTGTGCTCATCCAATCATTTTATATTTTCAGGAATACATCGTGTGCGTTTTCCTCCACGATTGGATCTCGGTAAGTATATTTAGTCAGCGTGAAGAGGGCATTGTAGCTCAGAGGTAGCATGCTTGCTTAATGTGCTCAAGATCGCGGGTTCGAACCCGCCTGAGACCCTTGAGTTTTTTTTTTTTTTTCCTTTCCCGAATGATTTATTGGTGAACATGAGTCCGACTTTATCCCGGAAGACCTAAATCTTATTTTACCTGCCTATGTTTAGTTTACTGGGGCAGGGTTCTTCAACGACTATCTCACATCGCACAGGCTTAAGACCATCGAAGGATGGCGTGTCCAAAGTTGTTTTACCTCCCAGTTAAGGACAACAAAAGTTTCGACCTCCAATCTTGGGCACAGTAGGCAAGCACGTTACCTCTTTGCTATCTGTGTTTTAGAGAAAATTAAGTTTTTTTTACATGTTTGTGATACGCCTGATAATAGAATAATAACCTGGCGGGATCTTAGTTCGATTAGACGCTAGAATCTGGATTCAGTCGATTAATTCTATTGAAATACCCATAGATACATACATTGACCATGACATAAATTATTGTTATTTCGTATTACTACTATTATTGTTTGTGTTATTATTATTGCAGTGGAGAGGTGATATAATTACATTCCAACAACATACCCTCAGCGAAGAACTTGAGGGACCTCTAAATTCACTAGTCGAACAATGTATGTCTAATAAGTGGAAGGATGGACACTCATTTACATATAACGGTGAGTTCTTTTATACTTTCCCACATCAACAGTGTGGAACTTATTTCAGCGTGGTTGCAGCGTTGAATGGACCAATTAAAATTAGGGTAAAAAATGATGAAAAATGGTACTTGTTTCATGTCTGCAAATGTAAGATCTGGGGAAAAAACTAATCTGTATATCTCTTTCTTTAAAAAAAATCTAGTTTCAGAATTTGAAAAGAAAAGTATTGGGACAAAAACCTCATAATATGGCGATTTAATAAATGTATCGACACTAAAAGCCGAAGGCGGATAAAAAGGTCGAATCTGCCCCAAACGGATTGAATGTTACTATCAATTTAAATTTAGTAAAATATTGGCTTCGAAAATGAATCAGGTTACATAAAAAAAATGTCGATCAATCACCGGCAATGTTCTTTCCCAGAACGAATTAATTAATTACCTTTGTACTAATATTAAACAGTTGACTTACCGGAGGGGGGAGGGGGGGGGGCGCGCTCCTAAATCCTCATACTAATCTTTGTGTAGATAATTTTATTAAATCGGCAGTTTTTAGGGTTTTTGAATTGAGCCCCCTTCCCTTTAGTCGATATCGCTGAAATTTGACAGGTTATGTTCTTTAAATATGTTTCATGTCGATATATTCATCACTTCGGCAGTTATTGGGGTTTTTGGGTTGAGCCCCCTCTTCCCTCCTTCCTTTCTGCCGATTCTGCTGAAGATTATTAAGTGTTGTCCTTATGGGGTTTTGATCACACATATAAAATTTCGAGTTGTCGCATTCATTCTACCGGCAGTTATTAGAATTTTTATGTTAATCCTCCCCCCTAATCCCCCCTTTCCTTTAGGGTCGATTTAGCTGAAAACAATAGGTGTCGTCGATAAGGGTTCTGGGTTCAAATATAATATTTCGTGTTGATGTATTTATTCTATCGGCAGTTCTCGCGTTCACAGACACTTAGACGACCCACAAACAGTCCAAATTAATTTTTTTCATATTTGGAATCTAGAGCTTGGAAAACAGAAAATTCCGTTGAAAACTTAGCAACGAATTTTTGACCGATTACATAACTTCCCCTTTACCTACTTCGTAAAGCTGGGCAAGTAGAAAATATTCAAAAATAATTTATTTATTTTAAACCGTTCAACGTTCTTTTGAAAAAAAAATTGTTGTAGGTAGGTACTGTGACGACAAAAAGTATTTGCACACCCTCTTTTGTAGGAAAAATTAAAAATTGAATAAGTATGTGCGGCTGTGATTATAATAATTTTATTTATTAGCAATTAGTGATTCATGTTATGTTGAAGAAATTGAGAAAACTTCGATGTATTAAATAAAAAAAAATAAAAAACAGAAAATTATATCGACAAAAAGTATTTGCACACTTCATTTATGATAAAGATACACGATTTTAAGCTACCTAATATTTCGTAATACAACCTTTGGCCGCTAAGATTGCCCCAAGTCTGGAAGACATTGAGTGCACAAGAGATTCAATAAGACTAATATCTATTTTCCCCCACTCCTCCTGTAATACCTCCTTCAAGTGTTGTCTGCCAGTCATGTGGTGTTTCCGAATACTTAGTTCTAAGTGATGCCACAGATTTTCTATTATGTTGAGGTCCGGTGACTGGGGTGGTGTGTGAAGCCTTCTTGGAGCATTATAGAGCAGCCACTCTTCAGTAATTCGGGCAGTATGCTTAGGGTCATTATCCTGTTGAAAGATGAATGAATTTTCTATACCAAGCTTCTGGATACTCGCACATAAGTTGGTCCGCAGTATGTCCACATAACCTCTGGCATTCAGAGTATTTTCAATGAATGCCAGATTTCCGGTCCCTTTAGCAGAAACGCAGCCCCAAACCATCAAGTGACCTCCTCCTCCCTTTACAGTTGGAACAACATTTTGAGGGTGAAATTCTTCATTTGGTCTTCGCCAAACAAATCTTCTTCCGTCACTGCCAAACATATTAAACTTACTCTCATCTGTAAACAAAACATTTTCCCAAAATTCCTCTGGCTTCTCAATATATTCTTTTGAGAAATCAAGTCGTCTTTTTCTATTCTTCTCACTTATAAATGGTTTTTTTCTTCTACTTCGCCCATGGTAATTGGCTTCATGCAATACATTTTTTATGGTAGACACACTCACCTGCTGCTGAGAAGTCGAAGCGACCCTATTAGCAATTTCTTGAGCACTTATGAAAGGGGCCGCTCTCACCTGTCTCACAATTTCTCGACGTTGTCTTTCATTTAAAAGTCTTGGTCGACCTTTCCTTCTTCTGTTTTCAATAGATCCAGTGTCTTCATACTTCTTAATGATGTACTTCACGGTTGACATATTCATATCAAGGGCGGAAGCAATCTGACGATAGCTTTTACTTTTCCTACGCAACTTGGTAACTCTATGCCGAAGATTCATAGATATTTCTTTTGTTTTCCCCATCTCAACGAAACCACAGCACTGACTAATACTGAATGAGTTGATTCCTTTAAACATATCTTTATCAATAAAACTTACACTAATTCCTTTTAGAAAATAAAAATAAATAAATAAACACCAACAAGCCATTTAGGTGTGCAAATACTTTTTGTCGATACCATTTTCTGTTTTTTACTGTTTTTTATTTAATACATCGAAGTTTTCTCAATTTCTTCAACATAACATGAATCACTAATTGCTAATAAATAAAATTATTATAATCACAGCCACACATACTTATTCAATTTTTAATTTTTCCTACAAAAGAGGGTGTGCAAATACTTTTTGTCGTCACAGTACCTATAAAAAGCCCCCCCCCCCCCCCCCCCCCCAAAAAAAAAAATATATGAAAGAGTCCTAAAAAGAGCAACTCTGAGAAAAAAAAAATTATCTTCTAGAATCTTTTTCATCACTAAACTCTTCGCTTAAGCATATTTTTTTCCAATAGAATTTCCCAAGTCCTTTGCATATATTCTTTTCAAGTCAATTAAATTGGTAGACGGTAGTAAAAAAACTAAACATTCAAACATTTCTTTCCCCCTTTTCAACTGGTTAATATACCGGGTCTTAGTCACATTGAGAAAAAAATAAATTTTCAAATGGCAGCAATTTCAAATCAAGTATTTATTTTTGGAATTTTTTCAATGGTAAATACTTACTGTTATTTTTATAACTTTTTTTTTTAACGCTATTCTACAGTTTTTTTTTATATTAAATGATCAGACTTCAAACAATAAAATGTGAATAAGAAAAAAACAAACAAATATGTAGGTATGTGGTGACGCAGAAGGGTAGAGTAATGAACCGGCCAGCAAGGCGTGGGGGGGATGTTGAAATGACTCCCTTGGCTCAGCTGGATAGATTGGAGACTGGGTTTCTCTCACTGGCGTTGTCCTCTGCACTCTGCTCCTGCTTGGTTTCTTGAATATATGTCGAACCCCGAGCAAGCTGGGCAGGACACACTAGTTGGACCAATGGTATCAAAAGTTCCAACTAGCGGCCCCTTAATCCAGAGCTGCTGAGGGAGCGGGAACCGATCAGGGGTAGGTTCAGGCGTCAGCTCACCCTAGGGGCCCTCTAGCACGGATTCCCAATCGCTCAACAGCCCCGGACTGCACCCGCGCTCGCCAGGGGCCTAAAAGGTTTGGAGACAGTGGCGTGATGGTAGTTCCACCTAGTAGCTTAAAGGTGAACTACTCACGGGCCAATCATGTTAAATTTGGGAAGTTTTTATACTGGTTCTCGGCATGTGCGAGAATGTCACGGGAACAGAGTTGGTATCAGTGGATGTATAGATAGATATATTTATATGTTTTAAGGGACATGCCTTATACAAAGGATTATACGTATTTACAATTACACATAAGATTTGTATAAATATGACAATAAAATCTTTAGTGCATAATAACATAAAAATCTGAATAAGACAAAAAACCCAAATAAATAGGTATGTAGATGTGCCTATGTATTTGTATGTCATATGGGACATGCCTTATACAAAGGATTTCTTACAGTTACAGATATAAGACCTGTATAAATATGACAATATAACCTTTAGTGCATAATAAAATAAAAAAGTAAGAGACTTGCTTGAAAAGTTTAATAAACAGAAATAATGTTTAGATAAATAAAAATGATCTATCTCCAGAAATAAACGAAGAGCCACAAAAGTGAGGATCACCGGCGATGTACTTCCCCACAACGAATTAATCTATTAACTTTTCGCTCCCGCTCCAGAACCAGTCGATTGTTTCCGCTAATATTCAGCAGTTGACTTACATAGGTGCTCCTAAATCCTCATACTAAATTTGTTGTCGATAGATTCTTTACATGGGAAGTTATTGGGGTTTATTTGAATTGTGACCCCTTCAACCGATATAGCTGAAATTTGACAGATTATGTCCTCATTAAGTTCGGAATTTAAATATGAAATTCCATGTCGATGGGGAAGTTATCGGGGTTTGTGAGTTGAGCCCCCTTCTGATGCCCCTTTCCTTCTGCCGATTCCTCTGAAGATTAATAAGTATCGTCTTTATGGGGTTTCGAATTCACATCTGGAAGATAAAATAAACTTGAGCACGCCATCCTTCGGATTGGCCTGTACTGTAGGTACTCGTTAAAGATCCCTAGTGAATAAAAATGTTGGATAGACAAAATTTAGAATTCCGATATTAGAGTCGGGCTCATGTCCACCAGAGTGACGAAAGAGCGCTCTGGTAGTAGGCATGACCTTGTAGTAAAACCCGGGCAAGAGTCATAATAACTAGTAGAGGGGGATAGTCGGTCCTGGCGCAGGAGCTACTGGGCAAGATGGCGGCCGCCCCAGCACCCTCCCCAGGGTCAGGCCCGTCCCCAAGGTTGGGCCCGGCCTCGTGCCCCCCCCCCCCCCCCTCCCCAGTGCCTCTCATTATTTCCTGTGGTTATGTAATAGGAGGTATGTCGAAAGAGTAATGAGTTGAAGAAGTGAGGCCACACTAATAAATAAATGTGAAAGTGTAGACTGGGGCAAGAAGAGGTATGTCGTAAGAGCCTAGTAGAGTATAAAGGCCGGTTCTGTCACCACCTCCTCCTCCCAGATCCTTCACCTCCTCCCCCACCCAGATCCACCACCTCCACCTCACTCCACAGACACATCCCTCCACCTCCACCTCCTCCACCCAGATCCACCACCTCCACCTCCATCTCCTCCACCCAGATCCTCCACCTCCATCTCCTCCACCCAGATCCTCCACCTCCACCTCACTCCACAGACACATCCCTCCACCTCCACCTCCTCCACCCAGATCCACCACCTCCACCTCACTTCTGCTCCTCAATTCTGCTCCACCTCAACATCTGCTCCTCCTACTCCCCCCTGTTCCACCACCACCACGTCCTCCTCCTCACTTCACCATCGTACATCCCCATCTCAAATCTCCCCTCCCCCTTTGAATCACCCAACATCTTACTTCCCCACTTCAATAAGTTTCCACTCTCCTACTACACCTCAATAAGTTTCCACTCTCCCTCTAAACCCCAATAAGTTTCCACTCTCCCTCTACACCCCAATAAGTTTCCACTCTCCTTCTAAACCCCAATGAGTTTCCGCTCCCCCCCTTTGAATCACCCAACATCGTACTTCCCCACTTCAATAAGTTTCCACTCTCCCTCTACACCTCAATACGTTTCCACTCTCCCTCTAAACCCCAATAAGTTTCCGCTCTCCCTCCAAACCTAAATAAGTTTCCACTCTCCCTCTACACCCCAATAAGTTTCCACTCTCCCGCTACACCCCAATAAGTTTCCACTCTCCCTCTAAACCCCAATAAGTTTCCGCTCCCCCCCTTTGAATCACCCAACATAGTACATCCCCATCTCAATAAGTTTCCGCTCTCCCTTCACACCTCAATAAGTTTCCGCTCTCCCTCTTAAGCTAAAATCTAGGTATATAACGTTCAAGTCATACATTTTCAGATATCAAGTAACAATTATGGTGTATTCTGGGGTAGTAATGATTATTCCTATCGATTATTAATAATTAACATTTTTTTTAAACCTGCTTTCGTGACCTTGAACATGCACTTGCGTGATGAATCATGTCGAACCCTGCATTCGAACCTTATCATCATCATCATTGTATTCAGTATTATTTTAAACTGGAGTATTATGATGGAAAAATCGCCTACCTTCACTTTTGAGCATGCCGTCCTTCGGTGCCTTGAATAGTATTGCATTTAAAAATATAATTCAAAGCTCGTCATATTGAGTATGTTGTCCGATTGGAGTAATATATGCGAAAAAATATTTATCTTTAAATCCGAGCACACTGTCCTTTGGTGTTGTTTGTAAATTCTTGTTTTTTATTTATTTTTTTAATATCTACTATGGTTCGGAAATGACCTCGTATCTGTAGGGATTAAGTCGTTGTTTACATGTCGAGACCTGTTGTTGCAGGCATACTTCACCATCATATACACAAAGAATACAAATTTTAGGATATTGGGACAAGTATAAAAAATACACTAAATTTTTAATAGCATGGATTTTTATTTAATCTAATTTACATAGATTTTTGTATTGTATTTCATATTATAATTTCAATGTTTTCTTGATTCTTCCATCGTTCGCGTTTCATATCCGTCGACTATGTCTTCCAACCCCCAGATGGTGTTTCCTTTAGCTCAAAGTCCCAAACGTTCTTGTTTTTCATCAGAGATCGATCCAGTGTCTTTCTAGTCATCATGGATGGGTCTTGTTTTGTAAAACAATATTTATATACTGAAACAGAACTAAATTTCACTAGAGCACATTTCCGAACGCTCCTCATCCCAAAATGTTTTTAAAGTCATCCTTAAAGAGCGCTCATTCTTCTTCACCTCGAACAACCCTTCAACGGCGTAGTCCCCAAAAAACTGACGACCCCCTCACCAATTTTTATTTCATGATTTAATCTTACATCCCCACGTCAATTAACACATCCAGTGTGCTTCCCCACCTCAATACCCCCGCTCTCCCTCTGAATCACTACTCTCTATCTTCAGTATAGCGGCGTAGCCAATCCATCTCAATTTTCTCACTTATACTTCCCCACCTCATTCTCTTCTTGAACCTTTTACTCAGGCACACATCCAAGCAATTTTCTTTAGATTTCATCATAGTCCACTACTCTTAGCACCATCATGCTTCGCCCCTGTTCAACACCTACAACCTCTCTAGATCGTCTGACATTTTCTAGTCGCGAACGATGGAAGAATCAAGAAAACATTGAAATTATAATATGAAATACAATACAAAAATCTATGTAAATTAGATTAAATAAAAATCCATGCTATTAAAAATTTAGTGTATTTTTTATACTTGTCCCAATATCCTAAAATTTGTATTCTTTGTGTATATGATGGTGAAGTATGCCTGCAACAACAGGTCTCGACATGTAAACAACGACTTAATCCCTACAGATACGAGGTCATTTCCGAACCATAGTAGATATTAAAAAAATAAATAAAAAACAAGAATTTACAAAAAACACCAAAGGACAGTGTGCTCGGATTTAAAGATAAATATTTTTTCGCATATATTACTCCAATCGGACAACATACTCAATATGACGAGCTTTGAATTATATTTTTAAATGCAATACTATTCAAGGCACCGAAGGACGGCATGCTCAAAAGTGAAGGTAGGCGATTTTTCCATCATAATACTCCAGTTTAAAATAATACTGAATACAATGATGATGATGATAAGGTTCGAATGCAGGGTTCGACATGCTTCATCACGCAAGTGCCTGTTCAAGGTCACGAAAGCAGGTTTAAAAAAAATGTTAATTATTAATAATCGATAGGAATAATCATTACTACCCCAGAATACACCATAATTGTTACTTGATATCTGAAAATGTATGACTTGAACGTTATATACCTAGATTTTAGCTCCCTTCATTAACCATGTCATGATAGACGAGGGGTTAGCAAGCCAGTCTCCTTAATGGAAGGTGGTGAGTTCGAATCCCGTCAGGTATGCTTTTTTTTTTTCTTAAGTTGATTTAATATCAATAATAATTTGATTTCTAGAGGTTTGGAGCGCGAGTGGGCTAATTGAAAAAAATTTAGGGGTAGGGTAAAAATTTAAGGTAGGGTTTAGAGGGAGAGCGGAAACTTATTGAGATGGGGATGTACTATGTTGGGTGATTCAAAGGAAGGGAGCGGAAACTTATTGGGGTTTAGAGGGAGAGCGGAAACTTATTGGGGTGTAGAGGGAGAGTGGAGACTTATTTAGGTTTGGAGGGAGAGCGGAAACTTCGTGGGGTTAAGAGGGAGAGTGGAAACTCATTGGGGTTTAGAGGGAGAGTGGAAACTTATTGAGGTGTAGAGGGAGAGTGGAAACTTATTGAGGTGGGGATGTACGATGTTGGGTGATTCAAAGGGGGAGGGGAGATTTGAGATGGGGATGTACGATGGTGAAGTGAGGAGGAGGAGGTGGAGGTGGAGGGATGTGTCTGTGGAGTGAGGTGGAGGTGGTGGATCAGGGTGGAGGAGGTGGAGGATCTGGGAGGAGGAGGTGGTGACAGAACCGGCCTTTATACTCTGCTGGCTGTACAGCTACTGGGCAAGATGGCGGCCGCCCCAGCACCCTCCCCAGAGTCAGGCCCGTCCCCAAGGTTGGGCCCGGCCTCGTGCCCCCCCCCCCCCCCCCCCTCCCCACTGCTTCTCATTATTTCCTGTGGTTATGTAATAGGAGGTATGTCGAAAGAGTAATGAGTTGAAGAAGTGAGGCCACGCTATTAAATAAATGTGAAAGTGTAGACTGGGGCAAGAAGAGGTATGTCGTAAGAGCCTCACGACACACCTTGAGTTCAATCACTGGCTATGTATTTCCCCAATGAGCACGCCCTCCCATCTAATAGAAGGTATGTTGAAATGGGGCAGGGCTCCACAGCAAGATCGCTATGACGTCATCACACATTTATACTAAATCTGATGAACGTATCTGAGCTTGTTCAAAAAATCTACCTTGTATATCTTCCTTATTCACATATTGAAGAAGGTGACGTCTAGCGCGGGACAAACCGGAGAGCATGGTCTGCATATATATAAGCGATTTATTCATTTAGCTTCAGTCACAGACAACGCACAACATGGAGATAGACACGGGAAACGAGGTAGAAAGGAGCAATTCGTACAAGAAGTACTAATGAAAAATCATGCATGTTCTTATAACGTCTTATTTTCTAGATAAATTCTCTGGTACAGAAATTGAATACCTCAAGAGCAGAATTTTTGCCAATAACAGACCGATGGCGGCCGCCCCCCAGCAGCCACAACATTAGATGCCCTTGATTATGTAATAGGAAGTATCAGACCTGGCGTACCCAGACCCAGCCCAAATTTCGAACATCAGCCCCTCTGTACTTCCCCATATCAAATCCAGTTATAAGACCCAGCTAAAATAAAAAAGAATAAAAAAAGCATAGAACAAATGAGACATTAACAATCACACTAAATCTGATGAGCGGATCCAGGTTTTTTCGGGGAATCCCATCCATTTCACATACAAGTTTTTGCATTTTCTTCGCAGAACTTTTTCAGTAAGATCGACTTCGTGCTCCTACCTACTTTGGGGTATGAACGTAGTATAGCAATGTGGGTATGGAGGTGGTTTAGCAATGTCATCCCCAGCTCTAATGAGCACTCCCTCCTTCGGACCTACTGTGGGGCAGCAATGTGAGTCTTCAACCTTTGCATAGACAAAGTATAATAATATGCCCTCTTTCCAAAAATTCCTGAAGGATGCTCAACTGGGTTTTCGAGACGTAACCAGAGAGCCCCCCACTCGATCAAAAATGTAAGTTTCCGCTCTCCCAGCTTAAGGTCATTCACTCTTTATGACCAGATGCTCATTTCTTCACAGCCCCGCCCCTCAGACATACACCCCCTTCCCCACTGAGCACTCCCACCTTCGGACCCACCCAGACCTTCTTTGTAGTATGAACGTAGTATAGCAATGCGGCAGCAGGTATGAAGGTCGTATAGCAATGTGGGTCCTCGGAGGTATGGAGGTCGTATAGCAATGTGGTTCCTCAACTACATCCTATGCATTGACAAAGTATAATAGAGATGTGCCCCTCTCCCAAAAATTCCTTGAGAGCGCTCAACTGGGTTTTTCAAGACGTAACCAGAGAGCCCTCCACTCGTAAGATCATTATACTCGATCAAAAATCGCACCTACTTTGGGGTATGGAGGTAGTATACAGCAATGTGGGTATGGAGGTAGTATAGCAATGTACATCCCCAGCTCTAATGAGCACTCCCTCCTTCGGACCTACTGTGGGGCAGCAATGTTGAGTCCTCAACCTTTGCATAGACAAAGTATAGTAATATAGCCTTAAAGGCCTAGCAGCATTCAGACAACGGCCATTCCATCCCAATTTTCTGCTCTTCAATTCTACTTCCAATACATCATACCGAGTCAGGCTTCTAGAAGTATAGACTACTCTCCCGTCAACATTTGAGTCAAACTACTTCTATCCCAATAAACCTTTCACTCAGACATACATACACACTTTCATACAACAGCCCCCTAGGGATTTTCTTCAGAATTCATCAGAGTCCAGTAATTTTAGCCTTTTCTTTAGCATGTCCTAAAAAAAACCGGTATTCCCACTTTTCTTCAACCAACTCCTACAACCTCTCCGATATTCTTACTTCAGATCCTATGATCATAGCACCCAGGTCTTCATTTATACCCCTGTTTTATATGTATTTTAATATTTTCCCATACCTAATCAGCAATGCCAACATCCGCAGTTCTCGTCGATATTTAGATTCGCATTTCCAATATTACTTTAGCCTCACTATATTTTACGACTAAAACCTAGCACCCAGCATGAACTTAAATCATACAGACACCCCCCTGCAGAACACTACTCCGGACTTTCTAAAGAGAAAACAATAGATCATAGGTGCTAGGTATGAAGATGATAAATGGAAGATGTTGAAATTATGGGTATTGTGTACAAGAGTATTAGGAAATGCAAAGGGCATATGAGGGTGTGAGGTCGGTCTGAATTACTCGGCTGTGCTGTACGTGTTTAATTGAAAGAATCCGTAGGTAGTGAAGTAGTAGGGAGGGTTCAATAATGATTGTGGTCTGGGATATAATGAAAATGTGAAATGTAAAACCTAATGAAGCATTTACAATGGTATTGTTGCTGACTAGGGCGATGTCAAAGGATGGTAGGGAATAAGCTAATTAATTGAATAAATGAGTATAGGCTGACAAGGTTTTTAGTATATATAATGTTGTGTGTGTAATAGGTTGTAGAGGAAAGAGTATGAAATCCTAGATGAGATGTCCGTTATACAGTAGGTGAGGTCTATTGGTGGTAGGAAGTTGGTGATGAAGTATGAATTAAAGCTACCGATGTATTGGAAAATGTAGGGATGTGTACCTCAATTGTGTATGAATTTTTGATGATGGATTGTGCTACAATTAATGTGATGAGATCTAAAGATCTTACCTGGTATAGTATTGGTCTCTTTGAATCGTTGGTTTCGGTATGTTAAAATTGGAGACTGCAAAAATGTGTTGAAAAATATAAATCATGATGTATGTGTTGCATGTCTCCTGGAAAATATTATGCAGAAATTCTGACTCTTTCAATGTACAAGTACAATCCCGTATTTTGTGAAGTGTTGTGTCGTAAAGATATATTGCATCTCTCGGAAGGACGCTATTGTAGGATGAAAGCATAGCATGATTTGTAAAAAGTACATCGCAGCTAATCTCTGATACTGAAATGTATTCTAGCATCACTTGAATGGTTCCTACTTCTGTTTTACCTTTAGACCAATTTTTATACAGTAGTAAAAAATTAAATATACTAGAATATTAAATTACTCCAGCTTTGGTAGTTATGAATATGGGTTTTGACAGTTACCTATGTGAGTGAACGTTGAATTAGGGGGTCCTATGTTCGAGTTTTATTGGTGTTCTGGAATGGGTTCTGAATACATCCGGAGTAGTGTTGTGCAGGGGGTGTCTGTATGATTTAAGTTCATGCTGGGTGCTAGGTTTTAGTCGTAAAATATAGTGAGGCTAAAGTAATATTGGAAATGCGAATCTAAATATCGACGACAACTGCGGATGTTGGCATTGCTGATTAGGTATGGGAAAATATTTAAATACATATAAAACAGGGTTGTAAATGAAGACCTGGGTGCTAGGATCATAGGATCTGAGGTAAGACTCGGTATGACGTATGGGAAGTAGAATTGAAGAGCAGAAAATCGGGATGGAATGGCCGTTGTCTGAATGCTGCTAGGCCTCTAAGGCTATATTACTATACTTTGTCTATGCAAAGGTTGAGGACTCAGCATTGCTGCCCCACAGTAGGTCCGAAGGAGGGAATGCTCATTAGAGCTGGGAATGTACATTGCTATACTACCTCCATACCCACATTGCTATATACTACCTCCATACCCCAAAGTAGGTGCGATTTTTGATCGAGTATAATGATCTTACGAGTGGGGGGCACTCTGGTTACGTCTTGAAAAACCCAGTTGAGCGCCCTCAAGGAATTTTTGGGAAAGGGGCATATCTCTATACTTTGTCTATGCATAGGATGTAGTTGAGGAACCACATTGCTATACGACCTCCATACCTCCGAAGACCCACATTGCTATACGACCTCCATACCTGCTGCCGCATTGCTATACTACGTTCATACTACAAAGTAGGTTTGGGTGGGTCCGAAGGTGGGAGTGCTCAGTGGGGAAGGGGGTGTAGGTTTGAGGGGCTGGCTGTGGGGGAATTGAAGTGGTGTTTAAGACTTCATTGAAAACAAAGATGAAAAATGAGAAGAAATGAGCATCTGGTCATAAAGAGTGAATGACTTTGAGTTGGGAGAGCGGAAACTTACATTTTTGATCGAGTGGGGGGCTCTCTGGTTACGTCTCGAAAAACCCAGTTGAGCGCTCTTCAGGAATTTTTGGAAAGAGGGCATATTACTATACTTTGTCTATGCAAAGGTTGAGGACCCACAGTAGGTCCGAAGGAGGGAGTGCTCATTAGAGCTGGGGATGTACATTGCTATACTACTTCCATACCCACATTGCTATACTACCTCCATACCCCAAAGTAGGTATCGGGGGCTCTCTGGGTACGTCTCGAAAATCCCAGTTGAGCACCCTCAACGAATTTTTTGGCAAGGAGGCATATTACTTTTGATCGAGTGGGGGGCTCTCTGGTTACGTCTCGAAAAACCCAGTAGAGCGCTCTTTAGGAATTTTCGGAAAGTAGGTGTGGGTGGTTCCGAAGGAGAGAGTGCTCATTAGAGCTGGGGATGACATTGCTAAACCACCTCCATACCCACATTGCTATACTACGTTCATACCCCAAAGTAGGTAGGAGCACGAAGTCGATCTTACTGAAAAAGTTCTGCGAAGAAAATGCAAAAACTTGTATGTGAAATGGATGGGATTCCCCGATAAAACCTGGATCCGCTCATCAGATTTAGTGTGATTGTTAATGTCTCATTTGTTCTATGCTTTTTTTATTCTTTTTCATTTTAGCTGGGTCTTATAACTGGATTTGATATGGGGAAGTACAGAGGGGCTGATGTTCGAAATTTGGGCTGGGCCTGGATACGCTAGGTCTGATATTTCCTATTACATAATCAAGGTCGATGTAAGGAAGCTGGATCTTATAACTGGATTTGATATGGGGAAGTACAGAGGGGCTGATGTTCGAAATTTGGGCTGGGTCTGGGTACGCCAGGTCTGATACTTCCTATTACATAATCAAGGGCATCTAATGTTGTGGCTGCTGGGGGGCGGCCGCCATCGGTCTGTTATTGGCACAAATTCTGCTCTTGAGGTATTCAATTCTCTTATAGGTATTCAAGATCTTTTATACAAAATTTCAAAAGATTCCTGTTTATAGTTCTTCTGCTGTTGAGTTCTATAAAGTTTTCTTGTCTCATTAAATCCTTCATTCCTCCTTCATTTTATTTCCTTTTTACAGTCTCGTTTTCTTCTTGAATGTGTTTTTTAACTTCTCTTGCAATTTGGTTCTTCATTCTTCAGTTTTTTGAGTTTAATTTCTGTTTCTAAAAATCGTTGCTAACTACGCCATTTTGAGGTTATGGCCTTGTTTTGATTTGATTCCTTTTACTTAATTTGTTCCCTTCTGTTTTTTACTCCTTGTTTACGTTTTTATTATCTTTTCTGGGTTGTATTCTTTCCTTTTGGACAGTAATTTAGACTTCTAATGTAAAGGTTTGGTTTTATGACTCATGCCCGGGCTTTAACTACGAGGTCATATCGCCTACCAGAGCGCTCATTCGTCACTCTGGTGGACATGAGCCCGACTCTACTGTGGGAGTCCTAAATTTTGTCTACCCTAAATTTTTATTCACCTAGGGCAGGGGTCTTTAACGAGTACCTGACATCGTACAGGCTCGGGACCATCGCTTAACGTCCCATCCGAAGGACAGCGTGCTTAAGTTTGTTTTACCTCCCAGAGAAAATAAACTAAGGGCCTCGGTCGGGTTACGAACCCACGTTCTTTACTTCTAATGTAAATGTGTTGTACGTGTTTCTGTTTCCATGACAACGGTCTTTGTATGTTACAACACTGGAACATTGTTGGGGGGCTGTGTCCCACCCAACATGTTATCCAACAGTTGTGATGCAGCTCTGCAACGAGGAATCGCCCAGTTTGCTAGACTTAAAGTGTACATGAAAACTGACATAATTGCAGAAATATTGTGAAATAATTCAAATGGACTTGAAAAATAAAATAAAACTGGTTTATTTAATATATTGTCTAATTTCACTAACTATATATACATGGGAGTACTTTCGGTATTTCTACCATCCTCAGCCAAAAGCATAAGAGATAAGACTCTTATCTCTTATGCTTTTGGCTGAGGATGGTAGAAATACCGAAAGTACTCCCATGTATATATAGTTAGTGAAAGAGTCTTATCTCTTATGCTTTTGGCTGAGGATGGTAGAAATACCGAAAGTACTCCCATGTATATATAGTTAGTGAAATTAGACAATATATTAAATAAACCAGTTTTATTTTATTTTTCAAGTCCAATTAAAGTGTACAGTTCAGATCTCATGTTTGGATATGTCTTTTTTTCAGAAGGCGGCTTGGACATCCTCCTTGACATCTACGACTGTATCAAATACAAGATTTTTACATCCGTAAGTGCAGTTTAAATTGAACTTTTAACAGCAGGTTATGTATTTGACTTGTATTTTTGTATGTATGTTCGTTGCCATGTAACCCTTAATCGGTCGAACCAATTCTCATGCGGTTCTTTACTTCTCCAACTATACCATGTACAGGGGAAGTTATGTAATCGGTCGAACCAATTCTCATGCGGTTCTTTACTTCCCCAACTATACCATGTATAGGGGGAGTTATGTAATTGGTCGAACCAATTCTCATGCGGTTCTTTACTTCCCCAACTATACCATGTATAGGGGGAGTTATGTAATCGGTCGAACCAATTCTCATGCGATTCTTTACTTCCCCAACTATACCATGTATAGGGGGAGTTATGTAATCGGTCGAACCAATTCTCATGCGGTTCTTTACTTCCCCAACTATATCATGTATAGGTGGAGTTATGTAATCGGTCGAACCAATTCTCATGCGGTTCTTTACTTCCCCAACTATACCATGTATAGGGGGAGTTATGTAATCGGTCGAACCAATTCTCATGCGGTTCTTTACTTCCCCAACTATATAATGTATAGGGGGAGTTATGTAATCGGTTGAACCAATGCTCATGCGCTTCTTTACTTCCCCAACTATACCATGTATAGGGGGAGTTATGTAATCGACCACAAATTCAATGTTGACCATTCACCCAAATTTCAAGTTTTCCAACCCTTCACTCTAAAACGTTTAGGTATTTTTTTTAAACAGATTCTTCTTCAGATATTTGCAATCATTTTGGCCCCATCTTCAAATTAAGTTGATTTTTCGAAGCCTAAAATATAAAATTGACATTCGCAAAACTTAGCCATCCCGATTTATTTAAATAGCTCAAAGCATATTTCGTACATTCACTCCCCAAAAAGGAATTGCTTTATTGCGAAGCGTGCTATTTGTAACTATCGAAGTAGAAAAACAGAGATTTTTTAGCATTTATTTGACAAATTATAACTGTTTTAAAGGTTTTTTTCGGAGAGAATTTCATTGCTTTTATCGAAAACTGGAAGTGTATTTCTTCCTAAGAAATTTAAATAAATACATAAATTTATTTTCCGTTGTTGCCATGGTTTAGGTCCATCCAGAAGTATTTTTAAAAGCGAAATTAACCTTCTTATGTTACTTATTTGTTTGAAAAATATTGTTGGGAAGAACTTAGTTCTCAATAAAAGACCCTTTGGGTTTGCAAATATAGGTCCGAAATATGGCCTAAAATAAAATAAATTCAATATTGTATAATTGTAATAATTTGACAAATAGATGCTTTTTAAAATCTAATTACGATGTTTGGTAACTACACTATAGGTACGAAATGTGGCGCTAGCAGCTGCTTACAGTGCTCTGGCGATCGTACCGTACGTCATCATTCCAATTTGAGGTAGAACGAAGTAACCTTTTCAGCCATTTTGAGAAAAATCAGGATTGGCTAAATTTTATAAATACCAATTTTCACATTTAAGACTCCAAAAATCAACTTATTTCGAAAACAGCCAAAGTAGGTAACTGTTTTTGTAAAAAAAATAATTTTTTTTTAGAGCCCTGATTTGAAAACCGATGAACTGAAGCCTACAGACATTATGAACCGTTGTGCCACAGCAAGTGGCATGAAGCCAGGTAATCTTTTCATAATTAATTTTAGATAACAAAACAAAAGACATATTTTGAATTGTTTTTGTGTTTACAAGAACCACTAGTTTAGCACGGGTTAGTAACCCGGCTGAGGCCCTTAGTTCATTTTATGTGGGAGGTAAAATTAAGTACTCCGTCCTTGGGATGGGACGTTAAGCGATGATCCCGAGCCTGTATGATGTCAGGTACTCGTTAAAGCCCTCTACCCTAGGTGAATAAAAATTTAGTGTAGGCACAATTTAGGACTCACAAAGTAGAGTCGGGCTCATGTCCACCAGAGCGACGAAAGAGCGCTCTGGTAGTAGGCGATATGACCTCGTAATTAAAGCCCAGGCATGAGTCATTATAACTAACCAAAAGTTGCTATTGGAATTAGACAATTGGAAAGGTTGAAGGAACATTCCACACTGAAATCTGCTGTCTTTAGACATGGGATTGAATCCAATCACCTACCTTTCTCAGAGGGCAATATGAAAATTCTACACAAATGCCATAAAGGCCAGTCCCTTAACCTATTAGAAGCTCTAGAAATTAATAAACTCAACAAAAACAAAAACTTTATTATGCTCAATGAACAAATAGAACTTAATCCATCGCCGTTGTTAAACCTGAATTTTTAAGACAATTTTGAACCTTAAGTACATGTAAGCAAACTTTATTTAAAGAGAGATTTTTACATATAATAATGTTTTATAGATACATCAATAGATTAAGACTATATTGTTAACTATTCAATTAAGTTTTGTTTCATATTTCTGTTAGACTTGAATGTTGTAATGTCTCCATTTTGTACATTATTGTTTACATTTACTTTCTTGTCACATGTCTAATTTTTTGTTTTATTGTTTGTCCTGCCTTGTGTTAGTTCAGTAGTAATCTCTGTTTAGTTCACTTGATAATGCCGAAACTATAGTCGTGTAATTTTGACCAATATAGTGAAAATATTGACAAGTAGTGTGTGGAGTTTATATTCCTTTAGTGTGTGTATATATTCCTTTATCCTGTTCTATTCAATAGTTCCTTTGTGTTTTTATTTTTTCAGAGGAGGCCCTTCATTTGCTAAGTATTGGATTATTACCCGAGGATCAAAAGGTAGAGTAACTCTTCTAAGGCTAATTAATCTCTTTTTAATTTTTCTATATGGTTAGGATTTGACTCAAACTTTACAGATTAATTGTAGGAATATTGAGGGTCAGTCAAAGATGGAAGAAAACACTATTCAAACGCCAACGTTTCGATATATTTTATATCATCATCAGGGCCTATAAACATTGCGATTAATTGCGATTCTAATCTTCATTCCCCCCATGTTTGTAGGCCCTGATGATGATATAAAATATATCGAAACGTTGGCATTTGAATAGTTTTTTCCTCCATCTTTGACTGACCCTCAATATTCCTACAATTAGAATTTACAGTCGCTAATCAAGATCTAGATTTAGAGATTATAAAATTTTTGGAGTATGACATCGTTCCATAAAAATCAAAAACGAAAATTTCCTACGCAAATAATATATCTCTTCCATCACACATGGTTAATATTAGACCCCTAATTTTCACTTAAAAAATAAATAAATGTCCTGTAATGAAAACTACAGAACTTTTTTTTTATGAATATAGAAAAAAAGGTAATTTTTTTATTATAATATAATATATTGTAATGTAATCAATTTGCGACTCATCTAAATATATTGTAAAATATAAAGTTTGTAATGTTAATAGTATATGTGGACAATAATGGAGAAATGAACCATTAACTCTAGGGGCTGAAAAGGGACAGGGGTCCCAGGAGCTTATCCTATTTGGCCTTCGTCAAGCACTTGTCTAAAATAAGCTGACAGGGTGTAATAAAAGGCACCACCAGTCACCTGGATGAATATTTATATAGCCGTTTACAACCCTGATTTTACAATCTGGCTACAGTCAGGTACCAGATTGGAGCTCCAAGCCCGCTGTTGGTGGCCCATAAAACTATCCAACATAAAGATGACAAGGGCAAATAGGGGCTTCATAAAGAGAACCCGCAAATTTCCCAAGAGGACAGAGGAGAAGGAAGAAGAAAGAGGAGAGGGGGAATAGTTCGAGAACATCGAAGAAGGGAGAGAGGAGAGTCAGTTCCAAGTGAGGAGTCGAAGACCTCAGTTACAGTTGAGGTCTAGAGGTGGAAATGGACACTTCACTTTCCTGGATCAGTGGAGGTCTAGATCCAAGAGTGAGTCGAGATCCAACAGTAGAAGAGGGCAGTTCTAGTGGAAGTCCAGAGCTTGAGGAAGAGTCCAGGAGTCTTTGGGGAGTCTTCAAGAGCCCTCCATTGATGTTCCGTTGAGAGAAGCCCCGAGAGTCGACAGGAAGTTTAGCCCGACTTCAATTTGAGTTTCCCTTTCATCTTGAGGGAGCAACCTGTCTCCATGCAGTAATATCCAGCCAGCCCCAACATCCAAACGACGTTATTCTCCATATAAGGTTCAATTTTATATTATGTTTTTAATTTTAAGTCAATTTTTATTTTGTAAATATATTCTTTTAAAAATGAGTTTCTAAATTTTAGTTGTTTGTTCCTATGCTCTATCCCAGGTCAGTTAAGGTTTGACAATTTGGTTTTTCAAAACTCATTTCGCTGACGAATCCTTCGCCTTTGGTTATAGAAATCCAACTTGTATATTAAAATCACTAAATTTAAATTATCGTTCTATTACATAATAGAACTGGCATCCTTTGGATTTTAAATTAGTAAAGACAAAGCATTTTTGAGTAAATCTCCGCAGCTTAGATTAAAAGTAAATTCAAATACCACATTTTTTTTATTATTAAAAACGCGACGCGCAACTTTCAAAAATTACAATATATATCAAGGTTTTTAAAAAAACAAAAACAAGAAACATATAACACAGCTGTGAAACAAATGGAGAGTAGAGTCGTGAGCTAGCTCTGGAACAGTGCACTATAAATTGAGATATTTTTTTTGTTTAGTGAGTTGAACAATTTTATGAAAGTTGACTAAAGGTGGAATTAAAATGTGAAGAGTTGTCAAGGTCTGCATTGTGTGGTAGAGTCGTCAAGGAGGTACATTTAATCATTTACATTTTTCAATATGCCCAAACAAAAAGAAAAAAAGAAATAGTTTCAAGTTTTAATGATTTTGTTCCTTTGTTTTGTTTTTATTTTGTTTTGTTCAATGTTAAGTTTTTTAAATTTAATTATGCAAATATAGAAAATAACCCAATTATTTGTCCTAATAAAATTCTATTCTATTCATCTTCCCTGTTGGCCCAGTAATATCATTTGAAAAACCTTTGGATTAGAAATTAATATTATTTAAAATTATTAAAAAATTGGTATCTCTTTATAAATCCAAGTGTAAAGTCTGTTAAATGGAGCTTTTTTTTGTTGTATACGTGTACTTTCTTAAAAATTGCACGTCTTAAATATTGATAATATTCTTTTAGGGCCTTTTTCGAAAAACTACTGTAGAAATCAAAATTTAAATAAAGAAAAGAGATCAAATTTCTACAGGAAATGTGATAATCTTAAAATAATTATCACAGTCCTTTAAATTCATTTAATGTTGTACAATGGACAACACTCGACAAGAGAAACTAAGTATTGTAAACCTGATGAATGAACCTCCTTCCAACTGATGAACCTCCCCTCCTTCCAATGGATGAACCTCCCCTCCTTCCAATGGATGAACCTCCCCTCCTTCCAATGTATGAACCTCCCCTCCTTTCAATTGATGTACCTCCCCTCCTTCCAATGGATGAACCTCCCCTCCTTCCAATGTATGAACCTCCCCTCCTTCCAACTGATGAACCTCCAGTTAGGTAAAATTAACCAGTTGGGTAAAATAGAGATATAAATGAAGTACGGCAAGTTTGAATTTAGTTTAGTTTCCTCTCAAGTCACTATCAGCAGGATGAGTAACCCTGCCCTAAAAGTAATATTCAGGGATACGAAGTCAGCCTGAGTTTAGGCCTCTTCTCCCATATGTAAATAAATAAGTGAAGGATTTCCTTCATTAGTACACATTTTGAATAATTAAGTGGTAAGATTACTTGCAGCTCCCACCAATCAGAGGACAGAAGGAAATGTTCAGATTCTCCAGAGTATAAACCTTTCAAAACCTACAACCGTCCCTCCCCCCCCCCCCCCCCCCCCCCCCACACACACACACTTTCCCGCGATACCTGTCCATAGTCTATCATAATAAATTTTTTTTTCCAGTGTTTTCATCTTTGTTTTCTCCGGCGGATGGGTTATGTGAGTCTTAAATAAACAATAATATATAACTATATATATATATATATATATATATATATATATATATATATATAAATGTGTATATATATGCTTATGCTCAGTGGTATGCATGTTTGCTCACTGAGCTCAAGATCGCGGGTTCGACACCCGAACCGAGGTCCTTAGGTTTCTTATCGGGGGAGGTGAGATAACCGTCATACGGATGGAACGTTAAGCGATGGTCCCGAACCTGTACGATGACAGGTACTCGTTAAAGGCTCCTACCCTAGGTGCATAAACCTAGATAGGCCAAATTTAGGACTCCCACAATAGAGTCGGACTCGTGCCCATCAGAGTGACGACAGAACGCTATGGTAATAGGCGATATGACCTCGTAGTTAAAGTTCGGGCTATGTGTATATAGTAAGTTATTATGACTCATGCCCGAACTTCTATATATATATCAAAAATTACCCGTCGCTGGCCGGGGAACTTTGACTTTTTCTCATGCGAATCCTAAGATTATTCGACAGTACATTCATGACGTTGCAATTTTCAATGATTTACATAGAAATGTGGCTTATATTCCTTCAAATCCCGGAAAAAGGCTATAATATTTTTGGTTTTGGTATGAAAACAAATTTTAGGGTGAGCAGCGGTGGTGACCGAGCTAGTACGAGGTGGTCACCCAGTGGTGGTGACCCAGCTAGTAAGTATCGAAAAACGGAGGACACCCTTGCTAGTATTTGTCATGGAACGGTGGTCACCCAGCTAGTAAGTTTTTTTTTTTTTACGGGTGCTCCGGCAAATCACCCGGCCCGGCCCGCTCATCGTCGGAGAAGGAGGTAGTACAAATAATTTAGTTGCTTTTATTTGAATACAAATTTGTTGCTATGGGTGTCTGGGGGCGACAGCCTCTGGTCCCTTGCGGGACAGACTGGCGCTCCCAGACCTCCTTGGGTTGCGGCTGCCAGGCGGCGCCGAGAAAGCTCGAGTTCGGTGGAGTGGGGCTATCGCGGCTGCCGGGCGTAGACTTCAGGCCGGTCCGTCAGTCGCCCCCGGCGCCGAGTCAAGTGAGTGCCGCCAGGAGGTGACAAACCGGCCGCACGCCGGGTAGTTCGACTCCGTCATCGACTCCGGCAGGGTCAATCCCAGATATGATTCTGTCGCGCTGATCAACTCCACCCTAGACCTGTCGTACAGCGGACAATCGAGGACCACATGTTCTGCAGTCTCGATGCCGCCACACGAACAGTTCGGGCTATCCTTCCTTTTGAAGAAGAAAGTTTGGAGTTGACCTGATATTACCTGAGATGTCCAGTGATCGGGCTGTACCCAAGTGGAGCGCAGGCGGACGTGGACGTCAGGAATATATGCAAATGTCGTTCGGCCATCGGAGGAGCGCGACCATCCATGCTGCCACTTGCTCATTATCCAGTCTTGGACAATGTCCCTGCAACGCTCTGGTCTGTTCTGTCCACGTAGCTCACCCTCCAGGGCGAGGCTCAAGGGCTCATCTACATCTTCTCTTAGGGGCAAATTGCGTCTACAGAAGTACGAGGCGACCGCTCCGTCCAAGACCAAGTCTATGGGCGGAGTCCCTGCCAGCACCTGTAGCGCTGCCGTGGAGACAGTACGATTGGCCCTTGTGACCTTCAGGAGGGCGCTTCTTTGGGCCTGCAGTAGTCTTGTCCTCTGCTGCTTGGTGGGGCGAAACCACCACCCTGCAGCAGCGTACCGCGCCACAGCCTCGATCACCCCCGTGTAGATTGTTCTACACGCTGAGTAATCGAGACCCCATGTTGCGCGAGCTAGGCGGCTCAGAGCGTTGAAGATGGCATTTGTCCTTTCCTTGATGGCAACAGCGTGGGGAGTCGCGCTGAAGCCCGGACCCAGCCTCACACCTAGGTATGTGACTGCCTCCGGGAATTCAACGCGAATCCCCCGGAGAAAGGGTGGCGGGCGTCGGTATTTCCTCTCATCAGCAGGGCCATAGTCTTGCTTGGTGAGAGGGCCAGCTTGTTGGCGCAGCACCAGCTGTCGAAGAAGTCGATGACGGCCTGGGCTGCGCGGGTCAGAGCTGCCCGACTATCAGCTTGCACCGTGATCACGAGATCGTCAACATAGGCTACATCCTTATATTGACGATTCTCGAGTTCACGGAGCAATCCACCAAAGAGTAGGTTCCAGAGTGTTGGTCCTAAGACCGACCCCTGGGGACATCCTCTGGTGATGTTCACCGATGTGCTAGCATACAACTGGCTCACAGTCGCAGAACAGCCGTCAAGGAAACTGGATATCAGCCCAAATATATTCCTAGGCGGTCCCATAGCACGCAGTCGCGTGAGGATGGCTGGCCACCAGGCGCAGTCGAACGCCGTCGCGATGTCAAAAAAGATACAGAGAGCATATTTGCTTCTGTTCCCTTCAACATCCGACCTCAGCGTTGTCAACGTGTCCTCGGTTGACCTGCCCCTCAAGCAACCATACTGTCTAGGGGATACGAAGGCGTATACATGGGTGCGGATTCTGTCGAGGACGAGTCCCTCCAGTATCTTACCGAACAGAGACAGAAGACAGATTGGTCTGTAGCTGCCTGCCAAGGAAGGGTCCGTATCCCCAGGCTTGACAAACGCGCACACTATGGCTCGTTTCCAAGCACTCGGGAAAAAGCCTCGTCTTAGGCAGGCATTGTACAGGTAGAGTAGATCTGACTTAATGACCGGGAAGGATTTCTTGATTATGGCCGCGTCCATGAGATCGCTCCCAGGAGCGCCACCACTCTTCTGCCTCCCAATCACAAGGGTCCTCTTCCAGGGACAAGGCATACTGGATGCCCTCCCTGACCGAAGCCACCGGGGCGACCGCCCTGACACTCCCGGTGGCGATCCGGTGAGGAATCCCAAACAGGTTTTTGCTGGACTCGTCCTCAACAAACTTCCACCAGCTTGTTCTCTTGGCGGCTTTGATGCTCCGGTCGTAGGCCTCGCTGAGCTGCCGGTACTCTTCCCTGCGTATAACCCGATGGAATTGGTCGCGGCACCACTGGTACCGCCTCCTGGCACGATAAACAGCCCTCTTGGCGAGGGTGAGGTCCTCGCTCCACCAGGGGCTTTCCTCAGCCGGTCGACCTTCCTGAGGATGGTCTCGTCCGCAGCCCTCAGCAGAATACTACTGAGCCTGCTGACGCCCTCCTCAATCTGGTCGACCGGGTCGGAACCCCTGTGACCTTCCCATTCCTCGTCAAAGGAGTAGGCAGCAACGGCGGCCACGAAGGCTTCCGGTATCGCTTTGCGAGTTGCAAAGCGAGGATCTCTAGACCTGACTACCATTAGCTGGGGGTCAAAGAGACTCACGTCCAGAACATCATGGTCACTAGACCTGATCCCCCGGACTCCCCAGCCACTGACAGCCCTGTATAGTTCTCCTAAAACCAATGTGACATCAATGTGCGATTCTCCATTGGGGCCGTGGATAGTGAGCGGAGAGTGCTGATCATTGACTATGCACAGATCATGGCGGGCGATCAACTCCATTAGTCTGTCACCCCGGCGGTTGGTGCGAACCGATCCCCAGGAGACGGATGAGGCATTGGCGTCCGCCATGACTATGACTCGGCGTCCCGCTAGCTCATCCAACACGTGGTCCAAGTGGCCCAATGGTAGGTCTATGCGGTTAGACAGAGGAAAATATCCGCTGATCACAGGCCGCAGCAAGGTGACTGGTGGATAGATGGTGGAGCGCCATCACATCCATCTGGAGGCCGGTCACAACGATTGCGGCCATAGGCCGATCGTTGTTCCGTGCTCTAGTTATTATTCTGTGGCCTATACCAAGGCCTGCCACGTGATTTCCTATGCAATAGGGTTCCTGTAGAGCCAGGAGCTGAACGGACTCACCGTACACCAGATCACGGAGTTCATCCGCCACTCTCCTACGCCTATTCATGTTGTGCTGGACAACGTGGAACCTCCTGGTGAGGTCCTCGGCCGACCAGCCGGCGGGCACATCGAAGACCGCAAAGCGCGGTTTTCTCCTGTGCAGCGCCTCCGCCCGCAGGCCCAAATCCTGGAGTCGGGCATTCGAGGTTAGCGTCGCAAGCTCCTCAGCCGAGGACACCTCCGGGGGAATTCCCCCCCTCCTGGCGGGTCTGCTGCTCTTCATAGTAATCCCGAGCTCTCCCGGGGTCGCTTGATCAATGGCGTCCGCGAGCGGACGTGTGTCCTCTTTGTTGGACAGCTCGACCATGGTCATGTACGTCTTAGGGCGAGTTTCTCTTTCTCCTGCCGTGGCGAGCTGTTTGAGGATGTCCCCCTTCCTGGCCCCGGTTGAGATTTCCTCGCTGCTGCTACTGGTAGTGATGGGGGGGGGGGGCGGCTGACTTCCTCCGCCGGGCTCTCACCACCCGGGTCCAGGCTTCCGGGTGTGGGAGCTCTGCATCGGTGATGACGCCGGTGGGGGAGGGGACGGGAGGGAAGTTCCATCGATTTCCATCTCTTCCCCAGTGGCAGAGGAGGGGGCGGAGGAGTTCTTGGGGGCCACTCTGGTACTCGCTGGTGAGGGAGGAGGGACGGTGGTCGCTCTCTTCTTCTTCTTCTTCCGCTCTCCATCTCCCTGGGCAAAATCATTTGCCTCCGAGTAGACGGGGGCCGGTGGAGAGCTGTACTGGGGAGCGGAGACCTCCGGTTGAACGAGATTGGGTCACTGGGAGCGGCAGGCCAGGTCGGCGACGACTGCGGTGGTCACCGGCTCGGGTGTGCACGTTTGTCAAGCCTGGGGATCTTTCCTTGGCAGGCAGCTACAGACCGATCAGAACCTTCAAGAACAGAATGAAAGCCAGTGAACCGGGAGACATAAAGATACATCTACATCAGTTTCTGATGTCTTATAGAAACAGCAGTCATGCCACTACTGGCAGAAGTCCGGCGGAACTTTTACTTGGGCGACGTATCACAACTAGAATAAATCTCTTAAAACCAAATCATGAAGCGAAAGTCGATTTTGCTATTTTTAAGCAGGCTAAGTATCATGATGCTAGAACAAAGAAACGCGAATTCGAATGCGGCGATCTGGTGTGGGCACTCAACCCGGGAGGGAAGGGCTACACTAGAGGATTCATCTATGAAAGAACTGGACAGTTATCGTACATTGTAACCATAGAGGGAGTCCAGAGACGGAAACATGCGGACCCCCTCCGGAGCCGGGCTAACTTCTCCGAGGATCCTGAACCTCCGGATCAGCCGGCATCTCACCACCACCTTGAGGATACAGGCTAAAAGACGAAGGAGGAGATGTAATATATTAGGTTTCAGTAATATATAGGTTATTATAAAGTTTAATATAATATATATATATATATATATATATATATATATATATATATATATATATATATATATATATTATACCATCTCTCCTCCTTGCGTGAGTGCATTTTTACGTAAATAGTGAATATAAAATTATATCGGAAAAGTTATTAAAATTGAGTATTTTTTTTTACATCGCGACTTTAATAAAAAAACAATACCTGGATAGCCAAATGCACTCCCACGAGAAGGACGGGTACAAGTTCCTAACTGTGGGTTGACATTAGTAATTAACAATAATTAATTATTGCTGTCAACCAGAAGAAGAATGGGAGGGGGGAAATAGAATGGACAACTCAAACCCTAGAACAGTAACATATTTATTTTAGAAGAAAATATCATATTTATAAAAGAAAAAACAATTGAATATAAATTGGCCATTTGTCTGAAGGACTTTCTACGTTAATTACGAGGTACCTCGATACTGATCCCTGCAGGTGGCGATGTGGTCATCCTTGATGTACATCCCTCCGACCCCATCTACTCACCTAGTCCTTGTAGGTCTGCCTGGAGGCCACAATAGAATTTAGATTGTTCACTGAGTTTATGTGCGTCCGAAATCAAAATGTATCTCACTCGCCTGAATGGCCCAAAACATGAACGAACACTGCTCAATTCACATATTCAAACTCACTGTCAAATATAAACTATACGTGTTGATCATCCGAGACGTGAACCAAGAATCTACAATCACATACTGAAACTCACTGTCAAATATAATAGTAACGTGGTGAACTGTTGGCACAAGAGCGATGAGTTGTAGAAGTGAAGAGGTTGAGCGAAGAGCTAAGAGTAAAGAGTGGGGATGATTTGTTCTGGGGATGATTCCTGATGTCTCATTGGTCGTCAGTCTCCGCCCACCCCATCCTCAGCCAATCACCGGTGACCACTTCTGTGATAACCTGCGGATGTCAAGCTGTGAATCCCAGGGGATATTAATTAGAGTTATGTGAAAAACTGAGTGACAATATAATTACCACACAGGATGCCGACAATTATCCTGGCTTCCTTTCCATTCCCCATCTCCATTGTTCTTTGTTTCTGCTCCCAGCGATTGCGTTTCCCTCACAGCAATCGCTGGTTTCGAGCATGTTCTTCCGAATGCAATTCTCTTTCGTTCAACACCTCACAAGCCATATTTTACTCCTAGCGATCGCGATTCTCTGCAGCATCGCTAGTTCTGAGCATTATATATTGTCTATAAGGTAGGCATGCTACAATATATATATATATATATATATATATATATATATATACATATACAATATACAATACCTTGCGCTACCTAATCAACTGAGTTTTCGCTCTCCCACTGAAACCTATTTACCGATCTGTTCGAAAATCAATAGATGTTTTACTCAGGGATTTCTGAATTATCATAATAAATTCCGTGTTGATATTTTCGTTACAAGGACCACGCATTAGGGTTGTTGAGTTAAAGCGGATTCTCTTAAAGCGATCCGGCAAAAAAGTCATACGTTTCTTGCTTATTCTGTTGATACAATCATTACTTCGGAAGTAATTGTTGGAATTTTTCTGTAGAGCTTTCCTCCTCCCTCAATGCCTCTTTACCCTTTGACCGATTTGACTGAAAATCAATAGGTGTCGTCCTTAAGGGGTTCTAGATAAATATATTTCGATTTATTGGATCTATTGGGACTAGCTCTGTTCACTGACGCAAGCAGACAGGTCCTTTTTTTTTCGAATCAGGAGGTCGGAAAACATAAGATTACGATGAAAAATCAACATCGAATTTGAAACTAATTTCAAAAATAAAATCTGCGAAACCCTTCTACGTGTGATCTTATTCAATAATTAATATATATATATATTTTTTTTTTCATATGTTTTTACTCACAGTATACCTTAGACAACAAAGTCAGGATCAATCGCCTACCAAAGTCTGTCCAGAGACACCAAGTGAGGTCCTATGTAAAAGAAGAATGTGAAAACTGTAAGCCAACATTTATTCAATCGTAATTTTGCTTTGTTGTATAACCGAAGGATAGACGAAACTTTGTGATCTTTATTGAGAATGAGCATCCTCCCAGTTAGGGTGATTTCTACACTCATGACATTTTGACAATTTTACGTATTTTACTCTTTCAACATATTTGCTTCTTGTATATATTGTTTATACAGTTGTGAATAAATATTTGTAAAAAGTGACACTATACCAAAAACATTGTTTCGAAATAAATGAGTTTAAAGTTTTCTATGCACTTTGGCTTAAGTTCCTGTTGTTATTTTTCGTCGTAATAAATTCCAAATGGTCCCATATAATCCCCTAGGATTTCAAAATTTGTGTTCCGCAGTCATTTTTCATTGCTTTCAGGTCAGAACAAACAATTTCCTTTCCGTGCCTGCCTGAAAGTGTATCTGTCCGTCCCCTTAATTCCATGGCTCAACACAAGAACCACCGAACGGATTTTTATGTAACCTACATTGATGTAGAAGGGTAGAGTAATGAACCGGCCAGCAGGGCCGGCCACCCAAAAATACCCCGGAAGGCGTGGGGGGATGTTGAGTTGACTCCCTTGGCTCAGCTGGATAGAGTAGACTGCTTTGCTTCCACTGGCGTTGTCCTCTGTCCTCTGCTTCTGCTTCTATTTCTCGGATATATGTCGAACCCCGAGCATGCTGGGCAGGGCACACTAGTTGGACCAATGGTATCAAAAGTTCCAACTAGCGGCCCCTTAATCCAGAGCTGCTGAGGGAGCGGGAGCCGATCAGGGGTAGGTTCAGGCGTCAGCTGACCCTAGGGGCCCTCTAGCACGGATTCCCAACCGCTCAACAGCCCCGGACAGCACCCGCGCTCGCCAGGGACCTAAAAGATTTGGGGACAGTGGCGTGATGGTAGTTCCACCTAGTAGCTTAAAGGTGAACTACCATCACGGGCCAATCACGTTCAGTTCGGCATGTGGATGGTCCCAGTGAAAATTTTATGTTATATATTATACTAGCAGTAATACCCGGCGTTGCCCGGGGAACATTGACTTTTCCCCTTATATCTCTCATCCGAATCCTATTCAATTCTTCAAGAGGACATTCATGATGTTATAATTTTCAATTATTCATATGGAAAAAGGCTTATAGTCCTTCAAGGCAGACACCCCAGCTAGTATCTGCTTTGCAGGGGCGAACACCCCAGCTAATAAGTGTTTAGGACTCCTAAGTACCACAGCTTGTATGCTCCTTTCTACGGGGGAAACCACTGGCAGTAAATACTTTGCATCGCTGGACATCCTAGCCAGTGGGTAAGAAAGCTTTTAAGAATGCTTGTGACCACAGGAAGTATCGGCCTTGCAGCGGCGTCCACCCCAGCTAGTAAGTGCTCGGAACCACTGTGCATCACAGCTAGTGTGGCTTGCAGCGGCGGACACCCCAGCTAGTAAGTGCTTACGACCGCAGGGGATAACAGCTAGCAGGTACTTAGGCAGGCTGAGCACCACAGCTAGTATGTGCCTTGTAGCGGCGGACACCTCAGTTCGTGTGCTTAGGACCGCTAGTACGTGTTCAGAAACGCTGGGTCCTTCAGCTAGTATACGCCTTGCAACGGCGGCCAGCCCAGCTAGTAATTGCTTAGAACAGCCGGGCACCACGGCAGGTAAGTAGTTAGGAACGCGGGGTACCACACTTAGTATTTGCCTTGCAACTGCGTACACCCCAGCTAGTAATTGCTTAGAACCGCCGGGCACCACAGCCATTATGTGCCTTGCAACGGCAGAACCCACAGCTAGTAATTTCTTAGGACCGCTGGGCATCCCAGCTATTACCTCCTAGGTAACCCATGCTTAGGAAACCCACCCTTTCAAAATTAGGATTACATCGCATATTTAGGAAGCTACGTGTGAAATACCTTCAGCATTAATGCACCCCCGCCCCTCACGTCAAAACGTTGAGACGTCACAGCCAATTTGAAATTTTTCTTTTGAAACTGCTACTGTTAATCAGCCAACGCTATCCTTATGCTAGGGCCTACCCCCCTCCCGTTAAAAATTTTTAATTTCAATTTAGCTTGCAAGAATACTGCATGTGAAATTCCATGACAATCCAACCATCCGTTAATGAGCTAGCACTACATTTATACTTAGGCTTAGGTGGGTGCGTGGGGGGTAAGGGTGTGATAAAACAATGTTCTAAACCTTCTCGGTGACTCGAATATAAGAAGAAAATCGAATCGAAGTTTAGGAGTCTATTAAACACAAACATACAGACATCAGATTTTATATATATAGATATTAATAATTAAGGGTAGTTAACCTTCAAGATTTTTAAATATAATGATCTATTAGAGTGTACAGGTGTGGGGAGATGTGGAACTCCGGTGTACCTCGGTATAAGTATGTCTTTACAAACAGATCTCAGCTGTAAACTTCCACCAAGAAAAGTTCAAGAGGAAACCTGAGTCGAAACAAGGGGTGATGCCAAAAATCATTGCCGCCGGGTGCTATCATCTTTAATATTATCTACAGACACTCTATCCTTCTGCCCATGAACACGGTCGCTAAGCACCGCCCTATTCATTGCCGCCAGGTGGTATAATCCCAGTTGCTAATCTTGCTCATTACTTTGCCCATATTAACTTCTATGATCCTCTGTGCATTTGAGAGAAGTTAATCAGGAATTTATTTCTAAATTCATGTCCTTAAGAGATGCGGCTAATTATAATATTTTATTTTATTTACTATTATTTGCCAGAAAAACAACTTCTCTTCTCCGGTAAAATGTGTGTATTAATAATAATTAGAAATCATTAAAAGCCAAAATTTGATTTTGTTCCCAAATTCCCCTAACACAACGCTTTGTGCATCGTCTGACTATGCCACGACCTGTGTCAGGTTATGCCAGGTATATTCCTACTGATGTTTTGTTATTTCTATGCAGTTTCAGTTGAAGCTGATGAGCTGTTCAAGGACGATTGCGATCGAGCAGCCCATGTCTACCAATGTCTCTTCCTAGCCATCGAATTGAAAGTGGTAACAATAATAATTTTCTGTTAAATGTATAAACTTTACTTGTGGTTTCATATGATGTTTCTAAAACATACATATTGTAACCACCTTTCTCCTTCTTGAGAGAGTGTGTGAATTATTTAATTAATAAAATATAAAAAATTAATGACGAAAAATTTATTAAAATCGAAAATTATTAAAATCGCGACTTTAAATGAAAAATGCCTTGGATAGCTGAGTACACTCCTCACGGGAAGAACGGTTACAAGTTCCTAATGTGTAGTTGTCACCAGTAATTAATAATAATTAATTACTGTTGCCAACTACAAGAAGCATGAGTTGAGGGGGGGGGGGGGGGGGGGGGGGGAATGGAATGAATCAAACTTAGAACTGTAACATATTTATTTTAATAAGAACAAAATTTAAAAAACAATTTACAAAATATAATTTACAAACAAAATGGGCCTATGTCGGAAAGACTGAATCGTTTCTAAAACATCTATCTTAGAATCGAAATTACAGGTACCTTGATTATGAAATTCCTGGCGAAAACGGTGCTATCAGCTTTATCTGGACATCCCGCAGAAATCATCCAATCACATAGTCCTTGAAGATCTGTCTGGTTTCGAGGCTACATTAGATGTTACATTTTTCACTGGCTTTACACCGTCTGAAATACACTATATCTCACTGACTAGTTCGATGTGGCCTGAACGGCCCAAGCATGAAGAAGGAGTTGATTTACTCACATATTTAAAACTCAACTGTAAAACCTAAAAGAAAGATATAACTGACGTGGTCTGTCTGGCCTCAACTCTCAACGTAGACTCTGATGAAGGACTGATCTCTTCCCGGGCACAAATCTTGATTTTCGTGGGGTGGGGATGGATCCCAACGTCTTATTGGCTGTTTGTTCAGTCAATTCCGAGAACGGGGGATTGCTAGCCCGGCCTGGCCGTTCAGGCAACACCGGATATAAACGATTATCTTGCTTCCTTCCTTTCCTCTATATCCTTTGTTCCTTGTTTTCGCTCCTAGCTATCGCTATTCTCTCGCAGGCATCGCTAGTTCCGAGCATATTCTTCCAAATGAAATTATCTTCAATTTAAATCCATACAATCCACAATTCGCTCTTGTTTCGTTCCTAGCGATCGCGATTCACTCGCGCAAATCCATTACACTACAATATATATTGTAACAACTCTCGCTCTCGTGTGAGTGCAATTTACGTAATTAGTAAATATAAATAAAATATAATTAATACCGAAAAAATTATTAATTGAAAATTTTAAAATCGCGACTTTAATTAAAACAATGCCTGGATAGCTAAGTGCACTCCCACGGGAAGGAAGGTTACAAGTTCCTAACGGGTAGTTGCCATCAGTAATTAATAATAATTAATTACTGTTGCCAACCAGAAGAAGCATGAGAGGGGGCAAAATGGAATGAACCAACTTTAGAATACTAACATATTTATTATTAAAAAAACATTAAATATTTACAACAGAAAATAAAAATAATTGAATAAGATTTGGCCATATGTCTGAAGGACTTTATAACTCAATTACGAGGTACCTCGATAATGATCCCTGGATGTGACTATGTCGACATCGTTTATGTACGTCCCGCAGACACCATCTACTCACATAGTCCTTGTAAATCTGCGTAGTTTCGATGCCACGATAGAATTTACGTCTTTCACTGATTTTGTGCGTCCGAATTCAAAATGTGTATCTCACTGACTATTTCGATGTGGCCAGTCTGGCCCCAAGTATGGAGAAGAAATGATATCACATATTCAAACTAATATTACTTATAGAAAAGATACGTGGTGATCACCCAAGACATGAACGAGGAAATAGTAATTTCACATATTCAAACTAATATTAAAACACAGAAGATACGTGGTCATCACCCGAGACATGAACGAGAAATAGTAATTTCACATATTCAAACTAATATTAAAACACAGAAGATACGTGGTGATCACCCAAGACATGAACGAGGAAATAGTAATTTCACATATTCAAACTAATATTAAAACACAGAAGATACGTGGTCATCACCCGAGACATGAACGAGAAATAGTAATTTCACATATTCAAACTAATATTAAAACACAGAAGATACGTGGTGATCACCCAAGACATGAACGAGGAAATAGTAATTTCACATATTCAAACTAATATTAAAACACAGAAGATACGTGGTCATCACCCGAGACATGAACGAGAAATAGTAATTTCACATATTCAAACTAATATTAAAACACAGAAGATACGTGGTGATCACCCAAGACATGAACGAGGAAATAGTAATTTCACATATTCAAACTAATATTAAAACACAGAAGATACGTGGTCATCACCCGAGACATGAACGAGAAATAGTAATTTCACATATTCAAACTAATATTAAAACACAGAAGATACGTGGTGATCACCCAAGACATGAACGAGGAAATAGTAATTTCACATATTCAAACTAATATTAAAACACAGAAGATACGTGGTCATCACCCGAGACATGAACGAGAAATAGTAATTTCACATATTCAAACTAATATTAAAACACAGAAGATACGTGGTGATCACCCAAGACATGAACGAGGAAATAGTAATTTCACATATTCAAACTAATATTAAAACACAGAAGATACGTGGTCATCACCCGAGACATGAACGAGAAATAGTAATTTCACATATTCAAACTAATATTAAAACACAGAAGATACGTGGTGATCACCCGAGACATGAACGAGGAATGAGCCAAGTGGGGTGTGGTCTGTGGGACCTCATCGTGGTGGGAGAACGGTTCTCGAGGTTTGACTGGTTGTCGGTCTCCGCCCACTTTATTTCCAGCCAATCACAATTTACCGATTATATCAGCTTCTAAAAAAAAAGTTCTGTGAAAACCTCCACTGCTTATTCATTATACACCGGATGTAGACAATTATCTTGGCTTCCTTTCCATTGTATCTTTATTGTTCTTTATTTTCGCTCAGCGATTACGATTCCCTCGCAGGCATCGCTGGTTCCGAGCATGCTGTTCCAAATGCAATTCTCTTTAATTCAATACCACACAACCCATACTTTGCTCCTAGCGATCGCGATTCTCTCGCAGGCATCGCTAGTTCTGAGCCTTATAACAATGATAAATATTGTCTATGGGGTAGACATTTTACAATATCCCCCGTTCCCGTTAAAATAAAATATGACGGCTAAATGAACATTGGAAGTCACATATTTTATTAGCTTCACTTAAACATTCGCTTGTTCACTGAGCATTTACACTAAACCAATATTCATTAAAAGATAGACTTGCCCAAAGTCATAATAAAATAATTATATAATACAAATACTCAGGTATCGACCTCATTATCATGCGTGACCAAATATGATTTTAAATTTCCTTTCTATTCGGCATAGCTTGCCTATGCATGCGTGACCAAAGCATGATTTTACTTTACGCTGTACTTCTTACGCTGGCCTTCTCCATTGGCAAATAACAACGATTCTATTTCTTGCATACATTCATTGACTGGTTAAAACATCCAAAACGGCCCCACGCCTCTACAATGTTTCAACTGAATTCCCATATCCTCAATCCGCTTCAATAAAAATTTGGGTGGATCAGACCCTAACCATATGCCTCCTTAGGCCTTCGACAGGTATTTACCTTCTGCCGGAACGACGAAATATAAAATAGAAAAAAAAATAAGCCCACTCAAATCCCATCTCAGTTTCATAAACTTATGTAAATTCCGGCATCCACATTAATCAAGTAGCGAAACCCTTTCTTCAGTTCAAACAGTCAGTTCATGGCGTAAAAAAAATAATTAAACAACTCCCGCCCCTTTAAATGGATTCTACAAGCATCAATGGAGTGGCCCCTTCTCCGTGTGTACGATAATTCAATTTCAATTCTGGAATTCCCTCCAGTTTCTAGTATCTATATCCCCCTTCAGTCATGTATGCTTCGGCACCTTGCCCTAGGCTATTTCTTAGGCTAGATTTCTTAAATAAGATAAAAAAATTGACATTTGACCTACCATGGTCGACACTGCATCATACTAAATAAGGTCCATACCTAGATATATGTTACAAATATATTTACAAGGCTCTCATTGAGTTAACATAGCCCATCATGGTCACTAGATAAAATATGGGTCAATGTGACATTTTCAATAGACAACTTCTAAGTTGAGGAACGCGAACATATTGTGGAATTTGTAATAAATAAATAAAACAAGCTTATTTTTTTGAAATGTTGTCTATTCCACTAAAGATATTTATAAAAATACAACTACCGGTTTCGGCTTCACACCATTGTCAGGTCTAGTTATGACCTAAGTTAGTTTGCAGAGTGCGACCCCTCCAATACCTCTCTGGTGAAAGGTGCCACTTCAATTAGGGAATCCCCCGGCTTAACCGTTAGCTACATCATGAAATATTTGACAAAACACAATTTTTTTCTTAATTTACATAAAATAACATCTTTTGACTAATAAGTAAAAAATAAAAATAAAAAACATAACAGATAATAACATATATATGGAAACCTATAATAATAACATATAATAACAAACATAGGTATATGTGGAAATAGAAACAGTTCAGGGTTTTAGCAAAGGGGAATAGTTAAAATAAATTTGGTCATTCATACAAATGTTCCTTTTGGTAGCTTTATTTCTTTCTAATTGTTCTAGGCTATTAAGTAGCCTGCTTTTAGAGCAACAATGGAGATATTTTATGCCTGTAAATGGGTCAAAAGTGTGGCTCTTATCGATATTGTGAGTCGCGAATGTAGAACGGTTGCCTCGGTTTTTTATTTCGGCTGTGTGTTCCTTGATCCTGTCTTTAAAACGACGTCCCGTTTGTCCAATGTATAATTGACTGCACGTCGCGCACTCTAAGCTGTAAACTCCGCTTTTATTCTAAGCGTTACGCTGACGATATTTTGATACTTTTTAACGGGACCGAAAGGCAAATTAATTTATTTTTCGATCATGTAAACAAAGTTCACAATAATATAAAATTTACGTTGGAAATAGGAGGTCAAACCATAAATTTTCTGGACTTGGAGATCAAAATTAATAACAACAAATTCGAATTTAGCATTCACAGAAAACCGACAACAACAGATACTGTTATACACCCATCTTCTAACTGTCCTTCCAGTTTCAAATATGCGGCCTTTTATTCGATGTTCCACAGAGCTTACACAATTCCAATGAGCCAACAATCAAAATATAAAGAAATCAAACCAAAAACAATAGCTACCCATAAAAAACAATAAATAAAATTGAAAAGAGGGTCAAAAGTCATAATTTTAGGAATAAACTGACCAAACTAGAAAAACTAAATAAAGACTCCACTAATAGATGGGTCAGCTTAACCTATTACGGAAAAATTTCAGAGAAAGTAGGTAAATTGTTAAAAAAAGAAGGTTTTAATGTCGGATTTAAAACTATCAATCCCATAAGCCAGTGCTTAGAGAGAGGTAGGGACAAAACCGATATTGAGAATAAAAGCGGAGTTTACAGCTTAGAGTGCGCGACGTGCAGTCAATTATACATTGGACAGACTGGACGTCGTTTTAAAGACAGGATCAAGGAACACACAGCCGAAATAAAAACCGAGGCAACCGTTCTACATTTGCGACTCACATTATCGATAATAGCCACACTTTTGACCCATCTACAGGCATAAAATATCTCCTTTGTTGCTCTAAAAGCAGGCTACTTAATAGCCTAGAACAATTAGAAAGAAATAAAGCCAAAAGGAACATTAGTATGAATGACCAAATTTATTTTAACTATTCCCCTTTGCTAAAACCCTGAACTGGTTCTATTTCCACATATACTTATGTTTGTTATTATCTGTTATTATTATAGGTTCCCATATATATGTTATTATCTGTTATGTTTTTTATTTTTATTTTTTACTTATTAGTCAAAAGATGTTATTTTATGTAAAATAAGAAAAATTTGTTTTTTGTCAAATATTTCATGATGTAGCTAACGGTTAAGCCGGGGGATTCCCTAATTGAAGTGGCACCTTTCACCAGAGAGGTATTGGAGGGGTCGCACTCTGCAAATTAACTTAGTTCATAACTAGACCTGACGATGGTGTGAAGCCGAAACCGGTAGTTGTATGTTTATAAATATCTTTAGTGGAATAGACATTTCAAAAAATAATCTCGTTTTAATTATTTTGAATAGATACACACGGTCGGATACTAATGCAAATATTATTTAAAATACAAAACAAAAAATTGAAGAGATACATTTATAGATTATTACAAAAAAAAAAAAAACAATTGGAAGTACATTTACCATACGTGACTACCTACAAATGTGTGTGCCATCACCTCGCTGCCAGCCTAGTCAGATCTGCTTTACTAATCAAACTCAAATGCGTAGGTAAATTCCCATGGAAGGCCAGTCCATATCTCGTCTAATAATATTAAATTAAAAGAGCCAACTAACCTTAATTAAATTATCCCATCATATAAAAAAATTGCTAAGACTATTTTTAAAAAAATACTCTTACTAAATATATGAACAAAAAAATAAACTATCCTAACTTATTATCTAAAATTATATCTACAACCTGGCGATTCACTTTGGAATCATTGAGCTCGACTAAGGGGGGTATGCTCGACGTTAAAACTCCAGGGGAGTGCCAGAATGTCCCCGTCTGCCTTATTCTATTTACAAAAAAAAATAACTAAATAATAAATCCCGTGTCCCCAATAAATGTATATGTGAAATTCTTTGTGTGTTGTTGTATAATGAGGTGTTGGCCGTTAGTGTAAAATAATAAATAATTCCCAAATAATAAATAATAGTGTCTGTTTTATGTGTGTGTGACATTGCCTAACTGTTCCTGGGATAGCTGGGGATGGACACCCATAGAGACGTCACAAATCTCTTCCCTGACTCTAGGGCCGCGATCTCGTCTGCAATAATCGCCCCCTTAACTCGGCTGAAGTAAGATCGTTAATCTCAAAGAGAGCCCTAGCGGTTCTCTAGCCTGCTTGTACGTTTATCCGCTAATATACGGCTGCTGTAAGATCATATAAAATATCCCTCCTACAACGTCGCTGCCGAGATGTCCGAAAATAAAAATTTGAGGATTTTTCTTATCTAAATTCTGGTAAGATCCTTCCCAGAATAGTAATAGTAATAGCTTGGATATATCCCTCTTACTGGTGGGTATCCGCAGAGATTGTACTAACACCTGATCACCAATTTCTAACGTAGTCTGTTTGTGTCGTCTCTCAAAGTTTTGTTTCTGTCTCTCGGCCTGTCTTTCTGTAAATTTGTACGTCTGTTGGTATAGTCCCGAAATGTCAGTTATCCTATCGTCTTTGATGAAGTTCACCTGCTGATATTCATTACAGGTGGGGTTGCCATTAGTCGGGTAGCGGATTAAGTGGTCATTGTCTGTCGGTATGTCTGTTACTTCGTCCTCATTTCTAAGTAGGTCAGAAAACTCCTGCATCAGGGATGATATTCTGACGTCATCTGGGAAAGTTATGTTTTTGTCATTGCCTGTCGGTCCGTCTGTGTCTTCGTTCTCTTCTATGATTAATGAATTTACATGGTCTGGGGCAGTCATGGGGTATGTCTGTTTGTCGATTCCTCCTTAGCAGTAATTGGTAAAGATGTCTTAGCTATTGATTCTACGTTAATGGGTAACCTGATGTCATAAAATTTGTACTCGTAACCTAGTCCTTGAAGTGGTCTTCTCGTACTGATAAAAACTGGTTCCAAACGTCCATTGCCGTGTCTTCCTAAACCGCTACCTTCTTGGTACCCCTGTAGCTTCATCAATGTCAGTCCGTTGTTACAGTCTGTCTTTATTTTTACCGGAGTGGGACATCCATTGTCAATGTTAGTATGTAGGTCAATGTCCCCTGTCAATCTCGTCATCATCTCTGTACCAAGCAAACTGCGTATTGCACTGCAAACTGCCTTGAATTTAAATTTACCTCCCCCCTTGTCTTTAAGTTTATTCATCCCACTCCTGCGACTTTGTTTTTTATCAAGTGGTCAACAATTGGTTTCAGGTTGTTAGCCAACTCTCCAAGGGATTGCTTTATTTCTTTCATGTCTGTATTGACATTGTTGTCGGTCACTACCTCCATGTTTCTTACGTTAGGTTTCGACTGGTTATCCCTATAATTAGGTGGTCGATTATAATTCTGATTTGAGTCATAGTAATTACGTGGCCGATCGTAATTTGGATTTGACTCGCGGGAAGGGCCTCGGCTAAATTGATTCCCTCTATCTTGACTGTAGTGAGAGGTTCCCCGTGCATTCCCAGAATTGTAACGAGGTGGGTCTTGTCTGGGAGGGTTAGTATTTCTCGGAAAACTATCTGGTCGGTTCTGTCTCCCCCCGCCTCTCCAAGGACTATCCTTTAATTTACAATCACGTTTAATTATGTTAGTTCCTATCCTAATTATCTGCTCATGTAATCTCTCAATAGAGATTATTCCCTGGATCCTAACGGAATTTTCGACCGTCTTTCCATAATGTTTGCTTAATAGTTCACATACGTAGCCTTCCGGAATTGTATACGTACTATCCTGGAGTCGTGACACTAAATTTGAAAAGTGTTCGCTGTGTGTTTTATACATATGATCAGCATAGCTTTGGGTATCAAGTTCCCTACGGACTATAACGTCATATTTCTCCCCGCAGAACCTATCTTTAAACGCATTGACGAACTCATCAAAAGAGCGGATACTTCCTGACTTTACAAGGAACCAATCCAGACTCTCGCCCTTTAAATGTGACTTTATGAATTCGTTCAGATTATAAAATTCTCCAATGTGACTATATGCAATTTCTAAATTTGATATAAAATGGTTGGGTAAATCCAACACGTTACGGAACGTTACCTTATTACGTTCGTAATTTTTTATATAAGTATTTTGGAAAGTGACGTTGCTAGGCTGTTCGCGAGCAAAGGTCTGACTCGTATGCCAATCCCTATGTTCTTCAGGGATGGTGAACGTCACTTGGTCATTATGTTTTGGGGTTGAGACCTGAGTTTGACCCGAAACAGTACCCACTTTCTTCGAGATATCGGCGAATCTCTTCTCACAATCGTTACGAAAAAGATGTTGGTTCGAATTTATTCCTTCGACCTCCTTATCTAGACGTTGTGTTTCTGACATGATCCTACCTGTCATTTCATGATAACAGACATCTACCATGTCCCTAACTTCAGAAACATGTTTGTCATATCTCCCTTCTAAATTGTCCTGCCTAGTTTTCAATTCTCCGGATTCAGATCGTAGAGTTCCCATATCGCGATTAATGGATTCGATATTATTTGCCATTACCGAAATCTGTTCGCCAAATATGTCTCCTTGTTCGACTAACTTTTGGTCTACACTCGAAATCTGTTGTCCTAGTCCCGAAATCTGTTCCTGCATGTCCGCTTTTAAATCCTTTCCCTGTTGTCCTAGTCCCGAAATCTGTTCCTGCATGTCCGCTTTTAAATCCTTTCCCAAGTTTCCCATCTGTTCCTGCATGGCCTTAAGCATCGCCTCTAGGTCAAATTTAGGCCTTTCTACCGGGGACTCCGTGGGAGTGCGAATAGTTTTCCCAGACCGTGTCTGTATAGGCTCTACGTCTGACTTCCCCTTCCCCTCCATTCTGATAAGAAATATATGTCGAAACAATTAAGTGAATTATTACGGGAGGTCTGGTGCTAACCTAATTTCTATGGTGACCTGTCAGATGGCATCACAATACAACAATAGTTATAATATGTAAAAAAAATGAAAATTAATGCTTACTAAAACTATACAAGAAAAATTTTTAAATGTTAAAAAAATAAAATATCATGGATTCGATATTATTTGCCATTACCGAAATCTCTTGGCGCACACCCCTCATCTCCGCTTTTAAATCCTTTCCCTGTTGTCCTATCTGTTCCTGCATGTCCGCTTTTAAATCCTTTCCCTGTTGTCCTAGGGAATTTCCCAAGTTTCCCATCTGTTCCTGCATGGCCTTAAGCATCGCCTCTAGGTCAAATTTAGGCCTTTCTACCGGGAACTCCGTGGGAGTGCGAATAGTTTTCCCAGACCGTGTCTGTATCGGCTCAACGTCTGACTTCTCTTTCCCTTCCATTCTGATAAATGAAAAATATCAAAGAAGAAATGAATGAATTAAACGAATATAATATGAGGTATGGTGCTAACCTAAATTGCTATGGTGACCTGTCGGATGGCATCACAATATACTTAACAATAGTTATAATATGTAAAAAAATGAAAATAAATGTTTATTAAAACTACACGAGAAAATTCTAAAATGTCAAAAAAAAAAAATAAAATAATTTCAATAAATGATGTCATTCACATTCCTTAATCCCACCCATCCTTCTTCAGTTTTAACTTTAAATAACCGACTTTAATAGAAAATATAACATTTTAGCCTAATAAGCTTGAATCTACGTTAAAAAGAAGAAAAAAAATTTAATAATTAATTAATTAATTAGGGACCGATTAGTGGGGTTCAGTAATTATACTAATTAGCATAATTAATAAACAAATCAAGTGCCTGTTAGGGTGCCAATTGTAACAACTCTCCCTCTCGTGTGAGTGCAATTTACGTAATTAGTAAATATAAATAAAATATAATTAATACCGAAAAAATTATTAATTGAAAATTTTTATATCGCGACTTTAATTAAAACAATGCCTGGATAGCTAAGTGCACTCCCACGGGAAGGAAGGTTACAAGTTCCTAACGGGTAGTTGCCATCAGTAATTAATAATAATTAATTACTGTTGCCAACCAGAAGAAGCATGGGAGGGGGAAATGGAATGAACCAACTTTAGAATAATAACAAAACAATAACATTTATTTAGACCAGCAAAAAAAGGTGCTATATATAAAATAAAGGATTTAAAATAGAAAGTCCTGGTAGGTACAGTCTTTGTTTGAGTCGCCTCCCAGGTGTAGGCGCTCCTAGACTGTAGTGTACAGCCCCCGAACAATGCACAAGAGCTTCGTGGTGGTTCTTCACTAGTTTCTCGATGTGAGCTGCAAAAAGAGGAACTCCCAATTCTTCGTGGATTTTGTGATTCCTGACAAACCAGGGTGCGTTTGTTGCTATTCGGAGTACCTTATTCTGAAATGTTTGTAGTCGTTTCATGTTAGTGTTGCTGGTACCGATCCAGACTGGACAGACGTATGTTAGAAGTGGAAGTAGGAGTGTCTTGTATAGCAGAATAGTAAATGTGTGTTTAAGTGGCGTGTTTCTGTTTATGAGAGGGTAGAGGGTGTTAAGTCGTGAATATGCTAGCTGTAGTTTTCTGTTAATGTGTAGTTTCCATGTGAGTCGTGTATCTAAAAGTACTCCAAGATAGCGCACACCCTGGTCCTTAGGATTCCAGAGAATTGGGAGGTCATCAATTTGCAGCTGACGTTGTTCCTCTATGGAGAATCTGCGGAGAGCGAAGATTTTAGCTTCAGTCTTCCCTACATTGAGTTGGAGTCTCCATTTCGAAAACCAGAGGGAAACTTCTGTCAGGGCTTCCTGGAGCTGTTCAATGGCGACGGAGAGGACACTATGCTGACATGCGATCATTGTATCATCTGCATACGTGGCTAATGTCGCAGTGGGAGTTTCGGGGATGTCTTGTGTGTACAAATTAAAAAGGAGGGGGCTCAGAATAGCACCTTGAGGGACCCCAGCTGTAATCCTTCTCTTGGTGCTCAGTGCGTTACTGACTCTCACCTGGAACGTCCTGCCATGGAGAAAAGATGATATAAGACCAACGATGTATTTGGGTGCCAGGCTTTTCTTTAGTTTGTACAACAGCCCCTGATGCCAAACGGTGTCAAAGGCTGCGGCTACATCCAAGAATACGGCGGTGGTGTACTTCTTCGCCTCGAAGCCATGGACAATCGTTTCGGTCACCCGTTGTAGCTGCTGGACCGCAGAGTGTTTGGCTTTGAAGCCAAATTGGTGGGACGGTATGGTGTTTTCCAGGTACTGAGTAAGCCTTTTGGATATTATCTTTTCAAAAACCTTGGACAATGAATTTAGAAGGCTTATCGGCCTGTAGCTGTTGGGGTCTTGTTTCGGCTTGCCGTGCTTATGAAAGACAACCACGAGTGCATTCTTCCAAGCGTCAGGGAAGTATCCTCTCCTTAAGCAGCCATTGAACAGCCCTGTAAGATAAGCGATGCTTCTTGGAGGCAGGTTCTTGAGGACGATGTTGGGGATGAGGTCTTCACCGGGGGCCTTCTTGGTGGGGAGTCTCCGGATGTATAGTGTAATTTCTGACGGGTTCGTGTACTGTATGTGTGGTTCTGCGGTGTGGAGTGGGGTGGAAAGAAATTCGTGGACTGTGTGGAGTGTTTCGTGATCTTGTGTGTGATGGGTTCTGAATTTCTGTTCAAGGTGCTGAGCCACTAGCTCTCTCTTGTCCTTGACTGTTGTCACAGTATTCTGTCCGTGTGTCAGGGGCGGGAGGCCGGGATCTTGTCTGAGGAGGCGTCGTGTTTCCTTCCAAAGGTTGCTGTCTCCAGGCGTAAAATCGCTAGTGTATTGTCGGTATCTGTTGATTCTGTCATTGTCCAGTTCCCATCGTATTTGTCTCGTCAGTCGGTTCAGCTCTCGCTTCTCTTGTGGGTCATGTGTTCGTTGCCAGTGTTTACGGAGTGTATTTTTGTCGTGTATCATGTCAAGTATTCGTGTAGGGGTCTTATTTAGTCGGATGATGCGTTGATCCTTGTAGTGATTATGTGTTGAGTTGTGTACCGAGTTGTAAATAGCTTCAGTGAAATCTTTCAATGAGTCGTCTATGTCTTCAGTATTGTCGTAATGCAAAGGGATGTCTATGTTTTTGTCCATCTCCCATTTAAATACTTCCCAGTCAATTTTCCCTTTTATGAGTCTTGGGAGATATTCTGTCTGTTTCGGGTTCACTCTGAAGGTACATATGACTGGAAGATGGTCTGAGTCGAGTTCTGTCAGTGGTTCGTGATAAAGGGGCAATGTAAAATTTTGAACGAGTCCAATGTCCAGGATGTCTGGAAGGTATCTCTGTTGTGTAGGATAAAATGTCGGTTCGTCTGGTGCTGATATCTGTACGCCTAAATTGTTAATTATGTTTAAGAGTCTTGTCCCGTTGTTGTTTGTCCGTCTACATCCACAAATTGTATTTTTACTATTTAAGTCACCTAGTAATATGGTCGGCCCCCCAGTGAATATGTGTTCGAAGTCCGTCTGGTGTATTCTGATGCCTGGTCGGTGATATGCTGAAATTATGTTAAGTGTTCTGTTGTTGTTGAGTGTGAGTGTGGCCCCAACGGCTTCCAGCTGTTGGAGTGTGGGTAAGAGAAGCTGAGAGTGTACGAGGTTCTTTTTTATACAAACAGCGACGCCTCCAAATCTGGTTTGTCTGTCTTGTCTGTATTTGGTGTACCCTTTTAACTTGAATTTGTCGGTATTATAGAGGTGAGTTTCTGTGATACAAATGATGTCGATGTTGTAGCGAGTTAGGAAGTCCGAGAGAATCGTTCGTCTGTTTTTTATACCGTCAGCGTTCCAGTTAAGGATGGATAAATTTTGAAAAATATTTAAGTTAGGGTCCACCATTGTTAAATGAAAATACTTGGGTGAGGAGGTTAGATAAAAATGACTTTATGATAGGGATGAATGGTTTAAGAAAGGTGAGTACAGTGTTGGTGAGGTCAGTCATGTCGTTAGCTGGTTGGGTGTCTTGGCTGCTGGGTAAGTTAGGTTGAGGTCGAGGTTGGAAGGGTCGGGGTCTACCTTGGTCGAACCAGCAGTTCGGTCCGTCGGGGGTCTGTCTTGGGGGCTGTCCTTTGGGTGGTACACTGGGGGTTACTGGGTCTTGATGTTTAGGTTGTATCTGTCTGGTAGTTCTGTCTATGTAGGTCTTGTATGATGCACAACCTCTGTAGCTGGCTGGATGGTTGCCCTGGCAGTTGGCGCACTTGGGAGAGTCTATCTTCTTCTGTCTGGAGGGGCATGCTGTGAAGTGGTGGTCTCCCCCGCACTTCACACACTTGGGGTCCAGTCGGCAAAAGTTTTTGGTATGGCCAAAAGACTGACAGTTCGTGCACTGCACGGCTCTGCTGGAACGTCGGCGTGGCTCCACTTTGACGACTGTATAATAAAGCCGCGTCAGCTGGAATATGGCCTCTCCAGATGAGTTGTTTTCCAGCTCAACTGCACAGAGAGGTGTGGGACGTCTGTCGTGGTTCAAGATGCGGGTCACTTTTATAATAGGATAAGTCGGGGTCAGTTCGTCAGTTATTTCTGTCTCTGTTCGTGAGTAAGGAACTCCCCGTATAATTACGGAGAGTTTCCTGTCCTCGGGGTTAACGAAGGTGTAGTATTTTACTTTGTTCTCGTCATAAAATTGTGTCACCTTGCGGTAGTCGTCAGTCGTTGTGAGGCTGATCTTAATTTTTTGTTGCACTGTTTGGTTTCAAAAGGTGAACAAATCAAACTTTTCAACTCGGTAATAACCAGTTGATAGTTATCAGCCTCACAAAGAAAGATAGGAGGGATCTTGGTCAGTCTGTTAGGGGTAGTCTGTGCGTCCGGTTTTGTCGGTTGTGTTGTCTCCTGTTCGTCCTCGAGAGTGAGCAGTGGCTCATACCGATTGTGTGTTGGTGTAGGTGTGGGTTTGATATGTAGAGTGTATCTGTTTTGCTTTATTTGAGGCTCCTGGGAGGTGGCTCTGTTAACAGAGGTCACTTGGCTAGCGTCTACTAACATCGATGTGTCTGAAATGAGCTGCCTTTTGGCAGGTAAGAATGAAATAGGCATCTCACCTGTCTCCGCTGGATGTCCACTGTCCATATTCGTAATATCACTTTGTCTGCTGGTTAGGTTAGAATACGGAACATCAAAGTTATTGCATTTTTCTGGCTTCGAAACATTGGGTTTCATCCTCACTCGAAGAGAGGGTGAACCACTTAGTGTCTTTGACACTTTTTTTTATTAAACTTCAAAAAAATATGAAAAAATTAATATTAAAGGCTAACAAAATGTTACACGTGTTTAACTTTTAATAGCTAAAACAGCTGTCCTTTTTAACAATTTAATTTTAACAATGCTACAAAAATTGTAACATTTTAGTAATTTTGTGATTTCTTCAAAATTATGACGTGACCTTAAAATCACTGTATAATGGGTAGATTTACCTTATTAGATTCCATACTTTTCATCATAATATGTGGACTTCTTGGACTTAGCCGGTTTTGAAAATAAAAATATTGGAAATAGCTGGTTTTGAAAATCAAATTTTTTAAAAATACATTTCTTATTAATGTTTGTTAAGAAAACATTTTTTTTTTCGACTATCCTTGTTACTAAAAGTTGGGAAATATCTCAAAAAACATTTTTCCTGAAACATCTCCGATTTTATTTTTTTGCACTTTGCCGGTTTTGAAACTAAGCCCTTCATATATTGTTTAGTGCGCATGCCCAGAAAAATCGCTGTTCCGCCATCAGACTATCTGTTCTATACATAACAGTTTAGCAGCAGTTATATAAAACTGCTATTTAAATAGGCCGGAATCTACGTTAAAAAGAAAAAAAAAATTTAATTTAAAAAATAATTAATTAATTAGGGACCAATTAGTGGGGTTCATTAATTATACTAATCAGCATAATCAATAAACCAATCAAGTCCCTGTTCGGGCGCCAATTGCAACACCTCCCCTCTCGTGTGAGTGCAAATCACGTAATTAGTAAAAATAAAATATAATTAATACCGAAAAATTATTAAAATGGAAAATTTTTTATATCGCGACATTAATTAAAACAATGCCTGGATAGCTAAGTGCACTCCCACGGGAAGGACGGTTACAAGTTACTAACGGGTAGTTGCCATCAGTAATTAATAGTAATTAATTACTGTTGCCAACCAGAAGAAGCATGAGAGGGGGCAAATGGAATGAACCAACTTTAGAATACTAACATATTTATTATTAAAAAAACATTAAATATTTACAACAGAAAATAAAAATAATTGAATAAGATTCGGCCATATGTCTGAAGGACTTTATAACTCAATTACGAGGTACCTCGATAATGATCCCTGGATATGACTATGTGGACATCGTTTATGTACATTCCGCAGACACCATCTACTCACATAGTCCTTGTAGATCTGCGTAGTTTCGATGCCACGATAGAATTTACGTCTTTCACTGATTTTGTGCGTCCGAATTCAAAATGTGTATCTCACTGACTATTTCGATGTGGCCAGTCTGGCCCCAAGTATGGAGAAGAAATGATATCACCTATTCAAACTAATATTACTTATAGAAAAGATACGTGGTGATCACCCAAGACATGAACGAGGAAATAGTAATTTCACATATTCAAACTAATATTAAAAACACAGAAGATACGTGGTCATCACCCGAGACATGAACGAGGAATGAGCTAAGTGGGGTGTGGTCTGTGGGACCTCATCATGGTGGGAGAACGGTTCTCGAGGTTTGATTGGTTGTCGGTCTCCGCCCACTTTATTTCCAGCCAATCACAAATTACCGATTATATCAGCTTCTAAAAAAAAAGTTCTGTGAAAACCTCCACTGCTTATTCATTATACACCGGATGTAGACAATTATCTTGATTTCCTTTCCATTGTATCTTTATTGTTCTTTATTTTCGCTCCCAGCGATTACGATTCCCTCTCAGGCATCGCTGGTTCCGAGCATGCTCTTCCAAATGCAATTCTCTTTAATTCAATACCACACAACCCATACTTTGCTCCTAGCGATCGCGATTCTCTCGTAGGCTAGTTCTGAGCCTTATAATAATGATAAATATTGTCTATGGGGTAGACATGCTACAATATATATATATATATATATATTGTATATATATACATATATATATATATATGTATATATATAGTAGTGTAATGGATTTGCGCGGTCTGAATGTATTTTTTTAAATATATAAGATAAATAATGTATATAGTGGAGATATGTATGTATAATATATTGAGGTATGGAGAAAGGATGTAACCCAAGGGCTGAGGGGTCAGGTAAAAGAAGAACCCTTTTACCTTCGTAAATACCTGTAGATAATTAAGTATACAGATTTTACAATCCAAAGTGACAGTGTGACAGTAAGGGAACCGGATTAGAGTCCAAGCCCTCTGTTAGGGTCATATAAATCTGTCTGGAGTGTCCATATAGAAGTTGATAGGTCAAATTGGATGCCGCCAAGGGGAAAGCAGAATTCTCCCCTGTAAGCTTGGAGAGGAAGGAGAGGGGATGGCCAAGTGGTGGGAGAAGAATAGGCGAGATCCTCAGGGAAGAAATAAGTCAAGTCAGTCATGCAGTGAGGACAGTTCAATCTACAGTCAGAGTTCAGTTGAGAGAGTGCTCGGAGGAGTGTACAGTTGAGAGAAGCCACGGAGTCTTCGGAGGAGTTCAGTCCAGTCAGTCTTGAGGCAGAGTTCAGAGAGCCAGTTTTCAGTCTTCAGTCAAGCTTCAGCTAGTCCGTAGTTCACTAGTCGCCCATCCACTCGTCAGCCCCATCATTATCCATCCGAGATTTAATAGTATGTATTTTAATTTTAAGATTTTTTTTTATTGTTGTAAATATATTAATTTCAATATGAGTTGTTAGATTTTTGAAGTTTGTTTCCCATGTTCTACCTGGTTAATAGTGATTTGACAATTTAGTTTTTTAAAACTTTCTTCGCTGAACTACTTCCACCTTTGGTTTATAGAAATCCAATTTATATATTCAAATCAGTAATTTAAGTATCGTGTAAGTATCATTTAATATCGCGATCTGGCATCCCACAAATATTTTAATTTAGTAAAAAGTCAGTTATACAATTTTGAGAAAATCTCCGCGTCTTAGATTTAAAGTAATGTAAAGAAAAATTATACATATAATTTTAATTAAAACCGCGATCAACAAGCTACATTTATTACAAAATATATACATTTGTTTTCAAATAAATTGAAATGTTTTCAAAAATAAAAAACCGCGCGACTCTTCAGAATTTGTTTTAGAAACAGCCGGCCGCTCCTCTGCTCCTCCATTGCCATTTTATTTTATTTTTATGTTTCAGTTGGGGAAGAAACGTCGGGTGGTGGCACAGGAACTGGAGACTAATGCGCTTTCCGAGTGTTCTCGAGACCATCAAGTTAGCTTCGGTATGTTTTCTGCCATTTAGATTTATAAAATTCAATATAGTCAAAAATAATTTGTTGGATCATCCAACACAATAAAATCTTATTCTTAATTCAAAATTTGAATTTTTATATAATTTTGATGTGTTGTACTACTGGTTTTATAACTGTTCCAAACTTCAACCTTTTTTTTTCTAAAATTAATATCTCAAAAACTTTGAGTCGTAAAAACGTACTTCTTGTTTTATTTAGTACTCAATGTCATTTTCTGATAAAAAACACCATTAACACAAAAAACAATTGTTTTAGGAACCATATATACCTACTCCTTTATCGGTGCAAATGCGAAGTAACCTCCTTTTGTGGATACCCCTACAGGTTAAATTGCCCGTTTATGTTACACATAACCCACCCTAGCCGCAGCTCACCCATATGGTTCAGCAACCAGCTACACTTTGTGGTTATTCGAGTCAGGCAGACCTGGGCATTAGTCAGATATAGATTATCTTTTAAATAATGAAAAGATAGTATCTTGCAAGATACGTATCTCACAAGATAACGTTATCTTGCAAGATAGTATTTGGTTCATGAAAAGATACTTTATTCAAGATACTTGGTTATCTTGTCACTCATCAGATAAATTATCTTGTTATCTGAAAGATTGTTTGTTATTCAAGAACCTATTTTGAAAGTATCTTGTTATCTTATGAGTGATCACTCATTATTCAAAAGATAATCGGATAACCAATACAAATAGCTCACGTTACCAACCCGAGAGTTGCGGGTTCGAATCTACACCAGTGATATCAACTTATTTTTCAAAAAGCTCACGTTACTAACCCAAGGGTTACGGGTTCGAATCCCCACCAGTATTACCAACTTACTTTACAAATAGCTCACGTCACGAACACGAGGGTTGCGGGTTCGAATCCCCACCAGTAATATCAACTTATTTTACAAATAGCTCACTTTACCAACCCGAGGGTTGAGGGTTCGAATCACACCAGTAATACCAACTTACTTTACAAATAGCCCACTTTACCAACCCGAGGGTTGCGGGTTCGAATCCCCAACAGTAATATCAACGTATTTTTCAAATAGCTCACGTTAACAACCCGAGGGTTGCGGGTTCGAATCCCCACCAGTAATATCAACTTACTTTACAAATAGCCCACGATACCAACCCGAGGGTTGCGGGTTCGAATCCCCACCAGTAAAATCAACGTATTTTTCAAATAGCCCACGTTACGAACCCGAGGGTTGCGGGTTCGAATCCCCACCAGTAATACCAACTTACTTTACAAATAGCCCACTTTACCAACCCGAGGGTTGCGGGTTCGAATCCCCACCAGTAATACCAACTTACTTTACAAATAGCCCACTTTACCAACCCGAGGGTTGCGGGTTCGAATCCTCACCAGTATTACCAACTTACTTTACAAATAGCCCACTTTAACAACCCGAGGGTTGCGGGTTCGAATCCCCACCAGTAATACCAACTTACTTAACAAATAGCCCACTTTACCAACCCGAGGGTTGCGGGTTCGAATCCCCACCAGTAAAATCAACGTATTTTTCAAATAGCTCACGTCACGAACCCGGGGTTTGCGGGTTCGAATTCCCACCAGTAATATCAACGTATTTTAGAAATAGCTCACGTTTCCAACCCGAGGGTTGCGGGTTCGAATCTCGACCATTTATATCAACCTTGGTAATCAAAACCCACGGTTATGTACCTTGAGGAGGCCGGGCTCAACGCGACCCCCTACGTTGTAGCCACTAAAGAAAGGACAACCGCCACTTTCAACGCTCTGAGCTGCCTAGCCTGCGCGACGGGATACTCTGAGCGTAGTATAACAATGGTAATCATACTAGTTTTTGAATCGAGCCTTCCTCTAATCCCTTACATTTCCCGGAAAAGTAACGAACTTTCTAGCCTTTACCAACATTTACTATGGAATAATGAATGTTATTCTTTTACAAGGTAAAATATCATCGACATGATACGAAGAATAGGATCTGTACAATAATAATATAAAACTTCCCCGTGATTTTGTTTTCACCGATTCAACATTAGGGGGATGACCCTTCGCTACTGAGTCATCACGTACACTCAAAAATTCAGTAAATAGTTTAAAATGGTACTGAATTGAGCGATCAACTTAGTTTACACAAAATCAAAATCAAAAATGTCGTACCCTAGTTAATGAAAACTGACATTATTGCAGAGATAATAATAATAATAATAGCCTTTTTATTTCTTCTTTAGTATAATAGTATAACAATAGTATTTCTAGATATTTATATAAATTGGAAACTAGGCCCATCTTTTGGCATAGGCCTCTCCCATTTTCTTCCATGCAGTCCTGTCCCAGGCCGACCTGTGCCAGAGACTCCCCACTGTCCTGTCTAGATCGTCCCGCCACCGCACCAGTTGTCTTCCTCTTCTTCTCTTCAGGTATATCGGGTCCCACTCTGTCATCCTCTTGGCCCATCTTCCTTCTTCCATCCTCGCCACATGTCCTGCCCATTTCCACTTTTGTTGCAGCACCACTTCCTTCACGTCCCGTACTCCTGTCTTTTTTCTTATTTCGGAGTTCCGTATTTTATCCTTTTTCTTAATTCCCAGCATGCTTCTCTCCATTGCTCTTTGAGTAACCTCTAAGCTCCTCAGCACATCTTGGGAGAGAGCCCAGGTTTGGGATCCGTACGTTAGACAAGGAGTGATGCAGCAGTCGAACACCTTTTTCTTCAGGTCCATGGCCATTCTGCTTTTGAAGATATATTTGTAGGACCAATATTTCTTCCATCCAAGTGCGATTCGCCGATTTAATTCCTTTTTTAGGCCATTCTTGAATGAAAGTAGTTGTCCTAGGTAAACGGCTTCTTCAACCCAGTTTAACTTCTTCCCGTCCAGACTTATTTCTTCCGTTTTCCCATTTGCCAGAATGACTGTTTTTTGGAAGTTTATCTCAAGTCCTGCCTTTTTCCCAGCATCATTCAGCTCACTCAGCATACTCGATAGCTCCTCTTGGGTATTAGCAAAAATAACGACGTCATCAGCAAATCGTAAGTTGGTAATTTTCGTTCCATTAATATTGACTCCGTATTTTTCCCAGTTGACATCTCGGTATACTTGCTCCAGTATGCAGTTGAATAGATCCGGGGACAGAGGGTCCCCTTGTTTTACTCCTCTTCCCAACTGAAAGTCCGGACCTGGCATTTCTAGGGTTACTCTAGATTTGCTGTTCAGATACCAGTTTCTTATTATTTCTATCATTTTGTGGTTCACCCCTTGCCGCTCCAGACTTCTAAAGAGAAAGTCGTGGTTGACTGAGTCAAAGGCCTTTGAGTAGTCGATGAAGGCCATGTAGATATCTTTTTGGTATTCCTTACATTTCTCGATGAGCTGGTTCACTGAGTGAAGGTTGTCTATGGTGGAGTAGCCTTTTCGAAATCCGGCTTGCTCAGGTGGTTGGTTTTCTAAAAGAGTTGGTTTTAATCTCATCTGAAGGGCTTTTGAAAATGTTTTTCCTATAGCTGGCGTCAAGCTAATTGGCCTGTAATTTTTTAGATCTGAAATATTTCCTTTTTTATGTAACAGTATTATGTCAGAAAACCACCACTGTCGTGGTATCTTTCCGCTGTTTTTTACCTTGTTAAAAAGTTGGGTCATAAGAGGTACCATATCTTCTTTTGGTATTTTTAATAGTTCGTTGAAGATTTTATCTCGTCCCGGTGCTTTTTCTGTTTTCAGTGCTTTTGTTATTAACATTATTTCTTCCTCCAGAAAGTCCGGAAATATTTCTTCCTTAGTTGGAGTTGAGCTGCATTTCCAGGAGTGAGAGTGTTCGCTTCTGTAAAGTTGCGTGTAGAATTTTGTGGCTACCTCCAGAATGTCTTCCCGTTTTCTTCTTGTGACTCCATCTTTTCCCTGTAGACCTGTGATCCAGGACCTTCCAGGTGCCAGCATCTTCTTGGCCTTCTTTACTCCCACGCTCCTCTGGATTACCTCTTCTACCACTCGGTGGTCATTTTCCTCAACGTCCTTCCTTATATGATATTTGACCTTCTTACAGATGCTATTGTACTCTACCTTTTCTACCGCCGTTTTGTTCCTTTTTATTTTTAGCTTCTCCCTTTCCTTAATCATCTCGAGCGTCTCTTTACTTAGTTTTCCCTCCCTTCTGGCCTCTGGTATAGCTGCCTTCCTCGCACTTTTTAGAATCATATTTTCTATTTGATCATAAAATTCCTGTTCGTCTGCTTCTATGTTTTCGATGTCTTCTATTCCCTTCCTTATTTCTTCTACATACGTTTGTTCATGCATTTGAGATGGTTTCGGGAAGTAGGTCTTATTTTGTTTATAGGGACGTTTCGGAATTGATATAATGGCTCTTAGTAGTCTATGGTCCGTTTGGAAAGAAAAATGGCCGGTTGCTTCTACATTTTGAAATATTGATGGGTTGGGGGATATTACAAAATCTATTTCATTTCTATGCTTGCCATTTGGAGACAGCCAGGTCCACCTCTTCCCTGCACGTTTTTTGAAAAGGGAGTTTATAATCTTAAGATTTAATTCTTGGCAGAATGCTATCATCTTCCTTCCTCTTTCATTACGCTTCCCATATCCGTAAGGGCCCATCACATGATTTTCTTCGGGTTCCCTTTTCCCTACCTGAGAGTTCATGTCTCCCATAACCACTAGTAAGTTTCTGTTATTCACAGTTATTTTATTTATTGTGTCTCTTAGTTGGTTATAGAAGTTGTCGCTATCTTCTTCACTTGACGTAGTGGTGGGAGCGTACACTTGGATTATAGTAATTTTTTTATTTTTTCCAATTTTTATAACAAGCATACCAATTCTGTCTGATATTCCCTGAAATTCTTCAATGTCTTTTTTGAGGTCATCATGTATCATGAAACCAATTCCTTTCGTGCCATTTTCATTTCCAAAAGATAGAAGACTGTATGCATTTTTTCTTGAAACTATTTTTTCTCCTTTCCTTCTAACTTCTGCCATTCCTAGAATTTTGATGTTGGTTTTTGAGAGTGCCTTCTCCATTTCTTCTATTCTCCATTCTGAAAGTAGAGTTCTAACATTTAGTGTTGCTATTTCAATTAACTTCTGATTTTTGGGGTGGTTTTGGTTTGTTGTTGCTGTGTATGGGAGGTGAAAGTCGTGATCCCCCTCGGTGACCGGCCTTTCTGGGGGATGTGAGTTCCTGGGTTTAGTTTCCTTTGCTTGTCATTTATCGATTTCGGTGAACTTGTTGTTGTTGGGTTTTGCAGTTAGACTCCCAAATGAATTTGAGCGATCTCTAAAAGAATGTTCTAGTGTCTTGTTTCTATTCTTCGGAACCATAGCATCCTGCAAGACTTTGTTTCTTTTTGGGGTCTGCGCTGTGTGAGTTGCTTGGTTCGTAGAATCTTTTTGAGGCGACACACTTAAGTTTCTTTTATTGTTTTGAAATTTGTTTTTGTTTTCTTTAATTATTAGTCGATCGTATTTTAGTATCGCAAACTTGCCTTCCTTTCTTGCCTGAATTAGCTGATCTTTTAATTCTTTCCTTTTTTTAATTATTTCTTTAGGAAAATCTTCTGTTATGTAATATATCTGATCTTTAATTTTATATTTGTTTTTTAAAATTTCTATTTTCTTCCTATGTGTTGTAAGTCCTATTAAAATTGGTCTGGTTCTATTTTCGATTGGTTTTCCCAATCTTCTGATATAATCGATTTCTTCTTCTTTGAACGGAACGTTCAGTCTATCGTGAATTACATGTATGACAGATTCTACTAGGTCACCGTAAATGTTATTTTCAGTTAAACCGTGTATTATTATATTTCTTTTCCTCATTTCTCTCTCGAAAAAGTTGATTTTTTTCTCTTGTTCGTTAATTTTTCCATTTATTTCATTTGTAAATGTACAGAAATTATTTGTTATTCGTTCAGTGTGTTTTTCTAGATCTTTTCTAATTTCTTGTTTGAATTCATTTATGGCTGATAATATCTTTTCTAAGCCTTCTTTTTCCATGTTGTATTTTCTTTTGTAATTTTTGTTTCAATAAAGTGAATGGTGCTGTTATAAAAAAAGCTAGGTTATGTTTTTTCTTTTACCACCTTTTGATAACCGCCTTGTGAGTAATTCTTCTTTTTTTTTCTTTTTGTTTCTTTAATTGTTACTTTCACGCAAAAGAAATGTTACTTGTACGTAAATTTGAAAAAAGATTGCTATGACTCACTCACTTAGTTATCAATCCTGTCCTGTATTATTTTTGTGTTGTAGTTTTGATTTTCGATACTTCAATTTGTAGACCGTATTTAAATGATTTACTCTACCAAATTTGAAAACGATTTCTGTTGTAAAACTTAAGATTCACATATTTAAAACTTGCACTGATATAGAGCTGTGTTATCACCTCAAAATCCAAGATGGAACCCCCCATTGCAGAGATATTGTGTAATAATTAAATTAAATTGAAAGAAATAAAACTTGTTTATTTATGGTATTGTCCCTAGTTACTTGAGGTAGTTAGTTAATGAAGCTCAAGTCCGGGCATTAACTTCTGGGTCAAATCGCCTACTACCAGAGCTCCCTTTCATCACTCTGGTGGACATGAGCCCGACTATACAATGAGAGTCCTAAATTTTGCCTACTTTACATTTATATTCACCTAGGGTAGCAGTCTTTAGGGATAGATAATTAAAATACACAATTTCTTTGTCAAACTTCACTATATATTCTCAAATACTCAACTAGTTTCGCCGTGTTAAGGCATTATCAAGAGTCACTTATAAACTTTTTATAAGTGACTCTTGATAATGCCTCAACACGGCGAAACTAGTTGAGTATTTGAGAATTTTTAGTGAAGTTTGACAAAGAAATTGTGTATTTTAATTATTTATTCCTAGAATGGAGCTTCACAAAGTAAATCTGGAAACCATAAATGATTAGTCTTTAGGGAGTTCCCAGACATCGTAGAGGCTAGGCACCATCGCTTAACGTCCCTACCGAAAAACGGCGAGCTTAAGTTTATTTTACCTCCTAACCAAGGGCCTCTGTCGGGTTTCGAATCCACCATCTTGAGTTCAGTAAGCAAGCAGGCATACCGCGGAGCAACCGGTCCCTCGAGAATACTTCATCAAAAAAAGAAGAAGAGATTATGGCACCGATGAGTGATTGTGTTTCTTCAATCATTGTGAGATTATACACGCCAGGACGATTACACCATTTGAAAGATAAGTAATAAATAATTCCTAAGTAATAAAGAAGTTCCTTCCCAACTCCATTTAGGTTCAGGCAGCGATGGATTTTAAGCTATTTGTAGAATAGCCTGCCCTCCCATTCAAAATTGCCACCAAAACAAATTCATCTTAATCTAAGCTTAAACAAAAAAATTACCGAGTTTGATAAAATGCCTTTCAGATCAGTTTTAAGTCGATTGGCTTCAATTGGCACCAAAACGGAGTCGATATCATATTTCATTCGAGAAATTTCGTGCAGGAAAGATTGACCATGCTCCTACGTACGTACACACACAAAAAAATACTTCTTTCCAAAAAAGTCTAAAAATACTGTAATGACCTCGAAACATAAAAATATGATGAACATTTTGATTTCGATTGTCGGACCCATTTCAATAACTTGCCTATATGCTAGGAAGTTAATAAAATAACTTGATAATACGGGTCAGAATTCGAACCCGCGACCCTCGGGTTGGTAACGTGAGCTATTTATAAAATAAGTTGATATTACTGATCGGGATTCGAGCCCGCAACTATCGGGTTGGTAACCTAGGTTATTTGTAGAATAAGTTGATATTACTTGTCGGGACTCGAACCCGCAACCCTCGGGCTGGAAACTTGAACTATTTGTAATATAAGTTGATATTACTGGTCGGGACTCGAACCCGCAACTCTCAGGTTGGTAACGTAGGTTATTTGTAAAGTAAGTTGATATTACTTCTCGGGACTCAAACCCGCAACCCACGGGTTGGAAACGAACTATTTGTAAAATAAGTTGATATTACTTGTCGTGACTCGAACCCGCAACCTTCAGGTTGCTAACGTAGGTAATTTGTAAAATAAGTTGATATTACTGGTCGGGTCTCGAACCCGCAACATTCGGGTTGGTAACGTGAACTATTTGTAATATAAGTTGATATTACTGGTCGGGACTCGAACCCGCAACTCTCGGGTTGGTAAGGTAGGTTATTTGTAAAATATGTTAATATTACTGGTCGGGACTCGAACCCGCAACCCTCAGGTTGGAGACTTGAACTATTTGTAAAATAAGTTAATATTACTGGTCGGGACCCGAACCCGCAACCCTCGGCTTGCTAACGTAGGTAATTTGTAAAATAGGATGATATTACTGGTCGGGACTCGAACCCGCAACATTCGGGTTGGTAACGTAAACTTTTTGTAATATGAGTTGATATTACTTGTCGGGACTCGAACCCGCAACTCTCGGGTTGGTAACGTAGGTTATTTGTAAAATAAGTTGATATTACTCGTCGGGACTTGAACCCGCAACCCTCAGGTTGGAGACTTGAACTATTTGTAAAATAAGTTAATATTACTGGTCGGGACCCGAACCCGCAACCCTCGGCTTGCTAACGTAGGTAATTTGTAAAATAAGTTGATATTACTGGTCGGGACTCGAACCCGCAACATTCGGGTTGGTAACGTAAACTTTTTGTAATATAAGTTGATATTACTGGTCGGGACTCGAACCCGCAACTCGGGTTGGTAACGTAGGTTATTTGTAAAATAAGTTGATATTACTCGTCGGGACTCGAACCCGCAACCCTCAGGTTGGAAACTTGAACTATTTGTAAAATAAGTTAATATTACTGGTCGGGACCCGAACCCGCAACCCTCGGCTTGCTAACGTAGGTAATTTGTAAAATAAGGTGATATTACTGGTCGGGACTCGAACCCGCAACATTCGGGTTGGTAACGTTAACTTTTTGTAATATAAGTTGATATTATTGGTCGGGACTCGAACCCGCAACTCTCGGGTTGGTAACGTAGGTTATTTGTAAAATAAGTTAATATTACTGGTCAGGACTCGAACCCGCAACTCTCGGGTTGGAAACGTAGGTTATTTGTAAAATAAGTTAATATTACTGGTCGGGACCCGAACCCGAAACCCTCGGCTTGCTAACGTAGGTAATTTGTAAAATAAGTTGATATTACTGGTCGGGACTCGAACCCGCAACATTCAGGTTGGTAACGTAAACTTTTTGTAATATAAGTTGATATTACTGGTCAGGACTCGAACCCGCAACTCTCGGGTTGGTAACGTAGGTTATTTGTAAAATAAGTTAATATTACTGGTCGGGACCCGAACCCGCAACCCTCGGCTTGCTAACGTAGGTAATTTGTAAAATAAGTTGATATTACTGGTCGGGACTCGAACCCGCAACATTCGGGTTGGTAACGTAAACTTTTTGTAATATAAGTTGATATTACTGGTCGGGACTCGAACCCGCAACTCTCGGGTTGGTAACGTAGGTTATTTGTAAAATAAGTTAATATTACTGGTCAGGACTCGAACCCGCAACCTTCGGGTTGGTAACATGGGCTATTTGTAAAGTAAGTTGATATTACTGGTGGGGATTCGAACCCGCAACCCTCGGGTTGGTAACGTGACCTTTTTGGAAAATAAGTTAATTTTACGGTTCGGGATTCGAACCCGTAACCATGAGACAGACCTGGGCGAAAAGTATCTTAAATACTATCTCAGTTATATATCCGAATGATAACCAAGTTATCTTGAGTGACAAGATATATTAGTCAAGATACTTTCGTTATTCAAGTATCTTATTGTGTGACGTAGGTTATCTTGTTATTCAAGTATCTTAATGTGCGACGTAGGTTATCTTGGAAGATAATGTATCTTAAAGATAACGTATCTTGTAAGATACTGTATCTTATAAGATAGTATTTGGTCAGATAACTTATCTTGCAAGATAACATGCCAGATTAGTCAGGTTACATTATACGATTATAAATACTAATATTGTGTGATACTTTTAAAGGTCTTAACAAAAAGAATATTTTAAAAAATATAATATTTTATTTGTTTAAAAACTATAAAAATAAAGTTTCCAACACGAATAGCTTTTTCCCTGAGTTTAAATGATAACATGCCTCATTTTCTTGTGAATCACTGAAAACTGAAACGTCATGAATGTATTGTCGAAGGTGGAGCCAGAAATTTCATGATAGATAGTCAAGTTCCCCGGGCAACGCCGGGTAATGCAACTAGTATATATTGTATTTAACTGGATCAAAATGTATTTACTTAATCGAATTAGGAGCATTGCTCAAACATACAGAGATCAGCTAACTATTCACTTGGTTTATATAGATGCACTGGCTATTCTATCTTATTTTTTGCAGCTGATGTCCAACATCTGCTAGTCAGCGGATTATTTCCTGTAGGAGGAAAGGATGCAGTAAGTAACTTTTTTTCATTTTTGGATAGGTTTGAAATTTGAGTGGAAGCTTAGACAGAATTCACTTTGTACATGAAATGTTGCACACAATTAAAGGGTGATATGTGATATGATAATTAATAAAAAAATTAATATAAAAATAATAATTGATTGAATTAATAATAATTAAAACAAAAAAAATAAATATTAAATATAATTACATAATAAAATTACCACATTTCCTGTAGAAATTATAGCTGGTCTTCTACTAAATTTCGACTACTGCAGTAATTTCCGAAAAGGGCCCCAAAAAAATATAGAAAGTTCAACAATTTTGAAGAAAGTGCACGTATTTAAAAAAAAAATCAATTAACAAATTTTTCATTTGGATTTCTTTTAAATTTACTAAAGAGATGCCATATTGTTTTTCTAAATTTGCAAAAATGTTAAATCCAATCGAAAGATATAAATTATCTTACCTGGGTTAACAGGGAAATGAATAGCATAGAATAAGAGAACAAATATTTGGGTTTATTTTACTTAACCTACATTTTAAGTAAATTCAGAATATCAATATCAAAAAAATCAAATTACTTACAATTAAAAAAAAATCTTACAAACTAATTATTTAAAACAATATCAGTCTTTTCTCTGTTTTATCATTGGCCATTATTTATATCAATGTTATTTGGGCAAATATATGTAATAATCTTAATGTATGTAAATTTTTTTACATCATAGTGGACCTAGCGAAAAATTACTTTGGAAAAAATAACTAAATAAAAAAGAAATATTAAGCTTAAACAGATATAGGTACAATTTTGAGGTTATGGGATGCAGCCATGATGGTGTTTTAGGAAAACCGAAAGGTTATTAAATATTAAAGACTTGCCTCAAATAGCATTTGGAGGCCATGGTGGCCGTGTGGGCTAGAGCGTAGGGCTTTGGTCGCATAGTCTCACCATGGTTTGAGGGTTCGAATCCCGACCGGGAGTGAGCTTTATTTCGTAGATAGAATTCCCTCCCGCGGCCATGTATGTAGTACATAACTTGATAACACATTGACATGGCTAATATGCACCGTATATAAGGCAAAAAAAAATAGGATTTTTTATTAAATTGTTTTGTACATATAACGAATTAATTCGAGATAATATATATCCCTATATATTATATACGGATGGGATATTAATATAAATACAGGTCCCGAGCCCGTACGATGTCAGGTACTCGTTAAAGACCCCTATCCTAGGTGAATAACAATTTAGGGTAGGCACAATTTAGAACTCCCATAGTAGAGTTGGGCTCATCTCCACCAGCGTGACGAAAGAGCGCACTGGTAGTAGGCGATATGACAGTCATAATAACTAACTCTCAGTGTACTCTAGTGGAGATAGGAATTACACAAAATCTCATTAGCAATTTTTTTTACATTTTCCTTTACAATCCAGTCGATATTCTTGTGGTGAACGAGATTCGGAACCATGAAATCAAAGAATTTTCTTGTGAATGCAGTGGCGTAGGCAGGAACTATATTTCAAAACAATTCATTTATTAATTAATATATCAACTTGATGTTCTTATACGGAACCCTTCAATGTGTCACCTCATTAATATATCAACGTGATGTTCTCATACGGAACCCTTCAATGTGTCACCTCATTAATATATCAACGTGATGTTCTCATACGGAACCCTTCAATGTGTCACCTCATTAATATATCAACGTGATGTTCTCATACGGAACCCTTCAATGTGTCACCTCATTAATATATCAACGTGATGTTCTCATACGGAACCCTTCAATGTGTCACCTCATTAATATATCAACGTGATGTTCTCATACGGAACCCTTCAATGTGTCACCTCATTAATATATCAACGTGATGTTCTCATACGGAACCCTTCAATGTGTCACCTCATTAATATATCAACGTGATGTTCTCATGCGGAACCCTTCAATGTGTCACCTCATTAATATATCAATGTGATGTTCTCATACGGAACCCTTCAATGTGTCACCTCATTAATATATCAACGTGATGTTCTCATACGGAACCCTTCAATGTGTCACCTCATTAATATATCAACGTGATGTTCTCATACGGAACCCTTCAATGTGTCACCTCATTAATATATCAACGTGATGTTCTCATACGGAACCCTTCAATGTGTCACCTGATTAATATATCAACGTGATGTTCTCATACAGAACCCTTCAATGTGTCACCTCATTAATATATCAACGTGATATTCTCATACGGAACCCTTCAATGTGTCACCTCATTTATATATCAACGTGATGTTCTAATACGGAACCCTTCAATGTGTCACCTCATTAATATATCAACGTGATGTTCTAATACGGAACCCTTCAATGTGTCACCTCATTAATATATCAACGTGATGTTCTCTAACGGAAACCTTCAATGTGTCACCTCATTAACATATCAACGTGATGTTCTCATACGGAACCCTTCAATGTGTCACCTCATTAATATATCAACGTGATGTTCTCATACGGAACCCTTCAATGTGTCACCTCATTAATATATCAACGTGATGTTCTCATACGGAACCCTTTAGTGTCTCACCTCATTAATATATCAACTTGATGTTCTAATACGGAACCCTTCAATGTGTAACCTCATTAATATATCAACTTGATGTTCTAATACGGAACCCTTTAGTGTCTCACCTCATTAATATATCAACGTGATGTTCTCATACGGAACCCTTCAATGTGTCACCTCATAAATATATCAACTTGATGTTCTCATACGGAACCCTTTAGTGTTTCACCTCATTAATATATCAACGTGATGTTCTCATACGGAACCCTTCAATGTCTCACCTCATTAATATATCAACGTGATGTTCTCATACGGAACCCTTCAATGTGTCACCTCATTAATATATCAACGTGATGTTCTCATACGGAACCCTTCAATGTCTCACCTCATTAATATATCAACGTGATGTTCTCATACGGAACCCTTCAATGTCTCACCTCATTAATATATCAACTTGATGTTCTAATACGGAACCCTTCAATGTGTAACCTCATTAATATATCAACTTGATGTTCTAATACGGAACCCTTTAGTGTCTCACCTCATTAATATATCAACGTGATGTTCTCATACGGAACCCTTCAATGTGTCACCTCATTAATATATCAACTTGATGTTCTCATACGGAACCCTTTAGTGTTTCACCTCATTAATATATCAACGTGATGTTCTCATACGGAACCCTTCAATGTCTCACCTCATTAATATATCAACGTGATGTTCTCATACGGAACCCTTCAATGTGTCACCTCATTAATATATCAACGTGATGTTCTCATACGGAACCCTTCAATGTCTCACCTCATTAATATATCAACGTGATGTTCTCATACGGAACCCTTCAATGTCTCACCTCATTAATATATCAACGTGATGTTCTCATACGGAACCCTTCAATGTGTCACCTCATTAATATATCAACGTGATGTTCTCATACGGAACCCTTCAATGTCTCACCTCATTAATATATCAACGTGATGTTCTCATACGGAACCCTTCAATGTCTCACCTCATTAATATATCAACTTGATGTTCTAATACGGAACCCTTCAATGTGTAACCTCATTAATATATCAACCTGATGTTCTAATACGGAACCCTTTAGTGTCTCACCTCATTAATATATCAACGTGATGTTCTCATACGGAACCCTCCAATGTGTCACCTCATTAATATATCAACTTGATGTTCTCATACGGAACCCTTTAGTGTTTCACCTCATTAATATATCAACGTGATGTTCTCATACGGAACCCTTCAATGTCTCACCTCATTAATATATCAACGTGATGTTCTCATACGGAACCCTTCAATGTGTCACCTCATTAATATATCAACGTGATGTTCTCATACGGAAGCCTTTAGTGTTTCACCTCATTAATATATCAACGTCATGTTCTCATACGGAACCCTTCAATGTCTCACCTCATTAATATATCAACGTGATGTTCTCATACGGAACCCTTCAATGTCTCACCTCATTAATATATCAACGTGATGTTCTCTAACGGAACCCTTTAGTGTTTCACCTCATTAATATATCAACGTGATGTTCTCATACGGAACCCTTCAATGTCTCACCTCATTAATATATCAACGTGATGTTCTCTAACGGAACCCTTCAATGTCTCACCTCATTAATATATCAACGTGATGTTCTCATACGGAACCCTTCAATGTCTCACCTCATTAATATATCAACGTGATGTTCTCTAACCTTTAGTGTTTCACCTCATTAATATATCAACGTGATGTTCTCTAACGGAACCCTTTAGTGTCTCACCTCATTAATATATCAACGTGATGTTCTCTAACGGAACCCTTTAGTGTTTCACCTCATTAATATATCAACGTGATGTTCTCTAACGGAACCCTTCAATGTCTCACCTCATTAATATATCAACGTGATGTTCTCATACGGAACCCTTCAATGTCTCACCTCATTAATATATCAACGTGATGTTCTCTAACGGAACCCTTTAGTGTTTCACCTCATTAATATATCAACGTGATGTTCTCATACGGAACCCTTCAATGTGTCACCTCATTAATATATCAACGTGATGTTCTCATACGGAACCCTTCAATGTCTCACCTCATTAATATATCAACGTGATGTTCTCATACGGAACCCTTCAATGTCTCACCTCATTAATATATCAACGTGATGTTCTCATACGGAACCCTTCAATGTGTCACCTCATTAATATATCAACGTGATGTTCTCATACGGAACCCTTCAATGTCTCACCTCATTAATATATCAACGTGATGTTCTCATACGGAACCCTTCAATGTCTCACCTCATTAATATATCAACGTGATGTTCTCATACGGAACCCTTCAATGTGTCACCTCATTAATATATCAACGTGATGTTCTCATACGGAACCCTTCAATGTCTCACCTCATTAATATATCAACGTGATGTTCTCTAACGGAACCCTTTAGTGTTTCACCTCATTAATATATCAACGTGATGTTCTCATACGGAACCCTTCAATGTCTCACCTCATTAATATATCAACGTGATGTTCTCTAACGGAACCTTTCAATGTCTCACCTCATTAATATATCAACGTGATGTTCTCATACGGAACCCTTCAATGTCTCACCTCATTAATATATCAACGTGATGTTCTCTAACGGAACCCTTTAGTGTTTCACCTCATTAATATATCAACGTGATGTTCTCTAACGGAACCCTTTAGTGTCTCACCTCATTAATATATCAACGTGATGTTCTCTAACGGAACCCTTTAGTGTTTCACCTCATTAATATATCAACGTGATGTTCTCTAACGGAACCCTTCAATGTCTCACCTCATTAATATATCAACGTGATGTTCTCATACGGAACCCTTCAATGTCTCACCTCATTAATATATCAACGTGATGTTCTCTAACGGAACCCTTTAGTGTTTCACCTCATTAATATATCAACGTGATGTTCTCATACGGAACCCTTCAATGTCTCACCTCATTAATATATCAACTTGATGTTCTCATACGGAACCCTTCAATGTCTCACCTCATTATACTTATTTATAATATTTTTCATATCAATATGATAATATCAAAATATCATATTGGAAAACTAGTCGTCGGTGAATCGTAAATGTACTTCCCCAGAGCGAGTTAATGAACTCTGTTTACTCTCTCTCTTTGAAATGAATTTATCAATGCGATTGATAATCAGTATCATAATACCCCCTCCTCTGACAACCTCTTACTGAGGTCATGGCTTTGAAATTCTTAACTCCGCCACTAGAGCATTATATGAGTTCTTTGAGTTGACCCCCTCCTCTGACAACCTCTTACTGAGGTCATGGCTTTGAAATTCTTAACTCCGCCACTAGAGCATTATATGAGTTCTTTGAGTTGATACCCTCCTCTGACAACCTCTCACTCAGGTCATGGCTTTGAAATTCTTAACTCCGCCACTAGAGCATTATATGAGTTCTTTGAGTTGACCCTCTCCTCTGACAACCTCTTACTGAGGTCATGGCTTTGAAATTCTTAACTCCGCCACTAGAGCATTATATGAGTTCTTTGAGTTGATACCCTCCTCTGACAACCTCTCACTCAGGTCATGGCTTTGAAATTCTTAACTCCGCCACTAGAGCATTATATGAGTTCTTTGAGTTGATACCCTCCTCTGACAACCTCTCACTCAGGTCATGGCTTTGAAATTCTTAACTCCGCCACTAGAGCATTATATGAGTTCTTTGAGTTGACCCTCTCCTCTGACAACCTCTTACTGAGGTCATGGCTTTGAAATTCTTAACTCCGCCACTAGAGCATTATATGAGTTCTTTGAGTTGATACCCTCCTCTGACAACCTCTCACTCAGGTCATGGCTTTGAAATTCTTAACTCCGCCACTAGAGCATTATATGAGTTCTTTGAGTTGATACCCTCCTCTGACAACCTCTCACTCAGGTCATGGCTTTGAAATTCTTAACTCCGCCACTAGGGCATTATATGAGTTCTTTGAGTTGACGCCCTCCTTTGACATCCTCTTACTGAGGTCATGACTTTGAAATTCTTAACTCCGCCACTAGAGCATTATATGTGTTCTTTAACCTCAGTAAGAGGATGTCAGAGGAGGGGGGTCAACTCAAAAACCCCGAAAACGTTCGATGCAACCAGTGTATCAAGACAAAATTTAGTATTATGATACTGAGTTTTAACCGCATTGATAAATTCATTTCAAAGAAAGAGCGTAAACATAGTTGATTAGCTCGCACTGGGGAAGCACATTTACAGGTGATTCACCGATGACTAGTTGTATATACAATAGGACGTCGATTATCCGAACGTTCAATTATAACAGTAAAACTGGCTTCGCAAGTAATGCCAGTATGAAAAATTTGAGGGGAGTGGAGAGTGATCTGTACAAAAGTGGTTGGGATGAAAATCCTGTTATGCCCGCATCACATATTTTTTTGAGCAATCGATATTTATGTAAACATAGTTTTATAGCAATCGCAATAAATCCAGTGAAATAGTCTGTAATGTAATCAATATGCGACTAGGCCAAATATATTCTTAATAATAAATAACAATATATATAAGATAAATAATGTATGGAGAAAGAATGTAACTCAAGGGGCTGAGGGGTCAGGCAGAGGAAGGGGTCATTTTCACCTTCGTCAATTTACCTGACTGAGAGTAAAATTACCTGCGTGACAGAAGAATGGAGCTATATCGGAATTAGGGCCAAAAAGTCCTTTTTCGGGTCACATAAATTTGTCTCGAATGTCAACCTAGAGGTCGACAGTCGAAGTCAGGTATCCGCTCTTGTAAATGGATAAACTTCCCCCTTAAGCCGGACTAGGAGAAGAGAAGGGGAAAATAGCAAGTGGTGGGGGGAAGAGTTGAGAGATTCCGCAGAGGGAAGAAAGAAGTTAAGGCAGTTCAAGTCGACAGTTGAAGTCTTCGGTGCAGTCCAGTTGAGAGAGGCTCGGAGGAGTCTCCAGTCCAGTCAGTCATGCAGTGAGGGCAGTTTCCAGTCACAGTCCAGCTCAAGAGGTGGAAGGGAGCTTCAGCCAGTCTTCAGTTGAAGTCCATGTCAGTCCCCGGTTCAGTCCAAGCAGTCTTCAGAGACTGCCAGAGTTCAGAGAATCCCTAGTCAGCACACGGCAGTATCCGTCCAGCATCCAGCCAGCCCCCAGCATCCAAACAACGTTATTCTCGAGGTTCTATATTATGTATTTTAATTTTAAGTCAATTTTTTTTGTAAATATATTCTATTAAATATGAGTTTCTAAATTTCAGTAGTTTGTTTCCTATGTTCAAACCTAGTCAATATTGATTTGACAATTTAGTCTTTCGAAACTTTCTTCGCTGATCCTACTTGCGCCTTTGGTTGATAGAAATTCAATCTATATATTACAATCAGAAATTTAAGTATCGTTCTATCTGGCGATCTGGCATCCCACAAATATTTTAATTTAGTAAAGTCAGTTGAACAATTTTGATCTCCGCATCTAAGATTTAAAGTAAAGTAAAGATAAATTATATATATATATATATATCACATCAGTATAAGTAAAAACGCGACAACAAGTTCCCCATTTATTACAAGTCATATTTTTCTGGAGTCTCTTCTTTTGGAGAACACCGCAGGATGGTTGGGTCGCCCGTAGTGCGCATATTGGGGGACTTGGAATGGCGCTTCTGGGCTCTCTGGGCAGCGTTATGTCCCAGGCTTGCGAGGGTGGACTGCAGCTCACTTATGCACAGCCTTACTGTTTCAATCGTGTGAAATGCGTAATGCCTGTCTAAAGAACCCCGAGGGAGTTTCTTTACAAATTAGCTGCCAACCCCCCCCCCCCCCCCCCCCCCCCCCTCCCTATACACTTCGCTGCTAAATAATGTTTTTTTAAATGTTTTTCTCCCTCAATTTCAGTGTATACACTTCTGTGTTCTCCGGCGACTGGGTTCTGTAAGTATTTAGTTAAACTGTACTCTATTCTATTTAATATTATTATTTACTAAACATTTTTCTTGGGGAAAAAAAGTTCTACTTCCTCCCAAGAAACAAAAAAAATGTATGATTTGTTTCAGTAACTATTATTTTGTATGTTTTCATTTACAGTACACATTAAATAATAAAATCAGTTGGAAGCGACTACCGAAGTCACTGAGCGGCAAAGACCTCGCCATAATGCAGTTCTTCGTCGAACATCACTGTAATTACCGTAAGTCAAGATATTTTTATTATACTGTTTTCAGTTTAATTATTTATTTGTAATCTATAGACAGTGAGGTTTTTGTTTGCTCCAAGAATTTGTAGTTACGCCTCTGCTGAAGTAGCCTCTGTAGAAATAGTGAGAAAAGGGCGGTTTGAGTTCTGTGGTGGGGGCCACCGCTATCGCGATGGAGGCAGCTCAAAAGGGCGGTTTGAGTTCTGTGGTGGGGGCCACCGCTATCGCGATGGAGGCAGCTCAAAAGGGCGGTTTGAGTTCTGTGGTGGGGGCCACCGCTATCGCGATGGAGGCAGCTCAAAAGGGCGGTTTGAGTTCTGTGGTGGGTCCACCGCTATCGCGATGGAGGCAGCTCAAAAGGGCGGCCTCCCTTTCAAAATGTTGAGTTAGTTGGACCAATGTTTGTATCGGGCTTATTATGTTACAGTTACTAACAGGGAGGGTAATGTTACTTACCTGCTCAAAGTTACTAACCTGACAACGCCGGATAACCATCAGATGGCCTAGCAATAAGTGTGTTTCATGATCGGTATAGGGCCACGATTAAGATAACTGGACAGAGGTTATTGCACTGCCCTCGTTCAATGGCTAAATGCCAAAACATCTTCATCGAAAAAACAAAAAAAAAAAAAAGTAATGGTGACGCCAAGTTTTCATCGACCGAACCACTGCAATGCCATAGTAGAAATATCATATATGGAGAAGGTCCAAGAACAAAGCCCTGGGGACTAGGGTGGGTCGAGAAAATAGAATTATTTTTTTCCGAACCGCTATAGTGCGGAAAAGTTGCCTCCTGTAATATGAAGAAAAACGGCGTAAATTTTTAACAAAATCGGTTGACATCTTCCGTTCGCGCATCGTACTTAAAATTTATGAAAATTGACAAAATTGAAGATTTTCGACATTTTTTTAATATTAGGGGAGACCGGGGCTAGTTGGCATAGTTTTTACTTTTTGATTTTTCTATTTTTTTCTGTTACACTTTCAGCGAATGTGAGCAATGCTGACGATAGTTGAACTCCTTGGCTACAAATTAATGAGGAAAACATAATTTAAAATTGCATACTTTACTCGTAAAAAAATGGTTTACACAAGTGTTCCAACTATGCCAACTTACCCCACAACTGGGATAAGTTGGCATACCTCCTGGGGCAAGTTGGCAGTGTGCTAAGATTTGAGCAATAATGTAGGTTTAATAATATTTATAATAATAATTTATTTCCGTTAAACCAATACATGGTAATAGGATACGTCAAATGAATTTGTACATTAAGATAGCTTATAAATTAGATTTATAACTGCTTGAGTCTAACACATCTATGATTAGTAGTAACATAAAAACCATTATAAAAGTAAAATGAAATTAATAAAAACTGTACAAATAAATACTTAAAAATATATGAGTATAGGTTAGGTTAGGTTAGGTTTTATGACTCATGCCCGGGCTTTAACTACGAGGTCATATCGCCTACTACCAGAGCGCTCTTTTGTCACTCTGGTGGACATGAGCCCGACTCTACTGTGGGAGTCCTAAATTTTGCCTACCCTAAATTTTTATTCATCTAGGGTAGGGGTCTTTAACGAGTACCTGACATCGTATAGGCTCGGGACCATCGCTTAACGTCCCATCCGAAGGACGGCGTGCTTAAGTTTATTTAACCTCCCAGATAAAATAAACTAAGGGCCTCGGTCGGGCTACGAACCCACGACCTTGAGCTCAGAAGTCAAGCACGCATACCACTGAGCTACCGGCGCCCCTATATGAGTATATATAAAATAATAATAACAATACAAGATACGTTCATAAAAAGTAGACACATTTTTCAATTTAATACAAATTAAGATAACTATTTTTCAAAAAAAACTCTTCGGATGTGTCTTTATCCCCCAACGATGTTACGGGACGTTCTTACTTCCCATCATCAGGTCCCAATGTGGCGAGATATAGAAAAGAAAGATAACAATGTAACTATAACAATATATGAAAAATAATATATATATATTAACTATAAATGAATGTATAAAAATGTCTAAATAAAAAAATATATATAAATGAATAAATAAAACAATAACGTATATTGGACTGACTTTTAAGGTGTGGAGGAACTCTGCCCAAAATATAAAAATGAAAGCTTTGTATCAAATAATGATTTTGGATATGAAAAACTATTCTTTATTGTGATTATATTATTCTTTTTGAACATTGAGAATACAATTCCGTTTCCGTGTAAAGGGTTTCCTCTAACATGAACATTTTTAGTTGAAATTAAAATTTTTTTGTTGTATCTATTGACTTCAAGAAGTGGGGGAGGGCATTAAATAAATTAATTCCTTTATGAGTTATACTTTTTTCAAAAAGAGAAGAGCAATGTTTAGTTATTCGAAAGTCTTCTTTCTTCCTGGTATCGTAATCGTGACTAGTATTGTTGCGAGGGAAAATATTTATATTTTTCCTAATAACCATTAATGTTTCAAATATAAACAGCGATGGCAAAGGCAGGATTTTAAGTTGCTTAAATATTTCTCTGCAGCTTGTTCTTTGAGTAATATTGTTTATAATTCTTAATGCTTTTTTCTGAAGTCTGAAAATATTAATACTCGAGCTACATGATCCCCAATGTATTAAACCGTAACTGATTATGGAGTGGAAATAGGCGTAATAGAGAGTAGTTAACGTTTCCTTTGGTACGATCTTTTTAAGATTTCGAAGTAAGAAGCAAACGGAACTCAGTTTCTTACCGATAATAGCCGTATGTTCAGCCCATGTAAGTTTCGTATCAATATGGAGACCTAGGAATTTTATATTATCTTTGAATGATACGGAAAGTGTATCAACAGTTAATGTTTGTTTCTCTTCTGGCAATTTATTCGTACTTTTGAAGTTTAAGATAGTTGTTTTAGACGCATTTAACATTAAATCATTGAAGAGAAGCCATTTGTTTAAAATTCCAAGAGCTTTGGATATGGATTCATTCAAAGCGGTGGGATTTTTTGCCGTCACGAGAATATTAGTATCATCCGCAAAAAGGACCGAATTAAAGGGTTTCATATAACTAGGTAAATCATTAATGTATATGAGGAACAGCAAAGGTCCTAAGATTGATCCTTGAGGAACACCGCATGTAATTTCTCTCCATTCTGATGTATACATTCCCCCAGTTACATCCTGAGCTTCGACTCTTTGTAGCCTTCCAGATAAGTAACTAGTAAGCGAGTAAGAGATCAAGCGCTACACCTCTAATGCCGTAACGGCTCATTTTTTTAAGAACTACTTCGTGATTCACCAGATCGAAGGCTTTAGTTAAATCAGCGAATATACCAGACACTTGTTCTTTTTTGTCTAGAATTGAAATTATTTGTTCAATAAATTCAAAAGTGGCATTTGAAGTCGATTTATTTTTTCTAAACCCGAATTGTTCGCCAGACAGCAGTCTATTAATTTCCAAGAAATCAATAAGTCTTTTGAACATAATTTTCTCAATAATTTTCGAAATTGTTGGGAGCAGTGAGATCGGTCAATAATTTTCCGTTAATTGTTTATCACCTTTTTTGAATAGTGGCTTTATTCTCGCTAATTTCAGTGAGTTAGGAAAACTGTTAGGAAAAATGTTGCAAAATATTGTTCAATAGACAACAAACATTATTCACTGCTGAAAACTCTAGAAAATTTGGGTTCACTCTGCGCTCGCCGATGACGGGTCTTCCGCTTGAGATTTTCATTTAACTTTTTTGTTACTTTCATTCATTTAACTTTTTTTTATGGTACAAGAACGTTCTAAGGTGATTGATTCTATGCACAGTGAAACTTGCAAAAATGCTGTAAATTCCCGTTTTACGAACACTTTGTGCGACCGGAAAACATTTAATTATTAATGATGTTTTAATTTATTTAAGTTTATTTAATCGTAAAATAAGCATAAAAACTAAAGCGTGTCGTTCGATGAATTTTAAGTAGGGGAGACCGGGGCTAGTTGGCATAAGGGGTAAGTTGGCATTCAGGTTTTACTTTCCACCACAGGGACTTCATAGCACTGGGGTAGTGACTATTCAAACAACACCAATAATCTAAGCGGTTAGTTCCGCCAGTAAATATGTTACTGTTGTCATACCTTTCGGTGGATACCGTCGTCACTGGCTGCTGGTCGAGTACTGTGGGCGAGCGCTTTCGATGTAAAGACATCATCTTCAAGCCACTGTTAATGTTGTACTGAGGTTGGTCCGTGTTTGTTGTCTTATAATGGTCCGTTTCAGGTACACCGACAACAGAAAGGACGGAGACTTGACATACTAGAAAACATGGAAATATACAAAACACGTACTGCGACAAACAACATCATTAACGAACAACTAAACACAAAATCTGACACGATTTTCACCCCACTCAAACTACTTCCACATACTCACAAACGAAAAAGACCAGAAGACGGACACACGGACCACCGCCCAACCAAGCGACATAGGATACAATACCCATAGATACATCATACATTACACTAATACATACACACCCAGACATGAGATATTGATATATTCGCTCCACCAACTTGTACCACTTAATTACACCTGTAAACAGATTACCTGAGACCAAACTCACAGACAAACAGACTACCTGACACGGACCACAGAGATAAACAAATTACCTGAAACGGACCATTATAAGACAACAAACACGGACCAACCTCAGTACAACATTAACAGTGGCTTGAAGATGATGTCTTTACATCGAAAGCGCTCGCCCACAGTACTCGACCAGCAGCCAGTGACGACGGTATCCACCGAAAGGTATGACAACAGTAACACCAATAAGTTGCATCATCCACTATAATTTCAGTGTGATGGAAGCATCCAGTGTGAAAGGAGGACTGTTATTCCGTTTTCTCACCTGATAAGTTTTTTTTCGCAATTTTAGTTTTCATTGTTTCTTGAAGCTCTTGAATATATTGAGGCGTTTCAAATAATTGTTTTGTGTACAGTGGTCAATAGCGATCGCATCCATGTTCAGTAATCGTTTGTAAAAGTTGTGTGGATGAGTGAGGCAGCCATGTTGTCTCGAAAGTCATGTTGGGGCAAGTTGGCATAGATGACGTGGGGCAAGTTGGCATAGAGCACGTAACCTACCTATCTGACCTTGGTAGAAAATGAAAGCACAACTTCCAGACAGGAATTTTGTTATTTATTCAGTACTAAGTCAGTGACATTTTTTTCACTACCTTTTTCCAAAATAGTTTGTTTGTAGATCGCAATGAGAAATTACAAAAAGAAGACTAACCGAGCAAAGCATTCTTCTGAGACAGTAAGGAATGCTGTAAATGCCCACATTCTTGAGGGTGTAGGCCTAGCTGAAGTAGGAGATGAATTTGGCAACCCTGTACGGAGTTAAGCCAGGTATTGCCAAAAATCAAGAAAACATATTGCTGCCAATGATGATGGATTGGCACTTGAACGTGCTAATAAAAAAAAAAGCCATCAGAAAAGGTGAGCAAAAGGGCTGCAATTTGCAAGAAAAAGAAGGAAAAACATTCAAAGAAAAAGGATTTCGAAAGCACGGATTCTGAAGAAGCCATTTCAGATTTAATCAGCTACGCTGACAGTGAGGAGAGCTTGGGCCTCCCAGTTGATACAGAGACTGAAGACGAATGCGAGTCTTCAGGTCCTACAGTGTCCACTATACCCAGAAGAAAATAATAGAAATGTAGCTCGGAGGGATTATTCCAATCAACATCAGGTGAATGACTTCGTGATGGTGATGTATGGTGCCCGGCATTATCCCGGGAAGATAGTCGACATGGATGGCAATGAGTTATATATTTCCACAATGGTTAAAGAACACAAATTTTGGAGATGGCCGGAAGTCGAGGACTCAATCTGGTACGACCCAGCAAAATTGTGTGAAAACTACAGCCACCTATTCAAGTGAACGATGGTCCAACATTCCTTGTGGATATAAAACTGTAACAATTTCCTTGTTCTTATTGGTAGTTTTGTAGTTTTTCTTTATGGAGTTTTCAGCAGTGAATAATGTTTGTTGTCTATTGAACAATATTTTGTAACATTTTTGCATTTTTATATGGAAATAAAAATTTAAACCTATATTATTGCTCAAATCATAGCACACTGCCAACTTGCCCCGGGAGGTATGCCAACTTACCCCACACAGTTGTGGGGTAAGTTGGCATAGTTGGAACACTTGTGTAAACCATTTTTTTACGAGTAAAGTATGCAATTTTAAATTATGTTTTCCTCATTAATTTGTAGCCAAGGAGTTCAACTATCGTCAGCATTGCTCACATTCGCTGAAAGTGTAACAGAAAAAAATATAAAAATCAAAAAGTAAAAACAATGCCAACTAGCCCCGGTCTCCCCTAATATTAAAAAAATGTCGAAAATCTTCAATTTTGTCAATTTTCATAAATTTTAAGTACGATGCGCGAACGGAAGATGTCAACCGATTTTGTTAAAAATTTACGCCGTTTTTCTTCATATTACAGGAGGCAAGTTTTCCGCACTATAACGGTTCGGAAAAAAATAATTCTATTTTCTCGACCCACCCTAGTCCCCAGGGCTTTGTTCTTGGACCTTCTCCATTTATGATATTTCTACTATGGCATTGCAGTGGTTCGGTCGATGAAAACTTGGCGTCACCATTACTTTTTGTTTTTTTTTGTTTTTTCGATGAAGATGTTTTGGCATTTAGCCATTGGACGAGGGCAGTGCAATAACCTCTGTCCAGTTATCTTAATCGTGGCTCTATACCGATCATGAAACACACTTATTGCTAGGCCATCTGATGGTTATCCGGCGTTGTCAGGTTAGTAACTTTGAGCAGGTAAGTAACATTACCCTCCCTGTTAGTAACTGTAACATAATAAGCCCGGTACAAACATTGGTCCAACTAACTCAACATTTTGAAAGGGAGGCAGATATATGGGGTGCTGCTCTATTTAACGCTTCATTGAATTTTCATAAAATTTCTTAAGTATCATTCTTATAAGCACATTAATATGAAGATGGCTGATGTAGTGAGAAGTGATTATTTCGCAGGATGTCAAATATAAGGTAGTCTGACCTCTCACAGATTTTTATTAAAGTAATAGCTAGCCGGCTTTCGAGGTTTCCCTCATCATCAGGCAGTCTGATAAAAAATTTGTTGAATAAACTAAATAATAAAAATAAATAAATACAAATCTACAACAACAAACATTAACAATTTAAAATATCATGGATGGAGACAGACGAGATATTCCTGTCCACCATCTGAGTCACAACACTGTTGTGACTCAGATGGTGGACAGGAATAACTCGTCTGTCTCCATCCATGATATTTTAAATTGTTAATGTTTGTTGTTGTAGATTTGTATTTATTTATTTTTATTATTTAGTTTATTCAACAAATTTTTTATCAGACTGCCTGATGATGAGGGAAACCTCGAAAGCCGGCTAGCTATTACTTTAATAAAAATCTGTGAGAGGTCAGACTACCTTATATTTGACATCCTGCGAGATCTTATAAGCACGGTTCAAACATAGGGTTTGTGAAATGTTACCATTTTAAAATTGAGGGAGGGTTGTGGGGAGTCTAAGACATAAAATGAGTGCTCTTTAACGATTGATCGAATATTCATGAAATTTCCAGTTTAGTGTTCTCATAAGGCTGGTACAACCTACGCCATGTCGCTCACAAGATTTTGAAAGGGAATGAGAAGAGTGGGGATAGTGAAGGGCCAGAAACATGAAACTACACTGGCTCTTTAATGGTTGACCATATATTCAGGAAAATTGCACGGTATTTCAAGAGTGGTTGGTCATTGGGCCATGTTCATTTGAAATTTTCAATTAGCCGAGGGGGGCGGGTAAGTGACATAACTCTACTACAGTCTCAAAATAATTGAAAATGTATTCCTAATTCATTTAACTTAAAGTTTCTAACTCTAACCGGTGAGGTTAAGATTACTAACCTGCTTAATTTTATTATCTGTGTAACGCCGGGTAAAACCATACTGAGATATTTATATATATATATATATATATGAGATATATATATATATATATATTGAGATGATCTTTGCCTCATATAATAGATTGAAGCTTTACCCGGCATCCTACACCATAAATTGAGATATACCCGGCAGCCTCCACCATAAATTGAGATGATCTCTGCTTGGGGGTTTTAAACTTTTATTAATTACTATGAAAATGATTTTTACTTTTGGGGTTAACATGCGTACTCAGAAGGTGAACTAGGCTGTAGAGAATTTAGAGAACAATTTATAAGACAACATACATTTATTAACACAATTATTGACATATATTAGTGAGGCGTCCCTCCATAATCGCACATCTGGAATAAAATATCTATAAAACAGGAAACAATTTATATAGACTTAAATGTTCTGGTAACTCCCGCAACATGAAGGTGTCTATTGATGATCAGCCAGCCATTCGTCTCGATGTCGGAGAAAAATGTAAAATAAATGATTCCGTTACCTTGTAAGTCTTCTTTATTCTAACCACACTCAAGCCTGTGGTTTCTCCTCCAGGATCCACAAAGATTGAGGAACTTCTAGTCCCTTCGAAGTAGGCAGCAGGGATGATCTCCCTCTAGCAGCAAAATGAGAGTCTTCGGTCTCCTACGTCCGCTCAAACAGGAGTCTCCTTCCTCCTACAGCTCAGCCAGGAATGTCCTCTCCCTCAACAGCTCAACTCTGAATAACTGTCCAGCTCAACAGCTGAACTCGGAATGACTACCTCCTCTAGTAGCTGACTGAAGACTGTCCACCTCAACAGCTCAACGAGCAATGTCCGTCTCCTCTCGTAACTGAACGAGGACGACTCTGTCTGTCTGCCCCGACAGCTCAACTAGGACTGACTACCTCATACCGCACTTCAGCGAGGAGCCAACTTGAATTTCCATCCCCTCCACTTTATGTATCTTCTACTAGTGCGCTTCTCGTAGTCGCTCTCATAACTATAATTACCAATCGGTCCGTGATATTTGCAATATATCACAATATATATTGTAAACCTTTCCTCTTTTCTTACGTGAGAGTGTGTGTGAGTGAATTTAATTAGTAAATAAAAATTTAAATAGAAAACTTATTAAAATCGAAAATTCTTATATCGCGACTTTAAATGAAAAATGCCTTGGATAGCTGAGTACACTCCTCACGGGAAGAACGGTTACATGTTCCTAATGTGTAGTTGTCACCAGTAATTAATAATAATAAATGACTGTTGCCAACTAGAAGAAGCATGGGTGGGGGGGGGGGGGGGGGGGGGGGGGAATGGAATGAATCAAACTTAGAACTGTAACATATTTATTTTAATAAGAACAAAATTTACAAAACTATTTTGTACATATGGCTTAAAAGCTAATTGTTGTTGTAGAAACATTCAGAAATTTTAAGAATAAAATTAAAATATCATTTACAAACAAAATGGGCCTATGTTGGAGGGACTGAATCATTTCTAAAACATCTATCCTAGAATCGATACTACAGGTACCTTGATTACGATATCCCTGGCGATGACGATGCGATCATCTTTATCTGGACATCCCGCAGAAATCATCCAGTCACGTATTTCATAAGTCATTGAAGATCTGTCTGGTTTCGAGGCTACATTAGATGTTACATTTTTCAATGGATCATATTTTCAACATAAAATAAAACTCTGTCTAAATTCCTACGTTCGCACTAGCACAACCCTTTGGGTCCGACTCGGAGAACAGGAAACCGTAAGTTCACATTTTTAATTAAAGTTACACTGTGGGCTAAAATGTTAAAGTAGAACTGACGTGACCTGTGTGGTCTAGGCGTGAACGAGGAACTTGACTTGATATGACTGAACCGTAAAATCTAAAAGAGACGTGACCTGATCCGCCCAAGCATGAAGAAGGACTGAAATCACATATTTAAACTGTGAAATATAAACTGACATGACCTGATCGGCCCAAGCATGAAGAGGGACTGAAATCACATATTTAAACTGTGAAATATAAACTGACATTACCTGATCGGCCCAAGCATGAAGAGGGACTGAAATCACATATTTAAACTGTGAAATATAAACTGACATTACCTGATCGGCCCAAGCATGAAGAGGGACTGAAATCACATATTTAAACTGTGAAATATAAACTGACATGACCTGATCGGCCCAAGCATGAAGAGGGACTGAAATCACATATTTAAACTGTGAAATATAAACTGACATGACCTGATCGGCCGAAGCATGAAGAGGGACTGAAATCACATATTTGAACTGTGAAATATAAAGTGACATGACCTGATCGGCCCAAGCATGAAGAGGGACTGAAATCACATATTTAAACTGTAAAATCTAAAAGAGACGTGACCTGATCGGCCCAAGCATGAAGAGGGACTGAAATCACATATTTAAACTGTAAAATCTAAAAGAGACGTGACCCGAGCGGCCCAAGCATGAAGAGGGACTGAAATCACATATTTAAACTGTGAAATATAAACTGACATGACCTGATCCGCCCAAGCATGAACAAGGACTGAAATCACATATTTAAACTGTGAAATATAAACTGACATGACCTGATCGGCCCAAGCATGAAGAGGGACTGAAATCACATATTTAAACTGTGAAATATAAACTGACGTGTCCTGGTCGGCCCAAGCATGAAGAGGGACTGATCTCTGAGCAGGATGAGATTCTTTATTTTCATCGTGGTGGGGGACGGATCCCGACACCTCATTGGCTGTTTGTTCCCGCCCAATTTACTTCCAGCCTATCACCGATCACTGGTTGCATCATTCTCTTCTGTGAATAGGGGATCTCAGCCCGCCTTGGTCGTTCATGCAATTCCGGATGTAAACAATTTTCTACTTCCTTCCTTTCCTCTATATCCTTTGTCCCTTGTTTCGCTCCTAGCGAACGCGATTCTCTCGCAGGCATCGCTAGTTCCGAGCATGTTCTTCCAAATGAAATTGTCTTCAATTCAACTCCAAATAACCCACTATTCGCCCTTGTTTCGCTCCTAGCGATCGCGATTCACTCGCAGGCATCGCTAGTTCCGAGCATTCTTCGAGTATTCTTCTAAATGAAATCTTCTTCAAATCAGCTCCAAGTGGCCTCGATTCGCTCGTAGTATCACTGGTCCTTGCTGCATAATAATGACAATAATTGTCTATAGGGTAGACATGCTGTTAAACATGATATTCTTAATGATGTTTTGTTTTTTCCGTGCTGTTTCAGTTACTGAAGAAACTATATTAGAAGAAAAATGTGACAGAGGAGCCCATGTATACCACTGTTTATATTTAGCCAACGAATTATCGGTAATTATAACAATATTTATTTCTATTGAACCTATAACTATACTAAGTATAGTTACTACAAGTCTTGTAGTTTCAATTGTATCCATCAGAATGCAGCAAGGACACATGATTCATCCATTTACATTCAAGTGATGTTTTCAAAGGAATACATTTTACCATTCCACTCGCTACCTAGAGTAAGTCTAGCAATAGACGTAATCCTTTTTTTTCTTTTTTTTTTAGGTGAACAAGGATCGTCGGGTTCTAAGAGAAATTATGGAGACCCATGCGCTTACCCAGTGTTCTGATGAATACGAAACTTCGGAAGAATGTAAGCAGAGTCTGTTTGGAAGAAAATAATTTTTCTGGGGCCAAAGCCAAAGCAACCATTTTTCCGAATTTTTAAAATTTTGATTCTCACCTTTGTTTCCTAATACTGGTGGAGGTATTGAAAAATATTGATGGATTCTTTAATGTTGGCCTCTTTTGGGTTATATGGCTGTGTCCCACTTCAACAAACGTTTTACTCCTAACTACATTAGTCGCAAAAACTTCACTTTTTTTTTTCTATGTTTTTTGTACTTAAATAATGACACTATCTGAAAAAATTATCATTGGCACTAAGAACAATTTTTTTTAGATGCAAACATAACTTTATTCACTTTGAAAACAAAGAGCTAACTTGTTAAAATATGAAAAGAATCATAAATAATCCTTATCATATTTTCAACTAGCGAATTCCTCCGGCTTTGTCTGGGGGTAACTTTGTATATTATAAGTTACAACTAATCTATCAAAAAATGTTAAGTGTATGTGGACGATTATTGGTTCAGCTGAAGTATAATCTATCTGTGTCAGTCATCAAGAAAGTGAATTCCATTGAAATAATCAATAAAACAATATACAGTCATCAGTATAATTGATGGTTAGTTTTTCGACTAATGTAAATGATATAAATAGAATGATATCGCCCCCGCTTCAGAAGTGACATGACTCAAAATTCGTCAATTTATGGTATGGTTTATGTCAGAAATGAGGTAAGAATTATGATCTCTTTATACAGGAAAAACGACACCTCTCTGGTTCCAGTAGATTCCTCTAGGTGGCAGTAAGTGTCACCTCTAACTATGTACAATGCCTGCAAGTATCAACAACTGAAGTGACACATCCTGAGATAGAGCAGTTGCCTTTCAACACTGGAGGCGGTTAGATTCACAGAAGTGTTGTATATCGACTTATAAAATTATTAATAACTGAAGTGAAAGTTTTGAAAATTGATCGAAACAATCTGAGCAAACTTCTCATAAAAACAACGTATTCAGCAAACGATTTCACTGAAATCAATGAAAGCCGAAGAGGCAGTGATGCATGTGAAACATTAATTCCTACTCTGAAGCCTGTATATACAAGTAAATTGATGTTGAAGGATAGCAAGAAGCACGACCTCCTATCTCTATCAGAATCCAACATATTAAAAAGTTGTATGCTACTTTTTTTCAAAATTTATAAATAGGTTTAGTAACATAATAATAATTTTCTTAAGTTGATAATTGCATTATGAACTTTTTTTTGATAAAGTTGCTATCTTATTTTTATCTTCAATGTATTTAAGCTAATTTTATCTGTATGCGTTTATGTGTAAGCTAATTTTATAGTTAATTAAGTAAGTTTTAAGTTGAATTTTATCTGTGTAGTTTTAGCTGTTTAAAAAGTAACCAAATATCCTCTAAATCTAAATAAGAGAATAAACTCCTTTTTAAACTAAACAAAAAAAATGGGAGAGTTTGCTTCTACTGAGTTAACTCTACCGAACGTAGAGTTAGAACAGTCACAACTCAAAATTCTGTTGGAGCAGCACCAATTCAGAAACGACACTTCTCCCCCCTCCACCCCCCAAAAAATATAACAAAATTAAAACGCATTGGTTATAAAATAAGTAATGTTACACTGACTTAATGAAACTAGAAAGAACAGCATACGAGCCCTCATTATTTGAAAATAGTTATTTCAAATTACAGTAATTTTTCCGTGTCGTTTTACCGAAATTCATGTTTTTGACTTGTGTCACTTCTGAAGCGGGGGTGCGATATGTGGTGCCTAGTATAAATGATATGATAATTATCCAACTCAGTACCCAACTATAAAACTTTATTATTTGGTTATCTTTATCACAACAGTTTAGATAATCATACAAGAAGTTTATTGTGTTTTCAAACGTTTTTTTACTCTGGAGGAGTAGAAGAAAGTTTTACTTCAACTCCCCCCCTCCTAATAATTATCGATTGAATGAATATTTTGATTCGATATTTTATATATTGTAAACCTTTTCCCCTTTGTGGGAGTGTACATTACTTAATTAGTAAAAATAAAATTAATATCGGAAAATTATTAAAATTGAAAATTATTGAAATCGCGACTTTAAATAAAAAATTGCCTTGGATAGCTGAGTGCACTCCTCACGGGAAGAACGGTTACAAGTTCCTAATGTGTAGTTGTCACCAGTAATTAATAATAATTAATTACTGTTGCCAACTAAAAGAAGCATGAGTGGGGGGGAATGGAATGAAGCAAACCTAGAACTGTAACATATTTATTTTAAAAAGAACATATATTTTAAATGGCAACATATTATATTTAAAAATAAAAGCAATTTAATATATAATTTTGGCCGTATGTCTGAAGGACTTAATTATAACTTAACTCGAGGTACCTCGATAATGATATCCCTGGCGATGGCGGTATGATCAGCTTTATCTTGGACATCCCGCAGAAATCATCCAATCACAGTTCTTGAAGATCTGTCTGGTTTCCAGGCCACACTAGAAGTTACATTTTTCACTGGCTTTACACCGTCCGAAATACACTATAATTCACTGCAGTCCGAGTGGCCTGACCGGCCCAAGCATGAAGAAGGAGTTGATGTACTCACATATTTGAAATTCAACTGTAAAATCTAAAAGAAAGATATAATTGACGTGGTCTTTCTGGCCCCAACTCTCAACGTTGACTTGTAGGTATCACATGTTTGAAACTGTAAAATATAAACTGACGTCTTAGCGGCGCCAACACTCAACGTTGACCGAAATCACATACTTAAAACTGCACTGCCAAACATAAAACAGAAAAACGTAAATGACTCGACCTAAGCGTCCCAACATTCAACGTAGACTGAAGAAGGACTTACCTCTTCCCGGGCACAACTCGGGGTGGGGGATGGATCCCGACATCTTATTGGTTGTTATTTCCCGCCAAATCCACCTCCAGCCGATCACCGGTTGCATCAGCTTCTTCTAAGAATAGGGGAGCTCAGCCCTCCCTGGTCGTTCATACAACTCCGGAAATAAACAATTATCTTGCTTCCTTTCTTTCCTCTATATCCTTTGTTCTTGTTTTCGCTCCTAGCGATCGCGATTCTCTCGCAGGCATCGCTAGTTCCGAGCATTAATCTTCTTAATAAAATCCTCTTTAATCAGCTCCAAGTGGCCTCGATTCGCTCGTAGTGTCACTGGTCCTTGCTGTATATTAATAATAATAATTGTCTATAGGGTAGACATGCTAAAATATGTATATGAAGTAATTGATTTTCAGACGAATTGGACTAAGGAGAAGGAGAGTTTAAAAGGAAAACGGAAACTAAGTTCATTAACGATTCTTGTCTGGGGAAGTACATTAAAGTTGATTCACTTAATGCTTTGTTTTATTTCAGTGTTGGTAGATGTGCTGATAGCCCACAGATTGTATCCGTCTTCCGAAAAAGATCAGGTAACTTATAAACGCATATTCATAAATATTTTATTAAATCTATATTCATATGAATAAAAGTGAAAGTTTGCTTGTTTCTCTATCGATAGCGCGCAACTTAAAATTTAGGCTATACTGTTCCCATAAATTTCAAATTGACAGAGCATTGTTGAGAGGGAAGCCCCATTGTTTTCAAAATAATGCGGCATTTAAAAGGATTCCAAGATTCAAAAATACCCGCTTTTTTCCTAGGAGTTGGGGTTGGGTAAAACGTCTTATTTTCTTGTCCGGGGATCACGTGATTATAGTTTATATTATATTAACGAAACTCACAGGTTAACATGGCTCAACTAAAGCTACTTTGCGTCCATACATTTGATGGGGAGAGCAATGATCGGGGAGTTTCCAGTTTATTCACAAAACTTACAGGACATCCCAAAGATGGTACAGCTTAGATTATAGACTAGGTTAGTTCGTTATTATGACTCATGCCCGGGCTTTAACTACAAGGTCATGTCGCCTACTATCAAATAGCTTTATTGTAGACTGGGGAATGTCTAGCATTTATAATTGGAAGTGGGGCGCTGGAGTAGGGTGACCCATCATAAAAATATTTATTTAACAACAACGACATGTGGCATTAAACAATGATAAATCTATTCAGAGTCATTGATATTACCGAGGAAGAAAGGGGGGAAGATCTGGAGCAGTACCATTATAATATTTATATATTTATATCCAGCAGTAATATTTATATCCACGAAAATCCGGAATCCAAAAATACTAAATCCAAAGCTGAATTATATAATAAATCATAGGTATATATGATGAATAGTGTCGACGGCATGTCTGATGTATTAAGATTTAAAAAAAAATTAAGACATTCAGATAAAAATAAATTAGTAAAAAATAATAAAGTAATGATGTTAATATAAATTCAATGATAAAATAACTACTGAATCGGGTGGAACCACTACTCGATCATCCTATCATTCTGCTACTCGGTACAGCTCTCACACCATCCTCCTCAGCCACAGTGGGAAGAGTAGGGAGTGCGTTTCCGCTACGCAGACTGCGAACCGCATTAGAGAGTGTCAGTACGGAGACTTTGAACTATAAGGATTGGATAAGCGTAATGGTTGATTGTTTGGCACTACCCCAGAGAGGTTCTAGAATAGTTTTGTAAATATTAACTTTGTTTTCTGTTGAGAGGGACATCCTCTTGAGAAGTCACGACAACTGCGATAACTGTCCGTTAAGTTCATGTTCTTTTAGTTTTGTACGTGGGTTCCAAGTCGTAGTACTATCCAAGTGACACCCAAGTGGTGACATTCCTATCAGAAAGTGGACAAGGTTTTTGGTAGGAATGTAAACATTTTTAAAATGGACAGGAGGACAGAGGCGGTGTCTCAGTGTACAAATAATGTGGGCACAAATACCTTCATTAACCTTCTCTCTTCATATTTTACACTATGCTTCTATCTGGTCTAAGTGGGTCTCGAGATTCTGGGAAGTTATTGCGGGATCAGAGTTAGTTGAGAGGATTGCTGTGTCGTCAGCCAACGTCGTAAGGAGGGTTCTAGGATTGGTAGGTACATCGGCTGTGTAGATGGTGTATAGGGTAGAACCAAGGACGCTGGTACCCCAGCCTCAACAAGCACGCAGTTGGAGTACTCAGTGCCCTGGCGGACCAGGAATAGATCAGAGGGGTAGGAGTTGAGGATTAAGTTTGCGGTAGGAGGCGCTTTAATTTGTAGATCAAACCGGTATGCCAAACCCGGTCAATGGCCCGAGTCACATCTAGAAACCCCCTGCAACAGTAACTCTTATACCCTAAGAACGAGGATATGTGATTGACAACACAAAGAATTATGGGATATATCGGATTGTAACATTCGATATCTCCTTGAACACAGATATATAGAAGATACGCAATGTGTTTTTAATGTAATTTGCTTGTTTCAGAAAATGTATAACTGTGTGATAATTCGAATGGGTTTAGTAAGTATACACATTTTATCAGTGCCGGCCCGAGGCAAGTTTTAGGATGGAGCGAGATCCAATTATGGCGCCCCCCCTTGCTTGCCCCTAATATATACCAGTTGTGTGTGCAAGCATGGAACTTGGAAGATCTCGACAACATCTCAAGTTTCTGTCTAATTTGTCGATTGAAAACAGCCATGCTCGTTGGCACTGTACTCTTCACAGATAGGAACAGTTGATGTAGAATGACAAACAAAATATGTAGGAGTTAAGGTAGATTATTTTATCATAAAAATTACTGTTATAAAAAGATAATTCATTTGTATCATTTTACTAACTAATAAAATAACAGATAAGGTCATTCACATACCATACTAGCCACACTCTCGCATTCAAAATATCGAAAAAAATATTTTTTTCCTTTATTTTTCTTTACCACTGAGGCGTCCACTGGGACTTGGCGCCTGGAGTGGCCGCTATGGTAGGACCGGCCCAGCATTTTATAGTTAGTTTAATCTGTCCTCTATCAATACTTTGACTTCCATTACCGAAATCTCGAGATCCCGATAGATTCTGAAAGATAATATGGATCTGGATTATATTTTTCCAATCCCGAGATTGTTGCTGGGTTGGAAATAGAAAATACAATTAACAGTCAATGTCGCAACTTTAAATTTCGCGCTACTCTTGCCTCAATTTCACATGACGTTTGATAGTGGTGCACCGTAATCAGTGCGTGTAGATATACGCTATAAAATATAAAGACTAATTGGGGCTAATTAAATATTGTTATTGTTGACCTAGCTCATAGCATTCAGCGGCAACATAAAAAGTAGCTAGTACCTTTTTACGAGCAAAATGTTGATCAAGAAAACTTTAAATTAGGGCTACTAAATCAATTTTTCTTTAATAGTTTTACAGAAAAGAAAGTTTGAAAAAAAGAAACGCATTCGTGCAGACACTTTTTATATTGCCGTTGTAATGCTTCGAGCTAGATGACCAAAACTATATAACTTTCAAATTGAAAACAGTTATCTTAAAAAATAAACCTTATCAAATCCTAAATTAAGGGCACATTAACATGCTTGGCCCTTTCGTTAATATTATTATATATACTCAGTTAATATTAGTAAATATAATCAGTCGCTTTCCGGAGCTCAGCACATACTAGTGGAGTGCCGACCGTTGCTCAGCACATACTGGATGGAGTGTCGACCGTTGCTCAGCACATACAAAATTAACGGAACAAAATAATAATTTAAATCTGTTTTTTCTTTATTTTTTAAAACTCATAAAATAAAACATAGTCCAGTCATTCAAGGATTAACAACTTAATCTTCTCCGTTACGATGGGAGCGAGGCCAATCATCTACGGATCCCTTCGTATAATACTTTACGATTTAAATTGTATAAAAACAACCTATTTTTATCAAATCTTATTTGGTAGTAAGCTCGATCCCGAATTAATTTCAATGCCTTGAATCGAGATTGTCATCAAAGTAAAGATAGCCTCAGAATCGGAGGTAATACGTTATATGTAAGGTATTTATTTTTTTTCCACAGATGCACTTCAGTGGCAATTTTAATATCCACATTTTCGAGCTGAGAAGTAAAATACTACACAATATTGATGCTTCAAGTAAACGATTCAATGAGGTATTGAATGCCTGTGATATAAACATCAAGCTCAAAGGTATGTTCTAGTATTGTACACCAAACAGCATAAGTTCAAACATAGTTTTATTTTCTTCATTAGGAGTCTTGTATTGTATAGAGTAGAGATGTACTGATGAATTTAGGAGTCTTGTATTATATAGAGTAGAGATGGACTGATGAATTAGGAGTCTTGTATTATATAGAGTAGAGGTGGACTGATGAATCTGACCTGGAAAGTTATCGACTTGCCGGAACTGTAAAAAAACATTGGCTTTTTGCTCTGTTTTCAGTAGAAATGTAAAACATTTGCAATGTTGCATTATCTATTGTTTTCTCTACATTTTTGCTATAACATCAGGTTCTCAACCAACTTCAATCGGGGAGAAGAAAACCGACAAATATTGGTATTACAATTTTAGAAAACTGGATCCATCATGAATCTTGATCTGATTAATGTTGAATCTGTAAGGATGTAAAATCTCAGTCTAATGTACCTATATTTTAAATAGTCGTACTCAATTTATAGAATTAAACTTCTGTTTTTGTAACTGGATCCCGTTCTATTTTTTTTTTTTTTTACATGGGTCGCTGTAAATCTTATAGACACGTGGAGCCTCCGTAGCTCCGAGATAGTGTGGGACTCTAACTCCACTAAAAACAGCTCCCTTGCAACAACTGAGCGGGCCCAACAAGTTGCTCTTCTTTCATATTATAATCTTGTTTTGTGGGGTGAGGCCCATTGGCCTGTCCCCAGCTTAAATTAACTTTCTTTTTATATTTTAGAGTTCTATAGATTTAGTTACATTATTGTGGCACTAAATCTTGTGGCTTCATTCTTTTAAGCCGTCTTACTGAGCGTGGAACTTCGTCCATCGTATGGCGCATTTTCGGATTTACATGCGTCTGAATTCTCTTGTCGTGGTTGGGTGCATATTTGGTCACAATTTCACTGACATATTTTACTTTAAGGTCTTCGTGCAGATAGTCGTTTCTTACATAACAAGGAGCATTCACGATGTTTCTTAGTACTTTGTTTTGAAATATCTGCATCATTTGCAGGTTAGATTTCTTAGTGCAACCCCAGAGTTAAATTCCATAGGTCCACAGCGGCCTTAGTACTTGTTTGTACAGCAGCAGTCTTTTTTTCGACTGTTAGTTGCGAGTTTCTGCCTAACAGCCAATACATTTTCCTGAATTTTATGTTGTGTTCTTCTTCTTTTTCTTTCACATTTCCTTCCATTTGAGTTTTGTGTCCAATGCCATACTCAGATATGGGTAATTCCATGCCAACTCAGCATCGGCGTCAACCCCACCATCTCAAAATTTGGAAATTAGTTGTCTTCCTTAGTCAAAAGCAAAACAATTTACCAAGTTGTAGATTTTTTTATAAGGAATCTCATTTTTTATTAATGAATATTCAAAATCGATAATTTTCGAGATTTCAAGTCATTCTAAGCTATTTTTTTCACATTTTGACGATTTGTGAGCAGGAAAAAATGTCAAAATAAACTTTTCTTATAGGAAATTTCCTGGAGAATCGATTTTTGAGGTAGTTAAATCAAATTGTTTTGTCCTATTCATCAAAAATTCCTTTTTTGCGAAAAAATCACTTTTTTTTCGATTACAAATAACTCAAAATGGGTATATCCAAAAAAATGTTTTTCTAGATCAAATCGAAAGGTTTTGAACTGAACTTTAAGAATATTCTATGCTCATTTGTACTTTGGGCCTCTAATTATGGTTTTTTGGCAATCTTATTTTGAAACTTAAATTTTAGCTATTTAACGAGTTTAAAATTATATTCGATACAAATACATTGTTATAAACAATGAAACTGAGCTAATATCTTCATAATTTAAGTTCATTGAAAATAATTTTAAACACCAACAAAACAAATTTTCAATTACTGTGTTTATTTGAACTAAATTTTGATTTTAAATTTATTAATTACACAATCGCCATCTACCCCAAGATGATTCTCAAGAAAAAGACGAAAACTCCCAAGAAGAGGACATAGAAGAAGATGAAGAAGTCTTTATACAAATCAAAGAATGGGTTTCAACGGACAGAGCAGAATTGATGTCACATTAGCTAAACAAACCAGACTTTCTTGAACATCTATCCCATGCACTAGAGAAGTTCATACCACATTCTTACAATACCAAGAAACAATTTGAGTACCTGCGCAACTTGAAGGAATCTTTGGAAAATCACGCATGCATAGTGATGATGGATTTTATTGAGAATTATTCCTATATTGTTCAAGATCAATCTTAGGGATATTATTGGACCAAAGATTCGTGCACAATCCACCCGAGCATAATTTATTACAAAGAAGGAAACGAAATGAAACACATCAGCATTTGTTTCATTTCAGATGATTTGAAACATGATGTCAGTATTGTCCAAGTATTCCAGGATAGGATAATAAACAACTACATCAAGAAGTCTTTACCACATGTTCGCAAAGTTCATTACATCAGCGACGGGTGCCCAGGACAATTCAAGGTTTGCAACAATATTTTGCATCTTTGTCAACATCAAGAAAGGTACAACATGGAGGCTTCATGGACGTTCTTCCCAACATCACATGGGAAATCACCTCGCGATGGAATTGATGCCACAATCAAACGCGAAGCTGCCAATGAAAGTATACGAAGACCAAATCATAGATGTAGAAACATTGTTGAAATTCTGTGGAGAGCACGTGAAAAATATTTCTTGTGAAATAGAAAAGCAGACGTAGAAAATGCACGACAAGCAGAGGTTAAAGTGGCTAAAACTGTACCAGGGACAAGAGATTTTCATCAGTTTGATCCTCTAACTAATCAAATTATTCAATGCAAAGTTTTCAGCAGTGATATCAATTATTCGCTCAAATTTGACTTGATAACTAAGAAATGACATCTTACTATTGTTTAAACTTTGTTTAAATAAGTTGTCAAATTGTCATTGAATAACGTTTATCGAAGATTTAATTTGTATTTTGCAAGGATATTGTTATACGAATTCAAAAATTGAAATCTATATTTGTGAAATGTTTTATATCTCATTATGATGTTATAAATTATTTGTATAATTTTATTAAGAATCTATTTGTATCGAGTATAATTAAACTCGTTAAATAGCGAAAGTTTAATGTTCAAGATAAAATTGCCAAAAAACCATAATTAGAGGCTCTAAGTACAAATTAGCATAGAATATTCTTAAAGTTTAGTTCAAAACCCTTCGATTTGATCTAGAAAAACATTTTTTTTGGATATATCCGTTTTAAGATATTTGTATTTGAAAAAAAAGGGATTTTTTTCAAAAATACGGAATTTTTGATGAATATGACAAAAAGTTTTGATTAAACTACCTAAAAAATCGATTCTCCAGGAAATTTCCTATAAGAAAAGTTTATTTTGACATATGTTCCTGCTCACAAATCGTCAAAATATGAAAAAAAAAATTGCTTAAAGTGACTTGAAATCTCGAAAATTATCGATTCTGAATATTCATTAATAAAAAATGAAATTCCTTATAAAAAAATCTACAACTTGGTAAATTGTTTTGTTTTTGACTAAGGAAGACTCTGATCAACTAATTTCCAAATTTTGAGATGGTCGGGTGAACGCCGATGGCATGGCTGAGTTGGCATGGAATTACCCATATACTACTAGCAGTGTTTGAGTACGGTATTTCTTGATCATTGATGTACATCTTTTGTGTTTCTACATTTCTAATAGTAAAGTTTATGTTTACTGATTTAGTTTCATTTAGTTTGATTCTCCAGCGTTGGGTCAATTTCCATACTTCCCTGATTGAATTCTGCAGTTTGTTGGTTACTATTTCAGGTTCCTCGTCTGCAGCTAATACCGCAGTATCATCTGCAAAAGTTGCCGTTGTTGTGTCCACTCAGATTGCTAAATCGCTTGTATATAGCAAGAATTAGATAGGGCCAGGACGCTCCCTTTTGGGACACCCGCTGAGATTTTTTTTAGAACTGAGTATTCATCCTCATTCTTTATTTTAAAATACCTGCCTGAAATGTACGATTTTAATAACAAATCATATTCTTCTGGGAGGACCCTATGCATCTTGTACTCAAGTCCTCGATGCCAGACCTTATCAATTGCTTGCGAAACGTCTAGAAAGACAGCTGAGCATATTTTTTCTCTTCCAGAGCTTTTTCTATTTCATGCGTGATTATGTGCACCTGCTCTATAGTGGAATGCTTTTCTCTAAATCCGAATTGGTGATCTGGTAGCAGATTTCTCTCCTCTAACAGAGGCTTTAGTCTCTTCGAGAGCAGTTTTTCAAATAATTTTGAGATCATCGGCAGCAGGAAGATTGGTCTATAGGACTTTTTGTCTGTTGGGGCTTTGCTAGGTTTCAGGATCATGATAACTGCAGCCACTTTCCACAGGTTAGGTACGTGCTTTAATCTGAGAGCTGTATAATCAAGTGTTGTAGTTTTCTCAAAGCTTTTTCGGGCAGTTCCTTTAGAATTTGTCCGGTTATCAAGTCAAATCCCGGACCTTTTTTCGCGCTTATGTTCTTAATTTCATTTTTCAGTTTTTGTAATGTAATTTTCTGTATTATTTTCCTATCCACTCTCTGCTCAAAGGTAGTGTTTTCCTCTGCTGTTTGTCTATTTAACTGCCGAAAGGTTTCTTCGACATGAGCGACAAAGACGACTGCTTTCTCTATTGCACTTCTCGCCCAAGTCCCGTCTTCCTGTCTGATTGGTGAAGAGTGGATCTTCGGTCCTTTGAGTCCTTTCGTACATTTCCAGAATGAGTAGTCTGTGTCCTTCTGCGCTGTTAGGTTGGTTACACATTTTCCAATCCCGTTATTTTTAGCTTTTTTAATTAATTCTTTGAGTTCATTACAAAGTGAGTACAGTGCTCTTTTATTTTCAGGAGTACGAATTCTTTTCCAGTTTTTCCGTGCTTTCCTCTTTTTCTTTAGGAGTTCATTGACCTCTGGAGGAGGCTTGATTATTCTTTGTTTCTGTTTTCTGTGGTTCTGGTGCTTTCCAATGCTGCTTTTTGTATATCAGTGTTAAGCGTCTCTACTTCTTCATCAAGCTGATATTTGTTATTCAATGGGACTTGAAGATTTATTTTTTCATCCAGTAGCTGTCTGAATAGGATCCTGTTGGTCTTGTTACTCGTCAGTCGGGGCAGATTTGACTGTGTAACTACCTCCTCTTTAACAGTCATGACAACCGGTGAATGGTCGGATTTAACTTCGATGTACCTGCTGCATATCCCTTTTACAGTATAAAAGTCAATCAAGTCAGGTATTTTATTGCTATCTGTAGGCCAGTACGTTGGGGATTCGCTTGAGAGAAAGTCCACTTTCAATGCACACCCAGCTTTATATAGTTCTCTGTCTTTGGTGTTAGTTTGCCTCGAACCCCAGAAAGTGTTCTTTGCGTTAAAGTCACCTCCAACTATGAAGTGATTCTCAAGCTTATTCAATAGTCTGACGTGTTCTTCTTTTTTCAAATTATTTCTTGGTGGACAGTATATTGCTGCAATTTTGAAATTTCCTTTACAGAGCAACTGCACATTGACAGTTTCCACTTGCATTGATTCTTCCTCAATTTTTATATCTTCTATGGTACTATTTATAAGTATGGCTGAGCCTCCTCTGGCTTTATCCGCTGGGTGGACAGCGTGATAGCAGCTGTATCCCCGTATGTTGATAACCGCATCTTTGGTAAGATGGCTTCCCGAGATTAGACAAATGTCATGTTTTCCGCATTCAAAAATAGATCTAGTTCTGAAGCGTGTTGCTGGAGCCCGTTTGCGTTCCACGTTACAATTCTCAATAAGTTATTCAGTTTTATGTCTTTGATAGAAAGTAGATACTTTTTTCACTTGCTCGCCCACCAGAGTAATTGATTTGATAGTTTTTCATTTATTTTCTTTTGTTCTTCGAGTAACTGTAGAATTTTTCTATTTGATTCCTTTTGTTCTTCGCTTACCTTATTATTTTTCAATTGGTGAAGCTGCTTGGCCACCTCACATTCTCTGTAGCTGGCATGATGATTCTCGTAACAGTTGACACAGGTAGGCGGCATATCGCGGTTAATTTTTAAATCACTAGTGTTTGCCTAGACATTTGACACACATCGGTTCTCGATGACAAAACTTTTGTGTATGGTTAAATCCTTGACATCTTTTACACTGCGGTATTAGATTCGTTGTTTTTCGAAGCGGTTCGATATTAACTCTCATGCTGAGAATTGATTTTAAGTTATATATTGATAACCTTTCCTCCTTACGTGAGAGAGTGTGTGTGTGAGTGAATTTAATTAGTAAATAAAAAATTAATGTCGAAAAATTATTAAAATTGAAAATGATTAAAATCGTCCCTGGTTTCGCTCCTAGCGATCGCGATTCTCTCGCAGGCATCGCTAGTTCCGAGCATGTTCTTCTAAATGAAATTATATTAAATTCAACTCCAAATGACCCACAATTCGCCCTTGTTTCGCTCCTAGCGATCGCGAATCGCTCACAGGCATCGCTAGTTCCGAGCATATTCTTCTAAATGAAATCCTCTTCAAATCAGCTCCAAGTGGCCTCGATTCGCTCATAGTGTCACTGGTCCTTGCTGCATAATAATGACAATAATTGTCTATAGGGTAGACATGCTACAATATATTGTCCATCTTTTCTTCTTTATCGAATGCAAGCATAACCAGAGGGAATCCTTTCTTACTGATCTTCTCATCCCCCTGCTCCTCCCTTTTTCTCTCTTTTTAAATTATATTCACTGCATCAGTTATTTTATATCCTCTCTGTTGGAGGTCATCTATTATAAACTGTTTATCGCACTCTAGCCATTACAATGTAGAAGGAAATCGAGGTTCTGAGTGACTCACTACAATGGACACAAACTCACAACACCGTCACCACCCACATCCACTCAAGTCATTATAAGGCCCTGAAGAAGAAAATAAATAGTTTTCGAAACGTTGGCCAAATTTTGCATTTTCTTTTATACAACAGAACCTCGATTTCCTTCTACATTGAAAAGATACTGTCGACTCTATTAATCACTCTAGCCATTACCTTCGTAGGTCTACACTTCTTATCTTCGTACGTGTACCATTGCTTATTTTCTTCTTCCAGTTTTTTTTGCCAACGCTCTATACGATTCCGAGGTCGTTGTTTTTTTCCATATATTGTTATTCATTCATACGATTTTGTATTCCGCGTTTGCAACTGGAATTATCAGTGCTTTAATTTCTGCGTAGTTGGTTATACCAGCTATATGAATTGGTGGGGGGCATTCTGTTTTTTTCCCTTCACTACTTCCTGTTGTTCCTCCTCTGTTACCTTGAACATCCCTCTTGTACTCTTTCTTTATTTTCTCTCCATTATTGTCAGTCCTCTCCTTTCTAGTGCCTGGAGAGCTATCTGCTGCTCCTTCTGGTGAGTATTCAGCTTTTCGCTTTTTGCTGCGTCTCTTGCTTTGCTTAATAATCCAATCAGTTTCTCTAGCTAGTTCTTCTTCATCCGTGTGATATTCTATTGGAGTTATAGAACCTGTTCCATGTACTGGCGGTTCTCCTTGAGTCATCACTAGTTCTTTTAACTGTTTATTTTCTTCTGTCAGTTTTTTCACTTGCTCATTCATTTGTGTCATGATTTTTTCCAATTCATTTATTTTTTTTTTGCATATTGGCTTTCGTTTTATCCTCTTTATCCTTGTCTTCGATTTTTTTCAATCCAGATTCTTGTTTCGTTTGTGCCAGTTGTGCTGCTAGTGAAGATGGTCTCACTCGTAGTGGATTTGTATGCGTGGTTTGGCCCTTCACAGAATCCGTAGGGCCGATCTCCATACTGGAGGGTAGATTTTCCAAATTTTATGGTCTGCTACCTTGGGTATTATTATTGTTTGTTTTGTCCATCGAATAGTTTCTCCTGTGCAATTTATGACCTCTTGCCAGGTCTTCAAACTGCCGCGGCATGCCGTCCCTCTGGGATCAGACGCAGACCAGCTAGCCGCCTACTACAGGTCAGACGCTCCTGGATTTTCATGCTAGTTTTGGTCCGCTCCAAGTATTTTATTTCCCTGGTACCCTACATATTGTCGAGCATTCCCCTACCCGCCTCCTAATGAGACGCCCTACGGGCTCTCTCTCTCTAAAATCTCAGCCTAATGTATTTTAATTAATCGTTTTAATTTATTGAATGACAACTTCTGTTTTTATGGTGAATGAATCCTGATCTAATTATAATAAAAGTCAAACAAGTTCTTTATTTTTATTTACTAAATTAAGAATTGTCTATCTTGTTATTCAAAAGATGAATTACCCGCATCTCAACTCGATAAGAGAGGCGCCAACGCACTACTCTGTATTTTGAATGAAGAGGACAAATGGGTGAGTGTTCAGCGGCCATTATAGAAGTAGGGGCCACAGTTGTGCATTACTCGAATAAAATTCTTATGAGTAATTCTCAATCATTACACATAATATGAATATTGATAATAGAAAATAGATAAAAACTAATTTTTCAAAACATTTTAAAGTTGAGAATTTAGGAGGTACGACAGATACACACACAAACAGACAAAAAATGTTTGTTTTGACGTAAAATGAGAATTTGTGAAGGAAATTTTGATATCCAAATCCAAAAACGACAGTTTCTTCGGATATGAGACGAAACAATTAACATTTTCCTCAAAGTAAAATGTGTGTGTGTCTGCAGTTAGTACACACGTTTCAAGTGTAACTTCCGTAACTAACTCTTCTAGTTTTCATTTCTCTTTGTGCTAATAGACTATATTTTTATTTTAACTATTTTTATTAACATTGGTACAGGGTAGAAAATAATTTAATTCAGGAAATTTTATAATAATAAATAATCGTATAATATGTTGGTAACAATTTTATTTACAGTTAAGATTATAACAACTATTTATATTTATTAACTTTCGGAATTGTAGAATATAATAAAAGTACAACTACTTACCATTTTTATCTCCATTTTCACTTTCTTGAATTTTATCTCGATACTCTCTCATGTACCTACTCAGCCCTCGATTGATTTTTTTAAATTATCTAAATGTAAATCCGATTATTGTAAAATTGTAAAATCGTTTTCGGAATTCTAGAATATAATATCGGTTATAAAACAAAAATCAATTACTTACCTTACGATTTTTATCTCCACTTTCACTTGTTTTTTTTTTATTGTAGTGCTCATGCTTCTTCAAGTTTGCAACAGTAGTTAATTATTATTAATTACTGGTGACAACTACACATTAGGAACTTGTAACCGTTCTTCCCGTGAGGAGTGTACTCAGCTATCCAAGGCATTTTCAATTAAAGTTGCGATATAATAAGTTTTCGATTTTAATAAGTTTTCGACATTAATTTTTTTTACTAATTAAAAGTTGCACTCTCACGTAAGGAGGAAAGGTTATACAATATATATATATATATATATATATATATATATATATATATATACTATATTATTTTCAAACAATCGATAAGCTAGACGCTTACTATGTAGCGTTCTTCCCATAACTACACCATTTTGTTCAGCGTACCTGGAAGTAGGAAGTAACTGAATCTTCTCTCTCAGTTCCAATCATAGTAAAGTGTAAAGGGAACATAAGGCCAGACTTGTTGCGAATGTCCAAAACAGTAGTCTGAATGTCTACTGCAACACATTCATCAAGTTTGGAGCTTTGTCAGTGATTATACTGCCTAGCTACCAAGGGAGTCCTCCTGCAATAAAACAGCTATATCAGGACCCTACGGATATATCCAGAGATAAAGGACATCCGCATCTCTTCATAACCAAATAAAGAGGGCACCGGTAGCTCAGTGGTATACTTGCTTGCTTACTAAGCTCAAATAGCGAGTTCGAAACTCGGCCGAGGCCCTTAGTTCATTTTATCTGGGAAGTAACAAACTCCTAAATTTAGGACTCCCCCAGTAGAGCAGGTTTGGACCACCTGTGTAACGAAAGAGCGCTCTGGTAGTAGGTGATGTGACCTTGCAGTTGATGTGACACGTATAACTGCAAAGGCAGGTTGCAAGATGTCCAAAGATGACACATAGTTTTCGGAAAAACTTATTTTTTATATTTTCGAGAATTTGTTTGATTGGCGATGCTCTAAATTTGAGCTTTATAAGTGCATTGGGGGAAAGAAAATTTTGAAATGGCACAATTTTATATAATAGAAAGATGTGTCATGTCGGTGCATCTTCTGAAAAAATCATGAATTGATGTATATCAGAAGTTATTTATGTATTGGATCAAAAATTCAATCTTGGTTTTTCACTCAAATTTTATGTTTTTGGGATACAATCTCCCCTCGTTTTTCCGAGTGAACATTTTCGACACGATTTTCCAACGTCAGGGATCATTACATCCTTCCCATGTTGTCTCCATTCTAACTACCTGGGTGCACTGTTGCAGACTAAACTGAAGAATGAAGCTCTGAGAGACAGGTATGACGGAATTCAAAAGGTCATTAAAAGAAGACTGAAAATTGATGAAAGTAAGTTATTTCGTTGTACGTACGTGCGAAGTCGTGACCCGTACTTCGAACGGTCAACACGTACTATAAGTCCCTCTGTTAGAAAAAGTCTTAAAAGTATAGTTTGTTGTTTTTTTTTGTTAAATGTTTGTTGACTTTCTTATTTTTGTTTGTTGTCTTAATCAAGATGAGTTGTTTTTTTGTTTATCGTGAGTACATTTTAACATTCATATTTTATTTTGGAGTGTTTTCGTCTTTGGAGGCTTTGCAAGTTGGTTCCTGCTAAGTAGGGAGAAATTCAGATAGTAAGTGTATATAGACAAACCTTCACCCCATCAGCCACTGTGGTCTAGTGGTCAGCCTTTGGTTCTCCGGGACTGGGTTCAATACTCGTCACCACCTTTTTTTTTTTTTTTTTTTTTTTTTTACGAGAAAAGTTTATTTACATTTATTACTTTTTTAAGATATATAAATTCACTTAATATGAACATTTTTAAATGTCTCTGTCTGACCTAAGGAACACCGACTTCCTACCAGCCAGAACGAAGTCGAGAATGGCAAAAGGTAAGAAAAATTCGGGCAAGAGACCACGCTCAGCAGAGCAGTACTCACCCCGTAAGACCAAAAAAGATGGCAACCTTACCCAGCGAAACAGTCCTGAAAAGTCAGGAGGCCCAGTAGCATCCACCTCCGGAATGGGAACAGCAGGCTCTCAGCCAAGCGGCATCAGTCGCATCACATTGACCATCACACCCGCTATCGACACCAGAAATAGGTTTCAGCCACTGTCCAATCTTCAACAGGAAGATATGGTCGTCAGCGAACCCAAACCTCCCCGGCCTCCACCCATATTTCTCAGGGGAGTAAACAATTTCGAAGCCCTTTGTCAGACCCTCACCAGAATACTTGGTCCAGGAAACTTCCAGTGCATATCAAGAGTGGTCTCTCGTCCGATACGCGCGTGAAAATAAGTATGATTTTCATACCTACCAACTCAAAGAGAACAAGGCCTCTAGAGTGGTTCTGAGGGGGATCCACTACAGCACTCCTGTTGAAGACAGAGCTGGAGGAGCAGAACTTTTCAGTCAGGAGTGTAATTAATGCACTCCATCCCACCAGTAAGACTCCGCTGCCTCTGTTATTTGTGGACCTAGAGCCAGGGGACAATAACCCTGAAATCTTCAACCTGAAGACACTGGTTCACACGAAGATAAACGTAGAGGAACCCAGAAAAAAAAAGGAAATTGTACAGTGCCACCGTTGTCAAGAGTTTGGGCACACCAAAAACAACTGCGGCCATCAAGCACGTTGCGTGAAGTGTGTAGGCTCTCACCCAACGAACCTCTGTGCCAAAAAAAAAACAGAAGCACTCCAGCAAAATGTGTTTTGTGTGCCGGTGACCACCCTGCGAACTACCGTGGATGTGAGGCCCACAAAGAGTGTCGAATGAGGCAGCAGAATCTGGTGAAACCTCTGGAGCCTAGAAAAACTAACCAACCCACGCCGCCAACTGGAGCCAGCCACTACCCTCAATTAGTCAGGAGGATGTCGGCAGCTGAAGAAGTCACCCCACCGCAGCCACAGCAGCAGCATCGCCCAGAACCCTCCTCCAGCTACGCTACCGCCACTGGTGCCGGGCCTGGCCTTAATTACCACACCTTATCCCATATCCCTCCTCCCCCCTCAACCGCCGATATCACCTCCCTCCTCAACTCCTTCTTCTCCCAATTCCAGAACCTTATCATCACTCTCCTCATCAGATTAGTGAGTGGCAACATTTCCCTTCCTAATCCATGTATCCCCAGACGCGAAACTCCTTAACTTCTTTGGAATGCCAATGGTATAACCAGACATACCAACGAACTCGACTTAATTTTACATGAAAAAAGAATCGACATTGCTCTCATTACGGAAACTCACCTTACGGACAAAACTAACTTCTTTATTACTGACTATATAACTCACCGAACTGACCATCCAGACAACTCGGGCCATGGCGGCACTGCGGTCCTAGTCCGAAAGTCCTTATCCCATCATCCCCTAAGCAACATATCTTCTGATTCCCTTCAGTCGACAGCCATATCCCTCAATTTCCATCCTTTTCAGGTGTCTATTGCTGATGTGTATTGTCCTCCTAATAAAAGAATTTCTCTACAACAATTCCAAGCTTTCTTCCAGTCCCTCGGCCCTACATTCCTTGGCGACTACAACGCGAAGCACCAACAGTGGGGCGGCCGTGCCTCCAACCCATGTGGCACTGTCCTTCTCAATACCATTCTTTCATCCTCCCTTAAGTGCATATCCCCTCACCTGCCGACGCACATCCCGTGCCAAACTTCCCGATATCCTCGACATATTTGTCACCTCCCACCTCCCGTCCATCCATTCCGATATTTATTCCCTTCATGACCTATCCTCTGACCATAGTCCCGTCTTGCTCGTTCTCGACATCCGTCCTTTTACTGTTCCTCCTAAACCTAGCCTTATTACCGGACCTGTTGACTGGACAAAATTTCGAAACTTACTAGACGAACAAATAGACTTAAAAATCCCTTTAAAAACCAAAAACGACATTGACAGAGCAGTAGAACAGTTTACACATCTCATAGATACATCTATAAAAAACAGTACGATTCGTGTCATCAACAAGCCTTACTTCCTGACCCTCAGCGTGCCCCTACATATTCGAAAATTGATAACTGACAAACGACGAGCAAGAGCATTATGGCAACGGACTAGGAGGTACCCCAGCGACAAATCACACCTCAACAACTTGACTAACACACTGAAGAAAGAACTGCAGCAGATGCGAAACTTGCAATACGAACAGTACACACAGACTAAGAATGAAAACAGAACATCTCTTTGGGCAGCGACGAAAAGGCTACTTTCCTACAAAAATTCCGCCCGACCTCTTCGTCATGATGACGGCTCTTGGGCCGAGTCTGATGAAGAGAAATCCAACATGTTTGCTTCCCATCTTACTGAAATATTTACTCCTCACCCCGATATTGTTGATCCCCATCATTCTTCCTCAGTCGAAAGCGAGCTAGCCAATCCACTTCCCCTTTCTCCCCCTCCTAAGTGCTTCCATCCTTCAGACGTAAAATACATAATTCAACACCTTCCCAAAAAGAAAGCCCCTGGTTATGATTTAATTACCTCCCCTATTTTGAAAAACCTCCCCAAGAAATCCATTATTTTCCTTAACTACATTTACAACTCCATCCTCCGCACCACTCATTTCCCAAGCCCCTGGAAGCACTCTGTCATAAAAATGATAGCCAAACCAAACAAGCCCTCCCATCTTCCCAGTTCCTAGAGACCTATCAGCCTCCTTCCCCTTCTAGGAAAAGTTTTTGAGAAACTATTTCTAAGGAGAATCCTTTTCATACTGGATGGTCAAAACATCATCCCTGACCATCAGTTTGGTTTCCTAAAACACCACTCAACCATACATCAGTGCCATCGCGTTGTAGACATCATTGCATCCACCCTGGAGCAAAAGCAGTATTGCTCGGCGGCCTTTCTCGACGTTGAACAAGCGTTTGACAGAGTTTGGCACCCGGGCTTACTGTGGAAGCTTAAAGCAGTCCTTCCCTTCACATTCTTCCTAATCCTAAAATCTTACCTTTCTGAAAGAACCTTTTGTGTAAGCCAGGGTCTTGCCCTTTCTCCCGCGTCCCCACAAAATGCTGGCGTTCCACAAGAGAGTATCCTGGGTCCTATCCTCTACACAATACACACAGCTGATATCCCCACCCATCCATCAACACAATTCCACACCTTTGCAGATGATACTGCAATCCTCTCTCCTCATCCCGACCCTGTCCTATCATCCAGACACCTACAAGAACAACTGATAACACATGTCTGCAAAAAAAAAAAAATTGAGAGCTGTTTTGGTTTTTTTGCGTAATTCTTATGATTTTGGGTGTGCTGAATCCGAAAATTACTTTCATTTTGTCATAGAACGTCAGGTTTTCTGACAATATGGGTATCTATGTTAAACAATTTATCATCTTAAAATAAAAGATAAAAGACTAACAATTTTTTTTTAAATTTATAATTGCGTAACAAAACTTATTTTTTTATCTAAAATACATTCATTAGTAAGCACTAAACACATATCTTTTTCCCAGTGAGACTCCTTTTGGTATATTTTCGCTTGTGGTAAGCATCTGGAATGTCTCTCTGAAGCGTCCAACAGTAGTCTGCCATCATTGAGACGCTCCATCTTCCCTGGTATCTTTTTTCCATCTCCTTTATATCTTAGTGAAATCGTTCACCTTGCTCACTCATATCTCCTAAATTATCTGGAAAGTAGTCGAGGTGGGAATGAAGAAAATGTACTTTTAAACTCATTAGGCAACCTAAAGCTTGAAATGCTTTTAACATTTTTTTAATGATTTGTTTGTAGTTAGGGTCTTTGTTATTGCCTAAAAATTTCTCTATGACCTCTTTAAAGGCAATCCACCCTTCTATTTGAGGATCCGTCATGGTTGTGATGAATTGTGGATCAGCCATAAGTCGTCTAATATCTGGTCCAACAAAAACACCTTCCTTCAACTTTGCCTCCGAGAGGCCTGGAAACTTTGATATTAAGTATTTGAAGCAATTTCCATCTCTTGAAAGTGACTTTACAAATTGCTTCATCAATCCCAGCTTAATGTGAAGCGGTGGTAGAAGAACTTTATGAGGAGGCACCAAAGTTTCATGCAGGACGTTCTTTTCGCCAACTTTAAGCTCCCTCGGAGGCCAACACTTTTTGGTCCAGTGATTTGCTCGGTCTCTACTATCCCATAGACACAAAAAGCAAGGGAATTTGGTAAACCCAGATTGTTGTCCAAGCAACATGCCCAAGATTTTGAAATCACCACACACTTGCCAACCATTCCAAGATCTTGTAGGTTTCCTTGAGGTGTACGGAATGACCGACAGGAATGGAAGCATAGAAACCGCCATTGTGAAGCAGAACTGCTTTAAGGCTTCTTTTTGAAGAATCTATGAAAAGACGCCACTGTGCTGGGTCGTATGAGATCTTAAATATATCCATCAAACCTTCAATATTGGTACAATAAACCAACTCGTCCTCTTGGGCAAAGTAGGAAGAGAACTGCTTCTCACGATATCTAAACCAGGAGGAAGACACTCCCGGCAAAAGTAAGTTCCTGCTTTTGAGCCTTGATCCAAGCAGCTCAGCAGCGTTTTTGGGAAGATGTATGTCTCTAACCAAATCATTTAGCTCGCCCTGGGAAAACAATTTCGGACTGCTGTCATCTTCAAATTCAAAACTTGGTTTGTCATCGGGTTCAGGTACAGCACCATCTTCGTCAGAACTTTGAATCTCTTCCAAGGTAGCAGGGGCCTTGGGCACTGGCATTTCGGTCCCATGAGGGATGGGACGAATAGCTGATTGCATATTGGGGTATGAAATTGACTGCTTCCATTTTGAATTATATCCTTTCACATTACACGAACAAAAGTAACAATCATCACTATGGTTCTTTTGCTCGCGCCATACCATAGGAATCGCATATCGGAAGGCTTTTTTCTTACCCTTAAACCAATTTCGAAGGTCTTCACACATCGTTTGCAGACTTTATGAGGTGCCCAAACTTTATCCTGATCTCCAAGTTTCAAGCCAAAATACGCGAAGTATACTTTTTTTACAAAGTCCGTAATATTAAGTTGTTGCTTTAATAGGTACCATATATTCGCCACAAATATAACAGAAACTGTCAGACGAATTCACACACTTCCGCACAGACGATATTGCACTATATTGAACCAAGATCTATAAAACAATGACGAGTTAATACGTAATTGTACTGCGCCACTTTCTACACTATCAGAGCGAGCACGTTCAGGTTACAACATGTTTATGTTTGTTAATTTAGGTCACACAGGACGTTCTTTATTTAGAAAGAAATTATAGTTTTGCAAAATAACCTGACGTTCTGGAATTTTTTGAGTATTTTTTTAGTTTTCAGAACACCTAAATACATAGAAATCAGTTGAAAACATCCAGACAGCATTTTTGTTGCAGACCTGTGTAATCCTTCAGTCCTGGTACAAAAAGTGGAGAGTGAAGGTGAACGACACAAAATCAGTTCACATCGTCTTCACCCTTCGTCGAAAATATACCTGCCCTCCAGTGTATCTTAACAAAAATCCCATCCCTTTAAAAAACGAAATCCGCTATCTAGGTCTCATACTCGACAAACGACTAACTAGGAATCCTCACACGAGACTGAAAAGACAAAAAATGAAGAGACGTTATAAGCTTCTGCTAAGACTACTAGACAAAAGATCCAAACTAACTTTGACAGCAAAACGACTTATATACAACGCAATACTCAAACCTATGTGGACTTACGGACTTGAACTCTGGGGTTCTGCCAAGGCTTCCAATCTCCAGCGCATCCAATCCCTTCAATCGAAAATCCTTCGTACAATAGTCAATGCTCCTTACTACGTCTCCAACAAAACCCTTCACACTGACCTCAACGTACCTTTCATCACTGAAGTCGCTAAATCCAAATCTAAAAAATTATTTTCCCTTCTTAGTTCCCACAATAATCCTCTAGTCCGTGCCCTCCATTCTGCCATACTTCCCCAACGACGGCTTAAGCGTCAATGGCCTAGAGACTTCCTGAACAGAAGCAGTGACAGTGACAGTGATTAGCTATACACGAGAGAAAAACAGTGACTAGGGAGTGTCACCACTGGGTGATTTCTTCCCTCATGACATTTTGACATTGCCATTACCTCTTTAGTAGCACATTTGCTTGTTGTATTTATGTGTATACAGTTGTAAATAGCTATTTGTAAATTTAAAAAAAACATACGTGCTATTTAGATTGGTTCGAGACGAGCCGAAGCCAGAGAACGACATTCAGAAAAGTGCCATAATCGTAGAATCCATTTCCTGAGTACCTATATTTTTTGTTTTTAATTCTGAAAAATGCATAAGATCATGAATCAATTTTTCTAATGCGGAGAGACATTAATATAGTGAATTTTTTTTTATGTGGCCAGACGGCAGATTTCATGTTTCGTTTTTATACTTTCCAGATAGAAAACTTAAAGATCTAGCACGTATTATTCATTTTTTCCTCCTAGATTTTCTAAGAATTGTTACTGAAATCAATTGTCGTTGTTGTTGCTAAAGACAATTCAGTCTTCAGTCTGACTCCAGTGAGTACGTCTCTTCACTTCGTGCTTAATACGTTTATTAGATGTTCATTTAAAAATAAAGTTTTTAAAAATTACTCGACATGTTTAAATTATATAATATATGTATAATATATACAACCGCTTTCGGCATTACACCATCGTCATGTTTAGGTATAGTCAGTTTGCTGAGTGCTGACTGTGTGACCCTTCTTTCTTATATGGTAACGAAGATGGTTGAAATTTCAACTTGAAAAACCCGGTGACTATACAGTGAAATTTTTGTTCGATCCGAAATATTTTTCACTTCATACCTGACTAGGAATGTTCTCGAACAAAAATGGGGCAAAACATTTTTTTGTAATATGGAATTATAATTATATATTTGCTAAGTGTGATAAAGTTGAGATTCCTTTACAAAAAGTAAATAACAATAAGCATATAAACGATATTCTGTTGACATCATTTGACATCATACAGCAAACTAATTAAATTTTATAGTCGAAAATATTGAAACAGTTATCCCCTTCTCCTTAGATAACTATAATTATTCAAAATAATGTCATTCGAAAGGTTCCCCAATGTGGCAATTTGCAGAATGTTTTTCAGACTTTTATCATCAAAACTGTTTTACTTTTGCACACACATGTCCACCGTTCATGCTTCCATTTCAGAAACTAGAAATGAAATAACAATTTTTTGATTTTACTTACATCTATCGAAAAATTGTTTGCTACCTCCTTATCTTTCTATATTGTTCTATTTCCTTGGTTGGAAACATCATACTCAGTCTATGCATTCCTAAACTTAAAGTATCTATGTTAAATGTCATCAAAATCAGACAGACATTTTTGCAGGAGACTGCAAAAATAAACCAGAGGGATCAATTGGCTCAGCCCCAATTATAACGATTTAACTAAAAACTAAAGAGATTAAATTTTAAATTCTGCCAAGATAAACTGATTTGTGTCCATGTTATTTGGGCGAAATGAAAAATGTACACAGACGAAAGATAACTGAGAGTTATCTACATTAAGTTGAAGACTTTAGAATCGGCAAAAAATAAAGGTTGGCTATACACTGACTGCCGGGTGTGCGTGGTTGGCCACTCTGTCTAGTAACTGGTTGAGCAGGACCATAAACGGCGGTGAATGAAATTATGGGTACTGCTACTAGTAAATACAAATTTCCTGTAGTGGCTTTCCAGGGCAACTTCGGGTACTACTACTAGTAAACATAAATTTAATTTTTTTCAATGCATTTTATTTTGAATTAAATATGTTTTTATCTATTTTTTCTTACAGTTTTGTAAAACTGCAGTTTTATCGTTCAACAATCTTTGAGTTATTTGTTATTGATAATGTTTTGTGGCGAGCTAACACTGATCTTGTATATTTCTCACAGCTACTAGTGAGGGGATGTTTCGCTTCGGCTTCAAAGCTTTTAAAACCAAAGAAAAAGTAAGTACTCCAGAAATCAGTTTATGATTTATTTGAATTCCATAGTCCAATTGTGAAAACATTCTAGTTTACACAGGTTCTTGAGAGGTGGACGAAAACAGATGGAGCTCCATTGCTAAATTACACAACATTGGTCATCATATCAGTTTGAGAAAATATACCTGTTGCGTACGAAATAGACCAGATCAATTTTCCCGTTTTCTGGGTATATGGTAGAGGATAGAGATGGTTGGTGTATGTGTTGAGATCTCGTCGAGATAAGTTGTGTTGTGAGCTCTTTGAAAATTGGAATTACCGATAAACCAGGGAGTAACCTTTAATTTATTTCTATATATTGTAATAAAATGGTTTTCGCGCCGCGATTTTATTTAAAAAAATTATATATATTTTCTTTACTTTTACTCTAAGCTGCGGAGATTTTCTCTAAATGATTTATCTTTACTAAATTAAAATATTTAAAGGATGCCAGACCGCCTATTTAATAGAACGATCATTAAATTTACTGATTTTAATATATAAATTGGATTTCTATAGACCCAAGGCGAAAAATTCGTTCAGCGAAGAAAGTTTTGAAATACCAAATTCTCAAACCATTACTGACCTAGGATGGGCATGGGAAACAAACTACTGAAATTTAGCAACTCATATTTAAAATGAATATATTTACAATAAAAAAATTAATAATTAAAAATAAAATAAAAATATAATATAAAATTATAATTAACCTTATTGGATCTAAGCTGTATGGAGACAGGGGCTGGAGACTAATTGGATGCTGGGTAGATCTGCGAGGGCTTTCGAGTAGAAGGATGACTGTCGGTCTGGACTGGAGCTGATCATCTCGGCTGGAGACTGATCTCTTCGACTTCCAGAATACAACTCAATGATGTAGGCTTCCACCTCTTGACTAGAACTTCAGACTTCAACTGGTCTCTTCGACTACTGGATCAGAACTGGCCACGTCTACCTCTCAACTAGAACTCTGGAAAGTGAACTGTCCACCTCCACCTCTCAACTAGAACTCTGATGACTTCAACTTCTGGATCTCAACTGATCCAGAAAAGTGGAGTGTCCACTTCCACCTCTAGACCTCAACTAGAACTGACTTGATGAACTCTCTTCTCCGAGGCTCTCGGACTTGTTCCCCCCTCCTACCAGTTTCCCCTTCTCTTCTCTGCTATCCTGGCTCAGGGGAAGTTTTCGGCTTCTTCTTGGAGACATCCAATTTGATCTTTGTCAATCTTTATGTTGGCATTTCAACAGTTTTATATTAGTCTGGCAGCGGGCTTGGGGCTCTAATCCGGTAATAGCTCCATTTACTGTCAAACTGGGTTGTAAAAATCTGTATAACTACTTCTACAGGTAGTTTATGGAGGTTAGATGGTCCCTTCTGTGCTATCCCTTGATACCTGAGCCTGATACCTCTCTCCTGCTTCCCAAATTTAGGATTTATTTCTCCATTATATTGACTACATTACAATATACTTATTTATTTGTTTGTTATTGTTTTTCTTTTTTTCTTTAGTTTTATTTGTTTTTCTCTTTACTCGTTGTGTACACTACGTATTTTTCTCCTACGTGTATTAACTCTACACAGTTGGTTTTTGAACAATAATGAATCTTCCCCCGGATATCGTTAAAATGAAAAGAAGAAAAAGATGCCTAGACAGCTTACTAAAAGAAATAGACCCCCAAGCAAAAGGTTCACATGTGGAACGTGTCCCAAATTTCCTAGTAATTTCTAGAGATGGAGAAGGCGACCTCCTCAAAGTCTCGCCTTTTCTCATTAATAGAGCTATGATAGGAGCTGTGGGTGAAGTGAAACATATAAAGAAGTTGAGAAACGGGACACTACTTGTAGAGACAAAAAATATTAGTCAATTGACTATTACAAATGACTTCCTTCTATGATCAGGTCCAAATTAAAGTAGAACCCCATCGTACTTTAAACAGTTCAAAAGGGATTATTACGTGTTTTGATTTAGCAGACTTTTCTGATGAAGAAATTCATAAAGAATTGGAAGCACAATTAGTCACTAGAGTAAAAAGAATAATTTCAAAAAAGACTGGTGTACCTACCAATACAAACAGTTTCATTATCACTTTCTCTATTCCAGTAGCTCCAGAAATACTGAAAGTAGGTTTCTACTCTGTGAAGGTCAGGAAATTCATACCATCCCCAATGAGATGTTTTTCATGTTTTCAATACGGTCATATTAAATTTAACTGTAAAAAAAAACCTATTTGTGATAAGTGTAGTCTACCTTTACACGAAGGAGCACCTTGCACTAGAGATTTGTTTTGTGCCAACTGCGGTGGTAAACATTCGTGTTGGTCTATAGAATGTCCCAGATATCTCCAAGAGATTGCCCTCAAAGAGATACAAGTAACAGAAAAGATACCCTATGGGAACGCTAAAAAATTATATAAAGAAAGACAGGCTCCAACCTTTAGTAAGTCCTATGCTCAGAAGGTAGGAAATGAAACAGAAGGTAAAGAATCTTTATTTTAATTTGGATCAGAGCGAACTTGGCAGAGGCCTCGAGTCGCTGATATGGCTGTTCAGACTGTAAACACAAAAAACCCCAACTCCCTCCCACCTAGATCTAGTGCTGACTCTCCCCCCACCACCACTCCCTCCCCTCTCATCCCCTCAACCTCCTCCCCTCCCCTCCCCTCTCGTCCCCAATCCAGTGTTCTCTCTGACGGGGACATATCAGATAATTCCCTTATGGAGGTCTCAGCAGAGCCTCCCAAGGTTCAACCAGTAACAATCTATCTTAAAGACTTAAATAAGAAAAAGAAATACAAAAAAGAGAGAAATGCGAACACTGCTATTGATAGTGGCAGTGGCACTCAATAGGAATACTAATATTACTATGACATGTATGAAAAATAAAATTATAAGTCCCTCCTCCTCATCCTCACTAGAATTATTATCCTCCACACCCCGACCCTATTACCATTAGGTAGTATTTTATTAAATAAGATATCTAACCATTATTACATATCCTTGGAACCTCTCATCATTGTTAGCAATGAAGAAATTACATTATGTACTTATATTATTATTAATCTTTACCCATCCCATCCCATCATACTCACCTTATTGGCCTTTTTACTTTAACCATTTATTTAACAAAAGTTTTCTTACATATTACATACATACATCCTTCTATCTTTAAAGTATGAATCACATAACAAATCTCCTGCAGTGGAATTTTAATGGTATTTGGCAACAATTAGCTTAAGCGAAGTTACTAATAAATGAGTATCAGCCGGCCTTTTTCTGCCTGCAGGAGTCGCACCTAAGGCCCGCTGACACTCTCTCGTTGAAAGACTATAATATTGTTCGCAAGGACAAACCTCCTGTCATTCGAGCTAGTGGTGGTGTGATCACAGGAGTCCATAAAACTTACTATGCGGAAATAATAGATGTGGATACCCCGATTCAGGCGGTTGTTGTCAGATACCACTATCCCTTTCCAATAACAGTATGTAACCTCTCTCTACCTACCACCGACGGAAGATATTGATGAAACGGCACTAACTAAGCTGATCAGCAATCTCCCCTCTCCGTACATTGTGATGGGCGATATGAACGCGGCACACACCTCCTGGGGATCATCCGCCAACAACACAAGATGCAACATGATCCGGCGAAGAATAGACGACTCAGATTCAATCCTGCTGAACGATGGTAGCCCAACGTACCTGAGCTCCGCCTATGGCACACTCTCTGCCATTGACCTCACCTTTTGCTCCCCCAATCTGTCTCTCAGTATGCAGTGGCACACTATCCAAGATACCCATGGCAGTGACCACTTCCCCATAAAGCTAACGTACTTCTCTAACAGAGAACAAATGTTCACCGGACCAAAGTGGAAAGTTGACAAAGCGGATTAGGACCTTTTTAGGGAGTTGGCAGTATTAGAGGAGGAATCCTTTCCTACTGATGTTGAAAGTCTCACCTCTTATGTCAACTCGGTAATAACCGCGGCTGCCCACCTATCCATCCCAAAAAGTCTACCTGAAGAGAGGAAAAAACGAGTGCCTTGGTTTGATACAACCTGCCGAAAAGCTATCAAAGCCAGGCGGAGAGCACTGAAAAATTTCCAAAACTGCCCCACTACACTAAACCTCATTGAATACAAAAAGCTCAGAGCCATATGAAGAAACACTATCAGAGAAAAAAAGCGAGCCTCATGGAGAAACTACGTTTCCTCAATAAGCAGCAATACACCGATAGCAACAGTCTGGAAAAGAATAAGAACTCTCACCGGAAAACGCACCTATGAAACGCCGATCCTCCAATCAAATGGCGACATGATCTATGATCCTAAAACCATTGCAAATATTTTTGCTGACTCTTATAGTAATACCTCTGCCTCAAGAAATTTTCCATCTGAGTTTATCCAGGCTAACGAGAAGAAGAAGACCACTCCATCGAACTTTGAAGAATTCGATGAAGAATATTATAATAAAGACCTCACGGAATGGGAACTGAGCACCGCGATAAACTAATAAAAAAAAACAGCATGTGGTCCAGACGAGATTCACAACGAAATGCTAAAAAACTTGAGCCAGCAGTCTAAGAGATGCCTACTGGCTTTCTATAACCGACTATGGAAACAAAGAGTTTTTCCTCAGGCTTGGCGAGATGCCGAAATCCTCCCCTTTCTAAAACCAGGGAAGGACAAGTTGCGGGCGGCTAGTTACAGACCTGTATCTCTCACTAGCTGCCTCTGCAAGATACTCGAGAAAATGGTAAACAAAAGACTTCTGTGGTACCTTGAAAAAAATGAATTGCTAGCCAAAATACAGTGCGGGTTTCGCAAAGACAGGTCCACCTTAGATCACCTCGTCTCAATGGAAGCAGAGATTCAGAACATTTTCATCTTGAAGGAAGAAGCGATACGTGTCTTTTGCGACCTGAAAAATGCGTATGATACTGTTTGGAGACCTGGTATCTTGGATCAATCCATGAGTAGGGCCTTAGAGGAAACCTTCCTATTTTTATCCAGAACTTCCTATACCAGAGATTCATTCAGATGAGAGTGGGCGATAAGCTTTCGTATAAAAGACAGCAAGATAATGGCATACCACAAGGCAGTGTCCTCAGTTGTACATTGTTTTTTCCGAGGGCTGATTTGTGTCACCGCGGCCAGACTAGGCCTATTGTGTGCCCTGTGTGTGTTGGTTCCTACAGCAGCCCTGTATCTTTGATATAGTCCAGGATTCTTCTGCAGGTTCCTTCCATTAGCTGCTTCGGGTCTGTTATGGCAGACCCGTAGCAGTGGAAACGTCTGCTTTCTAGTGCCCCGCACCGGCTTAGAATATGAACCGGAGTTGCTCTCAGGCAGCCGTAGAGGCAAGACGTGCGTACAAAGGTCAAACCTGCGAGTTTTCTTAACCTAACTAACCCTGCATTTATTCTTTTTCTTTTCTTTTCCACTCTCTTTATTAAATTTCACTTCATTATTTGTTTATTTTAATTATTATTATTCTACCTGTGTTTTGTTCCTGTTCATACAGTGAGTATCTTATTAATTAAGTGTAAATGTTTATCCTTGTGTAATCCTTCAGGTGAGTACCCTATTTTTCTCTTCATTACTTCATACTTATTTTGTTATTTCTTTTCTTCTCTCCCCATTCTTTTATCAGTGCCGCCCTGTTAAACATTACGTATTCAAAAGATGGAACCTCCGGACAAGAGGAGAAGACGCGAACGACTAAAATCACCACCAGATAATTCATTTATAGGGAGGGAATCCATCGTGCCTAGATATTTAATTTTGTCCCGGTGCGATGGAAGCGACTTTAGTTAAGTTTCACCTTTCTTTATAAATAAAGCCGTGACTGGTGTAGCGGGAGAGCCTAAAAATATTAAAAAATTAAGAGACGGAACATTACTAGTAGAAACGTGCAATAGTTCTCAGTCCGGTAAACTACTGGCCTGCAAAAAATTTTATAATCAAATGGATGTGAATGTAGAACCTCACTCGACATTGAACTGTAGTAAGGGCGTAATTAGATGTTTTGATCTGGACTCTGTCTCAGAACAAGAAATTTGTAGTGAATTGGCCAACCAGGGAGTTAAGGAAGTAAAGCGGATTAGCGTTAAGCGGGATGGGATTATGCCAGTACACACTCCTATGTGCTGACGTTCTCCATGCCAAAGATTCCAGAAAAGATAAAGGTTGGCTTCTACAGTATTACTGTCCGAATGTACATCAACAACCCGCTCAGATGTTACACTTGTCTTGGGTATGCCCACACCAGTAAATTTTGTAAGAAAAACCCCCATCTGTTCCCAGTGCGGCCAGGGTAAACACGAAGGGTCCCCCTGCCAAGGTCCAGCCTTGTGTACGAACTGTAAAGGCCCCCATAATGCTTTTGATAAAAGTTGCCCGATATATGGGAGAGAAAAAGAAATAAAAAAAAATACAAGATTCAGAAAAAATTTCATATTTTCTTGCCAAAAAAATTTATAAAGAAAGAAATCCAGTAGAATTTGCCAAATTTTTCTCCAACGTAGTGTCCCAAAATAATAATGTTATAAAGAAATCTCCAATTCGAGAGACAAGAGAAATTAGTATTCAGACTGATCCCGTCTGTACAGAATCAGTGAACAAAGTGAACCAAATAAATGTGTTATCATCAGTTAGGAACGGCTCGCCCCCACCGCCCCCCTCCTTCCCCGCCCCCCTATCCCCTCTCCTCCCCCTCCCTCCCCTGCCCCCCTCCCCTCTTCCCACCCAGCTGACCTAACAACAGCGGTCAGTCTGCCCACAGATCAGGCTGTCCAATTGTCAAGTGGCGCGTCCGATTCAGAAGGTTGGTCGCAGCCAGTTCACAATCAAAGACCTCCTAGGACTGCTAAAAATAGAAACTCATCAAAAAAACCAATTAATCACAATATGGAAAAATAAATTTCAAATCTGTGTCTAGTATGTTATTGCTTATTGATCTTATTTGTTTATTTTGTTATTATCCCCTTTATAGTTTCTGCACATTTTGTCATATTTATATATTTTACTAGAAAAATGCTAATATCTAGACTCCATAGTAATATCTCGGCTATAAAAAATGTACTGTCACATGCTTACATGCAATATGCATACATCTACTCAGGTGTCTCTCCAGCAAGAACCACACAGTTGGTTGTCTGCACGTCTGGGGTCGAGAGACCACTCACCTACTATTCCTATGAACTCCACGCTGATACAATGGAACTGTAACGGCATAAGAACCCAATTTGAGGAGATAAAAATATTATCAAATGACCAAAACCCTTCAATATTTTGCCTTCAAGAAACTCACCTCAAGCCTGCCGACAGATTCAGTCTGAAGAACTACACGGTGTACAGGAAAGATGTGATTACAATCTGCAGAGCTAGAGGAGGCGTTTTAACAGCTGTGAGATGTGACACCACGTCAGAGGAGCTACGGATCGCAACTCCACTCCAGGCCGTGGTGGTCAGAGTGGGAGGACCACTCCCTTTCACGCTGTGCAACATGTATCTCCCCCCTACTGAACACATGAACGAAGCAGAGATTCTAAGTCTCATAAATCAGCTCCCCCGTCCATATCTTGTAGTTGGCGACATGAATGCCTCTAATCTGCCTTGGGACCCTCATCACAGGAACACAAGGGGAAACACCTTGAGAAGGATCGTAGACACCTTAGATGCGGTAGTGCTGAACACAGGAGAGAGCACATATCTGAGACCGGCATATGGGTCAACATCGGCGATCGATGTCGCCTTCTGCTCGCCTCAGTTCACTCTGTTCCTGGACTGGAAGGTACTCCAAAACCTGCACAACAGCGACCATTACCCTATCATAATAAATTACAAATCCGTGAGGAAATCGGCTAACAGAATGTGCAACTGGAGGATCGATGCGGCGGATTGGACTACCTTCAAGGCATTGGCTGTTATTGACCAGGATAATTTCTCGGACGACATTAATACCACAAATAATTATATAACCGACGTCATCCTGGACGCAGCTCTAGAGTCGGTACCAGTGTCGAAAGGAAACTATAAAAGAAACTGTGTGCCCTGGTTCGACAGAGACTGCAAGCAGGTCGTGGACGGACGAAGAAAAGCACTGAAGAAATTCAACTTGGAACCTACAACTCAAAACCTGATAGAGTACAAGAAGGCAAGGTCCATCTCAAGGAGGATCATCAAACAACACCTCAAATCCCAAACAAAAGCCTATGGCCCAGACAATATCCCAGTGAAATTAATCAAATATGCCCTCCCCTCTATCCTTCCTGTCCTCCTTCACATCTACAACTACTCCCTGCAGAACTCCGTTTTTCCGACGGCCTGGAAATCAGCGATCGTCCACCCTCTTAAAAAGGTAACCAACCCATCCTCTCCAAAAGATCTCCGCCCTATATCTACCCTTTCTAACCTCTCCAAACCCTTAGAACGGGTAGCCCAATCCCAACTATCGTCCTATTTAGAATCCAACCAGATCCTAGATCCCCTTCAGTCCGGCTTCCGTCCTGGCCTAAGCACCCAATCCGCCCTCCTAAAAGTTACTAACGACCTCCAACTAGCCATAGACAACAGACAGTTAACTCTACTAGTACTCTTCGACTTCACTAAAGCCTTTGACACCGTCGACCACAGCATCCTCCTTGCCAAGCTCCACAATTCCAAACTTTCTCCCAGTGCTGTTTGCTGGCTTCAGTCCTTCCTCTCCGGACGCTCACAGTCGGTTCTTGTTCCTAACCTACCTCTCTCGTCCTTTCTTCCACTCAACTCTGGGGTCCCTCAAGGCTCGTCCCTCTCACCCACCCTTTTTTCTATATTCATAAACGACCTCCCTAATTCTCTCAAACACTCCAAATATCATCTCTACGCCGATGATTTCCAAATTTATCTCTCCTTCCATCCCTCCTCTGCCCAAGATGCTTACAACAAAATGATGGAGGATATACATGGTATCACCAACTGGGCTACTAACAATGGACTGACCTTGAACGCTGACAAAACCAAAGCTATTGTAATAGGAAACCACAGACTACTCAACTCTCTCACTGACTTACCTCCTTTAAAACTACATGACTCAGAGATAAAATACTGCACCAACGTAAAAAACCTTGGATTAATCCTTGACCAATCCCTCTCCTGGAAAGAACATATCTCCCACATATCCAACCGCTCCTTCAAAACCCTATACCTTCTAAAACGACTTCGTCACCTCCTCCCCACTCAAACCCGTCAGTTGTTGGTATCCTCCCTTGTGTTCCCCTACTTTGACTATGCTTGCCTTGTGTATGGAGGACTTTCTGGTAAGCTCGACATGAAACTAAAGCGAGTTATGAATTCCTTTTTACGATTCATCTTCGGACTCCCCAGACACTCTTCTATTACCAGTTCATACACTGATCTAAAATGGCTATACCCCTCCTCTCGTCGTAGTTATTTCCTGGGCTCCTTTCTTTTCCGGACCTTATCATCCCAAAAGCCCTCCTATATCTTCCAAATGCTCCAATTTAAATCCCACATCCATCAAAAAGTCACCAGATCCCGTCCCTCCGATCTTTACCTCCCTGCCCATAGGACTACAACCTATCACAATTCCTTCCTTGTTCAGGCTACCTCCCTCTGGAACTCAATCCCTCTCCAGATTCGCCATGCTCCTAGTCTAATTTCTTTTAAATCCCAGCTCTTCCAGCACCTCCTTCCTCATCAAACGTCTGATTCCCAGGGCTAGCGTCCTATGGGATAGTTCTCGTCTTCCCATGAGTCTCTCAGTCTATAGCTGGACTGATGTGACTCTTCAGTTTCATCATCCCAGTTGGATCACATGTAGGGTCACTATATGTTTAGGCACTATATAACTAGTCACTATATGTTTGGTCACTATGTGTTTAGTCACTACATATTTTATTTTAGAAGTAATCATTCCTTTTTTTCTTTTCACTCATTTCTTTAAATTCCAAGCAGAATAATGTATAGGTGTGTGATATTCTGGATTTTGGATATATATATCTGTAATTAAATGTATGTACCAGAGTGTATGACACATATTATATTTATTTATTTTATTATTTTATTTTTCTCTCTCTCTCAGTGACCCTTTCTGTCATTTATATTAACTTTTGCTATTATCTTTTTACTTTATAATTCTAATACTGTTCCTCATTTATTTTAATATGATTTGTTTATCCTTATTTCTAACTGCTTTTGTTTCTTTAGTTGCTATACTCCCTTATTTGTTATCTTTTATTCAACTTGTTTGATACTGGTATATCTTTTGTTTATCTCTTATGCTGTTATTCTTAGGGGACGTATGTCCCAGAATAAAAATTGTTTTTTCATTTCATTTCATTTCAAACAAAAAAAGAAGGAGTCATGGATCACTTCACGTCATCCATCACCCACAAAACCCCATCCGCAACAATCTGGAAGAAAATTCGAAGTATTTCAGGCACCTACGCTTTCCACACCCCAATATTAAAAGTTGACTCCAGTCTTGTTACCGACCCCCTAGAAATAGCCAACATCTTTGCTAAATTTTACAGCAATATCACAGCCAGCAATAGTTACCATCCGGACTTTCAACAGCTAAAAGAACATACTGAAACTACTCACATCTTAGACATCGATGATGACACTGAAAATTTCTATAACCGTAATTTCAGCCTTTGGGAGCTAAACTCAGCAGTCCAGGACCTCAAAAAATCTGCACCGGGTCTGGACAGAGTACACAATGTTATGCTGCAGAACCTATCCCCTGATTCACTGAGAGGCCTCCTTAATTTTTTCAACAAAATTTGGAATGGAAATGAAATTCCAGGTGACTGGTCTGAGTCAATAATTCTACCGCAATTAAAGCCAGGAAAGGTCCCACACTCTCCGGATAGTTACAGGCCCATAGCACTCACGTGCAGCCCCTGTAAGCTCATGAAGAGACTGGTGAACCGCAGGCTTACTTGGATATTGGAGAAAGAAAATCTTCTGGCGAACATACAATGTGGCTTTAGAAAGGGTAGGTCCACCCTCGACCACCTGGTCTCAATAGAAAATGAGCTTCAAAACGCCTTTTTGAACAAAGAGGAGGCGATCGGTCTCTTCTTTGACATTGAAAAGGCTTACGACAGGGCATGGCGTTATGAAATTTTGAGGCTACTCCATGAATGGGGCCTACGAGGGAACCTCCCAAGATTTGTAAAACACTTTTTAGCTCGGAGATATGTAAGGGTCAGAATAGGCGACAAAGAATCGAGAAGACATCTTGTAGAAAATGGGATACCTCAAGGCAGCGTCTTGAGTTGTACGTTATTTGGAATCGCCATCAACAGCGTCGCAAAATGTATACCCCGACACTGCAAAGGCTATTTGTTTGTCGACGATCTCAGTGTACTTTACAGATTCAAGGATTATGACCGAATGAAAAACGATCTGCAACGGCTCCTTACCAAACTTATATGACTGGTCGAAAAAAACAGGCCTCACAATTTCAACACAGAAAAGTGTAGGAGTTTACTTCAGCAGAAGAAGAAACCTAAACCCACCGCCTGACCTCCAGATAGGATATAACAGCATTGAATTCAAAAACAATGTAAAGTTCCTTGGGCTTGTGCTGGACGAAAAGCTCTCTTGGTCCGACCACATCAGACAACTAAAGGAGTCCAGTTTGAGAAGAATGAACATTTTAAAGGTATTAGCAAACACATCCTGGGGCTCTGACAGGCTATCTATGATCCGGCTATATAAAGCCCTGATATTATCCAGGTTAGACTACGGAGGCATGGTCTACGCTTCAGCCAGGAGCACATATATTAGCTTATTAGACTCCGTGCATCATGCCGGAATCCGTTTGGCCACTGGTGCCTTTCGTACAAGCCCAGTAACAAGCCTCTGTGCAGAGTCTGGTATTCCCCCCCCCCCTACTCTTCCGTCGCCACCACATGGCGTCTGGCTATATAGCATCCCTCAGTTTGCAACCTCAAAACCCCGCATATAAGCCAGTTTTTTCACCCAAGTATGCTAGAGCGTATGAGGAGAGGCAAAATGTGACTAGACCGCTTGGGATTCGGGCTAGAGGTTACGCCCGTGAGCTTCTTGATACAAACCCACCACCCTCAGTATTGGGGGACCCTCCCTGGCTGACTCCCTCTATACAGATTAACCTTGAACTACATACTGACAGCAAACATGAAACTGCCCCTTCAGTATTTGTACAATCCTTCCATAATGTACTTCATAGACTGCCCCATGCAAAAATTGTATATATTGATGCTTCAAAATTAGATGAGGGTGTAGGAGCGGCAGTCGCAATGGATGGTAACGACGACTCCCAGGCATTTGTAGCGTTCACACTGGTGAACTGTTTGCACTATCCATGGCGTTGTACAGCATCATGAACCTCAGGAGAGAGCGGTACATTATCTGCTGTGATTCACTCTCAGCCCTACAAAGTATCCAGAAGTTATACTCTGATAACTGTTTGGTTGCCAAGATACACAGCTATTACAAAACCCTCACCGAACTGAAGAAAACTATCCTCTTTTGTTGGGTTCCTAGCCATGTTGGGATAAGGGGTAATGAATTAGTAGATGCTGTTGCGAAAGAAGCGGCAGCAAGTCTTCTTGAGGAAGTTGTGGTATATACAAAGAAGGACCTGCAGCGGTGGCTTCGACGTAGCGTGATGGAAGGCTGGAGAAATATGTGGGAGGAGATCGAGAACAGCAAGCTCAAAGTGGTGAAGAGAGATGTGAAGCCGTGGGGATCCTCTTGTAGAGGCAGCCGAAGGGAGGAGGTGGCGTTGACCCGACTCCGAATAGGCCACTCTCGGCCAACCCACGGCCATCTGATGACAAAAAGTGAGCCGACCACATGTTGTGGGGTGCCCCTCAGTATCCAACATATCTTGGAAGAAAGCCCCCTCTACGAAGAGCTACTGGCCAGACTGGCCATACCACGCTATCTAGCTGAGGCCCTCAAAGATGACAGCCGGATGGCTGATCGTATCGTTGCCCACGAAGACTGGGCTCATCAACCAACTGTAAATGTACAGTCTTTAAATGACAAACATGGCTGGGGACTGACCGACTGTCAGTTGACTGTAGATATCTGTTTTTGCCTTCTAAATAGGTATGCAAATTTAAAATATAGCTAAGTATGTGTGTATGTGGATGTATGTGCATATATATAAGTTATGTTACCTATTATTGTAAACCTCATCACAATCTCATCCCCTCTCACCACCTGTGTATCAATCGCTATTGTTTCTTATCTCTTCCTGTATAGCTCTAGTCAGATAGACCACCAGTCCATCCCAGGCTCCCGAAGTTGCTGTACTCCCTGTATTGTATCATTGTGAGTTCAGTGTAATAAAGACTTTTTTTAAAAAGCAATCTTCGGCGTTACAAAAGTTAACTGGCGCAGTCGGTAGGACCTAGGAAGCGACGTTCAGAGCATATGAACACGGAGTCTCTATCTTTAGAGTTAATTTCTAGGCCGAACATCGCAGTGACGTTGGGAACCACTGCACCCCACACGACATCCAACACCGCCTTCATCGAGAAGACGAACGTTTTGGGGCCCGCAGCAGACTACAGGAACCCAGATTCAATGGACATGAGCATGGTAGTACTGGTCGCGCTGTAAGTAGATTTAAGTTACATTATAAGTATAAGAAAAATTTATTATTAACATTACAAGAAAATATTCTCATAAAAAAAAAAAAAATTCAGATTTTATTAACAAATCTTCATAAGATAAGATTGAAACGAACATTTCAAGTTCCAATTAAAAGAATTTTATGAACAGCAAATTCAAACAGTCATATGAACATTTAATTTTATAAGTTTTATATTATTGTTTAAGTACGTAATTTTTAAGTTAGTATTAAGTATTATTATTATTTTAAGGTTTTTTATTTTATAACACACATATACCAAAATGACTAGCAAAGACATCCTGCAACCCGCGCAACTCACGATGCCCGTCCCCGTTCTTAAAAAGGAATATTTGGGCATGCTGCCGGAATTTTTTGGTGAACCCGAACACCTTAGTAGATTTTTAACCATAAGTGAAAAGCTCGTAAATAAATTTTATAATTTTCAAAATACGCTAGATTTTCAAAATGAATTTTTAATGTCGTCACTAGTTGCTAAAATAAAAGGACCAGCAGCGGAAATTATTGCAACAAATACAATCGGTACTTGGGCCGAATTAAAACAAGCCTTACTAAACGGATATTCCGATCGCCGTGATTGTTTCACGTTACAAATAGAATTAGCCGAAAAACGCCAAAATAATGAATCCCCATTTGAGTTTTATCAAAAAATACAAAAAACTTTAAATTTATTAATCTCATATTTTAGGAATCATTTTCAGGAACATGTTTTATTAACCGAATTCGCAAGAAAACTTGCGTTGCGAGTTCTTTTGAGAGGTTTAAAAGAACCCAGAGGTTCACACCTTCGCGCTCGAAATCCAGAATCCCTAGAATCCGCATTAAATATGTTGACAAACGACTTGCAATACAATGAAAGACAGTATACACACACCCACACACGTCCTAAACAAAGCCCATTCATAGACAATAGATACCGACAAACAGTTGCCCCGCGTCCACAATATCATTCTTATCAAGCACCTCAGTTTTATCAACCGCAATTACAAAGACCCTTTCATCAATCGTATCAATCTCAACAAAAGCCATTCATTAGCTATCAGAGACCACAGATAAATTTCCCCCGACCAACTAGTACAATTAAACCATTTTCTTACCAACAAAACTCAAGCTATTCACAACCAAGGCCGCACAATTTTCAAATTCCACAACCTAGTAGACAAATCCACACATCAAATATAGGACAACCCCCTTACCAGCCAACGCCTATGAGTATTTCTACACGGTACGCTAGACCAACTCAAATTCAACGTAGACCTAACACGAGACTCAATTCTACCATCGAAGAATTGAACAACATAGCCTCAAATTTAATAGACCCAAATCGCGAACAGATACAAGAACAAGAACCAATGGACTATCAATCCGATGATAATTACCCAATAGAACCAGACGGACAACACCCACCAGAATACAATAACCCGCAATTCCAATTTCCAGATGAATACCAAAATAACCCATCGGACCATAACCATTTTTTAGAAGACAGAGCCTCGGAGAACAACCCTGCTTCAATCTAGCTAACTTGACAGAAAACACTAGCGAACTCCCGTATATTATTTCCCCGACTTTAAAATTTAAAATCCTCATCGATACCGGTAGCACAAAATCGTTCATAAACCCTGCTATCGCAAATAAGTTTTTCAAAAATAATATTAAAGAAGACCGTTTCAAAATTGTAACTGCTCACGGAACAAGCAACGAAAAATTTAGTACATTAATCCCCTGCGGAAAACTTTTTAATATTCCAAATTTAAATTTAAAATTCTATTTATTTAAATTCCACGACCGTTTCGATATGTTACTTGGAACAGACTGTTTAAAATTTCTTAAAGCAACGTTGACATGACAAACCATTCATTAACTACCCCCACGGCAAATATCGAAATTTTATACGAGAAAAATAAAAGAGAACATACCTACTTAATACAAAGCTGTACACAGAAAGTAATTAAAATCCCGGTGACAAACTTAAGAAACGGCATTGCTATTTTACCCGATATAAAATTTAAAAATCTAAAAATCCACGGAGGATTAGTTACCGTAAAAAATTCTGAAACCAACTGCTTAATTAGCAACCCGACGGACATAGACTTGAAACTCACTTTGAAAAGACCACTCACCGTAGAGAAAATTTGTAAATTAACGGAAAAAGAAATTCAACCTAATTTGAATTTTATTAATCATGAGAAACAAAAATTCGACATTTTAAAATTCCGAACTGATCATATGAACCCCGAAGAAAAATATCATATTGTCGAGCTACTGAAAAATTACCCCGATCTCTTTCATACAGAAGACAAACCTCTAACTTCGACTAACCAAATTAAACATCACATTAGGACACGCGATGAAATTCCGATTTATACTAAAACGTACAGATACCCAGAAATTCATAAAAGCGAAGTGAAAAAACAAATTAACGATATGTTACGGACAAATATAATTCAACCTTCGAAATCCCCTTGGAGCTCTCCCATCTGGATAGTCCCAAAAAAATTGGATGCCTCCGGACAAAGGAAATGGCGACTCGTGATCGATTACAGAAAACTAAACGACAAGACTGTTGACGATAAATTCCCGATCCCGAATATTACTGACCTCCTCGATAAACTCGGAAAATGCCAATATTTCTCTTCAATTGATTTAGCCTCCGGTTTCCACCAAGTACAAATGGAAAAAGATAGTATACCAAAAACCGCCTTCTCAACCGATGATGGACACTACGAATTTTTACGTATGCCCTTTGGATTAAAAAATTCCCCCGCGACTTTCCAACGCGTAATGAACAACGTATTAAACGGAATAAAAGGATGTATTGTTTACTTGGATGACGTTTTAATTTACTCAACAAGCCTTCAGGAACACGTAGGAACCTTACGAAACGTATTTGACAGACTTCGCGAATCCAACTTTAAAATTCAATTAGACAAAACGGAATTCGTAAAACGAGAAGTAGCCTACTTAGGACACATCGTGACACCCGACGGAATTAAACCAAACCCGGATAAAATAAATGCTATTCAAAACTTCCCCATTCCGAAAACAGCGAAACAAATAAAAGGATTTCTCGGACTCTTAGGTTATTACAGAAAATTTATAAAAAACTTCGCCGATATAACTAAACCGTTTACCAAATGTTTAAAGAAAGACGCGATAATAAACAGTAACGACCCGGAATATATAAATTGTTTTAATATTTGTAAAAATCAGGAGACACGGCAGTGTCTCTGGCCAAGTCCGAAAAAAAAGAAAGAAAAAGACACTGCTGTGTAACTTTTCTCGTGACACTAAATGCCACTTTTTGCATCAACAAAAGTATGTTATGCAATAACAAAATAACATTTTTCTCTACATAGTTGTGTCGAGAACTCCGAGCTGAACAAAATGAAAAAAAAAAGTAGACAAAAAAGTTCATATTTGACCAAGTTACAAGGGGTCAAAGTCAGCAAAAAATAACTTTTTTTTTTCCTTTTTCAGTGTCCGGACGTCCGGATGACGTCATCAAAGTTTCAAAATATTTCATTTTAATTATGTGGAACGTTGTTATGCAGTGATAGTTAATACAGTGTAATAGTGACAGTTACAAATTCCCACGTTACCAACCTGAGGGTTGCGGGTTCGAATCCGCACCAGTAATATCAACATTCTTTGCTAATAGCCAACGTTACCAACCCGAGGGTTGCGGGTTCGAATCCCCCCGAGTAATATCAACTTATTTTACAAAATGCTCACGTTACGAACCCAAGGGTTGCGGGTTCGAATCCCGATCAGTAATATCAACTTATTTTACAAATAGCTCACAATACCAACCCGAGGGTTGCGGGTTCGAGTCCCGATCAGTAATATCAACTTATTTTACAAATAGCTCACGTTACCAATCCGAAATTGTTGGGTTCTGATCCCCACCAGCAACATCAACTTATTTCACTAATAGCTCGCGTTACCAACCCGAGGGTTGCAGGTTCGAGTACCGATCAGTAATATCAACTTATTTTACAAATAGCTCACGTTACTTACTATATAAATAGCTCCCGTATCCAACCCGAGGGCTCCGGGTTCGAATCCCCACCAGTAATATCAACTTACTATATAAATAGCTCCCGTTTCCAACCCGAGGGTTCCGGGTTCGAATCCCGACGAGTAATATCAACCTATTTTACAAAAAGCTCAAGTTACCACCCCGAGGGTTGCGGGTTCGACTCCCGATCAGTAATATCAACCTATTTTACAAAAAGCTCAAGTTACCACCCCGAGGGTTGCGGGTTCGACTCCCGATCAGTAATATCAACTTATTTTACAAATAGCTCGCGTTACCATCCCGGAAGTTGCGGGTTCGAGTCCCGATCAGTAATATAAACTTATTTTACAAATAGCTTACGTTACGAATTCGAGGGTTGGGGGTTTGAATCCCCACCAGTAATATCAACTTACTTTACAAGTAGCTCACGTCACGAACACGAAGGTTGCGGTTCGAATCCCCACCACTAATATCAACTTACTTTATAAATAGCCCACGTTACCAACCCGAGGGTTGCGGGTTTGAATCCCCACCAGTAATATAAACTTATTTTACAAATAGCTTACGTTACGAATTCGAGGGTTGGGGGTTTTAATCCCCACCAGTAATATCAACTTACTTTACAAGTAGCTCACGTCACGAACACGAAGGTTGCGGTTCGAATCCCCACCACTAATATCAACTTACTTTATAAATAGCCCACGTTACCAACCCGAGGGTTGCGGGTTTGAATCCCCACCAGTAATATCAACTTATTTTACGAATAGCCCACGATACCTACCCGAGGGTTGCGGTTTCGAATCCCTATCAGTAATAACGACTTCCTATATAAATAGTTCACGTTACCACCCCGAGGGTTGCGGGTCCGAGTCCCGATCAGTAATGTCAACTTATTTTACAAATAGCTCTCTTTACCAACCCGAGGATTGTGGGTTTGAATCCCTACCAATAATACCAACTTACTTTACAAAATGCTCACGTTACGAACCCAAAGGTTGCGGGTTTGAATCCCCACCAGTAATATCAACTTATTTTACGAATAGCCCACGTTACCCACCCGAGGGTTGCGGGTTTGAATCCCCACCAGTAATATCAACTTATTTTACGAATAGCCCACGTTACCACCCCGAGGGTTGCAGGTTCGAGTCCCGATCAGTAATATCAACTTATTTTACAAATAGCTTGCGTTACCAACCCGAAAGTTGCGGGTTCGAGTCGCGATCAGTAATATCAACTTATTTTACAAATAGCTCACGTTACGAACCCGAGGGTTGCGGGTTCGAATCCCCACTAGTAATACCAACTTATTTTACAAATATCCTACTTTACCAACCCGAGGGATGCGGTTTCGAATCCCTACCAGTAATAATGACTTCCTGTATAAATAGTTCACGTTACCACCCGGAGGGTTGCGGGTTCGAGTCCCGATCAGTAATGTCAACTTAGTTTACAAATAGCTCTCTTTACAAACCCGAGGGTTGCGGGTTCGAATCCTTCCCAATAATACCAACTTACTTTACAAAATGCTCACGTTACGGACCAGAGGGTTGGGGGTTCGAATCCCCACCAGTAATGTCAACTTACTTTACGAATAGCCTATGAGTTTTGTCTTTTATGTCTTTTCTTTTTCAGTTTTGTATCGAATTTTCTGTCAGTTTTGTACGTATTTTTTAAGACTTGCAATACAATGTAAGTTTTTTGAATTCTGTTAGAAAGATTTAAAATAGACATCTACAAGTATTTATCATAAAAAAATCTGATCGTAATGTATGTTGAAAAATGACATTGATTCATTAAATGTTGTGATATATAAATAAAAAATTCAGTAAAACTGAAAAGCACGGCCAAGTACGAAAAAAATATCTACCGAAGTAATTAATAAACATAAGTTTGATTCATTAAATGTTGTGATATATAAAAAAATTCTGGTCAAGTACGATCTTCCATGTATATATACTTCAAAAATTTATTCCTTTTATTTTATTATTGTACGTTGTTTGTTTGTACGTAGAATATATTGTAATTAAACTCTTTAAGTGACCGTTTAATTAAAAGAAGTTCAGGTTGGTCATTTCAGGTACTTGGCGACCTGCCGCGAAGATTAAGTTTACACAATGCTATCTACCTGGAATATGGTATCAATCAATGCAAATTTGAAAACACATGTAATCATGGAATTTTTCTAGAAACAAACTAAATGCTCAGGGGAGAAACAATTATTATAGGCAGGTCGCCAAGTACCTGAAATGACCAACCTGAACTTCTTTTAATTAAACGGTCACTTAAAGAGTTTAATTACAATATATTCTACGTACAAACAAACAACGTACAATAATAAAATAAAAGGAATAAATTTTTGAAGTATATATACATGGAAGATCGTACTTGACCAGAATTTTTTTATATATCACAACATTTAATGAATCAAACTTATGTTTATTAATTCTCTTAATTAACGAGCCAATTTTAAAATACCCAGATTTTTCAAAAACCTTCCATTTAACGACCGATGCGAGTAACGTAGCCCTCGGAGCAGTGCTCAGTCAAAATTTTGACGGTGCAGATTTACCGGTATGCTTTGCAAGTAGAACCCTTAATGAATCGGAAACACATTCATCAACCATCGAAAAAGAACTCTTAGCAATTGTTTGGGCAACCAAATATTTTCGTCCCTATTTATTCGGAAGAAAATTCAAAATATTTAGTGATCATCGACCCCTTCAATGGCTCTTTTCCCTTAAAGAACCCAACTCAAAATTAGTTAGAATGCGTCTAAAATTAGAAGAATATGACTACGAGGTCATTTATAAAAAAGGAGTGCAAAACACCGTTGCTGATGCACTTTCGCGAATCGAACTAAATTTAGGCGAGACACAAACCACGGATGATATTATTCAGGAGATCATCGACGATTATTACGCGAAGAACCCCGAGAAAAGACCGAACGACCCACCGAACAGACCGACCGAATCCCTAATAGTAAATTTAGACGAGGAAAACGACTCAAGTGACGGACACACTATACATTCTAACGCAGAAGGAAATACAACCCTCGAAATACCGATTATTGACGGACCCGTTAACTACGGTAATCACCAAATTATTATTTCGGAAGTAGAACATAGCCCCGCGAAACCCAAAATCACGACTCTTTTTGATCAAAAACAAAGAATAACTCTCCAACTCTCCAAAAATAATTTCGACCAGGATTTAATAAACTTCGTAAAAGAACATGTCGTCCCGCGAGTAAAATATTGGATATATTTTGAATCAGATATCTATGAAAAATTCGCAGCCTCAATGATTCAACATTTCAAAACCTCGGAAATTAACTTCACGCGATACACAACGAAATTAATTGACGTACTTGACAACTCGGAAATAAAAGACGTGATCGAAAATTATCATATAGGCAAGACTAACGACAGAGGACTTGACGAGACCGACAACAAAATTAAACGGATATATTACTGGCCCAATTTACGGAAAACCATACAGACTTACATCAACAACTGCGAAATTTGCCAAGTGACTAAATACGATAGACGACCCCTCAAAATCCAGTACAACATCACGCCTTCAGCCTCGAAACCTTTTCAAATTGTACGCATAGATTCCATTACACTCGAAAACACAAAGTTTCTCACTATTTTTGACACATTTTCAAAATACGCTCAAGCATACAGATTAACCTCGGGACAAGGCTTAGAAGTCGTAAATAAATTAATTACATATTTTACACACCACAACATACCCGACACGATAACTTCGGACAACGGACTCGAATTTAACAACTCACTTGTAAAGGAGCTCTTAGCGTTACATAAAATAGACGTGCATTTTATATCATCGCAACACCCAGAATCAAACGGACCCATAGAACGATTCCACTCCACGCTAATCGAACATATCAGACTTTTAAATAATCGCAACGAATTTAAGACGGACACCATCGAAAGTAAAGTTAATTATGCCCTTCTGGCCTATAACAACTCGTTACATTCAGTTACGAAACTTAAACCCCTCGACATAATTTACGGACACTTTGACAATAATTCCCCTTTCGCGATCGATTTAGAAAAACAGATAGTCAACAATTACATTACTAATCATAAGGAAAAATTAAATAAATAAAAAATTCAGTAAAACTGAAAAGCACGGCCAAGTACGAAAAAAATATCTACCGAAGTAATTAATAAACATAAGTTTGATTCATTAAATGTTGTGATATATAAAAAAATTCTGGTCAAGTACGATCTTCCATGTATATATACTTCAAAAATTTATTCCTTTTATTTTATTATTGTACGTTGTTTGTTTGTACGTAGAATATATTGTAATTAAACTCTTTAAGTGACCGTTTAATTAAAAGAAGTTCAGGTTGGTCATTTCAGGTACTTGGCGACCTGCCTATAATAATTGTTTCTCCCCTGAGCATTTAGTTTGTTTCTAGAAAAATTCCATGATTACATGTGTTTTCAAATTTGCATTGATTGATACCATATTCCAGGTAGATAGCATTGTGTAAACTTAATCTTCGCGGCAGGTCGCCAAGTACCTGAAATGACCAACCTGAACTTCTTTTAATTAAACGGTCACTTAAAGAGTTTAATTACAATATATTCTACGTACAAACAAACAACGTACAATAATAAAATAAAAGGAATAAATTTTTGAAGTATATATACATGGAAGATCGTACTTGACCAGAATTTTTTTATATATCACAACATTTAATGAATCAAACTTATGTTTATTAATTACTTCGGTAGATATTTTTTTCGTACTTGGCCGTGCTTTTCAGTTTTACTGAATTTTTTATTTATATATCACAACATTTAATGAATCAATGTCATTTTTCAACATACATTACGATCAGATTTTTTTATGATAAATACTTGTAGATGTCTATTTTAAATCTTTCTAACAGAATTCAAAAAACTTACATTGTATTGCAAGTCTTAAAAAATACGTACAAAACTGACAGAAAATTCGATACAAAACTGAAAAAGAAAAGACATAAAAGACAAAACTCATAGGCTATTCGTAAAGTAAGTTGACATTACTGGTGGGGATTCGAACCCCCAACCCTCTGGTCCGTAACGTGAGCATTTTGTAAAGTAAGTTGGTATTATTGGGAAGGATTCGAACCCGCAACCCTCGGGTTTGTAAAGAGAGCTATTTGTAAACTAAGTTGACATTACTGATCGGGACTCGAACCCGCAACCCTCCGGGTGGTAACGTGAACTATTTATACAGGAAGTCATTATTACTGGTAGGGATTCGAAACCGCATCCCTCGGGTTGGTAAAGTAGGATATTTGTAAAATAAGTTGGTATTACTAGTGGGGATTCGAACCCGCAACCCTCGGGTTCGTAACGTGAGCTATTTGTAAAATAAGTTGATATTACTGATCGCGACTCGAACCCGCAACTTTCGGGTTGGTAACGCAAGCTATTTGTAAAATAAGTTGATATTACTGATCGGGACTCGAACCTGCAACCCTCGGGGTGGTAACGTGGGCTATTCGTAAAATAAGTTGATATTACTGGTGGGGATTCAAACCCGCAACCCTCGGGTGGGTAACGTGGGCTATTCGTAAAATAAGTTGATATTACTGGTGGGGATTCAAACCCGCAACCTTTGGGTTCGTAACGTGAGCATTTTGTAAAGTAAGTTGGTATTATTGGTAGGGATTCAAACCCACAATCCTCGGGTTGGTAAAGAGAGCTATTTGTAAAATAAGTTGACATTACTGATCGGGACTCGGACCCGCAACCCTCGGGGTGGTAACGTGAACTATTTATATAGGAAGTCGTTATTACTGATAGGGATTCGAAACCGCAACCCTCGGGTAGGTATCGTGGGCTATTCGTAAAATAAGTTGATATTACTGGTGGGGATTCAAACCCGCAACCCTCGGGTTGGTAACGTGGGCTATTTATAAAGTAAGTTGATATTAGTGGTGGGGATTCGAACCGCAACCTTCGTGTTCGTGACGTGAGCTACTTGTAAAGTAAGTTGATATTACTGGTGGGGATTAAAACCCCCAACCCTCGAATTCGTAACGTAAGCTATTTGTAAAATAAGTTTATATTACTGGTGGGGATTCAAACCCGCAACCCTCGGGTTGGTAACGTGGGCTATTTATAAAGTAAGTTGATATTAGTGGTGGGGATTCGAACCGCAACCTTCGTGTTCGTGACGTGAGCTACTTGTAAAGTAAGTTGATATTACTGGTGGGGATTCAAACCCCCAACCCTCGAATTCGTAACGTAAGCTATTTGTAAAATAAGTTTATATTACTGATCGGGACTCGAACCCGCAACTTCCGGGATGGTAACGCGAGCTATTTGTAAAATAAGTTGATATTACTGATCGGGAGTCGAACCCGCAACCCTCGGGGTGGTAACTTGAGCTTTTTGTAAAATAGGTTGATATTACTGATCGGGAGTCGAACCCGCAACCCTCGGGGTGGTAACTTGAGCTTTTTGTAAAATAGGTTGATATTACTCGTCGGGATTCGAACCCGGAACCCTCGGGTTGGAAACGGGAGCTATTTATATAGTAAGTTGATATTACTGGTGGGGATTCGAACCCGGAGCCCTCGGGTTGGATACGGGAGCTATTTATATAGTAAGTAACGTGAGCTATTTGTAAAATAAGTTGATATTACTGATCGGTACTCGAACCTGCAACCCTCGGGTTGGTAACGCGAGCTATTAGTGAAATAAGTTGATGTTGCTGGTGGGGATCAGAACCCAACAATTTCGGATTGGTAACGTGAGCTATTTGTAAAATAAGTTGATATTACTGATCGGGACTCGAACCCGCAACCCTCGGGTTGGTATTGTGAGCTATTTGTAAAATAAGTTGATATTACTGATCGGGATTCGAACCCGCAACCCTTGGGTTCGTAACGTGAGCATTTTGTAAAATAAGTTGATATTACTCGGGGGGATTCGAACCCGCAACCCTCGGGTTGGTAACGTTGGCTATTAGCAAAGAATGTTGATATTACTGGTGCGGATTCGAACCCGCAACCCTCAGGTTGGTAACGTGGGAATTTGTAACTGTCACTATTACACTGTATTAACTATCACTGCATAACAACGTTCCACATAATTAAAATGAAATATTTTGAAACTTTGATGACGTCATCCGGACGTCCGGACACTGAAAAAGGAAAAAAAAAAGTTATTTTTTGCTGACTTTGACCCCTTGTAACTTGGTCAAATATGAACTTTTTTGTCTACTTTTTTTTTTCATTTTGTTCAGCTCGGAGTTCTCGACACAACTATGTAGAGAAAAATGTTATTTTGTTATTGCATAACATACTTTTGTTGATGCAAAAAGTGGCATTTAGTGTCACGAGAAAAGTTACACAGCAGTGTCTTTTTCTTTCTTTTTTTTCGGACTTGGCCAGAGACACTGCCGTGTCTCCTGATTAGTTTATAACAAAATTAATGAGAGAAGCGCGCAAACCAAAGACAAAATTATCAGTAGACGTAATCAGGACCGCGAATCACTACCAGATATCCCACAAACCGTTTACGTTCGCAATAGGCAAAAACAAAGCAAAACAAAAAACAGATACAATCGGGAAACAATTACAAAAATAAACAAACAATTAAAAACAGCCACAATACACCCGCGACACCCTAACACACGCAAAAACATACACCTCTCCAACATCAAACGTCCCCGACACAAACAGAACAGAAAACAGTTGGACGTTGAGCGGCAAGTTCCGTCCGAAAGACCGACAGACAAACACACTAACGATGAGCCACGCCCTGGCGGCTCAAAAGACTAAAACTCAACGGTAATGACCTCACACAAGCGAACGGACTAAAAGCAATTTAGTATAGTTAAAGCTTAAAAATTAATAGGAAAAATTAATAATTAATTAATCACAATTAAATCGTGTTCAAAATTTCATAAAATTAAATCACACTAAATTTAAAATTCAAATTTTACCTCCTGGGTAAGAGGCAAAACTACAACCGTCAATTTAGTTTGTAAGTTAGAAAGTAAGTATGAATGTAAATGTTCATAAAACTCTGAGAAAGAAAGAAATAAGATTATTATTATTATTATTATTATTATTATCAAGAAATCCTATATGAAGGAAAATATTATTACATTATGCGAATAGATAAGCAATCATATTATGAGAATATTATATTAAGAAAAATGAAAAAGTATATTATAAGAAATATTATTGACAAATATGCAAAAAGAAAGAAATATTATAAATAAAAATAATACATTAATTTAGTAGAGTAGGCAGCCGACACTGAGGGAATATCAAGGTCAAATGTTGCAATAAACAAATATTATAATTAATGGAATATATTATAAGCATATTAAGAAAGAAATACAATTAAAGAAAAAGAAATATTATATTACAAAGAATTTAGAAAAATGAATTAGTAGTGAACCTTCGACACAGAGCGAATATCTAGGTCAATGGTTTCACAATGAAAGAAAGAATTATACTCCAAGGAAAGGAAGCATATTTATTAAGGAGAAATTGAAAAATATTATAGGAAAGAATATACTATTACGAATTATATTTACTAGAAGATATTATAGGAAAGAATATACTATTAAGAATTATATTTACTAGAAGTATTTTATAAGAAGAAAAAATTAAGTTACCTAGCTGTAAGAAAATTAAATCATAAGAAAAGTAAAATAAGTAGATAATAATTTAGAATGTTAAGAACTAGCATGTTTTAAAGATAAATTTTATATTGTTTTTATATACTATAGAATAGACTATTTTATTTTAGATAATTATTACTAATATTAATATTAATTAATTAGATAACCCTATACATTCAATTTATACACTCTAACACTATATTACACTTTACATTACACTAACCATTATATTCAAATTCTATTATTATAGATTAGCCACCTACTTAACCTTCCCAGCACCTTCCTATGCTGCTAATATACAAGATATCACTAAAAATTCAGGAATATTACCCATCCATCTAGGACCCGCTAGATTACAAACCTCTGAACACACATTTATCCATTATTTTAACTTAGAAGAATTATACCTAGAATTTAATAATATAAATACCCAATATAACAAATTATTAGGCACTATTAATTATTTATTTTATAATAAACTAACACTCGAAGAGTTTAGAACTTATCAAAAATTACTTAACGTAACAAAGGATAATGTCAAAGAAAAAATTGCTAACATACGCATTCATTCAGAAACTAAAAGATCCAGACGAGGATTAATTAATGGCTTAGGCTCAATAATGAAATTAATTACAGGAAATTTAGATTCCAAAGACGGTAATCGTTATGACACCTTACTTCACCATATTTCTAATAACGAACACAATTTGCAGGATCAATTGAATTCACAGTACTCTATAAACAATGACTTGATTCAATCATATAATGAAACTTTATCCCTAATTCAAAGTAATAACGTAGAAATTAAAAATAAAATCTTACAATTAAACTCGGAACTAACACACGAAGTCCTCATCAGAAAGACTAAAACTTTATTTTATCAAATACAAATTCATTTGTTTTCAATGCTACACATCCTACAAGATATTGAAAATTCTCTCACGTTTTGCAAACTCAAAACGATGCATCCCAGTATAATTACCACACACCAATTATTCCATGAAATTAAAAAGGTAAAAAGTTATTATAAAAATCAATTGCCATTTACCGTAGACTTTAAGAATATACTAGATTTTGAAACCTTAATCCAGGTAAATTGTAAAATAGAAGTGAATAAAATAATTTATTTTTTGACTCTTCCCATCAATTCAAAAGATGAATATGAGCTAACTAACTTATTTTCTATTCCGACTTTGTACAATAACAAATTCACTACTATTATACCAGATATTAACTATATACTAAACCCTAGAAATAAATTGTTAAATCTTAAATTTATGAAAAATACTTGTATTAAAATTCAGTACTACCAATGCTCAAATCTCATGGTCTCCCATTATCAACCTCCATGTGAAAAGGAAATCATTTCCAACGGGACACCATCCTCCTGCCAATATACCGACGTAAGCATCAAGCAGAGCTTCATAGAGCCCGTTCCTGACACCACCCAATTCATTGCAGTATTTCCTGCTACCGAAGATATTACAATCATTAAAGACTCATCGACTGAGACGAAAAAACTTTACGGTATTCACCTTATCTCGCTCAGCCCTGGCGAACACTTTGTCTTCAATAATATCCCATTTCATCACACATCGAATACATCAGGAAAACCTCATATTGTTAATAATTTTAATTTAAATCTTAACCCTCATCAACATTCAAATTTCACACTCGTATTAAAACCTGTAACTCTTAAAAAGATCGCTACCAACTCTTTTGTACCTATAGCGACTAAATCTAATTATTTTATTATCCCCAGTTTATGGACATTAATATTATATTTAACTATCCTAATTATTATTGTTATTTTTATTGTCAAATTCAAATGTAAAAAGTCTATTGGAAAAACTTCTGTAACCCATGTAACCATTCCTATAGACTCTATACCTATTCACCACCACCTTTCAGGTGATGTTTCAATTTAGGGGTGGAGGAGTTATGTTACCTATTATTGTAAACCTCATCACAATCTCATCCCCTCTCACCACCTGTGTATCAATCGCTATTGTTTCTTATCTCTTCCTGTATAGCTCTAGTCAGATAGACCACCAGTCCATCCCAGGCTCCCGAAGTTGCTGTACTCCCTGTATTGTATCATTGTGAGTTCAGTGTAATAAAGACTTTTTTTAAAAAGCAATCTTCGGCGTTACAAAAGTTAACTTATATATATACACATTCACTACCCATATACACACACACACACAAGTTATATATATATGTGTGTGTGTGTGTATATGGGTAGTGAATGTGTATATATGTATGTATAAGATAACAAATATCATTTAAATTATGAAAATAGAAAAAAAAAAATATCAAAATATATAGGTAATGAAAAAAGGAAAAAAAAAAAAAAAAAGTTACAAAACAAGGAAGACTATATATAAAAAATGAGTAAAAAGAAAGGTAATAAAAAAAATTAAAAAAAAAGTAGGTACCTATGTGTAATTTTCTTCTTTATCATTTATCATGCTTTGTCAGCTAGTACATAGGACTATAGTCTTATAAGATATGCTTTGCAGCTCTAACGTAAAAATTCAACTACACTGAAATGGCTGTGTGTTTGGCCTCCTTACGCAGACCTCACTGTGACTGCACCCAGATCACAGCGGGAATGTGCCGTTCTCCTGGAGTCACTTGGCTGGGCCCCGGGATAGTAGGTCCGTCATCATGTTGTCTCTCTGGTCCGCTCTGATCTCCCTCAAATTATATGACTGCATATTATGACCACCTATTTTTCTTATTTTTTATTATTATTTTCTTTAAAAAAAATATATATATATATATATATATATATATATGTACCTATATAATATATAGGTATATATTATATAGTGCGCAATACTGTAAAATACGCTAGATTGGCGCTATGACCCTGGCTGTTGCGTGCCAAACAAAAACCCAAATACTACTACTGAACCGGAGTCTCAATTTCCTCGTCACATTTCCTGCACAGAGAGCTTCTAGCGATGCCCATATTGTATAGGTGTTTGTTCATATGACAGTGTTCTATAATCAGCCCTGTCATAGCTCTTAGATCCATTCTGCTCATATTCAGGAGTTCTCGACTCCTTTTCTCTGAGGGTTCCGCTATAAAGAGTTTTGAATGTCTTTGCTTTGGGACCCGTCTCCAGAACTGGATGTGATTCCTGGTCAGCCAACCATTTATTGCCGCCCTTGCGGTGCTCTTGGAGATCCCGCAAAAGGGTTCCGGTCCTATAGGTTTACCGTCAGCTCCTGACCGGGCTAGTTGATCAGCCTTTTCGTTGCCCTCAAACCCCCAGTGGCCTGGCACCCATCTCAATTCCACTCTATTCTGGTCCGTCAGGGACTCCAGTGCTTGAAGGCATTCTAGGACGATTTTGGAATCTATGATGACAGTTCGCAACACTTGCAGCGCTGCTTCGCTGTCAGACAATATCAAGATTCGCCCTCCCCTGATGTTCCGTCTCTTTATGAGCCAGGCGCACCCGAGGATGGCATATACTTCAGCTTGGAACACAGTAGGATACACACCTAGGGATATACTAGTATCTCCCTTGACTGTCCTCTCATGTATTCCAGCTCCAACTTATCTCTCGGTTTTTGAGCCGTCTGTGAACCAGACCAGCTTATTCCGATCTTGGGTCTCAAGTTCCAGACAGTAGTTACTTCTGTCTGGTATTGATACATTAATTTTCTAATTAAAGTTGAAAACTGGAATCATTTTGTCTGAGCTCATGTTTAGTACAGGGTCCTCCAAAATGTCCCAGAAGATTATTGAATGCCCGGCTCGCGGTGTGTTGTCCGGTATTAGGTTATTTGTTTTCAGCCTATAGGCTCCCGTTCTTGCCTCCGCTTTCACCATCAAGAAGAGTGGGGGGAGGTTTAGAAGGGTTTCCATGGCTGCTGTTGGGGTGGTGCTCATGGCCCCAGTGATTCCCAAGCAGGCAAGTCTTTGGACTTTTTCCAGTTGTTTCCTCCTTTGTCCCGTATCGGCTTTCTGCCACCAGACTAAGGAGTTGTACGTTATTATGGGTCTCACTACCGTTGTGTACATCCAGTGTACCATTTTGGGATTGAGGCCCCATGTTTTGCCAAAGGAGCGCCTGCAGGCCCATAGAGCCCTGGTTGCTTTCTTTGTTATTTTCTCTACGTGTGGAGTCCAAGTCAACTTGGTATCTAGTACAGTTCCCAAGTATTTGGTCTCCCTCGATAGAGGTATACCATGCCCTTGGAGGAAGGGACTTTTGATGTCCCTTATGTTCCTCTTTTGGGTGAAGTATGTACAGGTTACCTTTTGTGCATTTATTTTAAGGTTCTCCCTGGTCTACCATCTACTGACATGCTCCAATGCCGTGTTCATAATTTCAACCACGGTATTCGGGAACCTGTCACTGATGAAGATCACAAGGTCATCAGCATAGCTTTGTGTATAAAATCCATTGTTGCTGAGTTCAAGCAAGAGCTCGTCGACAACCAAGCACCACAATATCGCAGCTGTCCAATACTACTCTGCGTGGGTCATCGCCCGGCCAGAATCCTGCCTGCCGGCCATCCACACTGGCGCAGTATTCTGCTGTGCCCAGTGAATCAGCGCAGCACTTCTCGCAGGACAACTACCTCTCGCAGCTGTCCCCTACTGTGCTGCTTGACGCCTCGCCTGGCCGTCAACCTGCCTACCGGCCCCGCCCAGTGACACAATATCCAGCTGCGCCCTGCGAATCAGCGCAGAACGTCCAGCAGGACAGCCGCCCCCCGCCGCTGTCCGCAACTGTGCCGTTTGAGTCATCGCTCGGCCGTCAAGCTGCCTACCGTCCTCCCACCGTGGCGCAGTATTCCGCTGCTCCCTGCGATTCAGCGCAGAACGTCCAGCAGGTCAACCGTGTCTCGCAGCTGTCAGGCAGTGTGCCGCTTGATTCATCGCTAGGCCGTCAAGCTGCCTACCGACCCTCCACAGTGGCGCAGTATTCCGCTGCGCCCTTCGAATCAGCGCAGAACATCCAGCAGGTCAACCGTGTCTCGCAGCTGTCAGGCAGTGTGCTGCTTGATTCATCGCTAGGCCGTCAATCTGCCTACCGTCCCTCCACAGTGGCGCAGTATTACGCTGCGCCCTTCGAATCAGCGCAGAATTTCCAGCAGAAGAGCTGCCTCTCACAGTTGTCCTCCGTGTCGCTCGAATCCATCCCTGGCCAACAACCTGACTGCCGTACTGCCACAGCAATGCAGCATTTCTCCAGGAACTATGTGATGCAGCCGACAGCACCTCTTGACGCACTGCAGACGAGTCGCACACAGCATCCTGCACTTGCTGAGAGCCACCCCATGAGCTTCGCGGGGCAACAGACTGGACATCCCGACGTAGCACCGTTGTCTGAACGCCCCCTGGACACTACTCCGTCGGTCCTCAGCTCACTACAGCTGACTATAACTAAGGTCCTGGATTACACCCGTCGTCTTGACGTCTGCCCTAATACGGCAAGTACGTTCCAGGCCCTACGCTCCAGTCTGATCAACGCCGCCGACCTCGCTGCTTCGCTGAACGGTCGGCGTTCTACATTTGCTGCAGCGCCCACACCCAGCCGCTTGGAGGTTCCAGATCCGCGGCCCTCATCATTCTAGCTGATGGAATGCCACGACATCTCCCAGTGACAGCGGACCCAAACCATTCACAATATTTTAAAGTGGTCCCAAATCCTGAGCCCCCTCTATTAACACCTGCAGACTTCTTACCAACGTTTTCCGGTCGCGATTTTGAAGACCCAAAAGTGTTCTCCAAACGGCTAGAGGATGTCGGAATACGGTACGGCTATTCTCCCTCTAGCTGGGTCTCTATGTACTGGCGAAGAAGCAGCTAAGAGGGGATGCGGAGTCCTTCAACGCGCCTTACGCCCACATAGACGGCTACACGGACCTTAAGGCACGGATTGTCGATCGCTTCGACGGAAACACCTACTTGGTCCGCCTCCGGCAGAAGCTCCTCAATTCCGTCCATAGCGCATCTGATGACGTTGGCGAGTATCTGCGCAGCCAGCATGTACTATGGAGGCGGCTCTATCCCGCGGAACAGTGCGAGATGATTGTGTCTCATCTGATAAGACAGCTAGAACCTCGGATCCAACAAATTCTCGACGCGGTCGGAGAATTTTGGAGCTTCGAGCATTTTGTCGGATCGGCTGTTAGAATCCAGGAAGGGATCCGCTACCGACAACAAGCCAGGACAAAGTCGAAGTTGCAATCAGGAAAACTTCCTAGTGGTCAGGCTGCAATGAGCCTCAATTGCCCTCCGACCCCCGTCACACTCTCCAACCTACCACGCCTCCAGGTACAGATCAAAGGGCGATCGTACCACGCTCTAATTGATTCTGGGGCTTCGTCCAACTTGATAAATACCAAGTTGATCTCGCCTTCTTCTTCAGGAGCAATTACCTCTGTGATAATGGCCGACGGTCGGTCCAAAATAAAGGTTAGTGGCCCCCATCCAGACCCGCTAAGAATACAGGATGTGATCCATGTTTCTGAATTCTTTGAGTGTTCAACCCTGGCTAGCGACGTAATATTGGGAGCACCCTTCTTAGAAGGTGGTGCCGCCTCCATGGATTACGGGCATTGATGCACACACCTGGGACGCACTCCCAGACACACCGTCTACTGGAGTAACACGTCGCCCACAACCGCACATATGTTGCCGACAGCGACGCCACAAAGCGGATTTCCCCAAAACCTGAAACCCCAGTTTGAAACCCGAGGTAAATTACCCATGGTGCAAACCCTAGAGGGTATCACACTGGCTGATGAGGTGAGACCAGCCCAGTCGAAACATATGGAGCGGCGAAGCCAGGAGCTCAAGAAAAGTGTACGAGCTCTGAGATTGCAGCAGCCAAACCATCCCTGGGGAGAAAATGTGTCTACAGCCGCTTTCCAACCGCGATCCCGAGCCAACGCTGCAACTGGACAAACCCTGAGCCAAGCTCTGCTCAGCCCCGAAATCACTCGGTCTGGTGAATGGAGCGCACGACGAACAGATGTGGCCAATCGGCCCTTGAGTGAGGTCCAACGCAATGTTCTGGCTCAACAAGCAAAGTATCGGAGGCTAAGCAATACCGGACGGAAACCGCGTAACCCCCCTCGATTTGAAACTGGAGACCTGGTGATGCTGCGCTGCAGGCTTCGAAGAAGAGGGCTTCATCCATTATGACTTGGCCCTCGAAAGATTATCATCCCAGCGGGGGTACATCGCTATTGGGTGGAGGGAGAGGATGAAGACCACACTCCCATGAAGGTACACGTCCTCGATCTTCGGCCGGCACCTAGGGCGGTACAACCTGAGCTCACCAAACCTCGGGAACGGGACGACGAGGGACGGCAACCGTCGGACCCCGTGGAGCTGGATCCACATGACCACCAACCAGCGACCACAGCACCAGGGCTAGGTAGAGCGACCACTCCGAATCAAAACAAAAATAAATAAATAACAGAAAAAAAATTATAATACTTATTGTACTTTGTATAATTATTATACTCTGTATTATTTTCATTAATAAACAAGGGATGATTCTCGTTCTTCGAAGTTGGGGGGGGAATGTTACCACCAGTAGTTGTCCCCGGGGTAGGAAGCGCCACCAGTCACCCGCCACTACTCCTGCACCCCGGTGTGATAGTGGGGGCTATTGGAGGTACCTGACCCAGGTATAAATATTGGGGTCCTAGCCCATAAGGGCAGACTATCAGAAACCAGAGAACGAGAACCACCTCCAGACCTACAGAAGATGTCTCATTTCTTTTTACCATGAAGAACCCGTTCACCTGCCATCTCTAAGTGCGGTGACAATCCGAATAAGGGTTCCCAGAAGCCTTTGGAAGTAAAATTCAGTTTATCTCCAGGCCTCGAGAAGGCCAAACCTGTGTTCAGAATCGTCCTTTTCTTTTAAAGTATATGTATTGAAACATTCATGAATTATGAGTGAAGGGTGATCGTGAAAAGGTATAAACTAATGGAGGATGTTAACTTTTGTTCAATGTTTCTTTTGTAAATAGTGTTAATTTTTAATTTAGTTCCATGGCGTCATGTGAGTAACCATTATAATTTTTTTTCTTTCAAAATGGATGATCAGAAAATTCAAAATAAATTTTTTCATAATTGTAATTTCATAACCATGTTTTAAAATGTCTTTTATTTCCCCAATCTCTCTCAATGAAGCTCAAGTTTCAAAACTCATAGGTTCTACGGCTTCACGACCTATGAAAGTACCAATTGGGGACACACATGATATTTATTGCAGTTTTTAGAATCGGGATATACAATTTGATAACATTTGGTACAAGTAACGTAAAATCAATTTAATTTTTTTTGGGTTATTTATATTATATTCATTTCAAGTAGAGTTTTATTTTATTCCAACATCTAATTTTTTTTTAGTATTAGAATAATAATTAGTAAAATCAATAAAGATCATTTATTGTTTTATTACAATTTGGCATATCCCTTGTGTGGAAGAATAAATTCAATTAATTTTTTATTATTCAATAAAGATCATTTTTATTATAATTTGACATCCTCCTTATATTTAAAAACCATCAGTAAAGATCAATTATTATTATTTTTATATATTGTAATAAAATGCGTTTCGCGTCGCGTTTTTACTTAATAAATAATATATACATTTTATTTTTTACTCTACTTTAAATCCATGATGCGGAGATTTTCTCAAAATGAATTTACTTGTTTTTTATTAAATTAAAATATTTGAAGGATGCCAGACCGCCTATTTAATAGAACGGTACTTAAATTAATGATTTGAATATATAATTTGGATTTCTATAAACAAAAGGTGAAAAGTTCGCTCAGCGAAGAAAGTTTCGAAATTCTAAGTTCTCAAACCATTACTGACCTAGGATGAGTATGGGAAGCAAACTAAAAATATAGAAAGTCATATTCATAAAAAAATATATTTACAAAAAAATTAATAATTAAAAATAAAAAAATATATTATAAAATTTAACCTTATTGGATATAAGCTGTATGGAGACAGGGGCTGAAGACTGATGGGATGCTGGGGGCTGGATATATCTGCGAGGGCTTGAGAGTGGAAAGGATGACTGGCGGCTGAGTTCCTACTCCAGGTCTGGACTTCTACTCCAGCTTGAACTGTTGTCCTCAACTTCTGGATCTCAACTGCTCGAACCCTGGACTTGAACTGATGTCCCTCACTGCATGACTTGAACTGATCTCCTCGACTTCTGGATCTCAACTCCTCCCTTCGGCTTCTAGACTGGAACTGTTCTCGAACTCTGCACTTCTCCCTGGATCCCGATTGTTCCCCCCTCCATCTTTTTCCCCTTCACCTCTGCTATCCTGGCTTCGGGGGAAGTTTCGGCTTTTGCCTTGGAGACATCCAATTTGACCTATCCATTTCTATATTGGCACTCCAGACAGATTTATATGACACTAACAGAGTACTTGGGTTCTAATCCTGTACCCTTACTGTCAAGTGTAAAATCTGGATAACTACCTCTACAGGTAATTGATGGAGGTACAAGGGTCCCCTTTTGCTATCCCTTGATACCTGAGCCTGATACCTCTCTCCAGCCTCCAAAATTTAGGGTTTATTTCTCCATTATATTATCTATATATTATTTACTTTACATACTTTATATTATAAAATTGATTGGGGAAGTTTTTATAGTTGTTCTTGGGTCGTGCAAAAATGTCACGGGATGAGAGTTGATATCAATCGCGCTCGCCAGAGGCCTAAAAAGGTTTGGGGACAGTGGCATGATGGTAGTGCCACCTAGTAACTCAAAGGTGAACTACCATCACGGACAATCATATCAAATGTTGATTGAGGAAGTTTTTATAGTTGTTCTCAGGTCGTGCGAAAATGTCACGGGATGAGAGTTGATATCAATATATATATTTTTAATCTGATGATTTAGTATTTATATTTTTTTTTCCTCCATCATTTTACACAGTAAACCTTGTAATCATAAAGATATCAAGAATTGTATTTTATTGTTCGGTGGAGAAATGCAGACAAGAAATTGTATATACTACTGAATAAAAACACTTAGAACAAGTCAAAAAGTTCCACTATATTTATAAAATACGAAAGAAATTGTATAATTTATTACATAGTACATTATTTAAAAATAATGAAAGAAATTGTATATTCGATGACCAGCTTATATTTAAAGAAATTAAAAGCAAGGGTCGATTCCTGCTATAAAATGTAAATATTGTAAGTTCAATAAATAACAAACAATAATAATTAAAAAAACACGATTTTTACTTCCCCACAGGGAAAATTATGTAAACATGACGTTATTCTAAGTTTTACAACCTCCGATTCAATTTGAGACCAGTTAAGGAAAATGTCTGAAAGTATGTGGTGTAATGTAAACAAACCGTTGCCTTGACGACTACCGCCTATGCAACGTTATAATTTTTTTTTTTGAAACCAACCAACTTCAAAAGGAAACTAGATTTATAGAAAAGAAGTTAAAAAACACCCAGGAAGAAAATAGAACAGTTAAAAGGTAGATGAAATGAAGGAGAAACGAGAATTTTAATGAAATAAGAAAAATTTTAAGGAACTCAAAAACAGAAGAAATATAAACAGGAATCCTTTGGAGTTTTGCATAAAAGTTCCAACATTTATTAAGAAGAGATTGAAAAAGGAAAACACAAAGAAAAGAGCCGTTTAATGAAAATTTATAAATATAGAAGTCCTAACCAAGACTTAGTTCGGATTCTTGCCGCTTGGGGTGTTCAGTTACTACAAAACATACAAATGAAGCATGTTCCAGAAAACATCGAATCATAAAGCCCGGATCCAATCCAAAGCGGTATAAATGATCCGAAAGTGTATAGCACAAAATTTACATACTAATTTTACGAAAAGTATGAGTCAAAATTCAAAAGCAACAGTAAACAAAATTAAAAGGATAATTTAGAAGACGAAAGGAAAAGAAGAGAAGCAAGAATACTTCCAAAAATTTATAAAGTTGAAAATTATCAAGTTCAAGAAAACAAAACAGCGACGGAAAGACAATATCAAGCTACCATTTTGAAGGTGAATTCAGTTGTTGTTAGTTGTTCAGTTGTGGTCTACCTCCAGGCCTCGAGAAGGCAAGGCCTGTGTTATGGTAGATAAATTATTTTATTTTTTTAAATTATAGAATCCATTAAAATCCATTTTTTTAAATATTATTCAATTCATTTTTATTTAATTATAAGGTTCATTTAACCAAAAATGACATCCTCCTTGTGGGGATATTTCATTTTATATAAATAATATCATCATTGATAATTACCTAGCAGTGGACATGTTCTAAGTTGAGGAAGGCGGACATATTGTGGAAGTTGTAATAAATAAATAAAACAAGCTTATTTTTTGAAATATTGTCTATTCCACTAAAGATATTTATAAAAAGACAACTACCGGTTTCGGCTTTATACCACCGTCAGGTCTAGTTATGAACTAAGTTAGTTTCAAGAAAAAAAAAAATGTGTCATGGATGTTTTTTGAAACTTTTGTAAAATCCGTTTTTTTCAATTTAAGACATCACTTTAACAGTAGAGCAGTGACATTACATTTTAAAATGAAAGAGGGCTGCTAAGTGACATTACACTTGGATTGGTTAATTATAGAGTAGTGGAGACTTATGACGTATGAGGGAGGGCTAACTACGGTCAACCTCTCAACCAGCCGAGAAATACACTGGTTCTAACAATTTGTCTTATTTACAGTGTGCTTGCAGAGACTTTTTAGTCCTAGCTGGTTATGTAAGTATTTACAGTGTGCTTGCAGATACTTCTTGTTCCTGGCTGGTTATGTAAGTATTTGCAGTGTGCTTGCAGAGACTTCTTGTTCCTGGCTGGTTATGTAAGTATTTACAGTGTGCTTGCAGCGACTTCTTGTTCCTGGCTGGTTATGTAAGTATTTACAGTGTGCTTGCAGATACTTCTTGTTCCTGGCTGGTTATGTAAGTATTTCTTTCTCTGAGTGGAGAGATGTTATGGCTGTCCCATTTTGACCACCCACGTCGATCTGACACCATCCACTATGCTCTACAAAATTACAAGCGAATGTTTTTGCAATTCTTAAAAAAACGTGACTGTACTAGATTATTTTGCAGATCGACCCCTCTGGAGAGCTGATACCAGGAAACTTAAGTAAAGATTGGTTGCCCGGGTTTTACAACAAATTGGAAGACGACCCTGAGTCCTTCTTCTTAAAAGAACTCCAAAAATTTGATGGCCGTAAGTTACAAGAAAAATAACTTATTTACAGGAATTTTAATCTAAGAATTCAAACAGTCTGACATTTTTTATCGAATCGAATAATAGAAGAATATTAGGGCAGCAAACTATGATATAAATATGTCTACGAATTTATATGTCTTAGGTTTCTCTGGGAGATCGCTTCTCATCGGCACTTCTTCCAGTGGTGTCTTTTCAACTCGTGACAACATTTCGGGACAATTATACGTCTTTTTCCGAGTCACAATAAACTTCGTTGTTACACGAAGAAGAGATGTGGAAGTGTCAAAAGTTGAGAAGACACCTCTGGTGGAAATGGCAGGAAAAAGTAATCTATACGAACTTATTCTTGACCGTTTTTCAAAAAACTTCACAATATGAAAACGAACCACATCTGATAATGGATGAAACATTTAATCATACAAAACATATTGCAGGTATTGCACTTGAAACATTAAATGAATGACTGCTCAGGGAGTTAATGTTAAATGCGTCCAAAACGAACTCTAAATTATCAAATTAAAACACATCATTAGCAGTTAATTTCTTTCCATCTCATTTAAAGATAATATAAAATTCCTAGGTCTCCATATTATTTCGAAACTAACCTGGGCTGAATATACGTCATTGGCGAAAAATTGAGTTTACTTTGTTTCATTTTACTCACTTACTACTACTCTTGAAAAGATCGTATTAACGGAAACATTAATTACACTATATTATGTAAAAATTTGTTCTCTTAATACTAGCCTTGATTATGTCACCAGGAAGAAAGAAGAATTTTGAACAATTAAATAATATTTCTCTCTTTTTGAAAGAAGGAAACGAGGATAACACATAAAGGAATCAACTTCTTCAACGCCTTTCCCCACTTATTGAAAGCAATAGACAAAATAAAAAAAAGCAGGTTCTCGGATGTGTGTGTTTTGCCTCTTTGCACCCTATATCAGAGGAAATTACTGGGCCATGTATTATGACTTCACAAAGGTGGCATTTCTAACTAAGTGCGGCCCCTTGAGGTCCACACGGCAAACTTCCCAGCATGCTATCAATATCAATAATAATAATATTACAAAAGTAGGCATTTTATTCAGTACAGGATTATTTATTCATTTAATCTGTACATAGATTTTTAAGTGATATGCAAATGTACATAGGTAACATAGCCTATTTTTTCAAATTTCGCTTTTAAACTACTACATGTAAAATTTCATGATAATCCGGTAATCCGATTATTGAGGTTGAACTATTTTTATTCTCAACATCCACTCATAGTCCCTCCTCCCAATAAAATTTTTTAGCCCCCCCCCCCATAAATAAATAAATAATTCATCTCATATGTGTTTGTATTCTATGATTAGTAGGTAAGAAAGGATGGTCCTGGCCCAAGGGCTACTGCGCAAGATGGCGGCCGCCCCCAGCAGCCAGGTCCTGCAACATTAGATGACCTTGATTATGTAATAGGAAATATCAGACCTGGCGTATCCAGGCCCAGCCCAAATTTCGAACATCAGCCCCTCTGTTCTTCCCCATATCAAATCCAGTTATAAGACCCAACTAAAATAAAAAATAATGAAAAAAGCATAGAACAAATGAGGAGTTATGTCGAAACAGCCTCACGACACACCCTGAGTTGAATCACTGGCTATGTACTTCCCCAATGAACACGCCCTCCCATCTAATAGGAGGTATGTTGAAATAGGGCAAGAAGAGGTATGTTATTTGTTATTACTCATGTCCAGACACTGTCTATTGAAGGTATTGTGACAGTTTATGTATTACGAATAATATATTTCATTCTTATAAAATTGTTATTTATTCATCTTACCCTTTGTTAAACTGGGTTTTCGAGACGTACCCAGAGAGCCCCCACACCTATTTTGGGGTATGGAGGTAGTATAGCAATGTGGGGATGGAGGTAGTATAGCAATGTACATCCCCAGCTCTAATGAGCACTCTTTCCTTCGGACCTACTGTGGGTCCTCAACCTTTGCATAGACAAAGTATAGTAATATAGCCTTACAGGCCTAGCATCATTCAGACAACGGCCATTCCATCCCAATTTTCTGCTCTTCAATTCTACTTCCCATACATCATACCGAGTCACTCTTCTACAAGTATAGACTACTCTCCCGTCAACATTTGAGTCAAACTACTTCTATCCCAATAAACCTTTCAACTCAGACATACATACACACTTTCATACAACAGCCCCCTAGGGATTTTCTTCAGAATTCATCAGAGTCCAGTAATTTTAGCCTTTTCTTTAGCATGTCCCAAAAAAAAAAACCGGGATTCACACTTTTCTTCAACCAACTCCTACAACCTCTCCGATATTCTTACTTCAGATCCTATGATCCTAGCACCCAGGTCTTCATTTACACCCCTGTTTTATATGTATTTAAATATTTTCCCATACCTAATCAGCAATGCCAACATCCGCAGTTGTCGTCTATATTTAGATTCGCATTTCCAATATTACTTTAGCCTCACTATATTTTACGACTAAAACCTAGCACCCAGTATGAACTTAAATCATACAGACACCCCCTGCACAACACTACTCCGGATGTATTCAGAACCCATTCCAGAACACCAATAAAACTCAAACATAGGACCCCCTAATTCAACGTTCACTCACATAGGTAACTGTCAAAACCCATATTCATAACTACCAAAGCTGGAGTAATTTAATATTCTAGTATATTTAATGTTTTACTACTGTATAAAAATTGGTCTAAAGGTAAAACAAAAGTAGGAACCATCCAAGTGATGCTAGAATACATTTGAGTACTACTGTACTTAGTAATATTACTGTACTTTGTCTATGCAAAGGTTGAGGACCCACAGTAGGGTAGGCTTTTCATTGTACAAATCAGTTTGAGATGGATGTTTGCTTATCCAATCCTCCAACTTGAATGCTTGATTGAGTGAACAAGTGTAGGGTGTCCCGCCGAACGCACACTTCTCCAGTCCTTTCGCCCAGATGAAGAGATATTTTCTTTTGGCAAAATACCACAACAGGTGATTGGTTGAGAAGGCCAACCTTAATAACCTTGGTTTTTGACCTATTGAGGGGAAACTCTGTCGCTAGATTCAATTCCATTGCAGCTCCAAAGAACAACTGGGCATATTTTACCCTCTTGGGAGTATATCCATCTCCCCCAAAGGCAGATATTTGTTAATGCGCAGGCGCATCCCGTCTACGGCATAAAGACTCCACCCGCTTTTTTGCATTTGGGCCTCGTCCATTTCTGTAATTAGTTTTTCAAATGACGCATCTAAATAATCATCAAGGTTGGTGTCCGTATGCACGGGCTTATTTTTAGTTTTAAAGGCCTTATCTGACTTATCCCCGGCCACATTTTCAAATAGGCATTCAACCATGAAATTTACTTTTAGAGATTTGTGATGGTTCAGCTCTTCAATGATTTTACTTTTTAAACATCCACGCACATCTTTCAAAAAGCCTTCCAGGTCGCCGTATTTATCAGATCGAATAAAATACGATCTAACACGCCCATCAAAAGATGTTTCATATGGGGTCAAGTTGCACTCATCAGGCCCAAGTCTTAGTAACACCTTCGTAAGGGGCTCATTTTGGGATTTTTTAGCTACCGGAGCGTACTTACGTACAGACTCATGACGGCGCCCGTTATATCCGTTCGAAAATTCGTGCCCGCAGTGCTTACACTTATAGACCGTTCCACACCAAAGTTCATGTCGCTTTAGATTATGATCCCTAGTAAAACTCGACAAGCATGTTTTGCAAACAAAAGCGGGTTTAACTCCATGTGTAAACGCTTTATGAATATCCAAACCTGATTTTCGATCAAGGACAATGTTACATTGATCACATGCGGACATGATGAAGCACTATTTTTTTAACAAAAAAAGTTACTAAACAGCGAGACCCAAGCGCTATCCACCGTATGACAAATGTTGCAATATATAATAAAAAACTTCACGGCTTCAGGACTGTTTACCCATTCACAGTTGACTGGCAATAACAATGTAAACCTCCATATATAAGAGCGGGGATTACAAAAATCACAATTTAGAGCAAAAAACCTCCTATGAGATGGGAGGGGGTGCTCATTGGGGAAGTACATAGCCAGTGTGTGTTCATCTCAGGGTGTGGCGTGAGGCTCTTACGACATACCTCTTCTTGCCCTATTTCAACATACCTCCTATTAGATGGGAGGGCGTGTTCATTGGGAAGTACATAGCCAGTGATTCAACTCAGGGTGTGTCGTGAGGCTGTTTCGACATAACTCCTCATTTGTTCTATGCTTTTTTTATTATTTTTTATTTTAGTTGGGTCTTATAACTGGATTTGATATGGGGAAGTACAGAGGGGCTGATGTTCGAAATGTGGGCTGGCCTGGGTGCGCCAGGTCTGATATTTCCTATTACATAATCAAGGTCATCTAATGTTGCAGGACCTGGCTGCTGGGGGCGGCCGGCATCTTGCGCAGTAGCCCTTGGGCCAGGACCATCCTTTCTTACCTACTCTGATTTGATATTGGTTGATGTGTATAATTAATAAGCTTTTTTGATCTGAAAAAATAGTACAATGTTTCTGCTTTGTTGGGGTTTTAAATAAATATTGTGATTATTTATAAATTAATGAATAATAGAATTAATGTATGTTTATAGCTTCGTGGACCAGTGCGGATAGCAAATCGAATGTAAAATGTGAACGTCCGTACATATTGTTACAAAGTGTGTATGAACACGTTGCACGCTATAAGATAAGTGTAGTAAGTATTTATCTTCTTATACAATATCTACATGCTGTACTATAAATATTAGGGGCCTTTCAACTATTTTGTTCTCGTATGCCCCAAAATTAAGTGGTCTTACTTTTCGTACTATTTCATACAAAATCTAATCAGATCAAAGTTAAGACAAATGAATCTTCAAATTTCAGATCTTTCCGCGTCTTGTTATTTTTCATCCTTAAAGACATTCCGTCATTTATCTTGGATCGCTTCTAGATCTTGAAGAAATCTCGAGGTCAACCGGGCTCTCCAATTAAATTTACCCTCAACACAGCCTCATCTCACTCCACAGAGTCGCTTCTAGATCTTGGAGAAATCTCGCGACTAACCGGGCCCTCCAATTAACCCTCAACACAGACTCGTCTTACTTCTCAGAGTCGCTTCCAGATCTTGAAGAAATCTCGTGACCAACTGGGCCGTGCTATTTACCCTCAACACAGCTTTGTCTCACTTCTCAGAATCGCTTCTCGATCTTGAAGAAATCTCGCGACCAACCGGGCCCTCCAATTTACCCTCAACACAGCCTTGTCTCACTTCTCAGAGTCGCTTCTCGATCTTGAAGAAATTTCGCGAACAACCGGGCCCTCCCATTTACCCTCAACACTGCCTTGTCTCACTTCTCAGAGTCGCTTCTAGATCTTGAAGAAATCTCGCGGCCACCGGGTCCTCCAATTTACCCTCAACAGAGCCTCGTCTCATTTCCCAGAGTCGCTTCTAGATCTTGAAGAAATCTCGCGACCAACAGGGCCCTCCAATTTACCCTCAACACAGCCTCGTCTTACTTCTCAGAGTCGCTTCTAGATCTTGAAGAAATCTCGCGGCCACCGGGTCCTCCAATTTACCCTCAACAGAGCCTCGTCTCATTTCCCAGAGTCGCTTCTAGATCTTGAAGAAATCTCGCGACCAACAGGGCCCTCCAATTTACCCTCAACACAGCCTCGTCTTACTTCTCAGAGTCGCTTCTAGTTCTTGAAGAAATCTCGCGACCAACCTGGCCCGCCAATTTACCCTCAGCACAGCCTTGTCTCACTTCTCAGAGTCGCTTCTAGATTTTGAAGAAACCTTGCGGTCAAGCGGGCCCTCCAATTTACCCTCAACACAGCCTCGTCTCACTTCTCAGAGTCGCTTCTAGATCTTAAAGAAATCTCTGGGCCAACTGGGCCCTCCAATTTACCCTCAACACAGCCTCGTGTCACTTCTCAGAGTCGCTTCTAGATCTTGGAGAAATCTCGTGACCAACCGGGCCCTCCAATTTACCCTCAACACAGTCTTATCTCACTTCTAAGAGCCTCCTTAATTCTTACATTCATCTTTGTACCAGACAGTCTTCTAGGGTCGGTTTCGCACCATCCGAGAGGGAGAGAGTGAGTGAGGGAGAGGAAAATCATTAGTAGTAACTCATGGAAATCTCACTGTCTTTTTGGGATCTGGACGATATACTGGAAAACTAATTGTAATAAATAAATGATTCTAATTGATAAATAATAAAATTCAATATTAAAATGAATTTAAGTTAATAATATGTAATGTAGTCAATGTGCGACTAATATAAATGTAATTTTATAATATAAAGTATGTAAAGTAAATAATATATAGATAATATAATGGAGAAATAAACCCTAAATTTTGGAGGCTGGAGAGAGGTATCAGGCTCAGGTATCAAGGGATAGCACAGAAGGGACCATCTAACCTCCATAAACTACTTGTAGAAGTAGTTATAAAGATTTTTACAACCCAGTTTGACAGTAAATGGAGCTATTACCGGATTAGAGCCCCAAGCCCGCTGCCAGACTAATATAAAACTGTCTGAAATGCTAACATAAAGATTGACAAAGATCAAATTGGATGTCTACAAGGAGAAGCCGAAAACTTCCCCTGAGCCAGGATAGCAGAGAAGAGAAGGGGAAACTGGTAGGAGGGGGGAACAAGTCCGAGAGCCTCGGAGAAGAGAGTTGAATTCGAGAAGGCGAAGTGGACAGTTCACTTTTCTGGATCAGTTGAGATCCAGAAGTTGAAGTCATTAGTTGAGAGGTGGAGGTGGACAGTTCACCTTCCAGAGATCATGAGTTGAGATCCAGAAGGCGAAGTGGACAGTGCAGTTCTGATCCAGCAGTCGAAGAGACCAGTTGAAGTCTGGAGTTCTAGTCAAGAGGTGGAAGCCTACATCATTGAGTTGTATTCTGGAAGTCGAAGAGATCAGTCTCCAGCCGAGATGATCAACTCCAGTCCAGACCGACAGTCATCCTTCTACTCGAAAGCCCTCGCAGATCTACCCAGCATCCAATGAGCATCCAATTAGTCACCAGCCCCTGTCTCCATACAGCTTAGATCCAATAAGGTTAAATTTTATATTATATTTTTATTTTATTTTTAATTATTAATTTTTTTATTGTAAATATATTCATTTTAAATATTTTTTCAGTAGTTTGTTTCCCATACCCATCCTAGGTCAGTAATGGTTTGAGAATTTGGTATTTCAAAACTTTCTTCGCTGAACGAATTTTTCGCCTTTGGTCTATAAAAATCCAATTTATATATTAAAATCAGTAAATTTAATGATCGTTCTATTAGATGGGCGCTCTGGCATCTTTTAAATATTTTAATTTAGTAAAGACAAATCATTTTGAAAAAATCTCCGCAGCTTAGAGTAAAAGTAAAGTAAATATATATCATTTTTTTTAAAGTAAAATCGCTTCGCGAAGCGAAGAATATTACAAATAAATAATTGATACTTGAAGTTAATTTTTAAAAATCTAAATGGTTTTACTTGAATGATTCTAATTTACAAAAACAAAATTTACTAAAGAATTTACGGTTCCTAAAAAAATAATTAATAATTAAAATGTAATATTTTAAAGGTACGCGTCGCGGTTTTAATAATAAAATGGTGATTTCTATATACTTTTAATCTTAACTGCGGAGATTCTTTCAAAAATGCTTTGTCTTTACTAATTTAAAATGTCCAAAGGATGCCAGATCGCCAATATAACGATCATTTAAATTTACTGATTTTAATATACAAATTGGATTTCTATAACCAAAGGCGAAGGATTCGTCAGCGAAAAGAGTTTTGAAAAATCAAATTCTTAAATCAATATTGACTTGCGATGGCATGGGAAACAAACTACTGAAAAATTAGCAACTCATATTTAAAAATGAATATATTTACAATACAAAAAAATTAATACTTAAAAGTAAAATAAAAATTATAATATAAAATATAAACCTTATTGGCTATTGAAAGCGGTAGAGAGACAAGGGGTGGAGACTAATCGGATGCTCACTGGATGCTGGGTCCTGGATATCTCTGCGGGGACTTTCGAGTGGAAAGGATGACGGCTGGCTGAGTTCCTCCTCAAGGTCTGGACTTCAACGGCTCATCTGGACTGGAGATTCCCTCGAAGGCCGCTGGATCTCAACTCCTGGTCTGTCCACCTCCACCTCTGGACTAGAACTCCAGGAAGTGGACTCCGAGACTCCTGGATCTAGACTGAAGACTTCAACTCCTGACTTGAAACTGACTGACTGAACTCCAAACTTGAAACTGTGCTCTCCTCTCTCCCTTCTTCGATGCTCTCGAACTGTTCCCCCTCTCCTCTTTCTTCTCCCTTCTCCTCTGTCCTCTTGGAAAATTTGCGGGTTCTCTTTGTGAAGCCCCTATTTGCCCTTGTCATCTTTATGTTGGCAGTTTTATATGCCACTAACAGCGGGCTTGGAGTTCTAATCTGGGTAACTATCTTCATAGTTCTATTCTTCTGTCAACTGGATGGGTTGTAAAAGGCTATACAAATACTCATCCAAGTAACTAGGCTATCCCTCGGTACCTGAGCCGGGTCCCTCTAGCCAGCCTCCAAAATTAATTTCTTCCTCCATACTTTATATTGTTTATATATTATTATTTATTTTACAGAATATTTTTAGATCTATTCGCAAATTGACTACATAACATTTACCCTCCCCTTAGTTTACTAAAATTGTACATAGGACAATTTCATTCCTACATACAATAATTTCCATACTGAAAAAAATTTTATACAACAAAAAAAAACTAGTGTTCAAACAACTTATACCTAAAATCTATGATTAACAAAAAAAATCATCTCATTTATTCTTAAACTATAATATATACACGAATTTCAGAAGAAACACAACGTACTAGGGTTTGAATAATATATATATTTACAAGAAATCTATAATTAATATACAAGAAATCATATTATTAATTTTTACTATGGGTACAAAAACTTCAATATTTATTTTACATAATTTTCGTCCTTTCTCCATCTTTCACAGTAATCAACTTATTTTATGCAAAAAAAAAAAAAACAGAAACGTAACATCAACTAATTTTTTCTAAAATATGGATAACCAATTTAAGTAATTACACTTTAATATTTAAATTTCTCAATTAAATCTAGGTCGACTTGAAAACATTTTATTTTCTTATTATCTATGACACAAAAAAAAAACGGGTTGCCTTCTAAATTCAAAACTTTCCTTCTATGGTCTCATTTTATAAATATTTCATCCTATCATCTACATTCGAGCAATCAAACAAATTCATCTTATTTTCTTATTTATTTAATTCATCCCCCCCTTATAAGTATATGTTTCTTATTATTTATGGGACGTTAATCAGGTCTTCACCTATTTCCTACCTATCCTTTATTTCTCCTAAACATCAAAAAATAATCTCATATGCTCAAAAAATATCTCATATGTTTCTAACACATATTATTACTTTATATCGTCGTAGATTTCATGGATCCTCCCTTCCTTGGGTAGGCCATCTCATAATTATATCGTCGTAGTACAGATAGATTCCTCCTTTCTCTGGGTAGGCAATCTCATAATAAATAAAATTCTCAGCTATATACTCTTAAACAAATAGCCCATTTTCACCTAATAACTTTTCTCCATATTAATTCTCCGCGAAGTTTTACTAACGTCACATACAAAAAAAAAAACATCCCTATATACCTTTTTAATTATTCTTTGCTCTTTTATGAATCAATCCTGGATAAAATTATTTATAAAACCTTTTATACCGCGCATGTTATTCCTTTCTTTCCTACCTTACCCTTTTTAAAACTGTCATTTTCTATCTTAAAATGATTTTACAAAAAAAAAAAACGACCACAAACATCTTCCTATCAAAAAAACAAAATTTATAGTTATCCAAAAAAATTCTAAATATAATTTCCCATGGTAAAATTTTCAAATTCCTTTCTTCCCATTTGATTCTTAAAACAATATTGTGTCTCGACCAATAATACTTCTTAATTAATCTCTCCTTTTATCAATTAAAAAATATATTCTTATTTCAACCACTCTTCTCAATTACTTCTTATTAATTCAAAAAAATATGTACTTATATCAACCATTAAATTCTCTCAAATACTTCTTATCGATTCAAAAAAATACCCATATATAAAAAATTCAAATATAGATTCCTTAAAATCCCTTACTAAAATCTTTTAACTCCTTTATCTCTATTACTTCTTTAAAATCTATATAAATAATTCAACTGGTTAATAAACAAAATTAAACGAACTAATTCTTAATACTACTAACTAAACAACCATCACCAATAATTAAAATAAAAAACGCATAAATACTATCTATCAAAATTCAATTAACTCTTCTCATCCGATCAAAATATTATCAATAAACCTCATTCATATAAATATATTCTCAAAAAAAAAAACTTCCGAAATAAATCAATTCTATATCCAAAAATACTAAAAAAAATTAACTTGCTATTTAGTTCGATAAGATAAAAAAAATTCCATATCGCAACTGACGCGATTTATTTGATTATTATTATTTATTTAATTTCTCTCTTAAAATTTATCGAATCTAAAAAAAAAACTATTTACAACATTTCTACTAATTCATTTCGCATTGAAATTTAAATAATAATTAAAATATATTATAAGTAAAATTAGAGCACCATCAACAAATAGAAACTCACCAGATTTTGAACTTAATAGCTGTCTGATAGTAATAAGTGGCTTTACTATCCATCCTGCTTTGCTTTCAAGGCCTCAATCAATCATATAATCAAATACTCCAATTGTTCAAAAAAAAACATTAATAAATTTCATTCACACATAAAATAATTCTCACTTTCATTCAACTATTTACTCTACATATTCATTTATTCGAAGTATTCTGTCTACATTTTCTGTCTAAATCTTGTCTTCGTAGGTCTGTCTGTAACTTATTCGAGTTTCATAAAAAGGATTTTCACTATAAAATTTGGCTAATACCATTTCTGATTGCAAAGCCTGAACTTATCTATTTCCTTTTTTCGGATACCCCGACGTATAATGTCTTTGAAAATCCCCTCCCCCTTATTTACTATAATCCGTTGTTGTCTGTCTGTCGTTGTTTTTTCTAATTGTCCATTCCCTTTTATTTTAAAACTTTTCTGTCCCGTTTGTCTGTTTGTTATTATCAATATTTCCTCTAAATTATAAAATGTCTTTTGTAAAATTTTAGTAACGTCATTTTTCCATTCATTCATTAAAACATTTACACACGCACATTCACTTATTTCTAAATTAACTTTTCTTAAATGCTTATTCATAATTATTTCCTCCATTGATAACAATTTCCTCACCATTTTCGTTTGATTCGGAACTTTCTTTCCTATTTCTAAATCGGCCTTATGACCTTCTAAATTAATTCTAGAATCTATTTCAGAAACAACTTTATTCTCCTTCACGTCTATATCTAAATCCCTGATTACTTTAACTTCCTCAACTAAGATTTCCAAGGTTGTTTCTGTTTCTAATTTTAAAATTTGAACCTGTTCCTTTTTATTATTATTTTCAACGGTTTCTACATTACTTAGGACCTCTATCTGCTCTATCCCATTGTCACTTCTAAATATATTTTTTCTCATATCAACCAATTCCCTACTTCTATTATCCATTCGCTCGCCGAATTTATCTATTTTACTTCCGAAATTTCTCATATCACTTCTTAAATCAGCTATTTGTGTCCCCATTTTACTTTCTAAATTAGCACTTTGTGCCTCCATTTTACTTTCTAAATTAGCTATTTTACTATCTAAATTGGCCCTTTGTGATTTCATTTCACTATCTATATTTCCTATTTTATTATCTAAATTAACTATTTGTGATCCTAAGTTAGCTATTTGTGATCCTACTCCTTTCAATATTTTTTCTATCATTTTTTCCATATCAGAATCTTTGGTTTCTTGTCCCTCGTTTATAACATTTATTTTGTGTGATCTTGTCCCTGCCGACACCGGAATATTTAAACTTTCTACCCCACTTTCGACACTCGCTTCCTCAGACTGGTCAATATTCTCAAAAACTAATTGTTTATCCATATTTAAAAACTATAAAATTTCAGAAAAAAAAAATATCTAACTATATAAAATGTAAATTAAATTTAAAAATTTAATAAATGTAAAATATCAAATCAAGTTTGTACCCAGCTTTCCAAGTCAATTTTGGTTTAAAAATTTCGCCTTTCCTCTCTTGCTGAATAATAATGATTTTACCAAAATCTCCACAAGGGGTTGCCAATTTGTAATATTTATAGGGTGCGCGTCGCGGTTTTAATATAAAAATGTGATATTTGAATTTACTTTTAATCTAAGCTGCGGAGATTTTCTATAAAATTGCTTTGTCTTTACTAATTTAAAATGTCCATAGGATGCCAGATCGCTTATGTACTAGACGATCATTTGAATTTACTGATTTTAATATATAAATTGAATTTCTATAACCAAAGGCGAAAGGATTCGTCAGCGAAAAGAGTTTTGAAAAACCAAATTCTTAAATCACTATTGACTTGCGATGGCATGGGAACAAACTACTGAAAAATTAGCAACTCATATTTAACAGAGTATATTTACAAATCAAATCAAAAAAATTAATAATTAAGAATAAAAAAAAATATAATATAAAATATGAACCTTATTACTACTGAAAACTGTAGAGAGACTGGGCTGGGTAGATAGCTGACTGGGTGCTGGGTCCTGGGTATCTCTGCGGGGACTTTCGAGTGGAAAGGATGTCGGCTGGCTGAGTTCCTCCTCAAGGTCTAGGCATCAACGGCTCATCTGGACTTCCACTAGAACTGCCCTCTTCTACCGTTGGACCTCGACTGGTGGATCAGAGACTGGCCACTTCCCTCTCTCAACTAGGACTCCAGGAAGTGGACTCCAAGACTCCTGGATCTAGACTGAAGACTTCCCCTGGTGGATCTCGACTGACTGACTGAACTCCAAACTTGAAACTCCTCTTGAGCTCTGCATTTCCCCCACTACTCTTCTCCTTCTTTCTTCTCCTTTCTTCTCTGTCATTCAGGGGAACTTCGCGGTGTCTCCTTTAATTTGTCCTTGTGAGCTTTACTTTGGCAGTCCAGATAGCTTTATGGGCCACTAACAACGGGCTTGGAGCTCCAATCTGGTACCTGACTGTAGCCAGATTGTAAAATCCTGGTTGTAAAAGCTATATAAATATTCCTCCAGGTGACTGTTGGTGCCTTCTTTTATTGCATCCTGTCAGCTTCTTTCTTGACGGAGGCAAAATGGGATAAGCTCCTTCTACCTGATCCGGGTCTCCCTAGCCCGCCTATAGAATTAAGGGTTTATTTTACCATTACTGTCCACAAATACTATTAACATTACAAACTTTATATTTTACAATATATTTAGATGCAGTCGCAAATTGATTACATTACAGTAGTCTACCTTTACACGAAGGAGCACCTTGCACTAGAGATTTGTTTTGTGCCAACTGCGGTGGTAAACATTCGTGTTGGTCTATAGAATGTCCCAGATATCTCCAAGAGATTGCCCTCAAAGAGATACAAGTAACAGAAAAGATACCCTATGGGAACGCTAAAAAATTATATAAAGAAAGACAGGCTCCAACCTTTAGTAAGTCCTATGCTCAGAAGGTAGGAAATGAAACAGAAGGTAAAGAATCTTTATTTTAATTTGGATCAGAGCGAACTTGGCAGAGGCCTCGAGTCGCTGATATGGCTGTTCAGACTGAAAACACAAAAAACCCCAACTCCCTCCCACCTAGATCTAGTGCTGACTCTCCCCCCACCACCACTCCCTCCCCTCTCATCCCCTCAACCTCCTCCCCTCCCCTCCCCTCTCGTCCCCAATCCAGTGTTCTCTCTGACGGGGACATATCAGATAATTCCCTTATGGAGGTCTCAGCAGAGCCTCCCAAAGTTCAACCAGTAACAATCTATCTTAAAGACTTAAATAAGAAAAAGAAATACAAAAAAGAGAGAAATGCGAACACTGCTATTGATAGTGGCAGTGGCACTCAATAGGAATACTAATATTACTATGACATGTATGAAAAATAAAATTATAAGTCCCTCCTCCTCATCCTCACTAGAATTATTATCCTCCACACCCCGACCCTATTACCATTAGGTAGTATTTTATTAAATAAGATATCTAACCATTATTACATATCCTTGGAACCTCTCATGATTGTTAGCAATGAAGAAATTACATTATGTACTTATATTATTATTAATCTTTACCCATCCCATTATCATACTCACCTTATTGGCCTTTTTACTTTAACCATTTATTTAACAAAAGTTTTCTTACATATTACATACATATATCCTTCTATCTTTAAAGTATGAATCACATAACAAATCTCCTGCAGTGGAATTTTAATGGTATTTGGCAACAATTAGCTTAAGCGAAGTTACTAATAAATGAGTATCAGCCGGCCTTTTTCTGCCTGCAGGAGTCGCACCTAAGGCCCGCTGACACTCTCTCGTTGAAAGACTATAATATTGTTCGCAAGGACAAACCTCCTGTCATTCGAGCTAGTGGTGGTGTGATCACAGGAGTCCATAAAACTTACTATGCGGAAATAATAGATGTGGATACCCCGATTCAGGCGGTTGTTGTCAGATACCACTATCCCTTTCCAATAACAGTATGTAACCTCTCTCTACCTACCACCGACGGAAGATATTGATGAAACGGCACTAACTAAGCTGATCAGCAATCTCCCCTCTCCGTACATTGTGATGGGCGATATGAACGCGGCACACACCTCCTGGGGATCATCCGCCAACAACACAAGATGCAACATGATCCGGCGAAGAATAGACGACTCAGATTCAATCCTGCTGAACGATGGTAGCCCAACGTACCTGAGCTCCGCCTATGGCACACTCTCTGCCATTGACCTCACCTTTTGCTCCCCCAATCTGTCTCTCAGTATGCAGTGGCACACTATCCAAGATACCCATGGCAGTGACCACTTCCCCATAAAGCTAACGTACTTCTCTAACAGAGAACAAATGTTCACCGGACCAAAGTGGAAAGTTGACAAAGCGGATTAGGACCTTTTTAGGGAGTTGGCAGTATTAGAGGAGGAATCCTTTCCTACTGATGTTGAAAGTCTCACCTCTTATGTCAACTCGGTAATAACCGCGGCTGCCCACCTATCCATCCCAAAAAGTCTACCTGAAGAGAGGAAAAAACGAGTGCCTTGGTTTGATACAACCTGCCGAAAAGCTATCAAAGACAGGCGGAGAGCACTGAAAAATTTCCAAAACTGCCCCACTACACTAAACCTCATTGAATACAAAAAGCTCAGAGCCATATGAAGAAACACTATCAGAGAAAAAAAGCGAGCCTCATGGAGAAACTACGTTTCCTCAATAAGCAGCAATACACCGATAGCAACAGTCTGGAAAAGAATAAGAACTCTCACCTGAAAACGCACCTATGAAACGCCGATCCTCCAATCAAATGGCGACATGATCTATGATCCTAAAACCATTGCAAATATTTTTGCTGACTCTTATAGTAATACCTCTGCCTCAAGAAATTTTCCATCTGAGTTTATCCAGGCTAACGAGAAGAAGAAGACCACTCCATCGAACTTTGAAGAATTCGATGAAGAATATTATAATAAAGACCTCACGGAATGGGAACTGAGCACCGCGATAAACTAATAAAAAAAAACAGCATGTGGTCCAGACGAGATTCACAACGAAATGCTAAAAAACTTGAGCCAGAAGTCTAAGAGATGCCTACTGGCTTTCTATAACCGACTATGGAAACAAAGAGTTTTTCCTCAGGCTTGGCGAGATGCCGAAATCCTCCCCTTTCTAAAACCAGGGAAGGACAAGTTGCGGGCGGCTAGTTACAGACCTGTATCTCTCACTAGCTGCCTCTGCAAGATACTCGAGAAAATGGTAAACAAAAGACTTCTGTGGTACCTTGAAAAAAATGAATTGCTAGCCAAAATACAGTGCGGGTTTCGCAAAGACAGGTCCACCTTAGATCACCTCGTCTCAATGGAAGCAGAGATTCAGAACATTTTCATCTTGAAGGAAGAAGCGATACGTGTCTTTTGCGACCTGAAAAATGCGTATGATACTGTTTGGAGACCTGGTATCTTGGATCAATTCATGAGTAGGGCCTTAGAGGAAACCTTCCTATTTTTATCCAGAACTTCCTATACCAGAGATTCATTCAGATGAGAGTGGGCGATAAGCTTTCGTATAAAAGACAGCAAGATAATGGCATACCACAAGGCAGTGTCCTCAGTTGTACATTGTTTTTTCCGAGGGCTGATTTGTGTCACCGCGGCCAGACTAGGCCTATTGTGTGCCCTGTGTGTGTTGGTTCCTACAGCAGCCCTGTATCTTTGATATAGTCCAGGATTCTTCTGCAGGTTCCTTCCATTAGCTGCTTCGGGTCTGTTATGGCAGACCCGTAGCAGTGGAAACGTCTGCTTTCTAGTGCCCCGCACCGGCTTAGAATATGAACCGGAGTTGCTCTCAGGCAGCCGTAGAGGCAAGACGTGCGTACAAAGGTCAAACCTGCGAGTTTTCTTAACCTAACTAACCCTGCATTTATTCTTTTTCTTTTCTTTTCCACTCTCTTTATTAAATTTCACTTCATTATTTGTTTATTTTAATTATTATTATTCTACCTGTGTTTTGTTCCTGTTCATACAGTGAGTATCTTATTAATTAAGTGTAAATGTTTATCCTTGTGTAATCCTTCAGGTGAGTACCCTATTTTATCTAAATTTCCTATTTTATCTAATAATTTTTCCAACCATTTTTCCATATTAGAACCTTTGGTCTCTTCTCTCTCGTTTATAACATTTATTTTGTGTGACCTTGTCCCTGCCGACACCGGAATATTTAAACTGTTTACCCCACTTTCGACACTTGCTTCCTCAGATTGGTCAATATCCTCAAAAACTAATTGTTTATCCATATTTAAAAACTATATAAAATTTCAACAAAAATGTATCTAACTATATAAAATGTAAATTAAATTAAAAAAATTAATTAATGTAAAATATCAAATCAAGTTTGTTCCCACCTCCAAGTCAATTTTGGTTTAAAAATTTCGCCTTTCCTCTCTTGCTGATATAATGATTTTACCAAAATCTCTACACAAGGACATGTCAAATTGTAATATTTTAAAGGTGCGCGTCGCGGTTTTAATAATAAAATGGTGATTTCTATATACTTTTAATCTTAACTGCGGAGATTTTTTCAAAAATGCTTTGTCTTTACTAATTTAAAATGTCCAAAGGATGCCAGATCGCCAATATAACGATCATTTAAATTTACTGATTTTAATATACAAATTGGATTTCTATAACCAAAGGCGAAGGATTCGTCAGCGAAAAGAGTTTTGAAAAACCAAATTCTTAAATCAATATTGACTTGCGATGGCATGGGAAGCAAACTACTGAAAAATTAGCAACTCATATTTAAAAATGAATATATTTACAATACAAAAAAATTAATACTTAAAAGTAAAATAAAAATTATAATATAAAATATAAACCTTATTGGCTATTGAAAGCGGTAGAGAGACAAGGGGTGGAGACTAATCGGATGCTCACTGGATGCTGGGTCCTGGATATCTCTGCGGGGACTTTCGAGTGGAAAGGATGACGGCTGGCTGAGTTCCTCCTCAAGGTCTGGACTTCAACGGCTCATCTGGACTGGAGATTCCCTCGAAGGCCGCTGGATCTCAACTCCTGGTCTGTCCACCTCTACCTCTGGACTAGAACTCCAGGAAGTGGACTCCGAGACTCCTGGATCTAGACTGAAGACTTCAACTCCTGACTTGAAACTGACTGACTGAACTCCAAACTTGAAACTGTGCTCTCCTCTCTCCCTTCTTCGATGCTCTCGAACTGTTCCCCCTCTCCTCTTTCTTCTCCCTTCTCCTCTGTCCTCTTGGAAAATTTGCGGGTTCTCTTTGTGAAGCCCCTATTTGCCCTTGTCATCTTTATGTTGGCAGTTTTATATGCCACTAACAGCGGGCTTGGAGTTCTAATCTGGGTAACTATCTTCATAGTTCCATTCTTCTGTCAACTGGATGGGTTGTAAAAGGCTATACAAATCCTCATCCAGGTAACTAGGCTATCCCTCGGTACCTGAGCCGGGTCCCTCTAGCCATCCTCCAAAATTAATTTCTTCCCCCATACTTTATATTGTTTATATATTATTATTTATTTTACAGATTATTTTTAGATCTATTCGCAAATTGACTACATAAAAAAAAAAAAAATTATCAAAACATATTTGAGTGAACCTCCAAGAAAAATTAGCATAAATAACTCTGGGCAAATTTTGAAGCTACTTTAACCGTACCAAATAATAAAAAAAAATATCTTCCGACTTTAACATTATTTAAATAATATATTCTACGCTTCCCGAATTGGTACGTATCCGAAGGCGCTAATTCGTTAGAAATCCATAAGTTTTGAAATCTGAGATCTGTTGAGAGAGATTGAGGGAATCTAGAGAAAAAAACTAAAACATTTTTGCAAAATTACATAATCAACAATTAATTTATTAAAAAACACAAGTGGCCATTTAAAAAATTATAAGACTTCACGTTAAAAATAGGGCTTACAAATAAACATTTCTGTTTCAATCAAACACAACAAAAAAAACCATCCTCCACTATTTCATCCCTTTTCACATTATAATTTCAGTTTCAAAACTTTTCACCATACTTTCAACTAAAGAAAAAACATCTTGGCACAACACTACGTGCGAACTCTATGACCTAAAGCTATCGACTGATTTCCGCTCCGTTCGCGTGTCTGAAGTCTCCATTTTCGGGTGTCTCCTGTTTCTCAGCCTTTGATATATAACAAAATGTTACCTTTCTTTAATGTTTTCTTTCTTCCCTTTCTTTCATTTTGTCTTCTAAAATTCTATTTTAATTTTCCATGTCTTTAGTTTTCCACTAAAACGCTGATTTCTCTAATTTGAACTATAATATTCACTGCCGGAAGCTCCAAATTGTTGAACGAGTGAAAAAAGGAACTGACTTACACTTCTCTGTGCTGACATCTTTTACCTCCACTCCTTTTCTTCATTCTGCTATGTTTTCATATTTTCCCAATTTTCTTCCGATTTTTCTTTCTCAAAATTCCTTAAATAATTATTTGTTCTTTCTTGAAAAATTTTCAACGACTTTTACCGAATGGTTTTCTTACTACAAAATTTTTCTTCTTTCTCCAATTTCTCTTTAATAATCTACCTTTTCTTGATTCCATTTTATGCTTTGATGTTTCTTTTACTTTTTTACTTAATTTGGTTATATTTTATCCATAACTTGTTTAGAATTTCTATATAAAAAAAACCTACAACCTGTCGACTTACATTTTCTCCAGTTACGTTGTAAAATTACTTCATTTAACTAATACATTTGATGTTTCTTTTATTTTCATCTTCAAGCTTATGAAATTTCCTTTCTTCTCGATGTCTTCTTTATTTCTTGGTCTACTATTTTAAGTTCTTTATTAATGTTCAAAGTTTTCATTGATAAGACTACAGGTTACATTTCATTCGTTCTATTGTGTTTTGACTTTCTATCTGGTTGATTATATTCTTATCTTCTAATTCCACATAAAATATGTACTGGATTCAGTACAAAGTTCAACATTAACATTTAAGGGCCCCACAGGGGAAAGTCCTGCTATTCTAACAGCTGTCTAACTGTGAAAATATATGGGTTTAAACATGGAAGCTCAAAACAAGTTCAAAAAATAGGGATTTGAAACAAAATCTCATTCGATGTAAATAGAAGAAATAGAAATAAAGTTCAAGTACTATACTACATTCAAGTACCGTTAAGAGAGGAAAGACTCTCAGCTTTGGGAACCTACCCCCTACATAAATTCACGAACTCAATACATCTTACTCAGTCCTTTCCATTTAAAATAAATGTTAAACATAATTGAATTTTGCACATTTCTTTAATTTCAGTTTTTCTTAAAATGTCTATATTAGTTAATATAAGTTATTTTGAAGATTAACTTAACTTGAGAGTTAAAATGTCTCTTCTGCCACTTAGTTTCAATACATATGAATTTTCACATCCATGCCTCATGTTTATATCGCTTTTTCGCCTATTAAATAAAATATAAATATATTTATTTGTTACATATATGTAACAATAATATAAATTAAAAGCAACGTGATAAAAGGAAGAGGGAAGGCGAATATCTAAAAATTGATTAATGGAGTAGAGTTAGAAAGTGGATCACACATGAGAGCCTCTCAACATAACAGTAGAAACAAACGCACCGCGTGCATACCTTTACAAGCTCATTACGCTCCTATTCATTTTGAAAAAACGTTTAGCATTATGTATGAAAGCTAATGAAATGCTGCACATATTACTTTTGGAACAGTTTTTCTTTAAAATGCATACATCATGAGCTATTTTGGAGATTTGCGTAACGCAGAGAGTAACTATCCTCTAATTCTATCTCGGAAATATAGAGGGCGTCGGTAGCACAGTGGTGTGCGTGCTTGCTTAATAAACTCAAGATAGCGGGTTCGCAACCCGGGGAGACCCTCAAGTTTTGTTGTTGTTTTTTTCTCGGAAGTGAAATGATGTTAGGTGATAGATTTTTTTAATAATAAATAAATAATAACAATGAAAAATGTTAAGTTATTTATTTTTTTAAATTCCTAGATCATTAGTTATTTTAGAGATGCTGAGAGTAAAAATCGTCGTACAATTCTAGTTAGAGGTATCCAAACATACTCAGATCAAAAAAAGTTGCTTTGTTATTAAGCTTTATTTGAATAAAAAGAAACTTGAAATTGAACTATTAAAATCTGACAAATTGCCATTTGTTGTAATGACATAGGCGTCATGTAGTCATTCCTTCCCATCGGACACCACGGGACCAATAATTGTTGTCGCAATTGTTGCTGCTTAATTATTGTGCGATATGTGACATTGCAGACAAAGAAACCTGAAACAAGAAAGAATTTCGTAATGAGCAAATGGAAGGCGTTAGTGAGAAGTTGTGGACAGGACAATAAAATTGAAGAAGGTATGTTTATCTAACTATAACATCTAAGGGAGGGGAAGGGCTTCCAACCCAGACATCCAGGGTTCCAATCCCGACCACGGCTGTAATGTAAAATTATAATTTAATGGGTGTTTTTTTTAGAGGTATAGAACTTTAAAATGAAGTAAAACAGATTAAAATCGTGGCAGTGGCCATGGTATTGGCTTTATTGGAAAGATAATTTTATGCCATTAGTGTTAAAATATGATTTTGGACATATGGCCGCCGCGGCTGGGTTGAGTAAAAGAATTGACCAATTTCTCGAGCGATTGAAGCCGTATATCGGCAATAACGCGGCGAATGTTGGCTTCCAAGTCGTCCATCGTTTCTGGTTTATCGGCGTAGATTAGCGACTTCACATATCCTCACAGAAAATAATCCAAAGGTGTTAAATGACACTATCTTGGAGGCCAATTCACAGGTCCATTACGCAAAATTATGCACTCATCGAATGTTTCCTTCAATAAATCGATTATGGTGTGCGCTGTGTGGCATGTTGCGCTGTCTTATATGGTTGAAACCATAGCTCTTCCACATCAATGCCATTCAATTGGGGAACGAAAAAGTTAGTAATCATGGCTCTATAGCGGTCTCTGTTAACTTATTAATAATCGAACTATGTAAATTAGATCTCTTTTATTAGACCAGATTACATTAAATAATATCCACGTCTCTAACTTCTCAACACATGTCCATCATCTGTTCTGTTATCTCACATCCCTCCTCTTCGGACAAAAAAAATAATAATAAAAAAAAATACAATAAGAGCAACACAATACAATAAGAACAAGAACTGAAAACTGAAACACTTCTAACAATTTGAAGACTAATGGATACGAATTTCCTGTTCCGCTGAAAATTGATCCATCTTCGTCTTGAAGTTGGTAGGATCGGGGCCGGTCGCACTCCCCCACCACTCTTCCTCTGGTCCACTGCGAGCCCGGAGTCTTCTGGAACCTCACCTCGTCGCCTGTCTTCAGTGGCGGCAGTACTTTTGTGCCCCTATCAAAGTAGTTCTTTTGAGTTCTCTGCCAAGACAGTAGGGCTTCCTTTACCTCTCTGGAAGGGTACACTCGTGGCATCAAAGCTCCCTGGTCTCCTATCGGGATGATCCCCCTCAGCCTTCTACTCATGAGAAGTTCCGCTGGGCTAGGCAGGTCCTTGGATGGGGTTTTCCGAAGCTCCAGCAAAGCGACATAAATATCTTGCCCAGCTTCTTTGCTTTTCTTCAACAGGTTCTTCACTGTTTGGACTTATCTCTCAATGAACCCGAGTTACGATAGTTATACACTGAACTTTGTTTTTAAAAAGAAATATATTTAATTAGAACAATAATAATTTGATTAACACTAACAATAAGACATGTGAACACCACCGTTATCCGTACAAGACTGCGCGCGATGGTCTGGAGGGGATATATATATAATCAGGGTACTTGATGTGTCAGAGGTCTTCAGCGGAGGCAAAGTAGTCCTGTCAGTCCTCCTTCCTTAAGTCCGAAGCGTCTCGCAAAGAAGTCCTGAATAGGCGGCGTTTGTGGTTGAAGTTGAAGTCGCCAGAGCTGGTTGTTTCTTGAAGAGTCGTGCCTTCATTTGAAGTCCAAAAAGTACAAGTACTAAGAAAAAAAGAAATATTATAAACATATATATATATATTGTAACCACCTCATTTCCCCTTCTTGAGAGAGTGTGTGAATTATTTAATTAATAAAATAAAATAAATATCGGAAAATTTATTAAAATCGAAAATTCTTAATATCGCGACTTTAAATGAAAAATGCCTTGGATAGCTGAATACACTCCTCACGGGAAGAACGGTTACAAGTTCCTAATGTGTAGTTGACACCAGTAATTAATAATAATTAATTACTGTTGCCAACTAGAAGAAGCATGAGGGGGGGGGGGGGGGGAATGGAATGAATCAAACTTAGAACTGTAGCATATTTATTTTAATAAGAACAAAATTTACAAAACAATTTACAAAATATAATTTACAAACAAAATGGGCCTATGTCGGAAAGACTGAATTGTTTCTAAAAACATCTATCCTAGAATCGATATTACAGGTACCTTAATTATGATATCCCTGGCGGTGACGGTGCGATCGTCTTTATCTGGACATCCCGCAGAAATAATCCAGTCACGTACCTCACAATTCATTGAAGATCTGTCCGGCCTCGAGGCCAAATCTGAAATTACACTCTTCACTGGATCACATTTTCAACATAAAATAAAACTCTGTCTAAATTGTTACGTTCGCACTAGCACGACCCTTTGGGTCCGACTCGGAGGGCAGACAACTGTAAGTTCACATTCTTAATTAAAGTTACACTGTGGGCTAAAATGTTAAAGTAAAACTGACGTGACCAGTGTGGCCCAAGCATGAAGGAGGAGAGAACGTAGACTGAAGAAGGACTGATCTCTTCCCGGGCACAATTCTTGATTTGCATGGGGTGGGGATGGATCCAGACATCTTATTGGCTGTTTGTCCCCGCTTAATTTACTTCCAGCCGATCACCGATTGCATCAGTCAATTCTGAGAACGGGGGATTGCTAGCCCGGCTTTACCTTTCAGGCAACACCGGATGTAAATAATTATCTGTTTCCTTCCTTTCCTCTAGATCCTTTGTCCCTTGTTTTCGCTCCTAGCGATCGCGATTCGCTCGCAGGCATCGTTAGTTCCGAGCATATTCTTCTGAATGAAATTATCTTCAATTCAAATCCAAACAATCCACAATGCGCTCTTGTTTCGCTCCTAGCGATCGCGATTCACTCGCAGGCATCGCTAGTTCTGAGCATATTCTTCTAAATAAAAATCCTCTTTAAATCAGCTCCAAGTGACTCACAATTCGCCCTTGTTTCACTCCTAGCGATCGCCATTCTCTCGCAGGCATCGCTAGTTCCGAGCATATTTTTCTAAATAAAATCCTCTTTAAATCAGCTCCAAGTGACCTTGATTCGCTTGTAGTGTCACTGATCCTTGCTATATAATAATGACAATAATTGTCCATAGGTTGGACATGCTACAATATATATATGGTGTGTGGTCTGTCGAAATTTCTTCTAATAGTTCGAGAGGTTCCATCTTGATGTTGAGGCTATGTATGGCATCAAATGTTAAGTTGGTGTCGTGGGTTCTAAGTATGTTCATTAAAACAGGAACAGGTTCTGATTCGTGATACATATATAAGGCCGACGAATCTGTGGTATGAATTCGTTCTCCTATAATTGTAGGAGAGTAGTATTGTGTAGATTGAATGTTATATTTCTATGGTCTTTATTTATAATAACATTCTTATAATTAAAAGTCAAGTACTGGTTGACAATGGTGACATAAGTAATAAACGGTTTACTTTGAATGGTGTACCGGACGCAGTCTTCTAGAGGGTCATTATTGAGTAGTTGGTGTATACATTTGTTCTTGATAGATGTCACATTGGTACAATAATAATGGTTATACATTAGATTGCAAATACCTGTGAATAATTCACTGTCTCTAAGGATGAGGGCAGGGTGGATACTGACTGTTTTGGTTTGTTCGTCTCTCCAAACTGGGTACGATAATAGGAAATAAGTCTCAATAGGGGATGATTTTAAGGGGATTTGCAGGAAGTAGTAGAGTGAGTCGGGTGAGACAGAACAATGCACTTTTCCCAAATGTTGTAGTATTTCTGGTTGGTCAGAAATTAAGTTGATGTGCGTATGAATACGTAAATCTTCCAATTCTTTAAAAGAAATAATACTGGAGTGTATCATATTTGATTTGCAAAATTCAAGAGATGTGGCTATATCACTTATTTTATTATATATAATAACATTAAATTTGAAAATAGGTACGTATAGTGTTGTTGAAGTTCTATAGCGTTATATCTAGGTAGCGTTGGAAAAGAAGTTTATAATTCGTCTGTTGGTGTTCTGTATTGTTTGTATGTCTTTGTTAAATTCGTTAATTAATTGTTTATTTAGGGAGAGTTGTTTCTCTACGTTGTGTTCTAAGTGGTACGTACTACGTTCAAGTTGCTGAAGTGTAATCTCATATCATAAGTTGCTTTGTCGTTGGCGTCCATGTTTCCTGTGATCCAGCTGATCGCGGTCCCCAAGCCATTGAAAAGTCCTCTTTCTTGCCTGTTATGTTTATTTGAAAGTATAATATGATTTAATTTATCTAAGGTGTATTCAAAATGGGATTTTAGTGAGTCAATCTGTTGTGGGTTTCTGTTTCTAGGGGCCATAGCTTCTAATACTAAAGGGGTTTTTAGTAATTCTACTTGGATTTTTCCTATATTGATATGGTGTACAAAAGTATAGTAATTTTTTATAATAAAGGAATCCTGAATTATTCCTTGTCCGTTTGATAAGTCAGTTATTACTGCCGCTGGGACCAGGCACAGGTGAAGGTATATGAAGAACAGGAGAACAGGATAATCTTCATCTGAAACAAATGATTGATTTTGAGATCCATGTTTTTCAAATCTCCTGAGTTTCTTTAGTTGAGATGGATGTATTTTAGTTTGCTTTGTACCCTTTTGACTGGTGCCAGTTTTATTAACAGAATTGTATACGATTTTCTTATATCTAGGTTTTGCCTTATTCCTATTGTTAGTTTTTATAAAAATCTCCCCGTCGAGGATATCTACATGTTCCCTACTTCTATTTGAACGTTCCGTTCTATTTTCTTTTTCTTTCTCTAATAATCTTTTTATGATTTGTCTAATCCTATTGTTATCTTCATGATATTCTTTTGTTTTTTGCTCTAATATTAGTGTCTGATTATATTGGAGTAAAGGAGAGTTATTAGATAATCCGAAAGTAATTTCATTAGGGGACATTTTAAGGTAGGAGCTCGCGGTATTATTATATGCTATCAGGGCCAATTTTAATTTTTTTTTGAATGAGCATTTTTTGTTTATTTTCTTGTTGTATAATATTTAATATTTCTATCAGGGTTGAATGAGCTCTGTTAGTTAGTCCATTTGATTATGATTATGAGGAGTGGTGAGGTATAGAGAAGAGTTGTTATATTTTAGAAAATTGTCTAATCCCATGTTTGCAAATTCAGTTCCATTGTCTGTCTGTACCAAGTCTGGAGTTGGATAGTTACTAAGATAATCTGTTAATGAATTAATAATTTCTACTGCGTTAGTACTTTTGAGAGTATAAGCAGTTAGTCTCTTGGAAAAGCAATCTAGTATGGTCAAAATAATATTGTCATAGAAAAGAATGTCCATTTGTAATTTCTCGAATGGTTTGTTAGGGGTAGGGGTCTTTTGAAAATTAGGTCTCGGGGGGTTCCTGTCATACTTAACCGGTTTACATATTTCACAGTTATTCACGTAAGTATCTGGTTATGTCTGATAACATGGCAGGCCAATAATATTTGATTTTAATTCGCTGGTAAGTGTCATTAATGCCCCGATGACAAGTTTTCCCACAGTGGTAGTTGATTATAGTGTCTGTTTGTTCATCTGTGTTCTCTATGTCTTCTGAAACGTTAAACTATCTCTTAAGTTTGACAGTTGGATATGCTTCTTCTATTAATTTTTGTAAGTGTTGGAATATATTATTATAGATTTGTTCATCTATAGATCCGTTGACTTTTGGAGAACAATATACTCCGTAAACGGTGTGAGGTTTAAGGAACTCTAAACATTTAAATTCGATGTCTTTAGAAAAGGGGTATCTTGTAAACCAATAATGCCTCGTTTTATTTTCAAATAACTTTAAGTTTTTGCTCAAATTTGGATTTCCTCTTTCAATAATAATTTGGTTCTTTTCAACATTCACACATTTTTTCTTGTCTTCTATGATGTTTAGCTGATCTCTAGAGCTTTCTTGAGAATGAATGGTGTTATATTATATAATAGTATTAGCTATTATCATCATCATCGTCTTCTATGTCCAATGGGGGCTCTTGTTCGCTAGAATTTGAAATAGGGGACAAGATATTTCTGCTGTCTGACAAAACTTGGTCTAAATATATATTTGGGCCTGCATCTTCTTCAATAGCATGTAGGGACTGGTGAGATTTCTTCGGAGGATTTCTTGACAGACCGTCGGCTGCTTTATTGGTCTTCCCTTCAATGTATTTAATTTCATATTCCAAGTCAGCTGGTGAACTTTTCCATCTAAGTAGTTTTGCATTGAGCTCTTTGATGTTATGAAGCCACTGGAGGGGTTTGTGGTCTGTCTGAATGATGAATTTTTTTCCATATATATAAGGCCTAAAGTGTTTACATCCCCAATATATTGCCAATAATTCTTTTTCAATTGTTGATAAATTTTCTTCGTGGTTATTAAGGGTTCTGGAGGCAAAAACTACTGGTAAGTCTTTTCCATCGTGAATTTGCGATAAGACAGCTCCAATAGCAGGATTTGATGCATCCGTAGTTAAAACAAATTGCTTGTTGAAGTCCGGTAGCCGAAGGATAGGAGCATTTTGTAATACTTCTTTGAGTTTGTTATAAGCTAATACATATTCCGGATCGTCTGGATTAATTTTGAAATTTTTCTTAGCGCTGTCGTGAGAGGTTTCGCTATCTTTGTGTAGTTTTTAATCATTTTTCTGTAGTAGCCGGTTAGGCCTAGAAATTGTTTAATTTGAGTCTGGGAAGTAGGTACAGGTAAATTTTGTATCGCTTCTAATTTAATTGGGTTAGGCTGAATGCCTTTTTCAGAAATTACGTGGCCCAGAAATAATAGCTCTCTCTTAAAAAATTCCGTCTTATCTAATTGGATTTTTAAATTTGTTGTTTTAAGTTCTCGAAGACAGCTCTTAAATGTTTGAGGTGTTCTTCGAGATTATCAGAAAATATGATTAAATCATCCATGTAAACAAGTACCTACGTTCGGTATTTTAGAAAAAATTATGGTCATCGCTCTCTGAAGGGTGGGGGAAGCGTTTTTGAGGCCAAAGGGCATACGGAGGAACTCGTAACACCCGTTCTCCGTGGAGAACGCGGTCTTTGGGATTGACTCAGAATCTAGCTCTATTTGGTAAAAACCCGAAGCAAGGTCGATGGCGGAGAAATAGGTAGCTCTACCGTTCTTACCAAATAAATCCTCTATATTTGGCCGAGGGAACTTGTCCTCGGTCGTCTTTTCGTTTAGTTTCCTGTAGTCAATCACCATAGTATCTTACGTTTACCGGATGAGTCCGGTTTTTTCGGCACAACCGATATCGGACCACCCTGGAGTAGCATGCATAACGTCTGGGTAAATAAAACGAAACTTAGAACGAAAATATATTTATTATAATAGAAGATTGAACATTTATAAAAGAATAATTATTGAGGTAATAATAATAATAAAAAATAATTTAATACTGAAGCCTGATGGGCGAAAAGTGACAATTTAGTATCTGTCTGAAGGGCATTACTGGTTTTTTATATGGCTCTATTGGCAATGGATAAACGTTTAAGAAATAAACCTGTTCGTTGAATTCCACATTTCCTTGGAGTGCTGTGTTGAAATCAATAGACGGATGATTTCCTGGGTCGTCGATACATTTTAACGGGTGGATGGCATCTCGGATGGTATATCTCTTCGATGGCGGAAGTAATTGTCTTGCGTCTCCGTTGAACAAAGAATATGATCACTCCGACACTGAATTGATGTAATTGTCCGGATGTCATCAAATACGTTCATTATTAAAACTGTAGGAAAGGATTAACAACTCCCCACTCCGATACAAAAGCACTTGTAAGATTACATTTTGGGACTTAGAATATTTCTATATAAAATCGGCACTGAGGGTGATGTGGATTCTGCCCAGTGTCTGTCGCACGACTAATCATGAGATTAAACTGTGATCACATTTTGGACTTAGAATGTTTTTCAATAGAATTAGAACTCAGAGTGACGTGGATTCGGCCCGGGGTCTGTCGCAAGATTGCCGATCCATATACGACTTTTTGGGAGCTCTCCTCGCGCCTTAGGTGGGGGAAAACCGGTAGCATCTGGCTATTCATTGGCTCACGTTGTTTGTCGACGTCATATTGGGCGGAGCTTCGAGCTTCCCTTTCCAGAATCTTCCTGCCTTTTGATATTGTTTAAACAAGCTGCATCTGCCCGGACGTCTTCAATTAAAGAGCATCCGCTAAAAGTTGAATTATTTCTCTCTGACCCAAGTAGAGCCTCTGGATAGTGCTGCTACTGTCTCTGGTGGCGGCTTCTCGCAACCTCATTTATTTATTATAAACCCGATTATCTCGCAAGTAATCGGTGGTATCCTGGTAATGCTACAATACAGACAGAAGAAGGGGACGTAGAGATGGACTCATACAAAGGACTGTTACAGGGAGATGTTTGGTCACCAATCCTCTTTAACATGTATACTAGAGAGATACATGGGGAGCTAGATGAGGGCATCAGTCTACTGCAATACGCCGATGACATGGTGATCTTCACAACACAACCCACAGTAGACCAGGCCATCACCAAACTAGAGGGGGGACTCAGTACTCTCTCCAACAGACTGGATGACTTGAAACTCAGGATCAACAATGACAAATCGACACTCGTACCTTTCACAAAGAAGAGAAACATCAACCACAACAACATCAAATTAGAACATAGTCATGTCACCATACCCGTGCTAAGGAACACAAATTCCTTGGCGTTTGGTTCGATACAAAACTGTCCTTCCCATACAATAGCAAAATCACAAAAACAAATAAATCTCCTTAAATGTATAGCAGGAGATTTGAGTTGGGGGGCACATCCCACCAACATGATCCACCTATATAAGAGCTTAGTTCGACCACTGCTGGAGTATGGCTGCGAGGTTTATGGCTCCACCAGAACACCCCTCATTCAGAAACCTAGTGTTATACAAAACCAGGCCTTAAAAATGTCATTAAGGACATTTAAAACAACTCCTATAAATGCCGTTCTGGTGGAGGTCTTCTTCAGGCCCAGGACTGAGCATGGTGCCATTGTCATCAGATCTTTTAAAGGCCTCCAATTCCTTCTCCTTCTCCAAAATCTGCTCTGCTGTTTTGGGTCAGCACTTTTCTTGTTTTCGTTCCAAAGTCAATATTCCTATCGTCTTTGAGTTGTGTAAGCAAACACAACTCTTTGCTGCCCCAAAAAATCCTCTCCTAATTCCACCGCATCACAACGCTGTGTGCTACCGGTGAGAATAGAACTCACGATCCTTTCCTAACTTGACAAGTACGCTGTGTGCTACCGGTGAGGATCGAACTCACAATGCTTTTCTAACTAGGCAAGCACGCTGTGTACTACCGGTGAGGATCTAACTCACAATGCTTTTCTAACTAGGCAAGCATGCTGTGTATTACCGGTGAGGATCTAACTCACAATGCTTTTCTAACTAGGCAAGCACGCTGTGTGCTACCGGTGAGGATCGAACTCACGATCCTTTCCTAACTAGACAAGCACGCTGTTGTGCTACCGGTGAGGATAGAACTCACAATGCTTTTCTAACTAGGCAAGCACGCTGTGCGCTACCAGTGAGGATCGAACTCACGATCCTTTCCTAATTAGGCAAGCACGCTAAGCCTGTGCTAACAACGCCTCTGGTCTTCTTGTAAGTTCTTATAAAAAACTTTTTATATTTTTAACTTTTCATTCTATTTAATATTTGTTTTAATTTTAGGAATTGGAGAAAAATTAATTTTTCAGAGAATTTTAGCAGCGAATAGACAAGAGCAAGTAGGTGTCAATATGTTTATATTATTATTATAATTATGTATTTTTCAGGTCCAGCGCTCATTGCTCTCAAGTCCGGCGTCCATGGCCAAAAAGTTGTAAATTACCTCCCGAACAAATTCCCTGATTTTCATTTTATATGTGAAGATTGTTTTCAAGGGATAATCTCGATCTTCGTCCGATGATTGAATCCAGTCGTCCAAATCGTCTTTTGAGGTCTGTGCGTTTCAGTCTGATATGAGTTGTCCAAGTTAAACGTCTTTCTAAATAAAGTCCTAGATATCGGACAGTGTCGGATGCAGCAATGGGCTGGTTGTTATTGTAAACTGGTCGACAAGTGTTGTGTCTGAGAGTGAATGTGCTTTGCAGAGATTTGTCTCCATTAATTTTTATTCTCCATTTGTTGGCCCATTATAAATATCAAAAAAAGAAAATAGCCAGTGAAAACGGAAACAAATTAATGAGGTCAGTTAACCTTTTTCCTATTTTAAAATATTTAAAACTGTTATTTATATTGGTAATGACAAATGGCTACTGATTAATTATTATAACATTTTTAGAAATTTATTATCGTAGAATAATACAGCTGCTACATACAGTGGCTCAAAAAAGTATAGGCAATTTTATTTTTGTAGGTTTTAATGTTATAACAAAATAGAGAACAAAACAAAAAGCTTTTTAAAAGAAAACATTTATTATGAGAAAGACTTGAACAGTAGTAGTTTAGAAAAAAAAAACATTGCAACTAATCAATATTGAAAAATGGGAAAAAACAGCATCAAAAAAGTATAGGCAATTGCCTGAAATACCAATTAACTAGTTCAATTTTAAGCAAAATTAATATTTTGTATGCATCCCTTTGGCTTGTATTATGACATTAAACCGTCTGGGCATTGAGGAAACTAAATTTTTAGTGGTGTCGGTCGATATCTTTTGCCACATCCAGCAGTACTTTTTTGAGCTCATTTTTTGAAGAAATTTTGCTCTTACGGATCGCTGATCCCAGGTGACTTATCGAGCGATTGGTGAAAAGTTAAAATTAAGCTTATTTACTCTGAGAACGATTATTAAAAATTTTGAAAACACTGGGTCTCTTGAAAATAGGAAACGAAGTGGACACCCAAGGATATTCACAGCCAGGGAAACACGAGAAATCGTAAAAAAGGTAAAAAAAATCCATTTATAAGTGGACCAGACTTGGCGTTAGATGTGGCAAATTGTGTAGACAAGTCTTTCTGTGTCCAAACAGTATGAAATGTTTTGAATGAAAAGCAATTTTTCGGAAGAGCCGCCCGAAAGAAACCGTTCATTTCACAAGCTAATAGGGAGAAACGTTTGCTATTTGCCAAACAGTATAAAAACCAAACTGAAGAATTTTGGAATAAAGTAATTTTTTTCTGACGAATCTCAATTTAATATTTTTGGATCCGATGGACGTCGTTATGTTTGGAGAAAAACCAATACAGAATTCCAAACAAAGAATTTAAGGCCATTGGTAAAACACGGCGGTGGGAGTGTTATGGTGTGGGGCCTATGGCTGCAAGTGGAGTGGGTAATTTAGTCTGTATTGATGTTATTATGACTGCTGATGTTTACATCAATGTGTTGCGTCATAATTTAAAGGAGAGTGCCGTGAAACTAGGATTAGAGAGAACATTTATATTTCAGCAAGATAATGACCCCAAACATAGGGCCAGAAAAACTGAAGAATGGTTGCTATATAATTAAGGTGACCAGATTATGAGATTCTCAAAACGGGACCCACAATATCGGGGAAGTTAGAGACACCCTTAAAAAAATACTATTTACCAATATATATATATATATGAAATACTATTTTATTCAATAAAATATCATCAGACTACATTTAGAAATAAACTTGATACCACTTGAAAAAAATATTGTCGAAAAAACTGACTTCAATGTTTATTTTTCATATTTTTGAGATGAGTGAATTTTTTTCAAAATATCAGGCTTTTTTTTGATGAAATCTAAAAACTGTACACAACCCATTGCAAAGTTACATTTTACTAGCATCATTGCTTTAAGGGTCGACATTTTCATTTGAGATTTTTCTAGTGACCAAATGTCATTAATAATTGAGAAAACTCGTTCCACTGGAGCGTTTGTTCCTCGTTCTCTCATGCCTTATTAGTTATTACTTATTAGTGGTGGGTTTTGATTCATTTTTTAAAGATTTAATTCATTTGATTCATTCATCACCAATGAATGGAATTTAGGAAGCAAACTCGATGCTGTCAAAAGTACATATGGGACCAAATATTTGTAAAACGGGACAAATAAGCGTCCCGAGCATATATTTCGGGACAACGGGACAGGTCCCTGTAAAACGGGACGTCTGGTCGCCTTATATATAATGCACCCCGTCAACTCAAAGCTCCTCCCCAGTCACCAGATGTGAACCCGATAGAGAACCTTTGGAGTCACCTGGAATCAGCGATCCGTAAGAGCAAAATTTCTTCAAAAAATGAGCTCAAAAAAGTACTGCTGGATGTGGCAAAAGATATCGACCGACACCACTAAAAATTTAGTTTCCTCAATGCCCAGAAGACTTAATGCTATAATACAAGCCAAAGGGATGCATACAAAATATTAATTTTGCTTAAAATTGAAGTAGTTAATTGGTATTTCAGGCAATTGTCTATACTTTTTTGATGTTGTTTTTTCCCATTTTTCAATATTGATTTGTTGCAATGTTTTTTTTTTCTAAACTACTACTGTTCAAGTCTTTCTCATAATAAATGTTTTCTTTTAAAAAGCTTTTTGTTTTGTTCTCTATTTTGTTATAAAACCTACAAAAATAAAATTGCCTATACTTTTTTGAGCCACTGTATATTGTTATACAATCCATATACAATACATATCCTAAAATTGAAAATTAATATATTTTTTTTTCTGCTTCAATTTGCAGTGTTTCTTCAGATGCTTCATGGAGAGAGGAGGTTTCATTGATGTAAGTTTATGCTCGTAAGTAGGGGCACAGTATCGACGGCAGTTTTGATACTTATCTATATAATAAAAATGAATGCTAAATTTTGCTAAGCGCAAAACTCGAGAACGGCTGGACCAATTCGGCTAATTTTTTTTTTCAAATATTGGTTGAAGTCCGAGGAAGGTTCTTATGAAGAGAGTTTCTAGCGGTCAACTGAAGGGGGGGGGGGGGGGGGGCCTAAGCACAAAAATTGCTCTAGCGCATAAACGGATGGACGGATTATCATGAAATTTCACAAAGCCAAGTTAAAAAATAGGCTATGTGGCGTCCATAAATTTTGAACGGTAGGGGGGGTTGTAAGGGGGGCCTAAATATAAAGATAGTGCCAAGTCATTAACGGATGATCGGATTGTCATGGAATTTCATATGTAGTATTTTTAAAGGCCAAATAAAAAAATAGGGTGTGTGACGTCACAAAATAGTGAACATGAGGGGGGGTTGTGGGGGTAGGCCTAAATATAAAGATAGTGCTGTCATTAACGGATGATCGGATTGTCATGGAATTTCATATGTAGTATTCTTAGAAGGCAAATTGAAAAGTACGCTATGTGACATCTCAAAATTTTGAAAGGCAGTGGGGGTTGTGGGGGTAGGCCTAAATATAAAGATAGTGCTAAGTCTTGAACGAATGATCGGATTGTCATGGAATTTCATATGTAGTATTCCTAGAGGGCAAATTGAAAAATACACTATGTGATATCTCAAAATTTTGAATGGGAGGGGGGGTTGTGGGGGTAGGCCTAAATATAAAGATAGTGCTAAGTCTTGAACGAATGATCGGATTGTCATGGAATTTCATATGTAGTATTCTTAAATAAAAAAATAGGGTGTGACGTCACAAAATTGTGAACGTGAGGGGAGTTATGGGGTAGACCTAAATATAAAGATAGTGATCGGTCATTAACAGATGATCGAATTGTCATGGAATTTCACATGTAGTATTTTTAAAGGCGAAATAGAAAAATACACTATGTGACATCTCAAAAATTTGAACGGGAGGTGGGATTGCAAGGGGGGCTAAGCATAAAAATTGTTTTAGCGCATAATTGTGAACGGAAGGGAGGTTGTGGGAGCAGGCCTGAATACGAGGATAGTGATCGGTCATTAACTGATGGTCTGATTGTCATGGAATTTCACATGTAGTATTTTTAAAGGCGAAATAGAAAAATACACTATGTGAAATCTCAAAAATTTGAACGGGAGGGGGGGTGGGGGGGGGGGGGGGGCTAAGCATAAAAATAATACTGACTCATTAAAAGTAATCGGATTGAAATTTCATATGTAGTAGTAGTAACTACGTACTAGCTGTGGTCACAAGCGTTCTTAAGTACGCACTGGCCAGAACGTCCAGTGATGCTAAGTATTCACTAGCTGTGGTTTCCGCCGTTGAATGGCGCGTACTAGCTATGGTGCCCAGGGGTCCTAAAAACTTATTAGCTGGGATGTCTGCCGTTGAAGGAGTATAAGCCTTATTCCGTATGAATAATTCAAAATTATAACATCATGAATTTACTGTTGAAAAATTGAATAGGATTCGAACGAGAGATATTAGGAGAAAAGTCGAAGTTCCCCGGGCAACGCCGGGTATTACTGCTAGTACCGACGGCAGTTTTGATACTTATCTATATAATAAAAATGAATGTCTAATTTTGCTAAGCGCAAAACTTGAGAACGGCTGGACCAATTCGGCTAATTATTTTTTTCAAATATTCGTTGAAGTCCGAGGAAGGTTCTTATGAAGAGTTCTTAGCTGTTAATTCTAGGGATGGCGATCTGAGATAGATTAATCGAAGATCGATGTTTTGGAGTCGTAAAGATCGATGTGAACAATGTATCGATCTCAGACACCATAAAATCATTTACTTACCGTTGCGTTTTATTCAGTTTTTAGTGCATGTTATTTTCTTGGTTGTTTTTAAATCTTTGCCTTTGGCAATGTTCTGGCAAGTTCCTCGATTTATCTTTGGTTGTTTGGTTGTCATCTTTGTCATTTACTTACTGTTTCGTTTTATTCAGTTTTTAGTGCGTGTTATGAGTTTTTAGTGCGTGTTAGGCAAGTTCCTCGATTTATCTTTGGTTGTCATCTTTGTCATTTACTTACTGTTTCGTTTTATTCAGTTTTTAGTGCGTGTTATTTTCTTGGTTGTTTTTAAATCTTCGCTTCTGGCAATGTTCTGGCAAGTTCCTCGATTTATCTTTGGTTGTTTGGTTGTCATTTACTTACTGTTTCGTTTTATTCAGTTTTTACATATCTATATCTATGTAATAAAAATGAATGGCTAAATTTTGCACGGGAGGGGGGGTTGTGGAGGTAGGCCTTAGTCTAAAGATACCAGTAACTCATTAACTAATAGTCGGATTGTCATGGAATTTCACACGTAGTATTCTAAAAAGCCAAATTTAAAAATAGTATCTGTGAAGTCTCAAAATTTGAAAGGGAGAGGGGGGGGGGGGGGGCTAGGCATAATATAAAGATAGTGATAGGTCTTTAACGGATGATCGGAATTTCACATGTAGTATTCTTAAAGGCCAAATTGAAAAATACGCTTCGTGACATCTCAAAATTTTGATCGGGAGGGGGGGTTGTGGGGGTAGGCCTACATATAAAGATAGTGATAGGTCTTTAACGGATGATCGGAATGTCATGGAATTCCACATGTCGAATTCTTGAAAGCCGAATTGCAAAAATAATGTGTGTGACGTCACAAAAGGGAGGGGGGTTGTAGGGTAGGCGTAAATATAAAGATATTGATAGGTCATTAACAAATGATCGGATTGTCATGGAATTTCACATGTAGTATTCTTAAAGCCCGAATTGAAAAATAGGGTGTGTGTCTCAACATTTTGAAAAAGAGAGGGGTTTTGGGGGTAGGCCTTAGCATAAAATAGTTGTAGCTTATTAACGAATGGTCGGATTGTCATGGAATTTCGCACGTAGTATTCTTAAAAGACAAAAACAAAAAAGGATATGTGACGTCTCAAAATTGTCAACGGGAGGGAGGTATGGGGGGGCAAGCATATACCAAAATAGTAGTTTCAAAAGCAATATTTAAAAATTGGCTGTGACCCTTTTGGGCTGGGATGCATTAATGCTGAATCTCACATGGAGCTTTCTTAAAGATTGGATATAGCCCTAATTTTAATACGGTGGGTTTCCTAAGCATGTATTACCTAGGAGGTCCTCCGTTGCACGGTAAATAATAGCTCTCACCAGCGTTCTTAAGCACAAAATACCTAGGGCATCCGCTGTTGCAAGGCACATACTAGCTGCGGTGCCCAACGTTCCTAACTACGTACTATCTGTGTTGCCCAGCGGTCCTAAGAACTTAATAGCTAGTTGCACGGAGTTGCAAGGCGCATACTATCTGAGGTGCCCGGCGTTCTTAAGTAGGAACTAGCTGTGGTTCCAAGTGGAAAAAATGAATGTAGTGTTGAAGAATTGAATAGGATTCGAACGAGAGAATATAATATATATATTAGGGTGGTCCTTAATTTCAAAAAGTCCAAATTTTTTACCTCCCAAGGGAAAAATCGTTTCTCCTCAACAAATGAAAAATGTTGATACTAAAAACGTCCAAAACCAATACATCTAACCCGTGCCCCAAGCGGATTCAAATTTAAATGGAATTTAACATGGGTTTTAACAGGGGATCGTATTTTAATGCAATACACTACCATTTCTGAACAAAAAAACTGAAGTGGATGTTTTCTAGGGGTTTTCGAGGGTGCTAAACACGAATATTTTGTTAGAAACTGATTTTGGTACAAAACAGCTGTCAAAAACGCTGCCAATACTTTTGATTTTTTATTTACAGTTTTATTTTTTCATTTTATTAGTTTTATTGTGTCACATTGTAGATTTATTGTATTCTTATACCAAGTTAGGGTTTTCAAAGATGCTCAATACGAATTTAAGGTAAAAAATCGACTTTGACACTATACACCTGTCAAACATGCTGTCAATATAGTTAACTTTTTCAAAATTCTATTGTTTGAAACAATTTATCACTCACTGGTGGATTTTTGAGGTCGCTGATTTCGATTTTGAGGTCGAAAATTAATTTTTTATACACGACAGCTGTCAAAATGATAGACTTTATTTATATTTAGATTTACAGCTGAATTTATTACTCTATAAAGGTTTCTGAGGTCGCTGATTTCGATTTTGAGGCCGAAAATTAATTTTGTACATAAAAATTGAAAAAGTATATTAACATTCATTTATTATTGGAATATTGCAATTTTCATAATAAACATTGGTAAAAAATTGTATTGCATTAAAATACGATCGATTGTGCGAAACCCATGTTAAATTCCATTTAAATTTGAATCCGCTTGGGGCACGGGTTAGATGTATTAGTTTTGGACGTTTTTGGTTCAAAATTTTTCGTTTGTTGAGGAGAAACAATTTTTCTCTCGGGAGGTCAAATATACAATGTTATACAATAAAACTAAGAAAATGGAAAAATAAAACTGTAAATAAAAAAATCAAAACTATTGGCAGAGTTTTTGACAGCTGTTATGTACCAAAATCAGTTTCTAACACCATATTCGTGTTTAGCACCTTCGAAAACCCTTAGAAAACATCCACTTCAATTTTTTTGTTCAGAAATGGTAGTGTATTGCATTAAAATACGATCCCATGTTAAAACCCATGTTAAATTCCATTTAAATTTGAATCCGCTTGGGGCATGGGTTAGATGTATTGGTTTTGGACGTTTTTGGTATCAAAATTTTTCATTTGTTGAGGAGAAACGATTTTTCCCTTGGGAGGTAAAAAATTTGGACTTTTTGAAATTAAGGACCACCATATTTAAATCGAAAAATTATTAAAATAGAAAATTCTTATATCGCGACTTAAAATGAAAAATGCCTTGGATAGCTGAGTACACTCCTCACGGGAAGAACGGTTACAAGTTCCTAATGTGTAGTTGTCACCAGTAATTAATAATAATTAATTACACAACCCCACGAAAAAAAAAAAAGGTCATGTCCACTGAACTAGACCCCATGTCTATATGTTTTCGAGGTCGCTGAATCCTAATTCGACGTCCGTTTCACCCCATCAGGTCCATGGACACCGTAAACCACCCCCCCCCCCCCCTTTTTTCCCTTTATTTCTAGCGTTTTTCAGCTTTGTCTCGGGTGACCTCTGCTCTTCTTCTTCATTTATTCGAAAGTGAGACGTGGGGAGGGTAGGGGGTTAACATCCGATCAGAAACGCACCCCTTGAGGGGGTGAAACTAGTTATTTTCTGTTTTCGAAGGATTTTTGTCACAATCAGGATGGAGGAAGGGTTTGTATATACAGCAGAGTCCCGCTAATCGGGACACCGATTATCCGGACATCCGGATAAAATCAATTATTCCGAACATAACTGGAAAGTATATGGGGATTTGAAGATTCTGAGCATGATTCTGGGGCAACAGTCCGGTTATACAAAATACCCTTGCTTCTTGTTCTTATGGGACAGCAGAGATCGCGAAAATCATTACTTGAAGAAAGAATGGCCGACAAGAACTTCGCTCTAGCCAGGACCAAAAAATATTTCACAGGTGAATTGAGAGAGGGTACTGCTCCCTCCCCTTCATATTAAGCTTGGGCTCATTAAGCAGTTCGTAAAGGCTCTTGATAAAGAAGGCCAATGTTTCAAGTACTTGCAACAGCTGTTCCCCAGAATATCTGATGCAAAATTAAGAGAAGGCATTTTCGATGGACCACAAATCCGGAAGACAATGGGAGATCACCGTTTCATTGATTCAATGAACTCTGACGAGAGAGCTGCATGGACGAGTTTCGGGAACATTGTGGAAAATTTCTTGGGCAATCATAAGAGTGAAGACTACAGAGAATTGGTAGCCAATATGGTGGAAAATATTCATAAGCTGGGATGTTTAATGAATCTAAAATTACATTTCTTGGATTCCCATTTAGATTTCTTCCCAATGAATTTGGGAGATTACAGTGAGGAACAGGGGGTAAGATTTCACCAAGATATGAAGGTAATGCAACGTAGGTATCAGGAAGATGGGACGTTAACATGATGGCCGACTATTGTTGGAATTTGAAGAGAGAATGTGCAGGGAAAGAGGTGAAAGATAAAAGGAACCCACTCCATAGGAAGTTCTTTGAAGATAAAGAACGAGATATCACAAGAAAAGATGCATTTAAGTCACAAAATATGACAACGGATATGGAAAATTTCCTATACGATACGAGTAAGACATCTTTAAAAAAACATCGCCCCTAGGAAATTTTTAGGGATACCGACCTTTTTCCAACACCCTGTATATATACAGGGTGTTGGAAATATATATATAAATTCATATTTGTTCTTGTATATGTATACAAAACCCTCCTTCGTCGTGATTCTTACAGAAATCCTTCGAAAACCGAAACAAACTAGTTTCACCCCCTGAAAGGGTGGTTTAACCCCCTCAAGGGGTGCGTTTCTGATCGGATGTTAACCCCCTAACCTCCCCACGTCTCACTTTCGAATAAATGAAGAAGAAGAGCAGAGGACACCCGAGGCAATGCTGAGAAACGCTAGAAATAAGGGGGAAAAGGGGGGGGGGGGGGGGGGGGGGGGTTTACGGTGTCCATGGACCTGATGGAGTGAAACGGACTTCGAATTCTGATTCAGCGACCTCGAAAACATATAGACATGGGGGTTTAGTTCAGTGGACATGACCTTTTTTTTTTTAGTGGGGTTGTGTTATTGTTGTCAACTAGAAGAAGCATGAGTGGGGGGAAATGGAATGAATCAAACTTAGAACTGTAACATATTTATTTTTAAAGAGAACATATCATAAATGGGAACATATCATATTTAATAAAAAAAACAATTTAATACTTAATATATATATACAGGGTGTTGGAAATATATATATAAATTCATATTTGTTCTTGTATATGTATACAAAACCCTCCTTCGTCGTGATTCTTACAGAAATCCTTCGAAAACCGAAACAAACTAGTTTCACCCCCTGAAAGGGTGGTTTAACCCCCTCAAGGGGTGCGTTTCTGATCGGATGTTAACCCCCTAACCTCCCCACGTCTCACTTTCGAATAAATGAAGAAGAAGAGCAGAGGACACCCGAGGCAATGCTGAGAAACGCTAGAAATAAGGGGGAAAAGGGGGGGGGGGTTGACGGTGTCCATGGACCTGATGGGGTGAAACGGACGTCGAATTCGGATTCAGCGACCTCGAAAACATATAGACATGGGGGTTTAGTTCAGTGGACATGACCTTTTTTTTTTTTAGTGGGGTTGTGTTATTGTTGTCAACTAGAAGAAGCATGAGTGGGGGGAAATGGAATGAATCAAACTTAGAACTGTAACATATTTATTTTTAAAGAGAACATATCATAAATGGGAACATATCATATTTAATAAAAAAAACAATTTAATACTTAATTGGCCGTATGTCTGAAGGACTTAATTATAATTTAACTACGAGGTACCTCGATAATGATATCTCTGGCGATGACGGTGTGAACATCCTTATCTGGACATCCCGCAGAAATTATCCAATCACATATTTCAAAGTCCTTGAAGATCTGTCTGGTTTCGAGGCTACATTAGAAGTTACATTTTCACTGACTTTACACCGTCCGAAATACACTATAATTCACTGACTAGTTCGATGTGGCCTGAACGGCCCAAGCATGAAGAGGAGTTGATTTACTCACATATTTAAAACTCAACTGTAAAATCTAAAAGAAAGATATAATTGACGTGGTCGGTCTGGCCCCAACTCTCAACGTTGACAACGTATATTACATATTTGAAACTGTAAAATATAAACTGACGAGGTCTTAGCGGCCCCAACACTGAACGAGGAGAGAACGTTGACTGAAGACTGAGGAGAGTGGTTTATTGATTTTCCTGGTGGTGGGGGATGGATCCCGACATCTTATTGGCTGTTTGTTCCCGCCAAATCCACCTCCAGCCAATCACCGATTACCGGTTGCGTAAGGCTCTTTTAAGAACAGCAGATGTGCTAGCCCACCCTGCCGTACATGCAACACCGGATGCAAACAATTATCTTGTTTCCTTCCATTCCTCTATATCCTTTGTTCCTTGTTTCGCTCCTAGCGATCGCGATTCTCTCGCGGGTATCGCTAGTTCCGAGCATGTTCTTCTAAATGAAATTCTCTTCAATTTGACTCCAAACAACCCACAATTCAATCTTGTTTCGCTCCTAGCGACCGCGATTCACTCGCAGGCATCGCTAGTTCCGAGCATTAATCTTCTTAATAAAATCCTCTTTAAATCAGCTCCAACTGGCCTCGATTCGCTCGCAGTGTCACTGGTCCTTGCTGTATAATAATGACAATAATTGTCTATAGGGTAGACATGCTACAATATCCCCCGTACCCGTTAAAATGAAATATGTCGGCTAAATGACCATTGGTAGCCACATATTTTATTAGGCTCACTTAACACTCGCTCGTTCACTGAGCATTTACACTAAACCAATATTCACTAAAAGAAAGACTTGCCCAAAGTCATAATCATAAAATAAAACTCTGTCTAAATTGTTACGTTCGTACTAGCACAACTCTTTGGGTCCGACTGGGAGCGCAGAAAACTGTAAGTTCGCATTTTTAATTAAAGTTACACTGTGGGCTAAAATGTTAAAGTAGAACTGACGTGACCTGTGTGGTCTAGGCGTGAGCGAGGAACTTGACTTGATATCACATAATATTCTATAATGCAAATATTCAGGTATCGACCTCATTATCATGCGTGACCAAGACATGATTCTAAATTTTCTTTCTATTCGGCATGGCTTGCCTAAGCATGCGTGACCAAAGCATGATTTTACTCTACACTGTACTTCTTGGAGTTAACCCTCTCCATTTGCAAATAACAACTATTCTATTCCTTGCATACATTCCTTGACTGGTTAAACATTCAAAAGGCCCCACGCCTCGACAATGTTTCAACTGAATTCCCATATCCTCAATCCGCTTCAATAAAAATTTGGGTTGACCAGACCCTAACAATATGCCTCCTTAGGCCTTCGACTGGTATTTACCTTCTGCCGGAACGACGACGAATTATAAAATAGAAAAATAAGCCCTTCAAATCCCATCTCAGTTTCATAAACATGTGTAAATCCCGGCATCCGCATTAATCAAGTAGTGAAACCATTTTTTCAGTTCAAACAATCAGTTCATGGCATAAAAAATAAGTAAACAACTCCCGCCCCTTTAAATGGATTCTACGAGCATCAATGGAGTGGCCCCTTCTCCGTGTGTACGATAATTCAATTTCAATTCTGGGTATCCCTTCCAGTTTCTAATATCTTTATCCCCCTTCAGTCATGTATGCTTTGGCTCCTTGCCTTAGGATTTCTCAAATAAAATAAATATTATAAAAATTACAGTTACGATTGATGGTCGACACTACATCATAATAAATAAGGTCCATACCTGGATATATGTGACAAATACCTTTACACAAAAAAAGTATCATTGGGTTAAAATAATGGTCAAATAGATAAAATTGTGTCAATGTGACATTTTCAACGTTACATAGGTCGGATATAAATATTATTCAAAATATACAACTGCAAAACAAAAATTGAGGGATACATTTATAAAGCATTACAAACAAGAATACAAATACAATTGGAAGTACATTTACCATACGTGACTACCTACAAATGTGTGTGCCATCGCCTCGTTGTCAGCCTAGTCAGATCTGCTTTCTTAATCAATTTATGGAATGAGCGATTTATTTAACAAATATATGCGCGACGTAATACAAGAATGTGACCAGAGAACGTTATAATTAGAAATAAGTAATGAATGGATAGTAACAACTGAAAATGATTTGGCTGCAGTAAGCCGGATAGCGCAAAGCGTACGCTTAATACACTACAGGTATGGGCCACCTACTATTCACAGAATTACGGGATTATAAAATACATAAACAGCACACGTTTAAAATAATTTGGGAGACTACATAAAAATATTATTTATTTGATTCGCGATGGTGATCAGTAAAAAAAATAAAAAACTTACCTTATTACTAAATATAAAGAACAAAAAAATGATCCTCTTATTATCTAGAATTTTATTTACAATATATAAAAATAAAAAAAAAACTTATCTATTACTAAAAACAAATAAAAAAATAATCCAACTTATTATCTAAAATATAAAAAAAAATAAAACTACCCTTACTTATTTTCTAGAATTACTATTTACAATCTGACGATTCACTGGAATGAAGATCTGTCCTTAATCGCACCTCCCAAGAGACTCGCACCTTCACACTCTAATGAAGCTCTGCCCTTAATCGCACTTCCCAAGACACTCGCACCTTCGCACTCCAATGAAGCTCTGCTCTTAATCGCACTTCCCAAGAGACTCGCACCCTAATGAAGCTCTGCCCTTAATCGCACTTCCCAAGAGACTCGCACCCTAATGTAGCTCTGCCTCTAATCGCACTTCCCAAGACACTCGCACCTTCGCACTCCAATGAAGCTCTGCTCTTAATCGCACTTCCCAAGGAACTCGCACCCTAATGAAGCTCTGTCCTTAATCGCACTTCCCAAGAGACTCACATCCTAATGAAACTCTGCCCCTAATAGCACCTCCCAAGAGACTCGCATCTTCGCACTCTAATGAAGCTCTGTTTCCTAATCGCACCTCCCAAGAAACTCTCACCTTCGCACCTTAATGAAGCTTTGTCCCCTAATCGCACCTCCCAAGAGACTCTCACCTTCGCACTCTAATGAAGCTCTGCCCTTAATCGCACTTCCCAAGAGACTCGCACCTTCGCATTCTAATGAAGCTCTGCCCTTAATCGCACTTCCCAAGAGACTCGCATCTTCGCACCCTAATGAAGCTCTGTTCCCTAATCGCACTTCCCAAGAGACTCGCATCTTCGCACCCTAATGAAGCTCTGTTCCCCAATCGCACTTCCCAAGAGACTCGCACCCTAATGAAGCTCTGCCCTTAATCGCACTTCCCAAGAGACACGCACCCTAATGTAGTTCTGCCTCTAATAGCACTTCCCAAGAGACTCGCACCCTAATGTAGCTCTGCCTCTAATCGCACTTTCCAAGAGACTCGCACCCTAATGTAGCTCTGCCCTTAATCGCACTTCCCAAGAGACTCGCACCCTAATGTAGCTTTGTCCCCTAATCGCACCTCCCAAGAGACTCTCACCTTCGCACTCTAATGAAGCTCTGCCCTTAATCGCACTTCCCAAGAGACTCGCACCCTAATGTAGCTCTGCCTCTAATCGCACCTCCCAAGAGACTCGCACCTTCGCACTCTAATGAAGCTCTGCCCTTAATCGCACTTCCCAAGAGACTCGCATCTTCGCACCCTAATGAAGCTCTGTTCCCTAATCGCAACTCCCAACAGACTCGCACTTTCGCACCCTAATGAAGCTCTGTCCCAGTTAGAACAACCGACAAACTGTGAAGTGCCTTAATTTATTTTCTGTCATATGTTTTACTACGTAATATCAATTACGCACATTTTTGTGACCCTCCTTCAAATTTTTGAGATACACAGTTTTTATTTTTAATAGGAATTATTGGTTAATTACTTATCCGCTTAATCACAAGCATGATTTATAGAAATATTACAATTTAGTACATTTCTGACTGTCTTGGTTCTTTCTTTTGCAGTATTCGGCATATGAAAGTCCTTTCGAGACTAATAATATTTTCAACTACGACCAGTTTTACTATGATCTGCAGAGTATGTACCCCACGTTGGAAACTACCTTTTGGCCGGATTACAGTAATCTATTCGGAAGCTGTGAATATGGTAAGTTATAGTCTAGGCTGGAGTGGAGGAACATAGTTGGAACCGAATTGAGCCTTAGAGCCCCGCCCACTTTACTAATTGCCAATTAGCTTCAAGTGTAATGCTGCGAGGACTCCATATTCCATATTACCTGAATTGTACAGAAACCAGCTGATGCGCTCATTCAGTTTGTAAGATCCACAAGAGGTTACCCCCATACTATTTTTACTCCCCAGTATACCAAGTATAGGGAAAGTTACGTAAATTCGATGCAGATTTTTCAACGGAACTGGGGAAGTGAAAATAACATGGCGGTAATCTCTTGTAGGCCATGCAAACTGGATGACCGATTTTCTGAAGAAGACCGCTAAAACGAAACATGGAGTCCCCGCAGTTCCAAACTATCATCCTTCTCTATTTAATGAATCTATCGATACAAAGTATAAGTCAAATATTGAGTTATAGCCCAAACGGTCAATTAGCTTTGCGAGGGAGAGCGAAAACGTAATTGATAAATTCTTACCGTAATCAACCGACCTTTTTTCATGAAGGGGGTTTGTTTGTATTCGCCGTCGATTCTGAGTCATCTCAGTTCCAAGTTATGTCCAGCATTACCAACTTAATTTTTCTATGAATATTGTATAATGGAATTTTTTTTATAATTTATATTTTTGTTGGTACGCATGACAGTCACTCTCTCCCACCTGTTGACCAGGCCAGTAGCCTCCAGGTAGTTCCCCAGTCACTTTCTCCTGAAGCCCCCAGTTTGTCGGTTCCACACAAAACCCCCACCTTGTCGCTTCCATACAAAACCCCCCAGTTTATCGCTTCCCCACGAAGCTCCAGTCAGTAAATAAGTTTGTTCAGTCCCCCCAGTTACCCTTCTTTCTCTGCCTGACCTTCCCTTACGCAGCTCTCAACGTACCAATTATCAAGGTATTTAATAGGATAACGAAACAGCCCCTGCACAAAGCCTACCGATTCTGAGATCTGGTAAGTTCCCATTTAATATTGTTTTTGTCCAGTTCCAAAATACAGTTCACTGTTCGTTCCCCACAACCCTACCCGGTTACTGCTAAATCGCTCGTGGCGCTTCCATAGTTTATTATTAGATGAAATGACAGGCTCGGGGCCATCAGAAGGACGGCAGACCCAAGATATTTTTACCTCTCAATTAAAAAACCTCGGTGCCTCGGCCGGGTTTCGGCCTTCTCTCAGTACATTGGTGGAGATTCACTGACCAGTCCTTCCCTCCATTCTTCTTTTGGTTTTAGGCTAGTAGAGATTCGTAACGTCAAATTTATTTTATCATTAAAAATAATTTAGTGCTTGATATAATAAACAAATATTTTAATAAATGTTGGTTAGAACTGAGGTTCCTGAAGGATGATCGATGTTCTCTAGCTTCTCTCCTCTTCATGTGCCTCTTTTCAAAGGTAAGCTCTAAGTTTAGACACTCTGTATTCATAAAAGTACTTCTTACTCATTACACAAAAGGAATTACCGTAATATTCTAAGAAAATAAGTGACTTCCCCTATACTCCATAAATACCGAGCTTGAGTCTGGAAGTGCAGACCGAGACACCATATATGAATAAATAGCGAGCTTGAGTCTGGAAGTGCAGACCGAGAGACCATATATGGATAAATAGCGAGCTTGAGTCTAGAAGTGCAGACCGAGAGACCATATATGGATAAATAGCGAGCTTGAGTCTGGAAGTGCAGACCGAGACACCATATATGGATAAATAGCGAGCTTGAGTCTAGAAGTGCTGACCGAGACACCATATATGGATAAATAGCGAGCTTGAGTCTAGAAGTGCAGACCGGATACCATATATGGATAAATAGCGAGCTAGAGTCTGGAAGTGCAGACCGAGACACCATATATGGATAAATAGCGAGCTTGAGTCTAGAAGTGCAGACCGGATACCATATATGGATAAATAGCGAGCTAGAGTCTGCAGACCGAAAGATCATATATAGATAAATAGCGAGCTAGAGTCTGGAAGTGCAGACCGAAAGACCATATATGGATAAATAGCGAGCTAGAGTCTGGAAGTGCAGACCGAGAGACCATATATGGATAAATAGCGAGCTTGAGTCTAGAAGTGCAGACCGAGAGAAAATATATGGATAAATAGCGAGCTTGAGTCTGGAAGTGCAGACCGAGACACCATATATGGATAAATAGCGAGCTTGAGTCTAGAAGTGCAGACCGAGACACCATATATGGATAAATAGCGAGCTTGAGTCTAGAAGTGCAGACCGGATACCAAATATGGATAAATAGCGAGCTAGAGTCTGGAAGTGCAGACCGAGAGACCATATATGGATAAATAGCGAGCTGGAGTCTGGAAGTGCAGACCGAAAGACCATATATGGATAAATAGCGAGCTAGAGTCTGGAAGTGCAGACCGAGAGACCATATATGGATAAATAGCGAGCTTGAGTCTGGAAGTGCAGACCGAGAGACCATATATGGATAAATAGCGAGCTTGAGTCTGGAAGTGCAGACCGAGAGACCATATATGGATAAACAGCGAGCTTGAGTCTGGAAGTGCAGACCGAAAGACCATATATGGATAAATAGCGAGCTTGAGTCTGGAAGTGCAGACCGAGAGACCATATATGGATAAATAGCGAGCTTGAGTCTGGATATGCAGACCGAGAGACCATATATGGATAAATAGCGGGCTTGAGTCTGGAAGTGCAGACCGAGAGACCATATATGGATAAATAGCGAGCTTGAGTCTGGAAGTGCAGACCGAGAGACCATATATGGATAAATAGCGAGCTAGAGTCTGGAAGTGCAGACCGAGAGACCATATATGGATAAATAGCGAGCTTGAGTCTGGAAGTGCAGACCGAGAGACCATATAAGGATAAATAGCGAGCTTGAGTCTCGAAGTGCAGACCGAGAGACCATATATGGATAAATAGCGAGCTTGAGTCTGGAAGTGCAGACCGAGAGACCATATATGGCTAAATAGCCAGCTTGAGTCTGGAAGTGCAGACCGAGAGACCATATATGGATAAATAGCGAGCTAGAGTCTGGAAGTGCAGACCGAGAGACCATATATGGATAAATAGCGAGCTTGAGTCTGGAAGTGCAGACCGAGAGACCATATAAGGATAAACAGCGAGCTTGAGTCTGGAAGTGCAGACCGAGAGACCATATATCGATAAATAGCCAGCTTGAGTCTGGAAGTGCAGACCGAGAGACCATATATGGATAAATAGCGAGCTTGAGTCTGGAAGTGCAGACCGAGAGACCATATATGGATAAATAGCGAGCTTGAGTCTGGAAGTGCAGACCAAGAGACCATATATGGATAAATAGCGAGCTTGAGTCTGGAAGTGCAGACCGAGAGACCATATATGGATAAATAGCGAGCTAGAGTCTGGAAGTGCAGACCGAGAGACCATATATGGATAAATAGCGAGCTTGAGTCTGGAAGTGCAGACCGAGAGACCATATAAGGATAAATAGCGAGCTTGAGTCTCGAAGTGCAGACCGAGAGACCATATATGGATAAATAGCGAGCTTGAGTCTGGAAGTGCAGACCGAGAGACCATATATGGCTAAATAGCCAGCTTGAGTCTGGAAGTGCAGACCGAGAGACCATATATGGATAAATAGCGAGCTTGAGTCTGGAAGTGCAGACCGAGAGACCATATATGGATAAATAGCGAGCTTGAGTCTGGAAGTGCAGACCGAATGACCATATATGGATAAATAGCGAGCTAGAGTCTGGAAGTGCAGACCGAGAGACCATATATGGATAAATAGCGAGCTTGAGTCTGGAAGTGCAGACCGAGAGACCATATAAGGATAAACAGCGAGCTTGAGTCTGGAAGTGCAGACCGAGAGACCATATATCGATAAATAGCCAGCTTGAGTCTGGAAGTGCAGACCGAGGGACCATATATGGATAAATAGCGAGCTTGAGTCTGGAAGTGCAGACCGAGAGACCATATATGGATAAATAGCGAGCTTGAGTCTGGAAGTGCAGACCGAGAGACCATATATGGATAAATAGCGAGCTAGAGTCTGGATGTGCAGACCGAGAGACCATATATGGATAAATAGCGAGCTTGAGTCTGGAAGTGCAGACCGAGAGACCATATAAGGATAAACAGCGAGCTTGAGTCTGGAAGTGCAGACCGAGAGACCATATATCGATAAATAGCGAGCTTGAGTCTGGAAGTGCAGACCGAGAGACCATATATGGATAAATAGCGAGGACCGAGAGACCATATATGGATAAATAGCGAGCTTGAGCCTGGAAGTGCAGACCGAGAGACCATATATGGATAAATAGCGAGCTTGAGTCTGGAAGTGCAGACCGAGAGACCATATATGGATAAATAGCGAGGTTGAGTCTGGAAGTGCAGACCGAGAGATCATATATGGATAAATAGCGAGCTTGAGTCTGGAAGTGCAGACCGAGAGACCATATAAGGATAAACAGCGAGCTTGAGTCAGGAAGTGCAGACCGAGAGACCATATATGGATAAATAGCCAGCTTGAGTCAGGAAGTGCAGACCGAGAGACCATATATGGATAAATAGCGAGCTTGAGTCTGGAAGTGCAGACCGAGAGACCATATATGGATAAATAGCGAGCTTGAGTCTGAAAGTGCAGACCGAGAGACCATATATGGATAAATAGTGAGCTTGAGTCTGGATGTGCAGACCGAGAGACCATATATGGATGAATAGCGAGCTTGAGTATGGAAGTGCAGACCGAGAGACCATATATGCATAAATAGCGAGCTTGAGTCTGGAAGTGCAGACCGAGAGGCCATATATGGATAAATAGCGAACTTGAGTCTGGAAGTGCAGCCCGAGAGACCATATATGGATAAACAGCGAGGTTGAGTCTGGAAGTGCAGACCGAGAGACCATATATGGATAAATAGCGAGCTAGAGTCTGGAAGTGCAGACCGAGAGACCATATATGGATAAATAGCGAGCTTGAGTCTGGAAGTGCAGACCGAGAGACCATATAAGGATAAATAGCGAGCTTGAGTCTCGAAGTGCAGACCGAGAGACCATATATGGATAAATAGCGAGCTTGAGTCTGGAAGTGCAGACCGAGAGACCATATATGGCTAAATAGCCAGCTTGAGTCTGGAAGTGCAGACCGAGAGACCATATATGGATAAATAGCGAGCTTGAGTCTGGAAGTGCAGACCGAGAGACCATATATGGATAAATAGCGAGCTTGAGTCTGGAAGTGCAGACCGAATGACCATATATGGATAAATAGCGAGCTTGAGTCTGGAAGTGCAGACCGAGAGACCATATATGGATAAATAGCGAGCTTGAGTCTGGAAGTGCAGACCGAGAGACCATATATGGATAAATAGCGAGCTAGAGTCTGGAAGTGCAGACCGAGAGACCATATATGGATAAATAGCGAGCTTGAGTCTGGAAGTGCAGACCGAAAGACCATATATGGGTAAATAGCGAGCTTGAGTCTGGAAGTGCAGACCGAAAGACCATATATGGATAAATAGCGAGCTTGAGTCTGGAAGTGCAGACAGAGAGACCATATATGGATGAATAGCGAGCTTGAGTCTGGAAGTGCAGACCGAGAGACCATATATGGATAAATAGCGAGCTTGAGTCTGGAAGCGCAGACCGAGAGACCATATATGGATAAATAGCGAGCTAGAGTCTGGATGTGCAGACCGAGAGACCATATATGGATAAATAGCGAGCTTGAGTCTGGAAGTGCAGACCGAGAGACCATATAAGGATAAACAGCGAGCTTGAGTCTGGAAGTGCAGACCGAGAGACCATATATCGATAAATAGCGAGCTTGAGTCTGGAAGTGCAGACCGAGAGACCATATATGGATAAATAGCGAGGACCGAGAGACCATATATGGATAAATAGCGAGCTTGAGCCTGGAAGTGCAGACCGAGAGACCATATATGGATAAATAGCGAGCTTGAGTCTGGAAGTGCAGACCGAGAGACCATATATGGATAAATAGCGAGGACCGAGAGACCATATATGGATAAATAGCGAGGTTGAGTCTGGAAGTGCAGACCGAGAGATCATATATGGATAAATAGCGAGCTTGAGTCTGGAAGTGCAGACCGAGAGACCATATAAGGATAAACAGCGAGCTTGAGTCAGGAAGTGCAGACCGAGAGACCATATATGGATAAATAGCCAGCTTGAGTCAGGAAGTGCAGACCGAGAGACCATATATGGATAAATAGCGAGCTTGAGTCTGGAAGTGCAGACCGAGAGACCATATATGGATAAATAGCGAGCTTGAGTCTGAAAGTGCAGACCGAGAGACCATATATGGATAAATAGTGAGCTTGAGTCTGGATGTGCAGACCGAGAGACCATATATGGATGAATAGCGAGCTTGAGTATGGAAGTGCAGACCGAGAGACCATATATGCATAAATAGCGAGCTTGAGTCTGGAAGTGCAGACCGAGAGGCCATATATGGATAAATAGCGAACTTGAGTCTGGAAGTGCAGCCCGAGAGACCATATATGGATAAACAGCGAGGTTGAGTCTGGAAGTGCAGACCGAGAGACCATATATGGATAAATAGCGAGCTAGAGTCTGGAAGTGCAGACCGAGAGACCATATATGGATAAATAGCGAGCTTGAGTCTGGAAGTGCAGACCGAGAGACCATATAAGGATAAATAGCGAGCTTGAGTCTCGAAGTGCAGACCGAGAGACCATATATGGATAAATAGCGAGCTTGAGTCTGGAAGTGCAGACCGAGAGACCATATATGGCTAAATAGCCAGCTTGAGTCTGGAAGTGCAGACCGAGAGACCATATATGGATAAATAGCGAGCTTGAGTCTGGAAGTGCAGACCGAGAGACCATATATGGATAAATAGCGAGCTTGAGTCTGGAAGTGCAGACCGAATGACCATATATGGATAAATAGCGAGCTAGAGTCTGGAAGTGCAGACCGAGAGACCATATATGGATAAATAGCGAGCTTGAGTCTGGAAGTGCAGACCGAGAGACCATATAAGGATAAACAGCGAGCTTGAGTCTGGAAGTGCAGACCGAGAGACCATATATCGATAAATAGCCAGCTTGAGTCTGGAAGTGCAGACCGAGAGACCATATATGGATAAATAGCGAGCTTGAGTCTGGAAGTGCAGACCGAGAGACCATATATGGATAAATAGCGAGCTTGAGTCTGGAAGTGCAGACCGAGAGACCATATATGGATAAATAGCGAGCTTGAGTCTGGAAGTGCAGACCGAATGACCATATATGGATAAATAGCGAGCTAGAGTCTGGAAGTGCAGACCGAGAGACCATATATGGATAAATAGCAAGCTTGAGTCTCGAAGTGCAGACCGAGAGACCATATAAGGATAAACAGCGAGCTTGAGTCTGGAAGTGCAGACCGAGAGACCATATATCGATAAATAGCCAGCTTGAGTCTGGAAGTGCAGACCGAGAGACCATATATGGATAAATAGCGAGCTTGAGTCTGGAAGTGCAGACCGAGAGACCATATATGGATAAATAGCGAGCTTGAGTCTGGAAGTGCAGACCAAGAGACCATATATGGATAAATAGCGAGGTTGAGTCTGGAAGTGCAGACCGAGAGACCATATATGGATAAATAGCGAGCTAGAGTCTGGAAGTGCAGACCGAGAGACCATATATGGATAAATAGCGAGCTTGAGTCTGGAAGTGCAGACCGAGAGACCATATAAGGATAAATAGCGAGCTTGAGTCTCGAAGTGCAGACCGAGAGACCATATATGGATAAATAGCGAGCTTGAGTCTGGAAGTGCAGACCGAGAGACCATATATGGCTAAATAGCCAGCTTGAGTCTGGAAGTGCAGACCGAGAGACCATATATGGATAAATAGCGAGCTTGAATCTGGGAGTGCAGACCGAGAGACCATATATGGATAAATAGCGAGCTTGAGTCTGGAAGTGCAGACCGAATGACCATATATGGATAAATAGCGAGCTAGAGTCTGGAAGTGCAGACCGAGAGACCATATATGGATAAATAGCGAGCTTGAGTCTGGAAGTGCAGACCGAGAGACCATATAAGGATAAACAGCGAGCTTGAGTCTGGAAGTGCAGACCGAGAGACCATATATCGATAAATAGCCAGCTTGAGTCTGGAAGTGCAGACCGAGAGACCATATATGGATAAATAGCGAGCTAGAGTCTGGAAGTGCAGACCGAGAGACCATATATGGATAAATAGCGAGCTTGAGTCTGGAAGTGCAGACCGAGAGACCATATAAGGATAAATAGCGAGCTTGAGTCTCGAAGTGCAGACCGAGAGACCATATATGGATAAATAGCGAGCTTGAGTCTGGAAGTGCAGACCGAGAGACCATATATGGCTAAATAGCCAGCTTGAGTCTGGAAGTGCAGACCGAGAGACCATATATGGATAAATAGCGAGCTTGAGTCTGGAAGTGCAGACCGAGAGACCATATATGGATAAATAGCGAGCTTGAGTCTGGAAGTGCAGACCGAATGACCATATATGGATAAATAGCGAGCTAGAGTCTGGAAGTGCAGACCGAGAGACCATATATGGATAAATAGCGAGCTTGAGTCTGGAAGTGCAGACCGAGAGACCATATATGGATAAATAGCGAGCTTGAGTCTGGAAGTGCAGACCGAGAGACCATATATGGATAAATAGCGAGCTTGAGTCTGGAAGTGCAGACCAAGAGACCATATATGGATAAATAGCGAGGTTGAGTCTGGAAGTGCAGACCGAGAGACCATATATGGATAAATAGCGAGCTAGAGTCTGGAAGTGCAGACCGAGAGACCATATATGGATAAATAGCGAGCTTGAGTCTGGAAGTGCAGACCGAGAGACCATATAAGGATAAATAGCGAGCTTGAGTCTCGAAGTGCAGACCGAGAGACCATATATGGATAAATAGCGAGCTTGAGTCTGGAAGTGCAGACCGAGAGACCATATATGGCTAAATAGCCAGCTTGAGTCTGGAAGTGCAGACCGAGAGACCATATATGGATAAATAGCGAGCTTGAATCTGGAAGTGCAGACCGAGAGACCATATATGGATAAATAGCGAGCTTGAGTCTGGAAGTGCAGACCGAATGACCATATATGGATAAATAGCGAGCTAGAGTCTGGAAGTGCAGACCGAGAGACCATATATGGATAAATAGCGAGCTTGAGTCTGGAAGTGCAGACCGAGAGACCATATAAGGATAAACAGCGAGCTTGAGTCTGGAAGTGCAGACCGAGAGACCATATATCGATAAATAGCCAGCTTGAGTCTGGAAGTGCAGACCGAGAGACCATATATGGATAAATAGCGAGCTAGAGTCTGGAAGTGCAGACCGAGAGACCATATATGGATAAATAGCGAGCTTGAGTCTGGAAGTGCAGACCGAGAGACCATATAAGGATAAATAGCGAGCTTGAGTCTCGAAGTGCAGACCGAGAGACCATATATGGATAAATAGCGAGCTTGAGTCTGGAAGTGCAGACCGAGAGACCATATATGGCTAAATAGCCTGCTTGAGTCTGGAAGTGCAGACCGAGAGACCATATATGGATAAATAGCGAGCTTGAGTCTGGAAGTGCAGACCGAGAGACCATATATGGATAAATAGCGAGCTTGAGTCTGGAAGTGCAGACCGAATGACCATATATGGATAAATAGCGAGCTAGAGTCTGGAAGTGCAGACCGAGAGACCATATATGGATAAATAGCGAGCTTGAGTCTGGAAGTGCAGACCGAGAGACCATATAAGGATAAACAGCGAGCTTGAGTCTGGAAGTGCAGACCGAGAGACCATATATCGATAAATAGCCAGCTTGAGTCTGGAAGTGCAGACCGAGAGACCATATATGGATAAATAGCGAGCTTGAGTCTGGAAGTGCAGACCGAGAGACCATATATGGATAAATAGCGAGCTTGAGTCTGGAAGTGCAGACCGAGAGACCATATATGGATAAATAGCGAGCTTGAGTCTGGAAGTGCAGACCGAATGACCATATATGGATAAATAGCGAGCTAGAGTCTGGAAGTGCAGACCGAGAGACCATATATGGATAAATAGCAAGCTTGAGTCTCGAAGTGCAGACCGAGAGACCATATAAGGATAAACAGCGAGCTTGAGTCTGGAAGTGCAGACCGAGAGACCATATATCGATAAATAGCCAGCTTGAGTCTGGAAGTGCAGACCGAGAGACCATATATGGATAAATAGCGAGCTTGAGTCTGGAAGTGCAGACCGAGAGACCATATATGGATAAATAGCGAGCTTGAGTCTGGAAGTGCAGACCAAGAGACCATATATGGATAAATAGCGAGGTTGAGTCTGGAAGTGCAGACCGAGAGACCATATATGGATAAATAGCGAGCTAGAGTCTGGAAGTGCAGACCGAGAGACCATATATGGATAAATAGCGAGCTTGAGTCTGGAAGTGCAGACCGAGAGACCATATAAGGATAAATAGCGAGCTTGAGTCTCGAAGTGCAGACCGAGAGACCATATATGGATAAATAGCGAGCTTGAGTCTGGAAGTGCAGACCGAGAGACCATATATGGCTAAATAGCCAGCTTGAGTCTGGAAGTGCAGACCGAGAGACCATATATGGATAAATAGCGAGCTTGAATCTGGAAGTGCAGACCGAGAGACCATATATGGATAAATAGCGAGCTTGAGTCTGGAAGTGCAGACCGAATGACCATATATGGATAAATAGCGAGCTAGAGTCTGGAAGTGCAGACCGAGAGACCATATATGGATAAATAGCGAGCTTGAGTCTGGAAGTGCAGACCGAGAGACCATATATGGCTAAATAGCCAGCTTGAGTCTGGAAGTGCAGACCGAGAGACCATATATGGATAAATAGCGAGCTTGAGTCTGGAAGTGCAGACCGAGAGACCATATATGGATAAATAGCGAGCTTGAGTCTGGAAGTGCAGACCGAGAGACCATATATGGATAAATAGCGAGCTTGAGTCTGGAAGTGCAGACCGAATGACCATATATGGATAAATAGCGAGCTAGAGTCTGGAAGTGCAGACCGAGAGACCATATATGGATAAATAGCAAGCTTGAGTCTCGAAGTGCAGACCGAGAGACCATATAAGGATAAACAGCGAGCTTGAGTCTGGAAGTGCAGACCGAGAGACCATATATCGATAAATAGCCAGCTTGAGTCTGGAAGTGCAGACCGAGAGACCATATATGGATAAATAGCGAGCTTGAGTCTGGAAGTGCAGACCGAGAGACCATATATGGATAAATAGCGAGCTTGAGTCTGGAAGTGCAGACCAAGAGACCATATATGGATAAATAGCGAGGTTGAGTCTGGAAGTGCAGACCGAGAGACCATATATGGATAAATAGCGAGCTAGAGTCTGGAAGTGCAGACCGAGAGACCATATATGGATAAATAGCGAGCTTGAGTCTGGAAGTGCAGACCGAGAGACCATATAAGGATAAATAGCGAGCTTGAGTCTCGAAGTGCAGACCGAGAGACCATATATGGATAAATAGCGAGCTTGAGTCTGGAAGTGCAGACCGAGAGACCATATATGGCTAAATAGCCAGCTTGAGTCTGGAAGTGCAGACCGAGAGACCATATATGGATAAATAGCGAGCTTGAATCTGGAAGTGCAGACCGAGAGACCATACATGGATAAATAGCGAGCTTGAGTCTGGAAGTGCAGACCGAATGACCATATATGGATAAATAGCGAGCTAGAGTCTGGAAGTGCAGACCGAGAGACCATATATGGATAAATAGCGAGCTTGAGTCTGGAAGTGCAGACCGAGAGACCATATAAGGATAAACAGCGAGCTTGAGTCTGGAAGTGCAGACCGAGAGACCATATATCGATAAATAGCCAGCTTGAGTCTGGAAGTGCAGACCGAGAGACCATATATGGATAAATAGCGAGCTTGAGTCTGGAAGTGCAGACCGAGAGACCATATATGGATAAATAGCGAGCTTGAGTCTGGAAGTGCAGACCGAGAGACCATTTATGGATAAATAGCGAGCTAGAGTCTGGAAGTGCAGACCGAGAGACCATATATGAATAAATAGCGAGCTTGAGTCTGGAAGTGCAGACCGAGAGACCATATATGGATAAATAGCGTGCTTGAGTCTGGAAGTGCAGACCGAGAGACCATATAAGGATAAACAGCGAGCTTGAGTCTGGAAGTGCAGACCGAGAGACCATATATGGATAAATAGCGAGCTTGAGTCTGGAAGTGCAGACCGAGAGACCATATATGGATAAATAGCGAGCACCGAGAGACCATATATGGATAAATAGCGAGCTTGAGTCTGGAAGTGCAGACTGAGAGACCCTATATGGATAAATAGCGAGCTTGAGTCTGGAAGTGCAGACCGAGAGACCCTATATGGATAAATAGCGAGCTTGAGTCTGGAAGTGCAGACCGAGAGACCATATTCGGCTAAATAGCCAGCTTGAGTCTGGAAGTGCAGACCGAGAGACCATATATGGATAAATAGCGAGCTTGAGTCTGGAAGTGCAGACCGAGAGACCATATATGGATAAATAGCGAGCTAGAGTCTGGAAGTGCAGACCGAGAGACCATATATGGATAAATAGCGAGCTTGAGTCTGGAAGTGCAGACCGAAAGACCATATATGGGTAAATAGCGAGCTTGAGTCTGGAAGTGCAGACCGAAAGACCATATATGGATAAATAGCGAGCTTGAGTCTGGAAGTGCAGACAGAGAGACCATATATGGATGAATAGCGAGCTTGAGTCTGGAAGTGCAGACCGAGAGACCATATATGGATAAATAGCGAGCTTGAGTCTGGAAGTGCAGACCGAGAGACCATATATGGATAAATAGCGAGCTAGAGTCTGGATGTGCAGACCGAGAGACCATATATGGATAAATAGCGAGCTTGAGTCTGGAAGTGCAGACCGAGAGACCATATAAGGATAAACAGCGAGCTTGAGTCTGGAAGTGCAGACCGAGAGACCATATATCGATAAATAGCGAGCTTGAGTCTGGAAGTGCAGACCGAGAGACCATATATGGATAAATAGCGAGGACCGAGAGACCATATATGGATAAATAGCGAGCTTGAGCCTGGAAGTGCAGACCGAGAGACCATATATGGATAAATAGCGAGCTTGAGTCTGGAAGTACAGACCGAGAGACCATATATGGATAAATAGCGAGGTTGAGTCTGGAAGTGCAGACCGAGAGATCATATATGGATAAATAGCGAGCTTGAGTCTGGAAGTGCAGACCGAGAGACCATATAAGGATAAACAGCGAGCTTGAGTCAGGAAGTGCAGACCGAGAGACCATATATGGATAAATAGCCAGCTTGAGTCAGGAAGTGCAGACCGAGAGACCATATATGGATAAATAGCGAGCTTGAGTCTGGAAGTGCAGACCGAGAGACCATATATGGATAAATAGCGAGCTTGAGTCTGAAAGTGCAGACCGAGAGACCATATATGGATAAATAGTGAGCTTGAGTCTGGATGTGCAGACCGAGAGACCATATATGGATGAATAGCGAGCTTGAGTATGGAAGTGCAGACCGAGAGACCATATATGCATAAATAGCGAGCTTGAGTCTGGAAGTGCAGACCGAGAGGCCATATATGGATAAATAGCGAACTTGAGTCTGGAAGTGCAGCCCGAGAGACCATATATGGATAAACAGCGAGGTTGAGTCTGGAAGTGCAGACCGAGAGACCATATATGGATAAACAGCGAGCTTGAGTCTGGAAGTGCAGACCGAGAGACCATATATGGATAAATAGCCAGCTTGAGTCTGGAAGTGCAGACCGAGGGACCATATATGGATAAATAGCGAGCTTGAGTCTGGAAGTGCAGACCGAGAGACCATATATGGATAAATAGCGAGCTTGAGTCTGGAAGTGCAGACCGAGAGACCATATATGGATAAATAGCGAGCTAGAGTCTGGATGTGCAGACCGAGAGACCATATATGGATAAATAGCGTGCTTGAGTCTGGAAGTGCAGACCGAGAGACCATATAAGGATAAACAGCGAGCTTGAGTCTGGAAGTGCAGACCGAGAGACCATATATCGATAAATAGCGAGCTTGAGTCTGGAAGTGCAGACCGAGAGACCATATATGGATAAATAGCGAGGACCGAGAGACCATATATGGATAAATAGCGAGCTTGAGCCTGGAAGTGCAGACCGAGAGACCATATATGGATAAATAGCGAGCTTGAGTCTGGAAGTGCAGACCGAGAGACCATATATGGATAAATAGCGAGGTTGAGTCTGGAAGTGCAGACCGAGAGATCATATATGGATAAATAGCGAGCTTGAGTCTGGAAGTGCAGACCGAGAGACCATATAAGGATAAACAGCGAGCTTGAGTCAGGAAGTGCAGACCGAGAGACCATATATGGATAAATAGCCAGCTTGAGTCAGGAAGTGCAGACCGAGAGACCATATATGGATAAATAGCGAGCTTGAGTCTGGAAGTGCAGACCGAGAGACCATATATGGATAAATAGCGAGCTTGAGTCTGAAAGTGCAGACCGAGAGACCATATATGGATAAATAGTGAGCTTGAGTCTGGATGTGCAGACCGAGAGACCATATATGGATGAATAGCGAGCTTGAGTATGGAAGTGCAGACCGAGAGACCATATATGCATAAATAGCGAGCTTGAGTCTGGAAGTGCAGACCGAGAGGCCATATATGGATAAATAGCGAACTTGAGTCTGGAAGTGCAGCCCGAGAGACCATATATGGATAAACAGCGAGGTTGAGTCTGGAAGTGCAGACCGAGAGACCATATATGGATAAATAGCGAGCTAGAGTCTGGAAGTGCAGACCGAGAGACCATATATGGATAAATAGCGAGCTTGAGTCTCGAAGTGCAGACCGAGAGACCATATAAGGATAAATAGCGAGCTTGAGTCTCGAAGTGCAGACCGAGAGACCATATATGGATAAATAGCGAGCTTGAGTCTGGAAGTGCAGACCGAGAGACCATATATGGCTAAATAGCCAGCTTGAGTCTGGAAGTGCAGACCGAGAGACCATATATGGATAAATAGCGAGCTTGAGTCTGGAAGTGCAGACCGAGAGACCATATATGGATAAATAGCGAGCTTGAGTCTGGAAGTGCAGACCGAGAGACCATATATGGATAAATAGCGAGCTTGAGTCTGGAAGTGCAGACCGAAAGACCATATATGGGTAAATAGCGAGCTTGAGTCTGGAAGTGCAGACCGAAAGACCATATATGGATAAATAGCGAGCTTGAGTCTGGAAGTGCAGACAGAGAGACCATATATGGATGAATAGCGAGCTTGAGTCTGGAAGTGCAGACCGAGAGACCATATATGGATAAATAGCGAGCTTGAGTCTGGAAGTGCAGACCGAGAGACCATATATGGATAAATAGCGAGCTAGAGTCTGGATGTGCAGACCGAGAGACCATATATGGATAAATAGCGAGCTTGAGTCTGGAAGTGCAGACCGAGAGACCATATAAGGATAAACAGCGAGCTTGAGTCTGGAAGTGCAGACCGAGAGACCATATATCGATAAATAGCGAGCTTGAGTCTGGAAGTGCAGACCGAGAGACCATATATGGATAAATAGCGAGGACCGAGAGACCATATATGGATAAATAGCGAGCTTGAGCCTGGAAGTGCAGACCGAGAGACCATATATGGATAAATAGCGAGCTTGAGTCTGGAAGTGCAGACCGAGAGACCATATATGGATAAATAGCGAGGACCGAGAGACCATATATGGATAAATAGCGAGGTTGAGTCTGGAAGTGCAGACCGAGAGATCATATATGGATAAATAGCGAGCTTGAGTCTGGAAGTGCAGACCGAGAGACCATATAAGGATAAACAGCGAGCTTGAGTCAGGAAGTGCAGACCGAGAGACCATATATGGATAAATAGCCAGCTTGAGTCAGGAAGTGCAGACCGAGAGACCATATATGGATAAATAGCGAGCTTGAGTCTGGAAGTGCAGACCGAGAGACCATATATGGATAAATAGCGAGCTTGAGTCTGAAAGTGCAGACCGAGAGACCATATATGGATAAATAGTGAGCTTGAGTCTGGATGTGCAGACCGAGAGACCATATATGGATGAATAGCGAGCTTGAGTATGGAAGTGCAGACCGAGAGACCATATATGCATAAATAGCGAGCTTGAGTCTGGAAGTGCAGCCCGAGAGACCATATATGGATAAACAGCGAGGTTGAGTCTGGAAGTGCAGACCGAGAGACCATATATGGATAAATAGCGAGCTAGAGTCTGGAAGTGCAGACCGAGAGACCATATATGGATAAATAGCGAGCTTGAGTCTGGAAGTGCAGACCGAGAGACCATATAAGGATAAATAGCGAGCTTGAGTCTCGAAGTGCAGACCGAGAGACCATATATGGATAAATAGCGAGCTTGAGTCTGGAAGTGCAGACCGAGAGACCATATATGGCTAAATAGCCAGCTTGAGTCTGGAAGTGCAGACCGAGAGACCATATATGGATAAATAGCGAGCTTGAGTCTGGAAGTGCAGACCGAGAGACCATATATGGATAAATAGCGAGCTTGAGTCTGGAAGTGCAGACCGAATGACCATATATGGATAAATAGCGAGCTAGAGTCTGGAAGTGCAGACCGAGAGACCATATATGGATAAATAGCGAGCTTGAGTCTGGAAGTGCAGACCGAGAGACCATATAAGGATAAACAGCGAGCTTGAGTCTGGAAGTGCAGACCGAGAGACCATATATCGATAAATAGCCAGCTTGAGTCTGGAAGTGCAGACCGAGAGACCATATATGGATAAATAGCGAGCTTGAGTCTGGAAGTGCAGACCGAGAGACCATATATGGATAAATAGCGAGCTTGAGTCTGGAAGTGCAGACCGAGAGACCATATATGGATAAATAGCGAGCTTGAGTCTGGAAGTGCAGACCGAATGACCATATATGGATAAATAGCGAGCTAGAGTCTGGAAGTGCAGACCGAGAGACCATATATGGATAAATAGCAAGCTTGAGTCTCGAAGTGCAGACCGAGAGACCATATAAGGATAAACAGCGAGCTTGAGTCTGGAAGTGCAGACCGAGAGACCATATATCGATAAATAGCCAGCTTGAGTCTGGAAGTGCAGACAGAGAGACCATATATGGATAAATAGCGAGCTTGAGTCTGGAAGTGCAGACCGAGAGACCATATATGGATAAATAGCGAGCTTGAGTCTGGAAGTGCAGACCAAGAGACCATATATGGATAAATAGCGAGGTTGAGTCTGGAAGTGCAGACCGAGAGACCATATATGGATAAATAGCGAGCTAGAGTCTGGAAGTGCAGACCGAGAGACCATATATGGATAAATAGCGAGCTTGAGTCTGGAAGTGCAGACCGAGAGACCATATAAGGATAAATAGCGAGCTTGAGTCTCGAAGTGCAGACCGAGAGACCATATATGGATAAATAGCGAGCTTGAGTCTGGAAGTGCAGACCGAGAGACCATATATGGATAAATAGCGAGCTTGAATCTGGAAGTGCAGACCGAGAGACCATATATGGATAAATAGCGAGCTTGAGTCTGGAAGTGCAGACCGAATGACCATATATGGATAAATAGCGAGCTAGAGTCTGGAAGTGCAGACCGAGAGACCATATATGGATAAATAGCGAGCTTGAGTCTGGAAGTGCAGACCGAGAGACCATATAAGGATAAACAGCGAGCTTGAGTCTGGAAGTGCAGACCGAGAGACCATATATCGATAAATAGCCAGCTTGAGTCTGGAAGTGCAGACCGAGAGACCATATATGGATAAATAGCGAGCTTGAGTCTGGAAGTGCAGACCGAGAGACCATATATGGATAAATAGCGAGCTTGAGTCTGGAAGTGCAGACCGAGAGACCATATATGGATAAATAGCGAGCTAGAGTCTGGAAGTGCAGACCGAGAGACCATATATGGATAAATAGCGAGCTTGAGTCTGGAAGTGCAGACCGAGAGACCATATAAGGATAAATAGCGAGCTTGAGTCTCGAAGTGCAGACCGAGAGAACATATATGGATAAATAGCGAGCTTGAGTCTGGAAGTGCAGACCGAGAGACCATATATGGCTAAATAGCCAGCTTGAGTCTGGAAGTGCAGACCGAGAGACCATATATGGATAAATAGCGAGCTTGAGTCTGGAAGTGCAGACCGAGAGACCATATATGGATAAATAGCGAGCTTGAGTCTGGAAGTGCAGACCGAATGACCATATATGGATAAATAGCGAGCTAGAGTCTGGAAGTGCAGACCGAGAGACCATGTATGGATAAATAGCGAGCTTGAGTCTGGAAGTGCAGACCGAGAGACCATATAAGGATAAACAGCGAGCTTGAGTCTGGAAGTGCAGACCGAGAGACCATATATCGATAAATAGCCAGCTTGAGTCTGGAAGTGCAGACCGAGAGACCATATATGGATAAATAGCGAGCTTGAGTCTGGAAGTGCAGACCGAGAGACCATATATGGATAAATAGCGAGCTTGAGTCTGGAAGTGCAGACCAAGAGACCATATATGGATAAATAGCGAGGTTGAGTCTGGAAGTGCAGACCGAGAGACCATATATGGATAAATAGCGAGCTAGAGTCTGGAAGTGCAGACCGAGAGACCATATATGGATAAATAGCGAGCTTGAGTCTGGAAGTGCAGACCGAGAGACCATATAAGGATAAATAGCGAGCTTGAGTCTCGAAGTGCAGACCGAGAGACCATATATGGATAAATAGCGAGCTTGAGTCTGGAAGTGCAGACCGAGAGACCATATATGGCTAAATAGCCAGCTTGAGTCTGGAAGTGCAGACCGAGAGACCATATATGGATAAATAGCGAGCTTGAATCTGGAAGTGCAGACCGAGAGACCATATATGGATAAATAGCGAGCTTGAGTCTGGAAGTGCAGACCGAATGACCATATATGGATAAATAGCGAGCTAGAGTCTGGAAGTGCAGACCGAGAGACCATATATGGATAAATAGCGAGCTTGAGTCTGGAAGTGCAGACCGAGAGACCATATAAGGATAAACAGCGAGCTTGAGTCTGGAAGTGCAGACCGAGAGACCATATATCGATAAATAGCCAGCTTGAGTCTGGAAGTGCAGACCGAGAGACCATATATGGATAAATAGCGAGCTTGAGTCTGGAAGTGCAGACCGAGAGACCATATATGGATAAATAGCGAGCTTGAGTCTGGAAGTGCAGACCGAGAGACCATATATGGATAAATAGCGAGCTAGAGTCTGGAAGTGCAGACCGAGAGACCATATATGGATAAATAGCGAGCTTGAGTCTGGAAGTGCAGACCGAGAGACCATATAAGGATAAATAGCGAGCTTGAGTCTCGAAGTGCAGACCGAGAGAACATATATGGATAAATAGCGAGCTTGAGTCTGGAAGTGCAGACCGAGAGACCATATATGGCTAAATAGCCAGCTTGAGTCTGGAAGTGCAGACCGAGAGACCATATATGGATAAATAGCGAGCTTGAGTCTGGAAGTGCAGACCGAGAGACCATATATGGATAAATAGCGAGCTTGAGTCTGGAAGTGCAGACCGAATGACCATATATGGATAAATAGCGAGCTAGAGTCTGGAAGTGCAGACCGAGAGACCATATATGGATAAATAGCGAGCTTGAGTCTGGAAGTGCAGACCGAGAGACCATATAAGGATAAACAGCGAGCTTGAGTCTGGAAGTGCAGACCGAGAGACCATATATCGATAAATAGCCAGCTTGAGTCTGGAAGTGCAGACCGAGAGACCATATATGGATAAATAGCGAGCTTGAGTCTGGAAGTGCAGACCGAGAGACCATATATGGATAAATAGCGAGCTTGAGTCTGGAAGTGCAGACCGAGAGACCATATATGGATAAATAGCGAGCTTGAGTCTGGAAGTGCAGACCGAATGACCATATATGGATAAATAGCGAGCTAGAGTCTGGAAGTGCAGACCGAGAGACCATATATGGATAAATAGCAAGCTTGAGTCTCGAAGTGCAGACCGAGAGACCATATAAGGATAAACAGCGAGCTTGAGTCTGGAAGTGCAGACCGAGAGACCATATATCGATAAATAGCCAGCTTGAGTCTGGAAGTGCAGACCGAGAGACCATATATGGATAAATAGCGAGCTTGAGTCTGGAAGTGCAGACCGAGAGACCATATATGGATAAATAGCGAGCTTGAGTCTGGAAGTGCAGACCAAGAGACCATATATGGATAAATAGCGAGGTTGAGTCTGGAAGTGCAGACCGAGAGACCATATATGGATAAATAGCGAGCTAGAGTCTGGAAGTGCAGACCGAGAGACCATATATGGATAAATAGCGAGCTTGAGTCTGGAAGTGCAGACCGAGAGACCATATAAGGATAAATAGCGAGCTTGAGTCTCGAAGTGCAGACCGAGAGACCATATATGGATAAATAGCGAGCTTGAGTCTGGAAGTGCAGACCGAGAGACCATATATGGCTAAATAGCCAGCTTGAGTCTGGAAGTGCAGACCGAGAGACCATATATGGATAAATAGCGAGCTTGAATCTGGAAGTGCAGACCGAGAGACCATATATGGATAAATAGCGAGCTTGAGTCTGGAAGTGCAGACCGAATGACCATATATGGATAAATAGCGAGCTAGAGTCTGGAAGTGCAGACCGAGAGACCATATATGGATAAATAGCGAGCTTGAGTCTGGAAGTGCAGACCGAGAGACCATATATGGCTAAATAGCCAGCTTGAGTCTGGAAGTGCAGACCGAGAGACCATATATGGATAAATAGCGAGCTTGAGTCTGGAAGTGCAGACCGAGAGACCATATATGGATAAATAGCGAGCTTGAGTCTGGAAGTGCAGACCGAGAGACCATATATGGATAAATAGCGAGCTTGAGTCTGGAAGTGCAGACCGAATGACCATATATGGATAAATAGCGAGCTAGAGTCTGGAAGTGCAGACCGAGAGACCATATATGGATAAATAGCAAGCTTGAGTCTCGAAGTGCAGACCGAGAGACCATATAAGGATAAACAGCGAGCTTGAGTCTGGAAGTGCAGACCGAGAGACCATATATCGATAAATAGCCAGCTTGAGTCTGGAAGTGCAGACCGAGAGACCATATATGGATAAATAGCGAGCTTGAGTCTGGAAGTGCAGACCGAGAGACCATATATGGATAAATAGCGAGCTTGAGTCTGGAAGTGCAGACCAAGAGACCATATATGGATAAATAGCGAGGTTGAGTCTGGAAGTGCAGACCGAGAGACCATATATGGATAAATAGCGAGCTAGAGTCTGGAAGTGCAGACCGAGAGACCATATATGGATAAATAGCGAGCTTGAGTCTGGAAGTGCAGACCGAGAGACCATATAAGGATAAATAGCGAGCTTGAGTCTCGAAGTGCAGACCGAGAGACCATATATGGATAAATAGCGAGCTTGAGTCTGGAAGTGCAGACCGAGAGACCATATATGGCTAAATAGCCAGCTTGAGTCTGGAAGTGCAGACCGAGAGACCATATATGGATAAATAGCGAGCTTGAATCTGGAAGTGCAGACCGAGAGACCATATATGGATAAATAGCGAGCTTGAGTCTGGAAGTGCAGACCGAATGACCATATATGGATAAATAGCGAGCTAGAGTCTGGAAGTGCAGACCGAGAGACCATATATGGATAAATAGCGAGCTTGAGTCTGGAAGTGCAGACCGAGAGACCATATAAGGATAAACAGCGAGCTTGAGTCTGGAAGTGCAGACCGAGAGACCATATATCGATAAATAGCCAGCTTGAGTCTGGAAGTGCAGACCGAGAGACCATATATGGATAAATAGCGAGCTTGAGTCTGGAAGTGCAGACCGAGAGACCATATATGGATAAATAGCGAGCTTGAGTCTGGAAGTGCAGACCGAGAGACCATATATGGATAAATAGCGAGCTTGAGTCTGGAAGTGCAGACCGAGAGACCATTTATGGATAAATAGCGAGCTAGAGTCTGGAAGTGCAGACCGAGAGACCATATATGAATAAATAGCGAGCTTGAGTCTGGAAGTGCAGACCGAGAGACCATATATGGATAAATAGCGTGCTTGAGTCTGGAAGTGCAGACCGAGAGACCATATAAGGATAAACAGCGAGCTTGAGTCTGGAAGTGCAGACCGAGAGACCATATATGGATAAATAGCGAGCTTGAGTCTGGAAGTGCAGACCGAGAGACCATATATGGATAAATAGCGAGCACCGAGAGACCATATATGGATAAATAGCGAGCTTGAGTCTGGAAGTGCAGACTGAGAGACCCTATATGGATAAATAGCGAGCTTGAGTCTGGAAGTGCAGACCGAGAGACCCTATATGGATAAATAGCGAGCTTGAGTCTGGAAGTGCAGACCGAGAGACCATATTCGGCTAAATAGCCAGCTTGAGTCTGGAAGTGCAGACCGAGAGACCATATATGGATAAATAGCGAGCTTGAGTCTGGAAGTGCAGACCGAGAGACCATATATGGATAAATAGCGAGCTAGAGTCTGGAAGTGCAGACCGAGAGACCATATATGGATAAATAGCGAGCTTGAGTCTGGAAGTGCAGACCGAAAGACCATATATGGGTAAATAGCGAGCTTGAGTCTGGAAGTGCAGACCGAAAGACCATATATGGATAAATAGCGAGCTTGAGTCTGGAAGTGCAGACAGAGAGACCATATATGGATGAATAGCGAGCTTGAGTCTGGAAGTGCAGACCGAGAGACCATATATGGATGAATAGCGAGCTTGAGTCTGGAAGTGCAGACCGAGAGACCATATATGGATAAATAGCGAGCTAGAGTCTGGATGTGCAGACCGAGAGACCATATATGGATAAATAGCGAGCTTGAGTCTGGAAGTGCAGACCGAGAGACCATATAAGGATAAACAGCGAGCTTGAGTCTGGAAGTGCAGACCGAGAGACCATATATCGATAAATAGCGAGCTTGAGTCTGGAAGTGCAGACCGAGAGACCATATATGGATAAATAGCGAGGACCGAGAGACCATATATGGATAAATAGCGAGCTTGAGCCTGGAAGTGCAGACCGAGAGACCATATATGGATAAATAGCGAGCTTGAGTCTGGAAGTGCAGACCGAGAGACCATATATGGATAAATAGCGAGGTTGAGTCTGGAAGTGCAGACCGAGAGATCATATATGGATAAATAGCGAGCTTGAGTCTGGAAGTGCAGACCGAGAGACCATATAAGGATAAACAGCGAGCTTGAGTCAGGAAGTGCAGACCGAGAGACCATATATGGATAAATAGCCAGCTTGAGTCAGGAAGTGCAGACCGAGAGACCATATATGGATAAATAGCGAGCTTGAGTCTGGAAGTGCAGACCGAGAGACCATATATGGATAAATAGCGAGCTTGAGTCTGAAAGTGCAGACCGAGAGACCATATATGGATAAATAGTGAGCTTGAGTCTGGATGTGCAGACCGAGAGACCATATATGGATGAATAGCGAGCTTGAGTATGGAAGTGCAGACCGAGAGACCATATATGCATAAATAGCGAGCTTGAGTCTGGAAGTGCAGACCGAGAGGCCATATATGGATAAATAGCGAACTTGAGTCTGGAAGTGCAGCCCGAGAGACCATATATGGATAAACAGCGAGGTTGAGTCTGGAAGTGCAGACCGAGAGACCATATATGGATAAACAGCGAGCTTGAGTCTGGAAGTGCAGACCGAGAGACCATATATGGATAAATAGCGAGCTAGAGTCTGGAAGTGCAGACCGAAAGACCATATATTTATAAATAGCGAGCTCGAGTCTGGAAGTGCAGACCGAGAGACCATATAAGGATAAATAGCGAGCTTGAGTCTCGAAGTGCAGACCGAGAGACCATATATGGATAAATAGCGAGCTTGAGTCTGGAAGTGCAGACCGAGAGACCATATATGGCTAAATAGCCAGCTTGAGTCTGGAAGTGCAGACCGAGAGACCATATATGGATAAATAGCGAGCTTGAGTCTGGAAGTGCAGACCGAATGACCATATTTGGATAAATACCGAGCTAGAGTCTGGAAGTGCATACCGAGAGACCATATAAGGATAAACAGCGAGCTTGAGTCTGGAAGTGCAGACCGAGAGACCATATATGGATAAATAGCGAGCTTGAGTCTGGAAGTGCAGACCGAGAGACCATATATGGATAAATAGCGAGCTTGAGTCTGGAAGTGCAGACCGAGAGACCATATATGGATAAATAGCGAGCTAGAGTCTGGAAGTGCAGACCGAGGGACTATATATGGATAAATAGCGGGCTTGAGTCTGGAAGTGCAGACCGAGAGACCATATAAGGATAAATAGCGAGCTTGAGTCTGGAAGTGCAAACCGAGACACCATATATGGATAAATAGCGAGCTAGAGTCTGGAAGTGCAGACCGAGAGACCATATATGGATAAATAGCGAGCTTGAGTCTGGAAGTGCAGACCGAGAGACCATATAAGGATAAACAGCGAGCTTGAGTCTGGAAGTGCAGACCGAGAGACCATATATGTATAAATAGCCAGCTTGAGTCTGGAAGTGCAGACCGAGAGACCATATATGGCTAAATAGCGAGCTTGAGTCTGGAAGTGCAGACCGAGAGACCCTATATGGATAAATAGCGAGCTTGAGTCTGGAAGTGCAGACTGAGAGGCCCTATATGGATAAATAGCGAGCTTGAGTCTGGAAGTGCAGACCGAGAGACCCTATATGGATAAATAGCGAGCTTGAGTCTGGAAGTGCAGACCGAGAGACCATATATGGCTAAATAGCCAGCTTGAGTCTGGAAGTGCAGACCGAGAGACCATATATGGATAAATAGTGAGCTTGAGTCTGGAAGTGCAGACCGAGAGACCATATATGGATAAATAGCGAGCTAGAGTCTGGAAGTGCAGACCGAGAGACCATATATGGATAAATAGCGAGCTTGAGTCTGGAAGTGCAGACCGAGAGACCATATATGGATAAATAGCGTGCTTGAGTCTGGAAGTGCAGACCGAGAGACCATATAAGGATAAACAGCGAGCTTGAGTCTGGAAGTGCAGACCGAGAGACCATATATGGATAAATAGCGAGCTTGAGTCTGGAAGTGCAGACCGAGAGACCATATATGGATAAATAGCGAGCTTGAGTCTGGAAGTGCAGACCGAGAGACCATATATGGATAAATAGCGAGCTAGAGTCTGGAAGTGCAGACCGAGGGACTATATATGGATAAATAGCGGGCTTGAGTCTGGAAGTGCAGACCGAGAGACCATATAAGGATAAATAGCGAGCTTGAGTCTGGAAGTGCAAACCGAGACACCATATATGGATAAATAGCGAGCTAGAGTCTGGAAGTGCAGACCGAGAGACCATATATGGATAAATAGCGAGCTTGAGTCTGGAAGTGCAGACCGAGAGACCATATAAGGATAAACAGCGAGCTTGAGTCTGGAAGTGCAGACCGAGAGACCATATATGTATAAATAGCCAGCTTGAGTCTGGAAGTGCAGACCGAGAGACCATATATGGCTAAATAGCGAGCTTGAGTCTGGAAGTGCAGACCGAGAGACCCTATATGGATAAATAGCGAGCTTGAGTCTGGAAGTGCAGACTGAGAGGCCCTATATGGATAAATAGCGAGCTTGAGTCTGGAAGTGCAGACCGAGAGACCCTATATGGATAAATAGCGAGCTTGAGTCTGGAAGTGCAGACCGAGAGACCATATATGGCTAAATAGCCAGCTTGAGTCTGGAAGTGCAGACCGAGAGACCATATATGGATAAATAGTGAGCTTGAGTCTGGAAGTGCAGACCGAGAGACCATATATGGATAAATAGCGAGCTAGAGTCTGGAAGTGCAGACCGAGAGACCATATATGGATAAATAGCGAGCTTGAGTCTGGAAGTGCAGACCGAGAGACCATCTATGGATAAATAGCGTGCTTGAGTCTGGAAGTGCAGACCGAGAGACCATATAAGGATAAACAGCGAGCTTGAGTCTGGAAGTGCAGACCGAGAGACCATATATGGATAAATAGCGAACTTGAGTCTGGAAGTGCAGACCGAGAGACCATATATAGATAAATAGCGAGCTAGAGTCTGGAAGTGCAGACCGAGAGACCATATATGGATAAATAGCGAGCTTGAGTCTGGAAGTGCAGACCGAAAGACCATATATGGGTAAATAGCGAGCTTGAGTCTGGAAGTGCAGACCGAGAGACCATATATGGATAAATAGCGAGCTTGAGTCTGGAAGTGCAGACCGAGAGACCATATAAGGATAAACAGCGAGCTTGAGTCTGGAAGTGCAGACCGAGAGACCATATATCGATAAATAGCCAGCTTGAGTCTGGAAGTGCAGACCGAGAGACCATATATGGATAAATAGCGAGCACCGAGAGACCATATATGGATAAATAGCGAGCTTGAGTCTGGAAGTGCAGACCGAGAGACCATATATGGATAAATAGCGAGCTTGAGTCAGGAAGTGCAGACCGAGAGACCATATATGGATAAATAGCCAGCTTGAGTCAGGAAGTGCAGACCGAGAGACCATATATGGATAAATAGCGAGCTTGAGTCTGGAAGTGCAGACCGAGAGACCATATATGGATAAATAGCGAGCTTGAGTCTGAAAGTGCAGACCGAGAGACCATATATGGATAAATAGTGAGCTTGAGTCTGGATGTGCAGACCGAGAGACCATATATGGATGAATAGCGAGCTTGAGTATGGAAGTGCAGACCGAGAGACCATATATGCATAAATAGCGAGCTTGAGTCTGGAAGTGCAGACCGAGAGGCCATATATGGATAAATAGCGAACTTGAGTCTGGAAGTGCAGCCCGAGAGACCATATATGGATAAACAGCGAGGTTGAGTCTGGAAGTGCAGACCGAGAGACCATATATGGATAAATAGCGAGCTAGAGTCTGGAAGTGCAGACCGAGAGACCATATATGGATAAATAGCGAGCTTGAGTCTCGAAGTGCAGACCGAGAGACCATATAAGGATAAATAGCGAGCTTGAGTCTCGAAGTGCAGACCGAGAGACCATATATGGATAAATAGCGAGCTTGAGTCTGGAAGTGCAGACCGAGAGACCATATATGGCTAAATAGCCAGCTTGAGTCTGGAAGTGCAGACCGAGAGACCATATATGGATAAATAGCGAGCTTGAGTCTGGAAGTGCAGACCGAGAGACCATATATGGATAAATAGCGAGCTTGAGTCTGGAAGTGCAGACCGAGAGACCATATATGGATAAATAGCGAGCTTGAGTCTGGAAGTGCAGACCGAGAGACCATATATGGATAAATAGCGAGCTAGAGTCTGGAAGTGCAGACCGAGAGACCATATATGGATAAATAGCGAGCTTGAGTCTGGAAGTGCAGACCGAAAGACCATATATGGGTAAATAGCGAGCTTGAGTCTGGAAGTGCAGACCGAAAGACCATATATGGATAAATAGCGAGCTTGAGTCTGGAAGTGCAGACAGAGAGACCATATATGGATAAATAGCGAGCTTGAGCCTGGAAGTGCAGACCGAGAGACCATATATGGATAAATAGCGAGCTTGAGTCTGGAAGTGCAGACCGAGAGACCATATATGGATAAATAGCGAGGACCGAGAGACCATATATGGATAAATAGCGAGGTTGAGTCTGGAAGTGCAGACCGAGAGATCATATATGGATAAATAGCGAGCTTGAGTCTGGAAGTGCAGACCGAGAGACCATATAAGGATAAACAGCGAGCTTGAGTCAGGAAGTGCAGACCGAGAGACCATATATGGATAAATAGCCAGCTTGAGTCAGGAAGTGCAGACCGAGAGACCATATATGGATAAATAGCGAGCTTGAGTCTGGAAGTGCAGACCGAGAGACCATATATGGATAAATAGCGAGCTTGAGTCTGAAAGTGCAGACCGAGAGACCATATATGGATAAATAGTGAGCTTGAGTCTGGATGTGCAGACCGAGAGACCATATATGGATGAATAGCGAGCTTGAGTATGGAAGTGCAGACCGAGAGACCATATATGCATAAATAGCGAGCTTGAGTCTGGAAGTGCAGACCGAGAGACCATATATGGATAAATAGCGAGCTTGAGTCTGGAAGTGCAGACCGAGAGACCATATATGGATAAATAGCGAGCTTGAGTCTGGAAGTGCAGACCGAATGACCATATATGGATAAATAGCGAGCTAGAGTCTGGAAGTGCAGACCGAGAGACCATATATGGATAAATAGCGAGCTTGAGTCTGGAAGTGCAGACCGAGAGACCATATAAGGATAAACAGCGAGCTTGAGTCTGGAAGTGCAGACCGAGAGACCATATATCGATAAATAGCCAGCTTGAGTCTGGAAGTGCAGACCGAGAGACCATATATGGATAAATAGCGAGCTTGAGTCTGGAAGTGCAGACCGAGAGACCATATATGGATAAATAGCGAGCTTGAGTCTGGAAGTGCAGACCGAGAGACCATATATGGATAAATAGCGAGCTTGAGTCTGGAAGTGCAGACCGAATGACCATATATGGATAAATAGCGAGCTAGAGTCTGGAAGTGCAGACCGAGAGACCATATATGGATAAATAGCAAGCTTGAGTCTCGAAGTGCAGACCGAGAGACCATATAAGGATAAACAGCGAGCTTGAGTCTGGAAGTGCAGACCGAGAGACCATATATCGATAAATAGCCAGCTTGAGTCTGGAAGTGCAGACCGAGAGACCATATATGGATAAATAGCGAGCTTGAGTCTGGAAGTGCAGACCGAGAGACCATATATGGATAAATAGCGAGCTTGAGTCTGGAAGTGCAGACCAAGAGACCATATATGGATAAATAGCGAGGTTGAGTCTGGAAGTGCAGACCGAGAGACCATATATGGATAAATAGCGAGCTAGAGTCTGGAAGTGCAGACCGAGAGACCATATATGGATAAATAGCGAGCTTGAGTCTGGAAGTGCAGACCGAGAGACCATATAAGGATAAATAGCGAGCTTGAGTCTCGAAGTGCAGACCGAGAGACCATATATGGATAAATAGCGAGCTTGAGTCTGGAAGTGCAGACCGAGAGACCATATATGGCTAAATAGCCAGCTTGAGTCTGGAAGTGCAGACCGAGAGACCATATATGGATAAATAGCGAGCTTGAATCTGGAAGTGCAGACCGAGAGACCATATATGGATAAATAGCGAGCTTGAGTCTGGAAGTGCAGACCGAATGACCATATATGGATAAATAGCGAGCTAGAGTCTGGAAGTGCAGACCGAGAGACCATATATGGATAAATAGCGAGCTTGAGTCTGGAAGTGCAGACCGAGAGACCATATAAGGATAAACAGCGAGCTTGAGTCTGGAAGTGCAGACCGAGAGACCATATATCGATAAATAGCCAGCTTGAGTCTGGAAGTGCAGACCGAGAGACCATATATGGATAAATAGCGAGCTTTAGTCTGGAAGTGCAGACCGAGAGACCATATATGGATAAATAGCGAGCTTGAGTCTGGAAGTGCAGACCGAGAGACCATATATGGATAAATAGCGAGCTAGAGTCTGGAAGTGCAGACCGAGAGACCATATATGGATAAATAGCGAGCTTGAGTCTGGAAGTGCAGACCGAGAGACCATATAAGGATAAATAGCGAGCTTGAGTCTCGAAGTGCAGACCGAGAGAACATATATGGATAAATAGCGAGCTTGAGTCTGGAAGTGCAGACCGAGAGACCATATATGGCTAAATAGCCAGCTTGAGTCTGGAAGTGCAGACCGAGAGACCATATATGGATAAATAGCGAGCTTGAGTCTGGAAGTGCAGACCGAGAGACCATATATGGATAAATAGCGAGCTTGAGTCTGGAAGTGCAGACCGAATGACCATATATGGATAAATAGCGAGCTAGAGTCTGGAAGTGCAGACCGAGAGACCATATATGGATAAATAGCGAGCTTGAGTCTGGAAGTGCAGACCGAGAGACCATATAAGGATAAACAGCGAGCTTGAGTCTGGAAGTGCAGACCGAGAGACCATATATCGATAAATAGCCAGCTTGAGTCTGGAAGTGCAGACCGAGAGACCATATATGGATAAATAGCGAGCTTGAGTCTGGAAGTGCAGACCGAGAGACCATATATGGATAAATAGCGAGCTTGAGTCTGGAAGTGCAGACCGAGAGACCATATATGGATAAATAGCGAGCTTGAGTCTGGAAGTGCAGACCGAATGACCATATATGGATAAATAGCGAGCTAGAGTCTGGAAGTGCAGACCGAGAGACCATATATGGATAAATAGCAAGCTTGAGTCTCGAAGTGCAGACCGAGAGACCATATAAGGATAAACAGCGAGCTTGAGTCTGGAAGTGCAGACCGAGAGACCATATATCGATAAATAGCCAGCTTGAGTCTGGAAGTGCAGACCGAGAGACCATATATGGATAAATAGCGAGCTTGAGTCTGGAAGTGCAGACCGAGAGACCATATATGGATAAATAGCGAGCTTGAGTCTGGAAGTGCAGACCAAGAGACCATATATGGATAAATAGCGAGGTTGAGTCTGGAAGTGCAGACCGAGAGACCATATATGGATAAATAGCGAGCTAGAGTCTGGAAGTGCAGACCGAGAGACCATATATGGATAAATAGCGAGCTTGAGTCTGGAAGTGCAGACCGAGAGACCATATAAGGATAAATAGCGAGCTTGAGTCTCGAAGTGCAGACCGAGAGACCATATATGGATAAATAGCGAGCTTGAGTCTGGAAGTGCAGACCGAGAGACCATATATGGCTAAATAGCCAGCTTGAGTCTGGAAGTGCAGACCGAGAGACCATATATGGATAAATAGCGAGCTTGAATCTGGAAGTGCAGACCGAGAGACCATATATGGATAAATAGCGAGCTTGAGTCTGGAAGTGCAGACCGAATGACCATATATGGATAAATAGCGAGCTAGAGTCTGGAAGTGCAGACCGAGAGACCATATATGGATAAATAGCGAGCTTGAGTCTGGAAGTGCAGACCGAGAGACCATATATGGCTAAATAGCCAGCTTGAGTCTGGAAGTGCAGACCGAGAGACCATATATGGATAAATAGCGAGCTTGAGTCTGGAAGTGCAGACCGAGAGACCATATATGGATAAATAGCGAGCTTGAGTCTGGAAGTGCAGACCGAGAGACCATATATGGATAAATAGCGAGCTTGAGTCTGGAAGTGCAGACCGAATGACCATATATGGATAAATAGCGAGCTAGAGTCTGGAAGTGCAGACCGAGAGACCATATATGGATAAATAGCAAGCTTGAGTCTCGAAGTGCAGACCGAGAGACCATATAAGGATAAACAGCGAGCTTGAGTCTGGAAGTGCAGACCGAGAGACCATATATCGATAAATAGCCAGCTTGAGTCTGGAAGTGCAGACCGAGAGACCATATATGGATAAATAGCGAGCTTGAGTCTGGAAGTGCAGACCGAGAGACCATATATGGATAAATAGCGAGCTTGAGTCTGGAAGTGCAGACCAAGAGACCATATATGGATAAATAGCGAGGTTGAGTCTGGAAGTGCAGACCGAGAGACCATATATGGATAAATAGCGAGCTAGAGTCTGGAAGTGCAGACCGAGAGACCATATATGGATAAATAGCGAGCTTGAGTCTGGAAGTGCAGACCGAGAGACCATATAAGGATAAATAGCGAGCTTGAGTCTCGAAGTGCAGACCGAGAGACCATATATGGATAAATAGCGAGCTTGAGTCTGGAAGTGCAGACCGAGAGACCATATATGGCTAAATAGCCAGCTTGAGTCTGGAAGTGCAGACCGAGAGACCATATATGGATAAATAGCGAGCTTGAATCTGGAAGTGCAGACCGAGAGACCATATATGGATAAATAGCGAGCTTGAGTCTGGAAGTGCAGACCGAATGACCATATATGGATAAATAGCGAGCTAGAGTCTGGAAGTGCAGACCGAGAGACCATATATGGATAAATAGCGAGCTTGAGTCTGGAAGTGCAGACCGAGAGACCATATAAGGATAAACAGCGAGCTTGAGTCTGGAAGTGCAGACTGAGAGACCATATATCGATAAATAGCCAGCTTGAGTCTGGAAGTGCAGACCGAGAGACCATATATGGATAAATAGCGAGCTTGAGTCTGGAAGTGCAGACCGAGAGACCATATATGGATAAATAGCGAGCTTGAGTCTGGAAGTGCAGACCGAGAGACCATATATGGATAAATAGCGAGCTTGAGTCTGGAAGTGCAGACCGAGAGACCATTTATGGATAAATAGCGAGCTAGAGTCTGGAAGTGCAGACCGAGAGACCATATATGAATAAATAGCGAGCTTGAGTCTGGAAGTGCAGACCGAGAGACCATATATGGATAAATAGCGTGCTTGAGTCTGGAAGTGCAGACCGAGAGACCATATAAGGATAAACAGCGAGCTTGAGTCTGGAAGTGCAGACCGAGAGACCATATATGGATAAATAGCGAGCTTGAGTCTGGAAGTGCAGACCGAGAGACCATATATGGATAAATAGCGAGCACCGAGAGACCATATATGGATAAATAGCGAGCTTGAGTCTGGAAGTGCAGACTGAGAGACCCTATATGGATAAATAGCGAGCTTGAGTCTGGAAGTGCAGACCGAGAGACCCTATATGGATAAATAGCGAGCTTGAGTCTGGAAGTGCAGACCGAGAGACCATATTCGGCTAAATAGCCAGCTTGAGTCTGGAAGTGCAGACCGAGAGACCATATATGGATAAATAGCGAGCTTGAGTCTGGAAGTGCAGACCGAGAGACCATATATGGATAAATAGCGAGCTAGAGTCTGGAAGTGCAGACCGAGAGACCATATATGGATAAATAGCGAGCTTGAGTCTGGAAGTGCAGACCGAAAGACCATATATGGGTAAATAGCGAGCTTGAGTCTGGAAGTGCAGACCGAAAGACCATATATGGATAAATAGCGAGCTTGAGTCTGGAAGTGCAGACAGAGAGACCATATATGGATGAATAGCGAGCTTGAGTCTGGAAGTGCAGACCGAGAGACCATATATGGATAAATAGCGAGCTTGAGTCTGGAAGTGCAGACCGAGAGACCATATATGGATAAATAGCGAGCTAGAGTCTGGATGTGCAGACCGAGAGACCATATATGGATAAATAGCGAGCTTGAGTCTGGAAGTGCAGACCGAGAGACCATATAAGGATAAACAGCGAGCTTGAGTCTGGAAGTGCAGACCGAGAGACCATATATCGATAAATAGCGAGCTTGAGTCTGGAAGTGCAGACCGAGAGACCATATATGGATAAATAGCGAGGACCGAGAGACCATATATGGATAAATAGCGAGCTTGAGCCTGGAAGTGCAGACCGAGAGACCATATATGGATAAATAGCGAGCTTGAGTCTGGAAGTGCAGACCGAGAGACCATATATGGATAAATAGCGAGGTTGAGTCTGGAAGTGCAGACCGAGAGATCATATATGGATAAATAGCGAGCTTGAGTCTGGAAGTGCAGACCGAGAGACCATATAAGGATAAACAGCGAGCTTGAGTCAGGAAGTGCAGACCGAGAGACCATATATGGATAAATAGCCAGCTTGAGTCAGGAAGTGCAGACCGAGAGACCATATATGGATAAATAGCGAGCTTGAGTCTGGAAGTGCAGACCGAGAGACCATATATGGATAAATAGCGAGCTTGAGTCTGAAAGTGCAGACCGAGAGACCATATATGGATAAATAGTGAGCTTGAGTCTGGATGTGCAGACCGAGAGACCATATATGGATGAATAGCGAGCTTGAGTATGGAAGTGCAGACCGAGAGACCATATATGCATAAATAGCGAGCTTGAGTCTGGAAGTGCAGACCGAGAGGCCATATATGGATAAATAGCGAACTTGAGTCTGGAAGTGCAGCCCGAGAGACCATATATGGATAAACAGCGAGGTTGAGTCTGGAAGTGCAGACCGAGAGACCATATATGGATAAACAGCGAGCTTGAGTCTGGAAGTGCAGACCGAGAGACCATATATGGATAAATAGCGAGCTAGAGTCTGGAAGTGCAGACCGAAAGACCATATATTTATAAATAGCGAGCTCGAGTCTGGAAGTGCAGACCGAGAGACCATATAAGGATAAATAGCGAGCTTGAGTCTCGAAGTGCAGACCGAGAGACCATATATGGATAAATAGCGAGCTTGAGTCTGGAAGTGCAGACCGAGAGACCATATATGGCTAAATAGCCAGCTTGAGTCTGGAAGTGCAGACCGAGAGACCATATATGGATAAATAGCGAGCTTGAGTCTGGAAGTGCAGACCGAGAGACCATATATGGATAAATAGCGAGCTTGAGTCTGGAAGTGCAGACCGAATGACCATATTTGGATAAATACCGAGCTAGAGTCTGGAAGTGCATACCGAGAGACCATATAAGGATAAACAGCGAGCTTGAGTCTGGAAGTGCAGACCGAGAGACCATATATGGATAAATAGCGAGCTTGAGTCTGGAAGTGCAGACCGAGAGACCATATATGGATAAATAGCGAGCTTGAGTCTGGAAGTGCAGACCGAGAGACCATATATGGATAAATAGCGAGCTAGAGTCTGGAAGTGCAGACCGAGGGACTATATATGGATAAATAGCGGGCTTGAGTCTGGAAGTGCAGACCGAGAGACCATATAAGGATAAATAGCGAGCTTGAGTCTGGAAGTGCAAACCGAGACACCATATATGGATAAATAGCGAGCTAGAGTCTGGAAGTGCAGACCGAGAGACCATATATGGATAAATAGCGAGCTTGAGTCTGGAAGTGCAGACCGAGAGACCATATAAGGATAAACAGCGAGCTTGAGTCTGGAAGTGCAGACCGAGAGACCATATATGTATAAATAGCCAGCTTGAGTCTGGAAGTGCAGACCGAGAGACCATATATGGCTAAATAGCGAGCTTGAGTCTGGAAGTGCAGACCGAGAGACCCTATATGGATAAATAGCGAGCTTGAGTCTGGAAGTGCAGACTGAGAGGCCCTATATGGATAAATAGCGAGCTTGAGTCTGGAAGTGCAGACCGAGAGACCCTATATGGATAAATAGCGAGCTTGAGTCTGGAAGTGCAGACCGAGAGACCATATATGGCTAAATAGCCAGCTTGAGTCTGGAAGTGCAGACCGAGAGACCATATATGGATAAATAGTGAGCTTGAGTCTGGAAGTGCAGACCGAGAGACCATATATGGATAAATAGCGAGCTAGAGTCTGGAAGTGCAGACCGAGAGACCATATATGGATAAATAGCGAGCTTGAGTCTGGAAGTGCAGACCGAGAGACCATATATGGATAAATAGCGTGCTTGAGTCTGGAAGTGCAGACCGAGAGACCATATAAGGATAAACAGCGAGCTTGAGTCTGGAAGTGCAGACCGAGAGACCATATATGGATAAATAGCGAGCTTGAGTCTGGAAGTGCAGACCGAGAGACCATATATGGATAAATAGCGAGCTTGAGTCTGGAAGTGCAGACCGAGAGACCATATATGGATAAATAGCGAGCTAGAGTCTGGAAGTGCAGACCGAGGGACTATATATGGATAAATAGCGGGCTTGAGTCTGGAAGTGCAGACCGAGAGACCATATAAGGATAAATAGCGAGCTTGAGTCTGGAAGTGCAAACCGAGACACCATATATGGATAAATAGCGAGCTAGAGTCTGGAAGTGCAGACCGAGAGACCATATATGGATAAATAGCGAGCTTGAGTCTGGAAGTGCAGACCGAGAGACCATATAAGGATAAACAGCGAGCTTGAGTCTGGAAGTGCAGACCGAGAGACCATATATGTATAAATAGCCAGCTTGAGTCTGGAAGTGCAGACCGAGAGACCATATATGGCTAAATAGCGAGCTTGAGTCTGGAAGTGCAGACCGAGAGACCCTATATGGATAAATAGCGAGCTTGAGTCTGGAAGTGCAGACTGAGAGGCCCTATATGGATAAATAGCGAGCTTGAGTCTGGAAGTGCAGACCGAGAGACCCTATATGGATAAATAGCGAGCTTGAGTCTGGAAGTGCAGACCGAGAGACCATATATGGCTAAATAGCCAGCTTGAGTCTGGAAGTGCAGACCGAGAGACCATATATGGATAAATAGTGAGCTTGAGTCTGGAAGTGCAGACCGAGAGACCATATATGGATAAATAGCGAGCTAGAGTCTGGAAGTGCAGACCGAGAGACCATATATGGATAAATAGCGAGCTTGAGTCTGGAAGTGCAGACCGAGAGACCATCTATGGATAAATAGCGTGCTTGAGTCTGGAAGTGCAGACCGAGAGACCATATAAGGATAAACAGCGAGCTTGAGTCTGGAAGTGCAGACCGAGAGACCATATATGGATAAATAGCGAACTTGAGTCTGGAAGTGCAGACCGAGAGACCATATATAGATAAATAGCGAGCTAGAGTCTGGAAGTGCAGACCGAGAGACCATATATGGATAAATAGCGAGCTTGAGTCTGGAAGTGCAGACCGAAAGACCATATATGGGTAAATAGCGAGCTTGAGTCTGGAAGTGCAGACCGAGAGACCATATATGGATAAATAGCGAGCTTGAGTCTGGAAGTGCAGACCGAGAGACCATATAAGGATAAACAGCGAGCTTGAGTCTGGAAGTGCAGACCGAGAGACCATATATCGATAAATAGCCAGCTTGAGTCTGGAAGTGCAGACCGAGAGACCATATATGGATAAATAGCGAGCACCGAGAGACCATATATGGATAAATAGCGAGCTTGAGTCTGGAAGTGCAGACCGAGAGACCATATATGGATAAATAGCGAGCTTGAGTCTGGAAGTGCAGACCGAGAGACCATATATGGATAAATAGCGAGGTTGAGTCTGGAAGTGCAGACCGAGAGATCATATATGGATAAATAGCGAGCTTGAGTCTGGAAGTGCAGACCGAGAGACCATATAAGGATAAACAGCGAGCTTGAGTCTGGAAGTGCAGACCGAGAGACCATATATGGATAAATAGCCAGCTTGAGTCTGGAAGTGCAGACCGAGAGACCATATATGGATAAATAGCGAGCTTGAGTCTGGAAGTGCAGAACGAGAGACCATATATGGATAAATAGCGAGCTTGAGTCTGACAGTGCAGACCGAGAGACCATATATGGATAAATAGTGAGCTTGAGTCTGGATGTGCAGACCGAGAGACCATATATGGATGAATAGCGAGCTTGAGTCTGGAAGTGCAGACCGAGAGACCATATATGGATAAATAGCGAGCTTGAGTCTGGAAGTGCAGACCGAGAGGCCATATATGGATAAATAGCGAGCTTGAGTCTGGAAGTGCAGCCCGAGAGACCATATATGGATAAACAGCGAGGTTGAGTCTGGAAGTGCAGACCGGGAGACCATATATGGATAAATAGCGAGCTTGAGTCTGGAAGTGCAGACCGAGAGATCATATATGGATAAATAGCGAGCTTGAGTCTGGAAGTGCAGACCGAGAGACCATATATGGATAAATACCGAGCTAGAGTCTGGAAGTGCATACCGAGAGACCATATAAGGATAAACAGCGAGCTTGAGTCTGGAAGTGCAGACCGAGAGACCATATATGGATAAATAGCGAGCTTGAGTCTGGAAGTGCAGACCGAGAGACCATATATGGATAAATAGCGAGCTTGAGTCTGGAAGTGCAGACCGAGAGACCATATATGGATAAATAGCGAGCTAGAGTCTGGAAGTGCAGACCGAGGGACTATATATGGATAAATAGCGGGCTTGAGTCTGGAAGTGCAGACCGAGAGACCATATAAGGATAAATAGCGAGCTTGAGTCTGGAAGTGCAAACCGAGACACCATATATGGATAAATAGCGAGCTAGAGTCTGGAAGTGCAGACCGAGAGACCATATATGGATAAATAGCGAGCTTGAGTCTGGAAGTGCAGACCGAGAGACCATATAAGGATAAACAGCGAGCTTGAGTCTGGAAGTGCAGACCGAGAGACCATATATGTATAAATAGCCAGCTTGAGTCTGGAAGTGCAGACCGAGAGACCATATATGGCTAAATAGCGAGCTTGAGTCTGGAAGTGCAGACCGAGAGACCCTATATGGATAAATAGCGAGCTTGAGTCTGGAAGTGCAGACTGAGAGGCCCTATATGGATAAATAGCGAGCTTGAGTCTGGAAGTGCAGACCGAGAGACCCTATATGGATAAATAGCGAGCTTGAGTCTGGACGTGCAGACCGAGAGACCATATATGGCTAAATAGCCAGCTTGAGTCTGGAAGTGCAGACCGAGAGACCATATATGGATAAATAGTGAGCTTGAGTCTGGAAGTGCAGACCGAGAGACCATATATGGATAAATAGCGAGCTAGAGTCTGGAAGTGCAGACCGAGAGACCATATATGGATAAATAGCGAACTTGAGTCTGGAAGTGCAGACCGAGAGACCATATATGGATAAATAGCGTGCTTGAGTCTGGAAGTGCAGACCGAGAGACCATATAAGGATAAACAGCGAGCTTGAGTCTGGATGTGCAGACCGAGAGACCATATATGGATGAATAGCGAGCTTGAGTCTGGAAGTGCAGACCGAGAGACCATATATGGATAAATAGCGAGCTTGAGTCTGGAAGTGCAGACCGAGAGGCCATATATGGATAAATAGCGAGCTTGAGTCTGGAAGTGCAGCCCGAGAGACCATATATGGATAAACAGCGAGGTTGAGTCTGGAAGTGCAGACCGGGAGACCATATATGGATAAATAGCGAGCTTGAGTCTGGAAGTGCAGACCGAGAGATCATATATGGATAAATAGCGAGCTTGAGTCTGGAAGTGCAGACCGAGAGACCATATATGGATAAATACCGAGCTAGAGTCTGGAAGTGCATACCGAGAGACCATATAAGGATAAACAGCGAGCTTGAGTCTGGAAGTGCAGACCGAGAGACCATATATGGATAAATAGCGAGCTTGAGTCTGGAAGTGCAGACCGAGAGACCATATATGGATAAATAGCGAGCTTGAGTCTGGAAGTGCAGACCGAGAGACCATATATGGATAAATAGCGAGCTAGAGTCTGGAAGTGCAGACCGAGGGACTATATATGGATAAATAGCGGGCTTGAGTCTGGAAGTGCAGACCGAGAGACCATATAAGGATAAATAGCGAGCTTGAGTCTGGAAGTGCAAACCGAGACACCATATATGGATAAATAGCGAGCTAGAGTCTGGAAGTGCAGACCGAGAGACCATATATGGATAAATAGCGAGCTTGAGTCTGGAAGTGCAGACCGAGAGACCATATAAGGATAAACAGCGAGCTTGAGTCTGGAAGTGCAGACCGAGAGACCATATATGTATAAATAGCCAGCTTGAGTCTGGAAGTGCAGACCGAGAGACCATATATGGCTAAATAGCGAGCTTGAGTCTGGAAGTGCAGACCGAGAGACCCTATATGGATAAATAGCGAGCTTGAGTCTGGAAGTGCAGACTGAGAGGCCCTATATGGATAAATAGCGAGCTTGAGTCTGGAAGTGCAGACCGAGAGACCCTATATGGATAAATAGCGAGCTTGAGTCTGGACGTGCAGACCGAGAGACCATATATGGCTAAATAGCCAGCTTGAGTCTGGAAGTGCAGACCGAGAGACCATATATGGATAAATAGTGAGCTTGAGTCTGGAAGTGCAGACCGAGAGACCATATATGGATAAATAGCGAGCTAGAGTCTGGAAGTGCAGACCGAGAGACCATATATGGATAAATAGCGAACTTGAGTCTGGAAGTGCAGACCGAGAGACCATATATGGATAAATAGCGAGCTTGAGTCTGGAAGTGCAGACCGAGAGACCATATATGGATAAATAGCGAGCTTGAGTCTGGAAGTGCAGACCGAGAGACCATATATGGATAAATAGCGAGCTTGAGTCTGGAAGTGCAGACCGAGAGACCATATATGGATAAATAGCGAGCTAGAGTCTGGAAGTGCAGACCGAGGGACTATATATGGATAAATAGCGGGCTTGAGTCTGGAAGTGCAGACCGAGAGACCATATAAGGATAAATAGCGAGCTTGAGTCTGGAAGTGCAAACCGAGACACCATATATGGATAAATAGCGAGCTTGAGTCTGGAAGTGCAGACCGAGAGACCATATATGGATAAATAGCGAGCTTGAGTCTGGAAGTGCAGACCGAGAGACCATATAAGGATAAATAGCGAGCTTGAGTCTGGAAGTGCAAACCGAGACACCATATATGGATAAATAGCGAGCTAGAGTCTGGAAGTGCAGACCGAGAGACCATATATGGATAAATAGCGAGCTTGAGTCTGGAAGTGCAGACCGAGAGACCATATAAGGATAAACAGCGAGCTTGAGTCTGGAAGTGCAGACCGAGAGACCATATATGTATAAATAGCCAGCTTGAGTCTGGAAGTGCAGACCGAGAGACCATATATGGCTAAATAGCGAGCTTGAGTCTGGAAGTGCAGACCGAGAGACCCTATATGGATAAATAGCGAGCTTGAGTCTGGAAGTGCAGACTGAGAGGCCCTATATGGATAAATAGCGAGCTTGAGTCTGGAAGTGCAGACCGAGAGACCCTATATGGATAAATAGCGAGCTTGAGTCTGGACGTGCAGACCGAGAGACCATATATGGCTAAATAGCCAGCTTGAGTCTGGAAGTGCAGACCGAGAGACCATATATGGATAAATAGTGAGCTTGAGTCTGGAAGTGCAGACCGAGAGACCATATATGGATAAATAGCGAGCTAGAGTCTGGAAGTGCAGACCGAGAGACCATATATGGATAAATAGCGAGCTTGAGTCTGGAAGTGCAGACCGAGAGACCATATATGGATAAATAGCGTGCTTGAGTCTGGAAGTGCAGACCGAGAGACCATATAAGGATAAACAGCGAGCTTGAGTCTGGAAGTGCAGACCGAGAGACCATATATGGATAAATAGCGAGCTTGAGTCTGGAAGTGCAGACCGAGAGACCATATATGGATAAATAGCGAGCTTGAGTCTGGAAGTGCAGACCGAGAGACCATATATGGATAAATAGCGAGCTAGAGTCTGGAAGTGCAGACCGAGGGACTATATATGGATAAATAGCGGGCTTGAGTCTGGAAGTGCAGACCGAGAGACCATATAAGGATAAATAGCGAGCTTGAGTCTGGAAGTGCAAACCGAGACACCATATATGGATAAATAGCGAGCTAGAGTCTGGAAGTGCAGACCGAGAGACCATATATGGATAAATAGCGAGCTTGAGTCTGGAAGTGCAGACCGAGAGACCATATAAGGATAAACAGCGAGCTTGAGTCTGGAAGTGCAGACCGAGAGACCATATATGTATAAATAGCCAGCTTGAGTCTGGAAGTGCAGACCGAGAGACCATATATGGCTAAATAGCGAGCTTGAGTCTGGAAGTGCAGACCGAGAGACCCTATATGGATAAATAGCGAGCTTGAGTCTGGAAGTGCAGACTGAGAGGCCCTATATGGATAAATAGCGAGCTTGAGTCTGGAAGTGCAGACCGAGAGACCCTATATGGATAAATAGCGAGCTTGAGTCTGGAAGTGCAGACCGAGAGACCATATATGGCTAAATAGCCAGCTTGAGTCTGGAAGTGCAGACCGAGAGACCATATATGGATAAATAGTGAGCTTGAGTCTGGAAGTGCAGACCGAGAGACCATATATGGATAAATAGCGATCTAGAGTCTGGAAGTGCAGACCGAGAGACCATATATGGATAAATAGCGAGCTTGAGTCTGGAAGTGCAGACCGAGAGACCATATATGGATAAATAGCGTGCTTGAGTCTGGAAGTGCAGACCGAGAGACCATATAAGGATAAACAGCGAGCTTGAGTCTGGAAGTGCAGACCGAGAGACCATATATGGATAAATAGCGAGCTTGAGTCTGGAAGTGCAGACCGAGAGACCATATATGGATAAATAGCGAGCTAGAGTCTGGAAGTGCAGACCGAGAGACCATATATGGATAAATAGCGAGCTTGAGTCTGGAAGTGCAGACCGAAAGACCATATATGGGTAAATAGCGAGCTTGAGTCTGGAAGTGCAGACCGAGAGACCATATATGGATAAATAGCGAGCTTGAGTCTGGAAGTGCAGACCGAGAGACCATATAAGGATAAACAGCGAGCTTGAGTCTGGAAGTGCAGACCGAGAGACCATATATCGATAAATAGCCAGCTTGAGTCTGGAAGTGCAGACCGAGAGACCATATATGGATAAATAGCGAGCACCGAGAGACCATATATGGATAAATAGCGAGCTTGAGTCTGGAAGTGCAGACCGAGAGACCATATATGGATAAATAGCGAGCTTGAGTCTGGAAGTGCAGACCGAGAGACCATATATGGATAAATAGCGAGGTTGAGTCTGGAAGTGCAGACCGAGAGACCATATATCGATAAATAGCCAGCTTGAGTCTGGAAGTGCAGACCGAGAGACCATATAAGGATAAACAGCGAGCTTGAGTCTGGAAGTGCAGACCGAGAGACCATATATGTATAAATAGCCAGCTTGAGTCTGGAAGTGCAGACCGAGAGACCTTATATGGATAAATAGCGAGCTTGAGTCTGGAAGTGCAGACCGAGAGACCATATATGGATAAATAGCGAGCTTGAGTCTGGAAGGGCAGACCGAGAGACCCTATATGGATAAATAGCGAGCTTGAGTCTGGGAGTGCAGACCGAGAGACCATATATGGCTAAATAGCCAGCTTGAGTCTGGAAGTGCAGACCGAATGAACATATATGGATAAATAGCGAGCTAGAGTCTGGAAGTGCAGACCGAGAGACCATATATGGATAAATAGCGAGCTAGAGTCTGGAAGTGCAGACCGAGAGACCATATATGGATAAATAGCGAGCTTGAGTCTGGAAGTGCAGACCGAGAGACCATATATGGATAAATAGCGAGCTAGAGTCTGGAAGTGCAGACCGAGAGACCATATATGGATAAATAGTGAGCTTGAGTCTGGAAGTGCAGACCGAGAGACCATATATGGATAAACAGCGAGGTTGTGTCTGGAAGTGCAGACCGAGAGACCATATATGGATAAATAGCGAGCTTGAGTCTGGAAGTGCAGACCGAGAGACCATATATGGATCAATAGCGAGCTTGAGTCTGGAAGTGCAGACCGAGAGACCATATATGGATAAATAGCGAGCTTGAGTCTAGAAGTGCAGACCGTGAGACCATATATGGATAAATAGCGAGCTTGAGTCTGGAAGTGCAGACCGAGACACCATATATGGATAAATAGCGAGCTTGCGTCTGGAAGTGCAGACCGAGACACCATATATGGATAAATAGCGAGCTTGCGTCTGGAAGTGCAGAAACGAGAGCCCAGCTATGTTTACATAGCGAGCTTGTGAGCTGCTACGGTAGCAGCTGGAAGTGCTGGCCGAAAGACAGTATATATTGTTATTCGTCGCTAAGCGATACAATTATACATTACTTTTAAATATTTCCCACCGAATTTTCTTTTTCATCCTTTGGGGCACCATAACTTTGGTCACATTGGTTCTATCTCTGGACACATTAGCGATTGGAAATTTTATAGCGATCATGTTTGGTAAGAAACAATTTTTCGATGTAACAACTAGTTTTCGGGTAAATCGAATCTCTGCTTCAAGTCGACGGTTCAGGACGGTTTTCAGCATATATCTTGCAACCCAAGCATCCAGCGTAAAATCGTATTGCGCATATAATGAGCCTTTCAGTTCCCTCTACAATTTTCACTCGAAACAATTTTAAGCATAAATATAAGCGGTATCTTGTAAAATGTACTTAGGTGTCGAAGTAAAGTTCGATTTCGACCAAAAGCTAATGAGATCTAAATTTGCTCATGTGACTTCTTTATTCCAAATTTAAAGCTCATAAACATTTTCGTTTTTGCGTTCGAATACTCACAAAGTTCCCTTCACAGCAAACGCATCAACTCAATGGTCAAAACGTATTCAAAAGACCTTGAACTTGGAAACTCGGACTTTCGCACGATTGCAATAATTTCTTTTACTTTATATAAGAAAGTAAAAAGAGCAAAAAGTGTTGCCACTATATCATTGCATCCATTAAAAAGAGCAAAGAGTGTTGCCACTATATCATTGCAGCCATTAAAAAGAACAAAGAGTGTTGCCACTATATCATTGTAGCCATTAAAAAGAGCAAAGAGTGTTCCCACTATATCATTGCAGCCATTAAAAACATTTCCAAATTTTAATATTTGCTTCTAAAAATTCCTTGTAATTGCCATGACTTGTGGTACAGGAAGAAAAATTATAATAAATAGTACGTATAGAATCTGATAAGAACTTGCATGCTCTACAATTTACTTTCCATTATTTTTTTGTCAAATTTAGCTATTTAGTTATGAAAATTTTAAAGAACCTTAAAAAAAATTAAAACTAAACCCTGTTCACTATGTTGAGTTGGAAGTTAGAAGAGTTGGAAGGTAGATGTGTAAACTAAAACCTGGTCACTGTGTTGAGTTGGAAGGTAGATGTGTAAACTAAAACCTGGTCACTATGTTGAGTTGGAAGGTAGGTGTGTAAACTAAAACCTGGTCACTGTGTTGAGTTGGAAGGTAGGTGTGTAAACTACCCACTTCCCTCTTATAGGAAATGTTCCGCTCTCTAATTCCATCTATTTCATGTTTGTCAGAATAATGCTGTTTCTGCAAAAATTGGGGAAAACGAGGGCGTGGCGGTTTTTCCAAAGTTCATATAATTCCTAATTGCTCAAGGTTTCACCTAAGGTTTATTGTAGCCGACTGTAAATATGTAAATAAAAAAAGTTGTTTCTAAGGCTACGCAGCCGGGGACATTCTTAATATATTATCTTCTGTGTTTACTTTTTTTATTTCCTGGTAATCAAAATTTTCAATAATAGATTTTTCCGTTTGCAATCATTATTTGGTTTTATCGGGACACAAATGTAGTTCTAACCAAAGACAAGTTGTACTGAGAGTGTTTTTGATTTATTCGTCTAGGTTACGGTTGAGAGACCAGATCTGGTAGATGTGACGAAGGCCGAAGAGGAAAAGAGAAAAGAAAGTCTGAAAGTTCTTTGTGCAGATTCACTTGGCATGCATCATGGTAGGTACTCCAACCATTAGGGGGGGGGGGGGGGGGGGGGGGGGGGGTAATTCCTCCCCCCGCCTCCTCCACTATTACACTAAAAAATATGGTTACAATTTGAGCAATATACGACCACTGACCACTGTCTAAAAACATCAATCTGGTCTACGTGAAGGAGAGCCCTCAACCTGCTATACAAAGTATAGAGCAAGTTATGTAATCAGTCGAAAAACCAGTAATCTACTTTCCCAGCGCAAATTAATCAATTACTTTTTTGCTTTCCCTTTGAAATCAATCTAGGAATTCGGTTGAAAATCAATGTGTCTTGCTCTGGAACATCTGAATCCTCATACCAAAAGTTCATTTATCGACAGTGTCCCCCCTTCTGATTCCTCCCTTACTATCTGTCGATTTCATTAAAATTCGACAGGTGTCGTCTTTGTTGGGTCGTGGAACAACGAATAAAATTTCGTGTCGTACGTCATTACATAGCCAGTTTTGATCTGAAACGCCATGATCTGAAGGAAATTTTTTAATTTAATACTCACAAAATGTTGATATTTAATATCTACTAATATATGTTCTTAATGTACCAGAAGTAGAAAAACCAGTGAGGAAAACTCAAGACAAACAAATGTTTAAAATATTAATTGCGGATACCCTGTGCATAAAGCTCATGCCCGGGCTTTAACTACATTGGTCATATCGCCTACTACCAGAGCGCTCTTTCGTCACTCTGGTGGACATGAGCCCGACTCTACTATGGGAGTCCTAAATTTTGCCTACCCTAAATTTTTATTCACCTAGGGTAGGGGTCTTTAACGAGTACCTGACATCGTACAGGCTCGAGCCCATCGCTTAACGTCCCATCCGAAGGACGGCGAGCTTATGTTTATTTTACCTCCCAGATAAAATAAACGAAGAGCCTCGGTCGGGTTACGAACCCACGTTCTTGAGCTTAGAAGACAAGCACGCATACCACTGACCTACCGGCGCCCTCGGTATACATAACAGGAAACAATGAGAAATGCTTTACAATTGATCATTGCGTAGAAGTATTTTCTACGGAAATTTGTTGTAGATTATCTGTGGCGCTATAGTTCTGTTTGTATTGCTACTACCTCCAAGTCTGAGTACATCGAGGCGATTGCAAATATGGAACATATTTACATAAATTCATTTTTCCAAAGGAGTAACTGTTTACGCGTAAATCGAGCAAAATAAATAGATTTTAACATGAGTATTAACAATAAGAAATATAATGGGTATTAACAATAATAATTATAATGAGTATTAACAATGATAATCTACCACCTTCTTCGGTCGGCTATTGATACTTTATGTAAAAGTTTCCTCATCTGTTCCAAAATTATTTTAAATTTTGATCGCCCTTGAGTTATATTTAAATTATCTTTTGTTTATTATAGAAAAAATAAATAAATAAACAAAAATGTCAGTGAATCACCGCCAATGTACTTCCCCAGCATGAATTAATCAGTTTCATTTTCGCTCTCCCCCCAATACCATTGAACTAAAGAAATTTAAATAAAATATTTTATGTTGATACATTCACTACATCGGCAGTTATTGAGAATTTTGAGTAGAGATCCTGCTGCTACCGTTCATTGAGATCCCGCTGCTACCGTTCATTGAGATCCCGCTGCTACCGTTCATTGAGATCCCGCTGCTACCGTTCATTGAGATCCCGCTGCTACCGTTCATTGAGATCCCGCTGCTACCGTTCATTGAGATCCCGCTGCTACCGTTCATTGAGATCCCGCTGCTACCGTTCATTGAGATCCCACTGCTACCATTCATTGAGATCCTGCTGCTACCGTTCATTGAGATCCCGCTGCTACCGTTCATTGAGATCCCGCTGCTACCATTCATTGAGATCCTGCTGCTACCGTTCATTGAGATCCCGCTGCTACCGTTCATTGAGATCCCGCTGCTACCGTTCATTTAGATCCCGCTGCTACCGTTCATTGAGATCCCGCTGCTACCGTTCATTGAGATCCCGCTGCTACCGTTCATTGAGATCCCGCTGCTACCGTTCATTGAGATCCTGCTGCTACCATTCATTGAGATCCCGCTGCTACCGTTCATTGAGATCCCGCTGCTACCGTTCATTGAGATCCCGCTGCTACCATTTATTGAGATCCCGCTGCTACCATTCATTGAGATCGCGCTGCTACCGTTCATTGAGATCCCGCTGCTACCATTCATTGAGATCCCGCTGCTACCGTTCATTGAGATCCCGCTGCTACCATTCATTGAGATCCTGCTGCTACCGTTCATTGAGATCCCGCTGCTACCGTTCATTGAGATCCCGCTGCTACCGTTCATTTAGATCCCGCTGCTACCGTTCATTGAGATCCCGCTGCTACCGTTCATTGAGATCCCGCTGCTACCGTTCATTGAGATCCCGCTGCTACCGTTCATTGAGATCCTGCTGCTACCATTCATTGAGATCCCGCTGCTACCGTTCATTGAGATCCCGCTGCTACCGTTCATTGAGACTCCTTATGGGCTTTTGGACTGACATAGACGTATAAAATTTCATACCATAATATTCATTTCTCCAGGAGTTATGATGTTTAAAGACATACACAGACTGGAATGTAACTAAAACCCCAATAACTGTCCAAGTAATTAATGTTTCGACGCGAAATGTAAATTTGTATATAAACAGGGTGTTTCAGGGTTAAGTAGCCAAACTGAAAATTGGAACTAAGGACCTAAAAACAAGAAAAAAATTTCCTATGGAGGTATGTCCGCAGATAGAATACTAATATGACCTTGTCTCCCTAACTGTACATAAACTATTGACTTAAGGATTAATACTATTTGGAATTAGCATTGGGAACTCTCAATAACATTTGTTTGAGGCTTTCGCAGAGTACTCATCATTATGTCTTTCATTTATACTAATGCTGAATATGCCGACATGGTGTTTGTGTACGGTTTTTGCAATGGTAATGCTAATGCTGCCCGTCATGAATAATCAAGGCGATTTCGAAATAGAAGATTACCATACAAGTCTATCTTTAGCCCCACGTTTCAACGTCTTAGAGAAACTGGTACATTTGCTGTTATACCATGTGCTGATGGCATTTTTGCCCCTTTACGAAATGAAGAAAGGAGTGCGACCATATTACAATATTTTGATGATAGTCCATCTGGCAGTGTACGAAGAGCTGGAGCAGAATTAAATGTTGCGCCAACTACAGTATGGATAACTCTACAGATGGACGTCACCCATACCATTATCAACGTGTACAAAATTTATTACCGCAAGATTTAGGGCAAAGAAGAAATTTTTCAGATTGGTATTTAAATCAAGCTGATCACAATCCACACTTTTCAGGAAAAATTTTCTGGACAGATGAAGCTACCTTCACAAGAAGAGGTATCTTCAATCAGAAAAATAATCATCTCTGGTTGCATGAAAATCCCCATGCAATTCGTGAGCATCATTTTCAGCACGTGTTTCAGTGCAATGTGTGGTTGGGTATAATAGACAATATTTTAATAGGTCCGCATTTCTTACCATCTCGACTCAATGCGGACACATTTTTGGAATTTCTTAATAATTATTACTATGATTTAGTTGAAGATATTCCACTACAACTGAGAAGGAACCTGTGGTTTCAATTAGATGGTTGTCCTGCACATTACGGAAGAGGTCCACGACAATGGCTAAATGTTAATTATCCCAATCAATGGATTGGCCATGCAGGACCAGTGGCTTGGCCATACACGCTCTCCAGACCGGACACCACTGGATTTTTTGTTTGGGGTGACATTAAACAAAAAGTCTATGCAAGGCCGGTCAATGACCTTAATTCTTTACGAAGAAGGGTAATTGAATCTTGTGAAACAATAACACATATCCAGTGCCGTTCTGCCACCGCTGCTGCTGAAGAAAGATGCCGATCCTGTCTTAATGCTCAAGGAAATCACTTTGAACAACACTTAATATGAATGTTAGTGTTTACATTTAATGAATAAAGTAGTTGCAACAAATAAAATAAGTTTTATTTATTTACTATGCCTAAATAATTCATAACAATGAAAATCTTTAGGTGTGAATATCTCTTAAACAAAGCGTTTGCGGACATACCTCCATAGGAATTTTTTTCTTGTTTTTAGGTCCTTAGTTCAAATTTTCAGTTTAGCTACTTAACCCTGAAACACCCTGTATATATTGTACAACCTTCCTCCTTTTTATTACGTGAGAGTGTGTGTGAGTAAATTTAATTAGTAAATAAAAATTTAAATCGAAAAGTTATTAAAATCGAAAATTATTAAAATCGCGACTTTAAATGAAAAATGCCTTGGATAGCTGAGTACACTCCTCACGGGAAGAACGGTTACAAGTTCCTAATGTTTAGTTGTCACCAGTAATTAATAATAATTAATTACTGTTGCCAACTAGAAGAAGCATGAGGGGGGGGGGGGGGGGGGGGGGGGGGGGAGGAATGGAATGAATCAAACTTAGAACTGTAACATATTTATTTTAATAAGAACAAAATTTACAAAACTATTTTGTACATATGGCTTAAAGGCTAATTGTTGTTGTAGAAACATTCAGAAAATTTCAGAATAAAATTAAAATATCATTTACAAACAAAATGGGCCTATGTCGAATAAACTGAATCGTTTCTAAAAACATCTATCCTAGAATCGATACTACCGGTACCTTGATTAGTATATCCCTGGCGATGACGGTGTGAACATCCTTATCTGGACATCTCGCAGAAATCATCCAGTCACGTATTTCATAAGTCATTGAAGATCTGTCTGGTTTCGAGGCTACATTAGAAGTTACGTTTTTCACTGACTAGTTCGACGTGGCCACTCTGTATGACCACTCTGAGGGAGAATATCATATTTTCAACATAAAATAAAACTCTGTCAAAATTGTTACGTTCGTACTAGCACAACTGTTTGGGTCCGACTCGGAGCGCAGAAAACTGTAAGTTCGCATTTTTAATTAAAGTTACACTCTGGGCTAAAATGTTAAAGTAGAACTGACGTGACCTGTGTGGTCTAGGCGTGAGCGAGGAACTTGACTTGATATCACATATGGGTCATTCTTTTTAAAATTTACCCATCATTTTGTCGAGGATCTCCGAATCAGTTTAAATTTTTTTTACAGTTTCCTACATCATCGAGAAGTAAGAAAACGATTTTGTCGATTTTTTTTGTCAAGTCATAATCGCAAGAAAAATAAATTTTATATTATCTTGAAAAAATCGTTTAAAAACTGGTCAAACGTAAATTGACGTATACGCAGAAGAAAATCGTGTGGAAAATATCGGTGTTCTATTTTTTTATATCTGTATAGTCCAATTAACAGAAAAACGTGTCAAATTAAAGTGCGCATACAAGTATGATCGAGTTTTAATTCGATTAATGCAAAATTGACCTATGTCGATAAAAATTAATTACTCAAATACTCCATCACCGATTTTGGGTTTCTTGCATGCAAAATGTTAAGGACACTTGGACCTAACATCCTACACATTTTCATCCATGTAAAAACATTATTTTCAATTTTATGGTCATTTTAATTTTTTATTTATTAAACAACACTATTATTGATTTATTTACATCTTATTGATTCATTTTCATTCGAGGTGCCTGTTTTTTACAGCTTTCAATTATTCAATTATCATTAATCCGTACAATCAATTATAATCAATAAATACAATGAACTATTATCACACATTTTAAAAAAAGAGTACAAGAATCGACTAAGCGTTTTCCATCTTTCACTGATCATTCATTCACCTTCTGCTTTTTTTCCTTAGATCTTCTTCTCGTTGACTTCTTTTTGTGCTCGATCTGTAAAAAACATAATTTCATACACATTAATATTCAAAAAGTTCCATTTAAGAGATAATTTTAAATAAATTTACCTGGTAGAAACTGGTACGCTCGGAGGCTGACGTTTTGCCCAATTGTAACTTTCAGCTACGTTGAACAACTTCCCTCCGTCTTGAAATGAATATGTCTTCAATTCTACGTAGCCATTTGCTTTCGGTACGCATGAATGGAAGTTTCGAATCCCGGGAATACGCATTGCATGCTTGAATCTCGAGTCCATCTTGTTTCTATGAGCTGCAATTGAGACTTTATCTGCAAATTCAATGTTCAAGCCTGTGATGTTTTGTCGAGACCATTCAAAAAATTGCAATGGCGTTTGGAGCTGTTTTTCTGGAGGTAACTGCAAACTTGCACGGGTTGCCAATCGTTCTACTGCGGCACCTAGCCCATCGCTAGGACCTTTGCCATGTGATGTGGCAAAAAAGTGCCATTCTGCAGGGATGCCAAAGTCCTCTTCATGCAAACTCAGGTTTAAGATGTTGAATCGATTTTTGTACTGGGACGCGGCTCCATCAGACAGATATATCACTTTTTTCAGTTCAGGGACTTTTGTTTTCAAATAATTGATCAACAATTTTTGAAAGTAATTAACAGCTGACGTGTTGTGCTCCAAGTCGTCAGAAATAATTACGAATTTGAGAAGTTGAGAATGTGATCCTTGGCCTCCCACGTAGCAGCAAAAAGGGTGAACTGTCGCCTGTGAATTGTTCCAGTGTACACCTTGTGCACTGTTCTGCAGGACAAACGAATAATTTTCGGATAAATCGGCCACTACAATGACTTCGCCATCAGAGGCATCGTTCCTCGCTTGTCGAAAATATCCTGATTGCTGCTTTGTGGCGTAGTGGTGTGGCGCAGTTTATGCATGAGTTCGTCCACGAATTCATCAGTTGGTTTGACCATCGTTTCTAAAGAACACTGATCGACGTTGACCCACTGCTGGTACGTCAAGGATGAGGTACTGAAGGAGCTTGAATCGAACGCAGTGGAAAACATTACGTACCAGCAGTGGATCAACGTCGATTCTTGTACTCTTTTTTTTAAATGTTCACGAATGAAAATTAATCAAAAAGATGTAAATAAATCAATAATAGTGTTGTTTAATCGAATGTTTTCATTATCCTAAAATGAAAAAAAAAATAAAATGACCATAAAATTGAAAATAATGTTTTTACATGGATGAAAATTTGTAGGATGTTAGGTCCAAGTGTCCTTAACATTTTGCATGCAAGAAACCCAAAATCGGTGATGGAGTATTTCAGTAAGTAATTTTTATCGACATAGGTTAATTTTTCACTATTCGAATTAAAACTCGATCACACTTGTATGCACATTTTAATTTGACACATTTTTCTGTTAATTGGACTATAGATATAAAAAAATAGAACACCGATTATTTCCACAAGATTTTCTTCTCCGTATACGTCAATTTACGTTTGGCCAGTTTTTAAACGATTTTTTCAAGATAATTAAATTTTTTTTTTTTGCGATTATGACTTGACAAAAAAAATCGACAAAATCGTTTTCTTACTTCTCGATGATGTAGGAAACTGTAAAAAAAATTTAAACTGATTCGGAGATCCTCGACAAAATGATGGGTAAATTTTAAAAAGAATGACCCATATTTAAAACTGAACTGTAAAATCTAAAAGAGACGTGACCTGAGCGGCCCAAGCATGAAGAGGGACTGATATCAAATATTTAAACTATACTGTGAAATATGAAATAGAAAGATATAACTGACGTGACCTGTGTGGTCTAGGCGTGAAGAAGGACTGATCTCCTCCCGGTTACAACTCTTGATTTTCGTCGTGGTGGGGGACGGATCCCGACATCTCATTGGCTGTTCGTTCCCGCTCAATTTACTTCCAGCCAATCACCGATCACTGGTTGCGTAAGGCTCTTCTTTGAATAGCAGATGTGCCAGCCCGCCTTGGTCGTTCATGCAACCCCGGATGTAAACAATTATCTACTTCCTTCCTTTCCTCTATATCCTTTGTCCCTACTTTTCGCTCCTAGCGATCGCGATTCTCTCGCAGGCATCGCTAGTTCCGAGCTTGTTTTTCTAAATGAAATTATCTTCAATTCAACTCCAAACGACCCACAATTCCCTCTTGTTTCGTTCGCTCCTAGCATATTCTTCTAAATGAAATCCTCTTCAAATCAGCTCCAAGTGGCCTCGATTCGCTCGTAGTGTCACTGGTCCTTGCTGTATAATAATGACAATAATTGTCTATAGGGTAGACATACTACAATATCCCCCGAACCCGTTAAAATGAAATATGTCGGCTAAATGACCATTGGTAGCCACATATTTTATTAGGCTCACTTAACACTCGCTCGTTCACTGAGCATTTACACTAAACCAATATTCACTAAAAGAAAGACTTGCCCAAAGTCATAATCATAAAATAAAACTCTGTCTAAATTGTTACGTTCGTACTAGCACAACTCTTTGGGTCCGACTGGGAGCGCAGAAAACTGTAAGTTCGCATTTTTAATTAAAGTTACACTGTGGGCTAAAATGTTAAAGTAGAACTGACGTGACCTGTGTGGTCTAGGCGTGAGCGAGGAACTTGACTTGATATCACATAATATTCTATAATGCAAATATTCAGGTATCGACCTCATTATCATGCGTGACGAAGACATGATTCTAAATTTCCTTTCTATTCGGCATGGCTTGCCTATGCATGCGTGACCAAAGCATGACTTTACTTTACACTGTACTTCTTGGAGTTAACCCTCTCCATTGGCAAATAACAAATGATTCTATTTCTTGCATACATTCCTTGACTGTTGAAACATCCAAAAAAGGCCCCACGCCCCGACAATGTTTCAACTTGATTCCCATATCCTCAATCCGCTTCAATAAAATTTGGGTTGACCAGACCCTAACCATATGCCTCCTTAGGCCTTCGACAGGTATTTACATAGAATGAACATTTGATAAATACATATTTAGTGCTTAACAACTTATATTCAAGCTGGAAGAGAGAAAGCTTTTAGAATTTTCCTGAAAATCACAAAATCTGTTTTAGGCCTTTTTAGCAAAAATGTATTGTGAGTAATTCATTTTTGTCAGTATGTAATTTCATGTATTCATTGTAGAACCAGAATGGTCCGTGACAAGTTTCATTTTGTAACCTAATAGTCCAAGATAATCCTATTCATTTCATAATTGATTTATTTATGCCGTCTTGATCAATTTCTTTCTTTACATTCTCAAAATGCCTCCCGCAGATTGAACATTGGTGTTCTGACATCTGCACCGATAACTTTAAATTATATAAGAGGTTGAAGAGGTCAGAAGTGGACTACTGGGTGAGGGACAGGCCTGTGACGCAGTGTGGATTATTTATTGTCTCGAGTAGACTCATCCACACATTCAGAAGTTGGAAGGTTTGAAAACTGTTATCAGAACCAGGGATTATGACAATACGAACCAAAAGCAAGTGTGCAAACTATAAGTGTATAAAACATAGACGACCAAAGCTGACGTCTATAATATGAGGAAATAACGAGGGAGGGGAACCCGTTGAGAAACTACTTCTACGGCACTCTTAAATGCGTAATCAGTTGAGACTTTCTGTAATATTTTTTAAAATTTTCAGATATAGCTCAAGCCTTGATAGACTACAGTGTTCCTAAGAAAGACATAGAGAGAGTAAGTCCCTCGAATACCATTGTCTCTTTTTCACGGATATGTTTCGCAACCGAAATTCTAAGACATTTTTCTTCTTAGGGAAACTGGAGATATGCTTAATTTCATGCTGAAAATGAATGCTTTGTTTAGTTTTTCAAAAATATCTCACTATCTATTGGTGATAAGCAAAAAAATACGTTTTTATCAGAATAAGGATTATAACTGATACTCTGAGAGAACCCCACGTTGGAAAGCACACACTAGCTGTGGTGCCCAGCGTTCTTAGGCATTAACTAACTAACCTCATCCCATACTAGGCCAGTCAGTAGAGGTATTGTACGCTGCAAAAGATGGTGTAGCAGCTTTTATTTTTTTAACTTTTATATATGGGTACGAAGATGTAAAAAACAGAAATGCTAATTCGGGCGACTTTGGGAAAACTTTTGGCAGCCAAAAAACCTCAACATTTTATGACTTTTTTGAGGTTTTTGCCTATACCTCCTCCTAGCGAAAAAGTTACGATATAATAAATTGAAGAACATTAAATTCTGCGTCGATTGAGTACCACAACTTAATAATTTCATCAAGTTATATGGTCGAAAACTACGTTCAAAAAACGACGCTTTTTTTCAACTTTGTCAAAAACTGAGATACAGTACTATATATGAGTCTACAGCTTGGGAATGAGTATTCTAAGAGAAAAACTCATAGAATAAAAGTTGTAGAGCATCAAATTCTGCGTCCACTGAGTACCAACATTTTTGAATTTGGCGAAATACGCCTCTCGAAATTGGCAATCTCCCGACGTCCGGCAATCGGCATATGAAGGTACCTGTTTTTGCCTATAACTCCTCCCAGCGAAAAAGTTACGATATTACAAATTGAAGAACATTAAATTCTGCGTCGATTGCGTACCACAACTCAATAATTTCATCAAGTTATATGGTCGAAAACTACGTTCAAAAAACGACGCTTTTTTTCAACTTTGTCAAAAACTGAGATACAGTACTATATATGAGTCTACAGCTTGGGAATGAGTATTCTAAGAGAAAAACTCATGGAATAAAAGTTGTAGAGCATCAAATTCTGTGTCCACTGAGTACCAACATTTTTGAATTTGGCGAAATACGCCTCTCGAAATTGGCAATCTCCCGACGTCCGGCAATTGGCATATGAAGGTACCTATGAGTTACAACAGTACGGGTGTATATCCTACAGAGTTATTCTTGCTTTCGTATCATCAAATAATCATTTAAAAATGTAAATCGGTTAGGAGAAAACACAGGAGTAAATAAGAAAACACATGAGTGTAATTTAAAAAATACGTAAGTTCTAGTATGCCTCATCTTTTCCTGAGCCGTTTGGATGGCCCCGGCTCCTCTACTGGCAGCTGTGGAGGTGGTAGGAAGCTCTCATCATCCTGCTCTGGTTGTTCCTCGGACTCCAATAGCTGGTTGAAGTGATTTTCGTCATCATCATCTTCAACTACCGGTGATAAAGTGTTGTCACATTGTTGACCACAGCAATGCTTACATATGGAAGAGCACTTCAGACCAGCCTTACGGCAAGAGCAGGCGCTACTACACGCTATCTTGCAAGCGCATCACACTGCCTTGAGTAGAGACAAGGGAGCTACGTCTCTGGAGGTATTTAGTGGCACTAGACCCGCATTACTGCGGCCCCCACTAAATCCCATCCCTACGGGTTTATTGTTGTCTGTATTTGATGGAAACACCGGTATGAGTGGTGGCGTGCAGCATCAGAAGTAGGTGGCAGTCTTGCGAGGTCCACTTTTCCCTTGGTCACAGCTCGTGAGAGCGTGAAGTGGCGCAGTTCGTCCAGAGCTACATTGGTGGAGTCGCCGGTGTAGATGGCCGCGAAAATACGCGCACCAGCCTCAGCAATCTCATCATGGCTGGTGAGTGGGTTGAGGAACCGTCGGGAGATGTCTTTCAGTTCTTTCGAAAAGGTGACCATGCTGCTCAGCTTCATCTTTCCTTGTCCAAAAATAGCAGATGTCGTATCACATCCACTAAACGCGTGGATGAAAAGGATGTGGATGGATATGGATTGGTCTAATTTGAAAGATGTTGTCAAATATTGCCTATCAGCAGCACCCCCTCTTCCAGGCTTCAGAAAGACCAAGTTGGTGTATGGCTGGCCAAGCTCTATCATAAGCACAAGGAGATCTATGTGCTTTCCAATTATCCTGACATTTTCGTGCTCCTTGGCCTTGGAAATGGCGGTGTTAACAATGCGCAAGTCAGCATCTTCTTGGGCCTGATTGACTTCAATATCACAATCTTCGAAGTAAGCTTGTCTCTCCTTTTGAGGGTGTCATTCATGAAGTTGCCATGATCACCCATCTTGGCCACCCCTTCGGTGGCAGTTTACATTGGCTCCTCCAACGACACCACTGCTTAAAGAAATTATGGCATCTGAGCTGAAAATGGGGGGTGCTGTGCAAGCCACTCCTTCAGTTTGATTAAAGCCATAACTTGCGTCTCGGTCCACACGAGAACTCCGGGCATCCACTGTTGCTCTGATGTTTCAAAAGAGACGTTGCAGTTATCTTCAACAGCATTACAGAAATTTTGCATGAATACCATTGCCAATGTCCATTTCGCCAAAACAGTCTCTGAAAACCCTCTCCCATGTGTGAGGCCTCCTTGAACTTTCATTGTCCTTATTACTACTTGCTCTATGGATTGGTCTGTCCAGATTCCAGACCAAAACATCTTGGAGCGTCTTATGATGAATTTCCCTTGCACAATGAACTTGTTAAATTCAATTGGGTTCATCACTTGTTCCAGTTTCATCATGTCTTGCGGGTAGAGTTGCGCGCTTTTGGCTTACAAGAAGTGGCCTGATGCGTGGAAGAACGGTAGTGTCTTTTGTACGGAGTCAAGATGGGGCTTCCAGTTGCCAAAACGCTCTGCTTCAATGAACTGTTTGAGGAGCGTTATCATGCGAAAATACTACACCCATAACTTCGCAGTAGGCCCCTTAGTTTCGAACGCGCACAAGGCTTGCCTTTCCTTTTGAGGATCACTTTCCTGGTCTCTGTACCATTTGTCACTGAGAATTTTGTGGCCGATAATTCGGAAGCAAACAACTGTTTAATTCGTGCTTACTTCGACTATCAAGACATCCTCGCCATATTTCTGGCAGAGGAATGATTTGACTCCTCTGACATCAGGCCGAAATCTACCAAGTCTTCCACATCTCTGGTCCGGTGTAGAACCTTACCTCCCCACTCATCATCGCGTTTTTCGGCAGCAGTCATGATCGTTTGTTGAAACTGAAGTGTCGTGGCTTGATGGATTGAGTTCCCTTCATGCTTAAGAAGTCGTTCCTGTTTTTTAAAAAAATCTTCCCTTACCCCTGTTGAAGCGTTGTAACTCATAGGTATCTTCATATGCCAATTGCCGGACGTCGGGAGATTGCCAACTTCGAGAGGCGTACTTAGCCGAATTCAAATATAATGGTACTCAGTAGACGCAGAATACGATGCTCTACAACTTTTATTCCATGTGTTTTTCTCTTAGAATACTCATTCCTAAGCTGTAGACTCATATGCGGGTCTAGTGCCACTAAATACCTCCAGAGACGTAGCTCCCTTGTCTCTACTCAAGGCAGTGTGATGCGCTTGCAAGATAGCGTGTAGTAGCGCCTGCTCTTGCCGTAAGGCTGGTCTGAAGTGCTCTTCCATATGTAAGCATTGCTGTGGTCAACAATGTGACAACACTTTATCACCGGTAGTTGAAGATGATGATGACGAAAATCACTTCAACCAGCTATTGGAGTCCGAGGAACAACCAGAGCAGGATGATGAGAGCTTCCTACCACCTCCACAGCTGCCAGTAGAGGAGCCGGGGCCATCCAAACGGCTCAGGAAAAGATAAGGCATACTAGAACTTACGTATTTTTTAAATTACACTCATGTGTTTTCTTATTTACTCCTGTGTTTTCTCCTAACCGATTTACATTTTTAAATGATTATTTGATAATACGAAAGCAAGAATAACTCTGTAGGATATACACCCGTACTGTTGTAACTCATAGGTACCTTCATATGCCAATTGCCGGACGTCGGGAGATTGCCAATTTCGAGAGGCGTATTTCGCCAAATTCAAAAATGTTGGTACTCAGTGGACACAGAATTTGATGCTCTACAACTTTTATTCCATGAGTTTTTCTCTTAGAATACTCATTCCCAAGCTGTAGACTCATATATAGTACTGTATCTCAGTTTTTGACAAAGTTGGAAAAAATCGTCGTTTTTTGAACGTGGTTTTCGACCATATCACTTAATCAAATTATTAAGTTGTGGAACTCAATCGACGCAGAATTTAATGTTCTTCAATTTGTTATATCGTAACTTTTTCGCTAGGATGCAACGTTTAGGAGTTATAGACAAAACCCCCAAAAAAGTCATAAAATTTCGAGGTTTTTTGGCTGCCAAAAGTTTTCCCGAGGTTGCCCGAATTACCATTTTTGTTTTTTACATGTTCATACCCATATAAGTTGAGAAAATAAAAGCTTCTACACCACCTTTTGCAACGTACCCCCCTGTTTCGATCCTCTACTGACTGGCCTATACTAGCTGTGGCGTCCAACGTTGCACTCAAATACTAGCTGGGGTACCGAGGGTTGCTCACCAACTAGGTGAGATCAACAATATACTGTCAAAGTAGGTACCTAGGAATCGCATGAAAGAAAGTCAAAGTTGAGCTGATTTAAGGTCTACTTTGTGAAAATTCATATTGTGAAGGATAAAAGAATACACACACACTACTTGACAATATTTTCACTATATTGGTCAAAATTACACGACTACAGTTTCGCCTCTTACGGCAGTATCAAGTGAACTAAACCAAGAGTTGAGCTCAGAACGCAAGCATGCATTCCACTGAGCTACCGGCGCCCTCCTTTTCCTAATACATTATATTACATTTCAATTTGAATTTAAATACCTCACTTCTTATAATTTATCAATTTAGTAAAAGGCAATCAGGTATGATTTCAATATATAATTTATTTCATTTTTTTCTCAAGACGTTTCGACTTATATTGTTATTTTTTTCAATTCTAAAAAACATTTTTCATTTAATAATAACAACATTTAAATTGATTAACAAATTATGTTTTAGATCAATATTACACGAAAAAGACTGATAAGGACTCAACAACAACACAGATCAATCCCCATTTATTATTTCATTCCTATATTATACAAGAAATATCGTCATTTTTATACATTATTTTAATAAAAACCTTGCATCTTTCTAACCAAACAATATTATAAATAGAACCTATAGCCGTTTTAACCTACATCTAAATCTTTTTCATTTAAAATCGATATTAAAATTTTTTTAAATAATTTTGTTTTTATTATTTTTTAATTATGTATGTATCTTATTTAAGATATACGAGTAATGTGCTCCAATTTTTTCAGCATCTGTTCTAGAATTTCCTGTTCCTTCGAAATCATAATAGATTCTTTTATATTTCTTTTTATTTTGTTATTTTCTTTATGTATAATTATGGTATTTTGAAAATTAAAATTATGTTTATAAATTTTACTATGTTCAGACAATGCCGTAAATTTTTTATCTTTTATGGTTTTACAATTTTGTTTATGTTGGTTAATTATTTTTATTAAATTTTGTCCGCTTTGACCTACATATCCTAACTCACATTCTTTACAATTTATTTTGTATATAACATTAAGGTTTTCCTGTGTTTTAATTTTATCTTTCATATTTGTATATACTGTATTTACTTTATTCATTGGTCTAATACCAAATTTAATTTCATTTCCTTTAATTTATTTGATAGTTCTAGTGATATTATTTGTTAAACCTTTTATATATGTCATAGAACTATGACTTATTTGTTTTGTATTATCTTGTATATTTTTATCTTCTTCTTTATTTACTTTATCTATCTCTTTATTTTCTATTTTATTTTGATTTTGATTGTCAACAATATCTTTATTTATATTTATTGTTAGAAAAAAATTTGTTATTTACTAATTATTTTCCTTTCATTATATTGTCGGTCTTTGGTTATTGAGTTATTTTTTAAAATTTTGTTTTTTAAATTATTATTTTGTTTTGTTTCCATTATATCTTTATTTTGTGTATTTTTATTTTTTTTCTCCTTAATATTTTTGTACCATATATTTTTATTTATTTTTTTAGGAAAAAAGTTTTCAATTAGTTTATCATATATTATATTTTTTTATTTCTGTGATATATTTTGAATCTGTTATTTTAATTGCTCTATTTACAAAATTATTTGCTGTATTTATTATCTGGTATTTTGGATGATTGGAATAAAAGTTAATCATCACATTACTAGTATTTTGTTTTTTGTCCATTTTGTATTTATTTCTACTATTTTGTTTTAAATAATTATCATATCTAGAAATCTTATTTTATTATCAATTTCATATTCTATTTTAAATTTTATTTTATCAAGGTATTTATTTAGATTTTTTAAAATTATAATATTAATTAAAATTAATTTAAAATTAAATTAAAGTAATATCACTAGAACTATCAAATAAATTAAAGGAAATGAAATTAAATTTGGTATTAGACCAATAAATAAATTAAATACAGTATATACAAATATGAAAGATAAAATTAAAACACAGGAAAACCTTAATGTTATATACTTACAAAATAAATTGTAAAGAATATGAGTTAGGATATGTGGGTCAAAGCGAACAAAATTTAATAAAAATAATTAACCAACATAAACAAAATTGTAAAACCATAAAAGATAAAAAATTTACGGCATTGTCTGAACATAGTAAAAATTATAAACATAATTTTAATTTTCAAATACCATAATTATACATAAAGAAAATAACAAAATAAAAAGAAATATAAAAGAATCTATTATGATTTCGAAGGAACAGGAAATTCTAGAACAGATGCTGAAAAAATTGGAGCACATTACTCGTATATCTTAAATGAGATACATAATTAAAAAATAATAAAAAAAAAATGTATTAAAAAAAATTTTAATATCGATTTTAAATGAAAAAGATTTAGGTGTAGGTTATAACAACGCTGTAGGTTCTATTTATATATTGTTAGGTTCTATTTATATATTGTTTGGTTAGAAAGATGCAAGGTTTTTATTAAAATAATGTGAAATAATGTATAAAAATGACGATATTCCTTGTATGATATAGGAATGAAATAATTAATGGGGATTGATCTGTATTGTTGTTGAGTCCTTATCTGTCTTTTTTATGTAATATTGATCTAAAAAATTATTTGTTAATCAATTTAAATGTTGTTATTTTTAAATGAAAAATGTTTTTTAGAATTGAAAATGACAATATAAGTCGAAACGTCTTGAGAAAAAAATGAAATAAATTATATATTGAAATTATACCTGATTGCCTTTTACTAAATTGATAAATTATATTATATATTAATTTATACATATATCAATAGATTAGGAATATATTATTCTATATTCAATAATTTTCTCTATTCACTTATTTTAGGTTAGACTTAAACAATGACGTTAATGTATTTTACAATGTTTCTATTTTATCACATGTTCTGTAGTTATCTTCTACACTAGTTATTCATTGCCTAATTTATGACCTTGTTTGTGCTGCCTTGTGTTTAGTTCAGCAGAAATCTTGGTTTAGTTCACTTGATAATGCTGTAAAAGTCAAAGTTGCCAGGGCAACGCCAACTGAACACGAACATTATTCCTAAAAACAGCTCACTGACACCCCAAGCTCCTGTTTATGTTGCTTTCTGAAAGCCTAGAATATTCCATGCAATCCCATTGGTAAGAATTTGTCTTCTAGAACAAACCAGAACTTCTACAACTGATAATTTAATATAAAAAAATCTTTTCAGATTAATAAGTTAGAAATAAAACTATTTAGTATATACATATATATAGTTTACATATAATTTAGATATATATAATAGTTATAAAAATAGATAGTACCTAAACTATCTCTTTAGATTAAAATAAAAGTACAGTAATTAGAACTACTTTCCAATACAAAACTATAACGGGAGCCATGGTGGCCGTGCGGGCTAGACCGTCGTGCTTTGGTTGCATGGTCTCCCATGGTTTGCGGGTTCGAATCCCGTCCGGGAGTGAGTTTTATTTCGTAGATAGAACTTCCTCCCGGGGTCATGGATATCGTAAATAACTAGATAACACATTGACATGGCTGATATGCTTCGTACATAAGGCCAAAAAAAAATATATATATCGAAAACTGATAACTCTAATGAAAACAAACCCATTTGAATCAATTTAATAGAAAACTCGATTATGACAAATCAAAGTCATACATCCTAAATGAATGAAATGAAAATAAATTTTCTTCTGGGACCCCTAAGAATAAATACATTCAGAGTCAAAAATAAAAGGAAACAATGGAATAAAATTTCATTATGAAGTACAAAGAAATAAATACCAAAATAAATAAATTAGTGCTACAGTGAAGAAAAACGTTGAAATTCATAAATTTGTTACGTCACTAATTTATGTGCAGTGTGCTTATTATGCACAAGGTTTTGTTGTAGGAAATGATTCCAAAGCTTACATAAGATATTGAAAATATGAATTAATATAATTTCTTTTTACTTCAGGCTTTCATCCAATGCTATTTGGAAAGACTTGGCTTCGTAAGTATTCATCTGTACAACCTAATCTATATATAAACACTGATTCAGTAGGTAGTATACACTGGGTGACTGGTTTTAAATGTTGTGGTCTGAAATTCAGAGAATGTATTCTTGATTCAGTAGGTAGTATATACAGGGTGACTGGTTTTAAATGTTGTAGTCTGAAGTTCAGAGAATGTGTTCTTGATTCAGTAGGTAGTATATACAAGATGACTGGTTTTAAATGTTGTGGTCTGAAATTCAGAGAATGTGTTCTTGATTCAGTAGGTAGTATATACAGGGTGACTAGTTTTAAATGTTGTAGTCTGAAGTTCAGAGAATGTGTTCCTGATTCAGTAGGTAGTATATAGAGGGTTACTGGTTTTAAATGTTGTTGTCTGAAATTCAGAGAATGTGTTCTTGATTCAGTAGGTAGTATATACAGGGTGACTGGTTTTAAATGTTGTAGTCTGAAGTTCAGAGAATGTGTTCCTGATTCAGTAGGTAGTATATACAGGGTTACTGGTTTTAAATGTTGTTGTCTGAAATTCAGAGAATGTGTTCTTGATTCAGTAGGTAGTATATACAGGGTGACTGGTTTTAAATGTTGTGGTCTGAAATTCAGAGAATGTGTTCTTGATTCAGTAGGTAGTATATACAGGGTTACTGGTTTTAAATGTTGTGGTCTCAAATTCAGAGAATGTGTTCTTGATTCAGTAGGTAGTATATACAGGGTGACTGGTTTTAAATGTTGTGGTCTGAAATTCAGAAAATGTGTTCTTGATTCAGTAGGTAGTATATACAGGGTGACTGGTTTTAAATGTTGTGGTCTGAAATTCAGAGAATGTGTTCTTGATTCAGTAGGTAGTATATACAGGGTGACTAGTTTTAAATGTTGTGGTCTGAAATTCAGAGAATATGTTCTTGATTCAATGGGTAGTATATACAGGGTGACTGATTTTAAATGTTGTGGTCTGAAATTCAGAGAATATGTTCTTGATTCAATGGGTAGTATACACTGGGTGACTGGTTTTAAATGTTGTGGTCTGAAATTCAGAGAATGTATTCTTGATTCAGTAGGTAGTATATACAGGGTGACTGGTTTTAAATGTTGTAGTCTGAAGTTCAGAGAATGTGTTCTTGATTCAGTAGGTAGTATATACAAGATGACTGGTTTTAAATGTTGTGGTCTGAAATTCAGAGAATGTGTTCTTGATTCAGTAGGTAGTATATACAAGGTGACTAGTTTTAAATGTTGTAGTCTGAAGTTCAGAGAATGTGTTCCTGATTCAGTAGGTAGTATATACAGGGTTACTGGTTTTAAATGTTGTTGTCTGAAATTCAGAGAATGTGTTCTTGATTCAGTAGGTAGTATATACAGGGTGACTGGTTTTGAATGTTGTAGTCTGAAGTTCAGAGAATGTGTTCCTGATTCAGTAGGTAGTATATACAGGGTTACTGGTTTTAAATGTTGTTGTCTGAAATTCAGAGAATGTGTTCTTGATTCAGTAGGTAGTATATACAGGGTTACTGGTTTTAAATGTTGTGGTCTGAAATTCAGAGAATGTGTTCTTGATTCAGTAGGTAGTATATACAGGGTGACTGGTTTTAAATGTTGTAGTCTGAAGTTCAGAGAATGTGTTCCTGATTCAGTAGGTAGTATATACAGGGTTACTGGTTTTAAATGTTGTTGTCTGAAATTCAGAGAATGTGTTCTTGATTCAGTAGGTAGTATATACAGGGTGACTGGTTTTAAATGTTGTGGTCTGAAATTCAGAGAATGTGTTCTTGATTCAGTAGGTAGTATATACAGGGTTACTGGTTTTAAATGTTGTGGTCTCAAATTCAGAGAATGTGTTCTTGATTCAGTAGGTAGTATATACAGGGTGACTGGTTTTAAATGTTGTGGTCTGAAATTCAGAAAATGTGTTCTTGATTCAGTAGGTAGTATATACAGGGTGACTGGTTTTAAATGTTGTGGTCTGAAATTCAGAGAATGTGTTCTTGATTCAGTAGGTAGTATATACAGGGTGACTAGTTTTAAATGTTGTGGTCTGAAATTCAGAGAATATGTTCTTGATTCAATGGGTAGTATATACAGGGTGACTGATTTTAAATGTTGTGGTCTGAAATTCAGAGAATATGTTCTTGATTCAATGGGTAGTATACACTGGGTGACTGGTTTTAAATGTTGTGGTCTGAAATTCAGAGAATGTATTCTTGATTCAGTAGGTAGTATATACAGGGTGACTGGTTTTAAATGTTGTAGTCTGAAGTTCAGAGAATGTGTTCTTGATTCAGTAGGTAGTATATACAAGATGACTGGTTTTAAATGTTGTGGTCTGAAATTCAGAGAATGTGTTCTTGATTCAGTAGGTAGTATATACAGGGTGACTAGTTTTAAATGTTGTAGTCTGAAGTTCAGAGAATGTGTTCCTGATTCAGTAGGTAGTATATACAGGGTTACTGGTTTTAAATGTTGTTGTCTGAAATTCAGAGAATGTGTTCTTGATTCAGTAGGTAGTATATACAGGGTGACTGGTTTTGAATGTTGTAGTCTGAAGTTCAGAGAATGTGTTCCTGATTCAGTAGGTAGTATATACAGGGTAACTGGTTTTAAATGTTGTTGTCTGAAATTCAGAGAATGTGTTCTTGATCCAGTAGGTAGTATATACAGGGTGACTGGTTTTAAATGTTGTGGTCTGAAATTCAGAGAATGTGTTCTTGATTCAGTAGGTAGTATATACAGGGTTACTGGTTTTAAATGTTGTGGTCTGAAATTCAGAGAATGTGTTCTTGATTCAGTAGGTAGTATATACAGGGTGACTGGTTTTAAATGTTGTGGTCTGAAATTCAGAGAATGTGTTCTTGATTCAGTAGGTAGTATATACAGGGTGACTGGTTTTAAATGTTGTGGTCTGAAATTCAGAGAATGTGTTCTTGATTCAGTAGGTAGTATATACAGGGTTACTGGTTTTAAATGTTGTGGTCTCAAATTCAGAGAATGTGTTCTTGATTCAGTAGGTAGTATATACAGGGTGACTGGTTTTAAATGTTGTGGTCTGAAATTCAGAAAATGTGTTCTTGATTCAGTAGGTAGTATATACAGGGTGACTGGTTTTAAATGTTGTGGTCTGAAATTCAGAGAATGTGTTCTTGATTCAGTAGGTAGTATATACAGGGTGACTAGTTTTAAATGTTGTGGTCTGAAATTCAGAGAATATGTTCTTGATTCAATAGGTAGTATATACAGGGTGACTGATTTTAAATGTTGTGGTCTGAAATTCAGAGAATGGGTTCTTGATTCAGTAGGTAGTATATACAGGGTGACTAGTTTTAAATGTTGTAGTCTGAAGTTCAGAGAATGTGTTCTTGATTCAGTAGGTAGTATATACAGGGTGACTGGTTTTAAATGTTGTGGTCTGAAATTCAGAGAATGGGTTCTTGATTCAGTAGGTAGTATATACAGGTTGACTAGTTTTAAATGTTGTGGTCTGAAATTCAGAGAATGTGTTCTTGATTCAGTAGGTAGTATATACAGGGTGACTGGTTTTAAATGTTGTGGTCTGAAATTCAGAAAATGTGTTCTTGATTCAGTAGGTAGTTAATACAGGGTGACTAATTTTAAATGTTGTAGTCTGAAGTTCAGAGAATGTGTTCTTGATTCAGTAGGTAGTATATACAGGGTGACTGGTTTTAAATGTTGTGGTCTGAAATTCAGAGAATGTGTTCTTGATTCAGTAGGTAGTATATACAGGGTGACTGGTTTTAAATATTGTAGTCTGGAGTTCAGAGAATGTGTTCTTGATTCAGTAGGTAGTATATACAGGGTGACTGGTTTTAAATGTTGTGGTCTGAAATTCAGAGAATGTGTTCTTGATTCAATAGGTAGTATTTACAAGATGACTGGTTTTAAATGTTGTGGTCTGAAATTCAGAGAATGTGTTCTTGATTCAGTAGGTAGTATATACAGGGTGACTGGTTTTAAATGTTGTGGTCTGAAATTCAGAGAATGTGTTCTTGATTCAGTAGGTAGTATATACAGGGTTACTGGTTTTAAATGTTGTGGTCTCAAATTCAGAGAATGTGTTCTTGATTCAGTAGGTAGTATATACAGGGTGACTGGTTTTAAATGTTGTGGTCTGAAATTCAGAAAATGTGTTCTTGATTCAGTAGGTAGTATATACAGGGTGCCTGGTTTTAAATGTTGTGGTCTGAAATTCAGAGAATGTGTTCTTGATTCAGTAGGTAGTATATACAGGGTGACTAGTTTTAAATGTTGTGGTCTGAAATTCAGAGAATATGTTCTTGATTCAATGGGTAGTATATACAGGGTGACTGATTTTAAATGTTGTGGTCTGAAATTCAGAGAATGGGTTCTTGATTCAGTAGGTAGTATATACAGGTTGACTAGTTTTAAATGTTGTGGTCTGAAATTCAGAGAATGTGTTCTTGATTCAGTAGGTAGTATATACAGGGTGACTGGTTTTAAATGTTGTGGTCTGAAATTCAGAAAATGTGTTCTTGATTCAGTAGGTAGTATATACAGGATGACTGGTTCTAAATATTGTGGTCTGAAATTCAGAGAATGTGTTCTTGATTCAGTAGGTAGTATATACAGGGTGACTAGTTTTAAATGTTGTGGTCTGAAATTCAGAGAATATGTTCTTGATTCAATAGGTAGTATATACAGGGTGACTGATTTTAAATGTTGTGGTCTGAAATTCAGAGAATGGGTTCTTGATTCAGTAGGTAGTATATACAGGGTGACTAGTTTTAAATGTTGTAGTCTGAAGTTCAGAGAATGTGTTCTTGATTCAGTAGGTAGTATATACAGGGTGACTGGTTTTAAATGTTGTGGTCTCAAATTCAGAGAATGTGTTCTTGATTCAGTAGGTAGTATATACAGGGTGACTGGTTTTAAATGTTGTGGTCTGAAATTCAGAGAATGTGTTCTTGATTCAGTAGGTAGTATATACAGGGTGACGGGTTTTAAATGTTGTGGTCTGAAATTCAGAGAATGTGTTCTTGATTCAGTAGGTAGTTAATACAGGGTGACTAATTTTAAATGTTGTAGTCTGAAGTTCAGAGAATGTGTTCTTGATTCAGTAGGTAGTATATACAGGGTGACTGGTTTTAAATGTTGTGGTCTGAAATTCAGAGAATGTGTTCTTGATTCAGTAGGTAGTATATACAGGGTGACTAGTTTTAAATGTTGTGGTCTGAAATTCAGAGAATATGTTCTTGATTCAATAGGTAGTATATACAGGGTGACTGATTTTAAATGTTGTGGTCTGAAATTCAGAGAATGGGTTCTTGATTCAGTAGGTAGTATATACAGGGTGACTAGTTTTAAATGTTGTGGTCTCAAATTCAGAGAATGTGTTCTTGATTCAGTAGGTAGTATATACAGGGTGACTGGTTTTAAATGTTGTGGTCTGAAATTCAGAAAATGTGTTCTTGATTCAGTAGGTAGTATATACAGGATGACTGGTTCTAAATATTGTGGTCTGAAATTCAGAGAATGTGTTCTTGATTCAGTAGGTAGTATATACAGGGTGACTAGTTTTAAATGTTGTAGTCTGAAGTTCAGAGAATGTGTTCTTGATTCAGTAGGTAGTATATACAGAGTGACTGGTTTTAAATGTTGTGGTCTCAAATTCAGAGAATGTGTTCTTGATTCAGTAGGTAGTATATACAGGGTGACGGGTTTTAAATGTTGTGGTCTGAAATTCAGAGAATGTGTTCTTGATTCAGTAGGTAGTTAATACAGGGTGACTAATTTTAAATGTTGTAGTCTGAAGTTCAGAGAATGTGTTCTTGATTCAGTAGGTAGTATATACAGGGTGACTGGTTTTAAATGTTGTGGTCTGAAATTCAGAGAATGTGTTCTTGATTCAGTAGGTAGTATATACAGGGTGACTGGTTTTAAATGTTGTAGTCCGATGTTCAGAGAATGTGTTCTTGATTCAGTAGGTAGTATATACAAGGTGACTGGTTTTAAATGTTGTGGTCTGAAATTCAGAGAATGTGTTCTTGATTCAGTAGGTAGTATATACAGGGTGACGGGTTTTAAATGTTGTAGTTGAAGTTCAGAGAATGTGTTCTTGATTCAGTAGGTAGTATATACAGGGTTACTGGTTTTAATCGTTGTGGTCTGAAATTCAGAGAATGTGTTCTTGATTCAGTAGGTAGTATATACAGGGTGACTGGTTTTAAATGTTGTGGTCTGAAATTCAGAGAATGGGTTCTTGATTCAGTAGGTAGTATATACAGGGTGACTAGTTTTAAATGTTGTAGTCTGAAGTTCAGAGAATGTGTTCTTGATTCAGTAGGTAGTATATACAGGGTGACTGGTTTTAAATGTTGTGGTCTGAAATTCAGAGAATGTGTTCTTGATTCAGTAGGTAGTATATACAGGATGACTGGTTTTAAATGTTGTGGTCTCAAATTCAGAGAATGTGTTCTTGAGTCAGTAGGTAGTATATACAGGGTGACTGGTTTTAAATGTTGTGGTCTGAAATTCAGAGAATGTGTTTTTGATTCAGTAGGTAGTATATACAGGGTGACGGGTTTTAAATGTTGTGGTCTGAAATTCAGAGAATGTGTTCTTGATTCAGTAGGTAGTTAATACAGGGTGACTAATTTTGAATGTTGTAGTCTGAAGTTCAGAGAATGTGTTCTTGATTCAGTAGGTAGTATATACAGGGTGACTGGTTTTAAATGTTGTGGTCTGAAATTCAGAGAATGTGTTCTTGATTCAGTAGGTAGTATATACAGGGTGACTGGTTTTAAATATTGTAGTCTGGAGTTCAGAGAATGTGTTCTTGATTCAGTAGGTAGTATATACAGGGTGACTGGTTTTAAATGTTGTGGTCTGAAATTCAGAGAATGTGTTCTTGATTCAGTAGGTAGTATTTACAGGGTGACTAGTTTTGAATGTTGTAGTCTGAAGTTCAGAGAATGTGTTCTTGATTCAGTAGGTAGTATATACAGGGTGACTGGTTTTAAATGTTGTGGTCTGAAATTCAGAGTATGTGTTCTTGATTCAGTAGGTAGTATATACAGGATGACTGGTTCTAAATATTGTGGTCTGAAATTCAGAGTATGTGTTCTTGATTCAGTAGGTAGTATATACAGGATGACTGGTTTTAAAAGTTGCGGTCTGAAATTCAGAGAATGTGTTCTTGATTCAGTAGGTAGTATATACAGGGTGACTGGTTTTAAATGTTGTGGTCTGAAATTCAGAGAATGTGTTCTTGATTCAGTATGTAGTATATACAGGGTGACTGGTTTTAAATGTTGTGGTCTGAAATTCAGAGAATGTGTTCTTGATTCAGTAGGTAGTATATACAGGGTGACTAGTTTTAAATGTTGTAGTCTGAAGTTCAGAGAATGTGTTCTTGATTCAGTAGGTAGTATATACAGGGTGACTGGTTCTAAATGTTGTGCTCTGAAATTCAGAGAATGTGTTCTTGATTCAGTAGGTAGTATATACAGGGTGACTAGTTTTAAATGTTGTAGTCTGAAGTTCAGAGAATGTGTTCTGGATTCAGTAGGTAGTATATACAGGGTTACTGGTTTTAAATGTTGTGCTCTGAAATTCAGAGAATGTGTTCTTGATTCAGTAGGTAGTATATACAGGGTGACTGGTTTTAAATGTTGTGGTCTGAAATTCAGAGAATGTGTTCTTGATTCAGTAGGTAGTATATACAGGGTGATTGGTTTTAAATGTTGTGGTCTGAAATTCAGAGAATGTGTTCTTGATTCAGTAGGTAGTATATACAGGGTGACTAGTTTCAAATGCTGTGGTCTGAAATTCAGAGAATATGTTCTTGATTCAATAGGTAGTATATACAGGGTGACTGATTTTAAATGTTGTGGTCTGAAATTCAGAGAATGTGTTCTTGATTCAGTAGGTAGTATATACAGGAAGACTAGTTTTAAATGTTGTAGTCTGAAGTTCAGAGAATGTGTTCTTGATTCAGTAGGTAGTATATACAAGGTGACTGGTTTTAAATGTTGTGGTCTGAAATTCAGAGAATGTGTTCTTGATTCAGTAGGTAGTATATACAGGGTGACGGGTTTTAAATGTTGTAGTTGGAGTTCGGAGAATGTGTTCTTGATTCAGTAGGTAGTATATACAGGGTTACTGGTTTTAAATGTTGTGGTCTGAAATTCAGAGAATGTGTTCTTGATTCAGTAGGTAGTATATACAGGGTGACTGGTTTTAAATGTTGTGGTCTGAAATTCAGAGAATGTGTTCTTGATTCAGTAGGTAGTATATACAGGGTGACTGGTATTAAATATTGTAGTCTGGAGTTCAGAGAATGTGTTCTTGATTCAGTAGGTAGTATATACAGGGTGACTAGTTTTAAATGTTGTAGTCTGAAGTTCAGAGAATGTGTTCTTGATTCAGTAGGTAGTATATACAGGGTGACTAGTTTTAATTGTTGTAGTCTGAAATTCAGAGAATGCGTTCTTGATTCAGTAGGTTATATATACAGGGTGACTGTTTTTAAATGTCGTGGTCTGAAATTCAGAGAATGTGTTCTTGATTCAGTAGGTAGTATATACAGGGTGACTGGTTTTAAATGTTGTGGTCTGAAATTCAGAGAATGTTTTCTTGATTCAGTAGGTAGTATATACAGGGTGACTGGTTTTAATCGTTGTGGTCTGAAATTCAGAGTATGTGTTCTTGATTCAGTAGGTAGTATATACAGGATGACTGGTTTTGTATGTTGCGGTCTGAAATTCAGAGAATGTGTTCTTGATTCAGTTGGTAGTATATACAGGGTGACTGGTTTTAAATGTTGTGGTCTGAAATTCAGAGAATGTGTTCTTGATTCAGTAGGTAGTATATACAGGGTGACTGGTTTTAAATGTTGTGGTCTGAAATTCAGAGAATGTGTTCTTGATTCAGTAGGTAGTATATACAGGGTGACTGGTTTTAAATGTTGTAGTCTGAAGTTCAGAGAATGTGTTCTTGATTCAGTAGTTAGTATATACAGGGTGACTGGTTTAAAATGTTGTGGTCTGAAATTCAGAGCATGTGTTCTTGATTCAGTAGGTAGTATATACAGGATGACTGGTTCTAAATGTTGTGGTCTGAAATTCAGAGAAAGTGTTCTTGATTCAGTAGGTAGTATATACAGGGTTACTGGTTTTAAATGTTGTGGTCTGAAATTCAGAGAATGTGTTCTTGATTCAGTAGGTAGTATATACAGGGTGACTGGTTTTAAATGTTGTGGTCTGAAATTCAGAGAATGTGTTCTTGATTCAGTAGGTAGTATATACAGGGTGACTGGTTTTAAATGTTGTGGTCTGAAATTCAGAGAATGTGTTCTTGATTCAGTAGGTAGTATATACAGGGTTACTGGTTTTAAATGTTGTGGTCTGAAATTCAGAGAATGTGTTCTTGATTCAGTAGGTAGTATATACAGGGTGACTGGTTTTAAATGTTGTGGTCTGAAATTCAGAGAATGTGTTCTTGATTCAGTAGGTAGTATATACAGGGTGACTGGTTTTAAATGTTGTGGTCTGAAATTCAGAGAATGTGTTCTTGATTCAGTAGGTAGTATATACAGGGTGACTAGTTTTAAATGTTGTGGTCTGAAATTCAGAGAATATGTTTTTGATTCAATAGGTAGTATATACAGGGTGACTGATTTTAAATGTTGTGGTCTGAAATTCAGAGAATGGGTTCTTGATTCAGTAGGTAGTATATACAGGGTGACTAGTTTTGAATGTTGTAGTCTGAAGTTTAGAGAATGTGTTCTTGATTCAGTAGGTAGTATATACAGGATGACTGGTTTTAAATGTTGTGGTCTGAAATTCAGAGAATGTGTTCTTGATTCAGTAGGTAGTATATACAGGATGACTGGTTTTAAATGTTGTGGTCTCAAATTCAGAGAATGTGTCCTTGATTCAGTAGGTAGTATATACAGGGTGACTGGTTTTAAATGTTGTGGTCTGAAATTCAGAGAATGTGTTCTTGATTCAGTAGGTAGTATATACATGGTGACTGGTTTTAAATGTTGTGGTCTGAAATTCAGAGAATGTGTTCTTGATTCAGTAGGTAGTATATACAGGGTGACTGGTTTTAAATATTGTAGTCTGGAGTTCAGAGAATGTGTTCTTGATTCAGTAGGTAGTATATACAGGGTGACTGGTTTTAAATATTGTAGTCTGGAGTTCAGAGAATGTGTTCTTGATTCAGTAGGTAGTATATACAGGGTGACTGGTTTTAAATGTTGTGGTCTGAAATTCAGAGAATGTGTTCTTGATTCAGTAGGTAGTATTTACAGGGTGACTAGTTTTGAATGTTGTAGTCTGAAGTTCAGAGAATGTGTTCTTGATTCAGTAGGTAGTATATACAGGGTGACTGGTTTTAAATGTTGTGGTCTGAAATTCAGAGTATGTGTTCTTGATTCAGTAGGTAGTATATACAGGATGACTGGTTCTAAATATTGTGGTCTGAAATTCAGAGTATGTGTTCTTGATTCAGTAGGTAGTATATACAGGATGACTGGTTTTAAATGTTGCGGTCTGAAATTCAGAGAATGTGTTCTTGATTCAGTAGGTAGTATATACAGGGTGACTGGTTTTAAATGTTGTGGTCTGAAATTCAGAGAATGTGTTCTTGATTCAGTATGTAGTATATACAGGGTGACTGGTTTTAAATGTTGTGGTCTGAAATTCAGAGAATGTGTTCTTGATTCAGTAGGTAGTATATACAGGGTGACTAGTTTTAAATGTTGTGGTCTGAAATTCAGAGAATGTGTTCTTGATTCAGTAGGTAGTTAATACAGGGTGACTAATTTTAAATGTTGTAGTCTGAAGTTCAGAGAATGTGTTCTTGATTCAGTAGGTAGTATATACAGGGTGACTGGTTTTAAATGTTGTGGTCTGAAATTCAGAGAATGTGTTCTTGATTCAGTAGGTAGTATATACAGGGTGACTAGTTTTAAATGTTGTGGTCTGAAATTCAGAGAATATGTTCTTGATTCAATAGGTAGTATATACAGGGTGACTGATTTTAAATGTTGTGGTCTGAAATTCAGAGAATGTGTTCTTGATTCAGTAGGTAGTATATACAGGGTGATTGGTTTTAAATGTTGTGGTCTGAAATTCAGAGAATGTGTTCTTGATTCAGTAGGTAGTATATACAGGGTGACTAGTTTCAAATGCTGTGGTCTGAAATTCAGAGAATATGTTCTTGATTCAATAGGTAGTATATACAGGGTGACTGATTTTAAATGTTGTGGTCTGAAATTCAGAGAATGTGTTCTTGATTCAGTAGGTAGTATATACAGGAAGACTAGTTTTAAATGTTGTAGTCTGAAGTTCAGAGAATGTGTTCTTGATTCAGTAGGTAGTATATACAAGGTGACTGGTTTTAAATGTTGTGGTCTGAAATTCAGAGAATGTGTTCTTGATTCAGTAGGTAGTATATACAGGGTGACGGGTTTTAAATGTTGTAGTTGGAGTTCGGAGAATGTGTTCTTGATTCAGTAGGTAGTATATACAGGGTTACTGGTTTTAAATGTTGTGGTCTGAAATTCAGAGAATGTGTTCTTGATTCAGTAGGTAGTATATACAGGGTGACTGGTTTTAAATGTTGTGGTCTGAAATTCAGAGAATGTGTTCTTGATTCAGTAGGTAGTATATACAGGGTGACTGGTATTAAATATTGTAGTCTGGAGTTCAGAGAATGTGTTCTTGATTCAGTAGGTAGTATATACAGGGTGACTAGTTTTAAATGTTGTAGTCTGAAGTTCAGAGAATGTGTTCTTGATTCAGTAGGTAGTATATACAGGGTGACTAGTTTTAATTGTTGTAGTCTGAAATTCAGAGAATGCGTTCTTGATTCAGTAGGTTATATATACAGGGTGACTGTTTTTAAATGTCGTGGTCTGAAATTCAGAGAATGTGTTCTTGATTCAGTAGGTAGTATATACAGGGTGACTGGTTTTAAATGTTGTGGTCTGAAATTCAGAGAATGTTTTCTTGATTCAGTAGGTAGTATATACAGGGTGACTGGTTTTAATCGTTGTGGTCTGAAATTCAGAGTATGTGTTCTTGATTCAGTAGGTAGTATATACAGGATGACTGGTTTTGTATGTTGCGGTCTGAAATTCAGAGAATGTGTTCTTGATTCAGTTGGGAGTATATACAGGGTGACTGGTTTTAAATGTTGTCGTCTGAAATTCAGAGAATGTGTTCTTGATTCAGTAGGTAGTATATACAGGGTGACTGGTTTTAAATGTTGTGGTCTGAAATTCAGAGAATGTGTTCTTGATTCAGTAGGTAGTATATACAGGGTGACTGGTTTTAAATGTTGTAGTCTGAAGTTCAGAGAATGTGTTCTTGATTCAGTAGTTAGTATATACAGGGTGACTGGTTTAAAATGTTGTGGTCTGAAATTCAGAGCATGTGTTCTTGATTCAGTAGGTAGTATATACAGGATGACTGGTTCTAAATGTTGTGGTCTGAAATTCAGAGAAAGTGTTCTTGATTCAGTAGGTAGTATATACAGGGTTACTGGTTTTAAATGTTGTGGTCTGAAATTCAGAGAATGTGTTCTTGATTCAGTAGGTAGTATATACAGGGTGACTGGTTTTAAATGTTGTGGTCTGAAATTCAGAGAATGTGTTCTTGATTCAGTAGGTAGTATATACAGGGTGACTGGTTTTAAATGTTGTGGTCTGAAATTCAGAGAATGTGTTCTTGATTCAGTAGGTAGTATATACAGGGTTACTGGTTTTAAATGTTGTGGTCTGAAATTCAGAGAATGTGTTCTTGATTCAGTAGGTAGTATATACAGGGTGACTGGTTTTAAATGTTGTGGTCTGAAATTCAGAGAATGTGTTCTTGATTCAGTAGGTAGTATATACAGGGTGACTGGTTTTAAATGTTGTGGTCTGAAATTCAGAGAATGTGTTCTTGATTCAGTAGGTAGTATATACAGGGTGACTAGTTTTAAATGTTGTGGTCTGAAATTCAGAGAATATGTTTTTGATTCAATAGGTAGTATATACAGGGTGACTGATTTTAAATGTTGTGGTCTGAAATTCAGAGAATGGGTTCTTGATTCAGTAGGTAGTATATACAGGGTGACTAGTTTTGAATGTTGTAGTCTGAAGTTTAGAGAATGTGTTCTTGATTCAGTAGGTAGTATATACAGGATGACTGGTTTTAAATGTTGTGGTCTGAAATTCAGAGAATGTGTTCTTGATTCAGTAGGTAGTATATACAGGATGACTGGTTTTAAATGTTGTGGTCTCAAATTCAGAGAATGTGTCCTTGATTCAGTAGGTAGTATATACAGGGTGACTGGTTTTAAATGTTGTGGTCTGAAATTCAGAGAATGTGTTCTTGATTCAGTAGGTAGTATATACATGGTGACTGGTTTTAAATGTTGTGGTCTGAAATTCAGAGAATGTGTTCTTGATTCAGTAGGTAGTATATACAGGGTGACTGGTTTTAAATATTGTAGTCTGGAGTTCAGAGAATGTGTTCTTGATTCAGTAGGTAGTATATACAGGGTGACTGGTTTTAAATGTTGTGGTCTGAAATTCAGAGAATGTGTTCTTGATTCAGTCGGTAGTATATACAGGGTGACTAGTTTTAAATGTTGTAGTCTGAAGTTCAGAGAATGTGTTCTTGATTCAGTAGGTAGTATATACAGGGTGACTTGTTTTAAATGTTGTAGTCTGAAGTTCAGAGAATGTGTTCTTGATTCAGTAGGTAGTATATACAGGGTGACTGGTTCTAAATGTTGTGCTCTGAAATTCAGAGAATGTGTTCTTGATTCAGTAGGTAGTATATACAGGGTGACTAGTTTTAAATGTTGTAGTCTGAAGTTCAGAGAATGTGTTATTGATTCAGTAGGTAGTATATACAGGATGACTGGTTTTAAATGTTGTGGTCTCAAATTCAGAGAATGTGTTCTTGATTCAGTAGGTAGTATATACAGGGTGACGGGTTTTAAATGTTGTGGTCAGAAATACAGAGAATGTGTTCTTGATTCAGTAGGTAGTTAATACAGGGTGACTAGTTTTAAATGTTGTAGTCTGAAGTTCAGAGAATGTGTTCTTGATTCAGTAGGTAGTATATACAGGGTGACTGGTTTTAAATGTTGTGGTCTGAAATTCAGAGAATGTGTTCTTGATTCAGTAGGTAGTATATACAGGGTGACTGGTTTTAAATATTGTAGTCTGGAGTTCAGAGAATGTGTTCTTGATTCAGTAGGTAGTATATACAGGGTGACTGGTTTTAAATGTTGTGGTCTGAAATTCAGAGAATGTGTTCTTGATTCAGTAGGTAGTATATACAGGGTGACTAGTTTTAAATGTTGTAGTCTGAAGTTCAGAGAATGTGTTCTTGATTCAGTAGGTAGTATATACAGGATGACTGGTTCTAAATGTTGTGGTCTGAAATTCAGAGTATGTGTTCTTGATTCAGTTGGTAGTATATACAGGATGACTGGTTTTAAATGTTGCGGTCTGAAATTCAGAGAATGTGTTCTTGATTCAGTAGGTAGTATATACAGGGTGACTGGTTTTAAATGTTGTGGTCTGAAATTCAGAGAATGTGTTCTTGATTCAGTAGGTAGTATATACAGGGTGACTGGTTTTAAATGTTGTAGTCTGAAATTCAGAGAATGTGTTCTTGATTCAGTAGGTAGTATATACAGGGTGACTGGTTCTAAATGTTGTGCTCTGAAATTCAGAGAATGTGTTCTTGATTCAGTAGGTAGTATATACATGGTGACTAGTTTTAAATGTTGTAGTCTGAAGTTCAGAGAATGTGTTCTTGATTCAGTAGGTATTATATACAGGGTTACTCGTTTTAAATGTTGTGCTCTGAAATTCAGAGAATGTGTTCTTGATTCAGTAGGTAGTATATACAGGGTGACTGGTTTTAAATGTTGTGGTCTGAAATTCAGAGAATGGGTTCTTGATTCAGTAGGTAGTATATACAGGGTGACTGATTTTAAATGTTGTGGTCTGAAATTCAGAGAATGTGTTCTTGATTCAGTAGGTAGTATATACAGGGTGACTAGTTTTAAATGTTGTGGTCTGAAATTCAGAGAATATGTTCTTGATTCAATAGGCAGTATATACAGGGTGACTGATTTTAAATGTTGTGATCTGAAATTCAGAGAATGTGTTCTTGATTCAGTAGGTAGTATATACAGGGTGACTAGTTTTAAATGTTGTAGTCTGAAGTTCAGAGAATGTGTTCTTGATTCAGTAGGTAGTATATACAAGGTGACTGGTTTTAAATGTTGTGGTCTGAAATTCAGAGAATGTGTTCTTGATTCAGTAGGTAGTAAATACAGGGTGACGGGTTTTAAATGTTGTAGTTGAAGTTCCGAGAATGTGTTCTTGATTCAGTAGGTAGTATATACAGGGTTACTGGTTTTAAATGTTGTGGTCTGAAATTCAGAGAATGTGTTCTTGATTCAGTAGGTAGTATATACAGGGTGACTAGTTTTAAATGTTGTAGTCTGAAGTTCAGAGAATGTGTTCTTGATTCAGTAGGTAGTATATACAGGGTGACTAGTTTTAATTGTTGTAGTCTGAAATTCAGAGAATGCGTTCTTGATTCAGTAGGTAATATATACAGGGTGACTGTTTTTAAATGTCGTGGTCTGAAATTCAGAGAATGTGCTCTTGATTCAGTAGGTAGTATATACAGGGTGACTGGTTTTAAATGTTGTGGTCTGAAATTCAGAGAATGTGTTCTTGATTCAGTAGGTAGTATATACAGGGTGACTGGTTTTAAATGTTGTAGTCTGAAGTTCAGAGAATGTGTTCTTGATTCAGTAGTTAGTATATACAGGGTGACTGGTTTAAAATGTTGTGGTCTGAAATTCAGAGCATGTGTTCTTGATTCAGTAGGTAGTATATACAGGATGACTGGTTCTAAATGTTGTGGTCTGAAATTCAGAGAAAGTGTTCTTGATTCAGTAGGTAGTATATACAGGGTTACTGGTTTTAAATGTTGTGGTCTGAAATTCAGAGAATGTGTTCTTGATTCAGTAGGTAGTATATACAGGGTGACTGGTTTTAAATGTTGTGGTCTGAAATTCAGAGAATGTGTTCTTGATTCAGTAGGTAGTATATACAGGGTGACTGGTTTTAAATGTTGTGGTCTGAAATTCAGAGAATGTGTTCTTGATTCAGTAGGTAGTATATACAGGGTTACTGGTTTTAAATGTTGTGGTCTGAAATTCAGAGAATGTGTTCTTGATTCAGTAGGTAGTATATACAGGGTGACTGGTTTTAAATGTTGTGGTCTGAAATTCAGAGAATGTGTTCTTGATTCAGTAGGTAGTATATACAGGGTGACTGGTTTTAAATGTTGTGGTCTGAAATTCAGAGAATGTGTTCTTGATTCAGTAGGTAGTATATACAGGGTGACTAGTTTTAAATGTTGTGGTCTGAAATTCAGAGAATATGTTTTTGATTCAATAGGTAGTATATACAGGGTGACTGATTTTAAATGTTGTGGTCTGAAATTCAGAGAATGGGTTCTTGATTCAGTAGGTAGTATATACAGGGTGACTAGTTTTGATGTTGTAGTCTGAAGTTTAGAGAATGTGTTCTTGATTCAGTAGGTAGTATATACAGGATGACTGGTTTTAAATGTTGTGGTCTGAAATTCAGAGAATGTGTTCTTGATTCAGTAGGTAGTATATACAGGATGACTGGTTTTAAATGTTGTGGTCTCAAATTCAGAGAATGTGTCCTTGATTCAGTAGGTAGTATATACAGGGTGACTGGTTTTAAATGTTGTGGTCTGAAATTCAGAGAATGTGTTCTTGATTCAGTAGGTAGTATATACATGGTGACTGGTTTTAAATGTTGTGGTCTGAAATTCAGAGAATGTGTTCTTGATTCAGTAGGTAGTATATACAGGGTGACTGGTTTTAAATATTGTAGTCTGGAGTTCAGAGAATGTGTTCTTGATTCAGTAGGTAGTATATACAGGGTGACTGGTTTTAAATGTTGTGGTCTGAAATTCAGAGAATGTGTTCTTGATTCAGTCGGTAGTATATACAGGGTGACTAGTTTTAAATGTTGTAGTCTGAAGTTCAGAGAATGTGTTCTTGATTCAGTAGGTAGTATATACAGGGTGACTTGTTTTAAATGTTGTAGTCTGAAGTTCAGAGAATGTGTTCTTGATTCAGTAGGTAGTATATACAGGGTGACTGGTTCTAAATGTTGTGCTCTGAAATTCAGAGAATGTGTTCTTGATTCAGTAGGTAGTATATACAGGGTGACTAGTTTTAAATGTTGTAGTCTGAAGTTCAGAGAATGTGTTATTGATTCAGTAGGTAGTATATACAGGATGACTGGTTTTAAATGTTGTGGTCTCAAATTCAGAGAATGTGTTCTTGATTCAGTAGGTAGTATATACAGGGTGACGGGTTTTAAATGTTGTGGTCAGAAATACAGAGAATGTGTTCTTGATTCAGTAGGTAGTTAATACAGGGTGACTAGTTTTAAATGTTGTAGTCTGAAGTTCAGAGAATGTGTTCTTGATTCAGTAGGTAGTATATACAGGGTGACTGGTTTTAAATGTTGTGGTCTGAAATTCAGAGAATGTGTTCTTGATTCAGTAGGTAGTATATACAGGGTGACTGGTTTTAAATATTGTAGTCTGGAGTTCAGAGAATGTGTTCTTGATTCAGTAGGTAGTATATACAGGGTGACTGGTTTTAAATGTTGTGGTCTGAAATTCAGAGAATGTGTTCTTGATTCAGTAGGTAGTATATACAGGGTGACTAGTTTTAAATGTTGTAGTCTGAAGTTCAGAGAATGTGTTCTTGATTCAGTAGGTAGTATATACAGGATGACTGGTTCTAAATGTTGTGGTCTGAAATTCAGAGTATGTGTTCTTGATTCAGTTGGTAGTATATACAGGATGACTGGTTTTAAATGTTGCGGTCTGAAATTCAGAGAATGTGTTCTTGATTCAGTAGGTAGTATATACAGGGTGACTGGTTTTAAATGTTGTGGTCTGAAATTCAGAGAATGTGTTCTTGATTCAGTAGGTAGTATATACAGGGTGACTGGTTTTAAATGTTGTAGTCTGAAATTCAGAGAATGTGTTCTTGATTCAGTAGGTAGTATATACAGGGTGACTGGTTCTAAATGTTGTGCTCTGAAATTCAGAGAATGTGTTCTTGATTCAGTAGGTAGTATATACATGGTGACTAGTTTTAAATGTTGTAGTCTGAAGTTCAGAGAATGTGTTCTTGATTCAGTAGGTATTATATACAGGGTTACTCGTTTTAAATGTTGTGCTCTGAAATTCAGAGAATGTGTTCTTGATTCAGTAGGTAGTATATACAGGGTGACTGGTTTTAAATGTTGTGGTCTGAAATTCAGAGAATGGGTTCTTGATTCAGTAGGTAGTATATACAGGGTGACGTATTTTAAATGTTGTGGTCTGAAATTCAGAGAATGTGTTCTTGATTCAGTAGGTAGTATATACAGGGTGACTAGTTTTAAATGTTGTGGTCTGAAATTCAGAGAATATGTTCTTGATTCAATAGGCAGTATATACAGGGTGACTGATTTTAAATGTTGTGATCTGAAATTCAGAGAATGTGTTCTTGATTCAGTAGGTAGTATATACAGGGTGACTAGTTTTAAATGTTGTAGTCTGAAGTTCAGAGAATGTGTTCTTGATTCAGTAGGTAGTATATACAAGGTGACTGGTTTTAAATGTTGTGGTCTGAAATTCAGAGAATGTGTTCTTGATTCAGTAGGTAGTAAATACAGGGTGACGGGTTTTAAATGTTGTAGTTGAAGTTCCGAGAATGTGTTCTTGATTCAGTAGGTAGTATATACAGGGTTACTGGTTTTAAATGTTGTGGTCTGAAATTCAGAGAATGTGTTCTTGATTCAGTAGGTAGTATATACAGGGTGACTAGTTTTAAATGTTGTAGTCTGAAGTTCAGAGAATGTGTTCTTGATTCAGTAGGTAGTATATACAGGGTGACTAGTTTTAATTGTTGTAGTCTGAAATTCAGAGAATGCGTTCTTGATTCAGTAGGTAATATATACAGGGTGACTGTTTTTAAATGTCGTGGTCTGAAATTCAGAGAATGTGCTCTTGATTCAGTAGGTAGTATATACAGGGTGACTGGTTTTAAATGTTGTGGTCTGAAATTCAGAGAATGTATTCTTGATTCAGTAGGTAGTATATACAGGGTTACTGGTTTTAAATGTTGTGGTCTGAAATTCAGAGAATGTGTTCTTGATTCAGTAGGTAGTATATACAGGATGACTGGTTTTAAATGTTGTGGTCTCAAATTCAGAGAATGTGTCCTTGATTCAGTAGGTAGTATATACAGGGTGACTGGTTTTAAATGTTGTGGTCTGAAATTCAGAGAATGTGTTCTTGATTCAGTAGGTAGTATATACATGGTGACTGGTTTTAAATGTTGTGGTCTGAAATTCAGAGAATGTGTTCTTGATTCAGTAGGTAGTATATACAGGGTGACTGGTTTTAAATATTGTAGTCTGGAGTTCAGAGAATGTGTTCTTGATTCAGTAGGTAGTATATACAGGGTGACTGGTTTGAAATGTTGTGGTCTGAAATTCAGAGAATGTGTTCTTGATTCAGTCGGTAGTATATACAGGGTGACTAGTTTTAAATGTTGTAGTCTGAAGTTCAGAGAATGTGTTCTTGATTCAGTAGGTAGTATATACAGGGTGACTTGTTTTAAATGTTGTAGTCTGAAGTTCAGAGAATGTGTTCTTGATTCAGTAGGTAGTATATACAGGGTGACTGGTTCTAAATGTTGTGCTCTGAAATTCAGAGAATGTGTTCTTGATTCAGTAGGTAGTATATACAGGGTGACTAGTTTTAAATGTTGTAGTCTGAAGTTCAGAGAATGTGTTATTGATTCAGTAGGTAGTATATACAGGATGACTGGTTTTAAATGTTGTGGTCTCAAATTCAGAGAATGTGTTCTTGATTCAGTAGGTAGTATATACAGGGTGACGGGTTTTAAATGTTGTGGTCAGAAATACAGAGAATGTGTTCTTGATTCAGTAGGTAGTTAATACAGGGTGACTAGTTTTAAATGTTGTAGTCTGAAGTTCAGAGAATGTGTTCTTGATTCAGTAGGTAGTATATACAGGGTGACTGGTTTTAAATGTTGTGGTCTGAAATTCAGAGAATGTGTTCTTGATTCAGTAGGTAGTATATACAGGGTGACTGGTTTTAAATATTGTAGTCTGGAGTTCAGAGAATGTGTTCTTGATTCAGTAGGTAGTATATACAGGGTGACTGGTTTTAAATGTTGTGGTCTGAAATTCAGAGAATGTGTTCTTGATTCAGTAGGTAGTATATACAGGGTGACTAGTTTTAAATGTTGTAGTCTGAAGTTCAGAGAATGTGTTCTTGATTCAGTAGGTAGTATATACAGGATGACTGGTTCTAAATGTTGTGGTCTGAAATTCAGAGTATGTGTTCTTGATTCAGTTGGTAGTATATACAGGATGACTGGTTTTAAATGTTGCGGTCTGAAATTCAGAGAATGTGTTCTTGATTCAGTAGGTAGTATATACAGGGTGACTGGTTTTAAATGTTGTGGTCTGAAATTCAGAGAATGTGTTCTTGATTCAGTAGGTAGTATATACAGGGTGACTGGTTTTAAATGTTGTAGTCTGAAATTCAGAGAATGTGTTCTTGATTCAGTAGGTAGTATATACATGGTGACTAGTTTTAAATGTTGTAGTCTGAAGTTCAGAGAATGTGTTCTTGATTCAGTAGGTATTATATACAGGGTTACTCGTTTTAAATGTTGTGCTCTGAAATTCAGAGAATGTGTTCTTGATTCAGTAGGTAGTATATACAGGGTGACTGGTTTTAAATGTTGTGGTCTGAAATTCAGAGAATGGGTTCTTGATTCAGTAGGTAGTATATACAGGGTGACTGATTTTAAATGTTGTGGTCTGAAATTCAGAGAATGTGTTCTTGATTCAGTAGGTAGTATATACAGGGTGACTAGTTTTAAATGTTGTGGTCTGAAATTCAGAGAATATGTTCTTGATTCAATAGGCAGTATATACAGGGTGACTGATTTTAAATGTTGTGATCTGAAATTCAGAGAATGTGTTCTTGATTCAGTAGGTAGTATATACAGGGTGACTAGTTTTAAATGTTGTAGTCTGAAGTTCAGAGAATGTGTTCTTGATTCAGTAGGTAGTATATACAAGGTGACTGGTTTTAAATGTTGTGGTCTGAAATTCAGAGAATGTGTTCTTGATTCAGTAGGTAGTAAATACAGGGTGACGGGTTTTAAATGTTGTAGTTGAAGTTCCGAGAATGTGTTCTTGATTCAGTAGGTAGTATATACAGGGTTACTGGTTTTAAATGTTGTGGTCTGAAATTCAGAGAATGTGTTCTTGATTCAGTAGGTAGTATATACAGGGTGACTAGTTTTAAATGTTGTAGTCTGAAGTTCAGAGAATGTGTTCTTGATTCAGTAGGTAGTATATACAGGGTGACTAGTTTTAATTGTTGTAGTCTGAAATTCAGAGAATGCGTTCTTGATTCAGTAGGTAATATATACAGGGTGACTGTTTTTAAATGTCGTGGTCTGAAATTCAGAGAATGTGCTCTTGATTCAGTAGGTAGTATATACAGGGTGACTGGTTTTAAATGTTGTGGTCTGAAATTCAGAGAATGTATTCTTGATTCAGTAGGTAGTATATACAGGGTTACTGGTTTTAAATGTTGTGGTCTGAAATTCAGAGAATGTGTTCTTGATTCAGTAGGTAGTATATACAGGGTGACTGGTTTTAATCGTTGTGGTCTGAAATTCAGAGTATGTGTTCTTGATTCAGTAGGTAGTATATACAGGATGCCTGGTTTTAAATGTTGTGGTCTGAAATTCAGAGTATGTGTTCTTGATTCAGTAGGTAGTATATACAGGATGACTGGTTTTATATGTTGCGGTCTGAAGTTCAGAGAATGTGTTCTTGATTCAGTTGGTAGTATATACAGGGTGACTGGTTTTAAATGTTGTGGTCTGAAATTCAGAGAATGTGTTCTTGATTCAGTAGGTAGTATATACAGGGTGACTGGTTTTAAATGTTGTGGTCTGAAATTCAGAGAATGTGTTCTTGATTCAGTAGGTAGTATATACAGGGTGACTGGTTTTAAATGTTGTAGTCTGAAGTTCAGTGAATGTGTTCTTGATTCAGTAGTTAGTATATACAGGGTGACTGGTTTTAAATGTTGTGGTCTGAAATTCAGAGTATGTGTTCTTGATTCAGTAGGTAGTATATACAGGATGACTGGTTCTAAATATTGTGGTCTGAAATTCAGAGTATGTGTTCTTGATTCAGTAGGTAGTATATACAGGATGACTGGTTTTAAATGTTGCGGTCTGAAATTCAGAGAATGTGTTCTTGATTCAGTAGGTAGTATATACAGGGTGACTGGTTGTAAATGTTGTGGTCTGAAATTCAGAGAATGTGTTCTTGATTCAGTAGGTAGTATATACAGGGTGACTAGTTTTAAATGTTGTAGTCTGAAGTTCAGAGAATGTGTTCTTGATTCAGTAGGTAGTATATACAGGGTTACTGGTTTTAAATGTTGTGGTCTGAAATTCAGAGAATGTGTTCTTGATTCAGTAGGTAGTATATACAGGGTGACTGGTTTTATATGTTGTGGTCTGAAATTCAGAGAATGTGTTCTTGATTCAGTAGGTAGTATATACAGGGTGACTGGTTTTAAATGTTGTGGTCTGAAATTCAGAGAATGTGTTCTTGATTCAGTAGGTAGTATATACAGGGTGACTAGTTTTAAATGTTGTGGTCTGAAATTCAGAGAATATGTTCTTGATTCAATAGGTAGTATATACAGGGTGACTGATTTTAAATGTTGTGGTCTGAAATTCAGAGAATGTGTTCTTGATTCAGTAGGTAGTATATACAGGGTGACTAGTTTCAAATGTTGTAGTCTGAAGTTCAGAGAATGTGTTCTTGATTCAGTAGGTAGTATATACAAGGTGACTGGTTCTAAATGTTGTGGTCTGAAATTCAGAGAATGTGTTCTTGATTCAGTAGGTAGTATATACAAGGTGACTGGTTCTAAATGTTGTGGTCTGAAATTCAGAGAATGTGTTCTTGATTCAGTAGGTAGTATATACAGGGTGACTGGTTTTAAATGTTGTGGTCTGAAATTCAGAGAATGTGTTCTTGATTCAGTAGGTAGTATATACAGGGTGACTGGTTCTAAATGTTGTAGTCTGAAGTTCAGAGAACATGTTTCTACATAACGCTTAAAAGCGATTATGTCGTTTATTACCGCTGCCTTTTTTCAAAGCAGTGTATTAAAGAAGTTAAAAGAAATTAAAGAAATTGGCGTCTACCGTACTGGAAAAATCGCATTAAAGGTGGAAATACATAGGTACAAAAAAAAAAAAAAAATTAAATGGTACTGGCTATAATGTATATACTCTAATTGAGAAAGTACTGCTCAAACTATACTATCGGCCCCTTGAGAGCTCTATTGGAATTTCCCGTGCGGCTCCATTTCATCAAATGTCTGTACAGAATAATTATTTGTGTTGCAGTTTAGTTCGAAAGTTCCGGCCAATCTCCAATTACCGTTATTCAGAGATCAAATGGCCATTTTCCATACATCGAAGAAGCTAGATTGGGAAGAAATCATGACGAGTAAGCCTCCTCTCTCTCATTGTCCCAATATGCCAGAGCGTTCTCAGTGTCCCAGTAATTCATTTCTCTTTCATTGTCCTAGTAAACCTCCCCTTTTGGACTGTCCCTGTAAGCCACCACTTATTGTTCCAGCAACCTACCTTTCTATCATTGTCCCAGTATGCCAGAGCGTTCTCAGTGTCCCAGTAATTCATTTCTCTTTCATTGTCCTAGTAAACATCCCCTTTTGCACTGTCCCTGTAAGCTACCACTTATTGTTCCAGCAACCTACCTTTCTATCATTGTCCCAGTATGCCAGAGCGCTCTCAGTGTCCCAGTAATTCATTTCTTTTTCATTGTCCTAGTAAACCTCCCCTTTTGCACTGTCCCTGTAAGCCACCACTTATTGTTCCAGCAACCTACCTTTCTATCATTTTTTTTTTTTTTTTTTTACGTTGTACCGGCCCCTGAATGAGGCTCAACAACACCCGTCCGCCGCTTAATTTTTATTTATTTGCTGCTACGGCCGGCTGTAGGACCCTGCCAATCACCGGAGCGATCGGTTGGGTCCTCCAACCTACCTTTTCGACGTTTCCCGAGAGAACTCGGGACCAGGCACTTATGTTCTTGGCTGCGTTGCGCCGAGGATGGTCGCAGGTGGACCGTGTTATCAGCACCCAACGGTCATCCCCGGAACCACGTTAAGCTGCCTTCTTTACCTTCCGCCAGGAGGCGACGAATCGTCCGAACTCCGGGTAGTCAGCCTCACTCATCAGCTTCCTCGGGTTTAGTCCCAGGTACGATCCTGGCCGGCGTATCAACTCCACCCTAGGCCCGCCGTACAGCGGGCATTCGAGAACTACATGTTCTGCAGTCTCGACGCCACCACACGAGCAGTTCGGGCTGTCTTTCTTCTTGAAAAAGAAGAGCTTGGAGTTGAAATCCCCGTGACCCGATAGTATCTGGGACGTCCAGTGGTCCGGCTTTACCCAAACCGACTCAAGTCTTGCCCGGACGTTTGGGAAGTAAGCCCAGGTCGTTCGGCCGTCTGATGATTGTGACCATCGCTGCTGCCATTTATCTACTATCCACTCTTGGACTATGTCCTTACAACGCTCTGGTCTGGACCAGTTCCTCCTCCAGGGCTAGTCGCAAAGGCTCGTCGGTGTCTGCTCTAAAGGGCAGATTGCGTCTACAGTGATACGAGGCGACGGCCCCATCCAAGACTAAGTCAATGGGTGGTGCTCCCGCCAGTACCTGCAGCGCTGCCGTAGAGACAGTCCGGTAGGCCTTCGTGACCCTTAACAGGGCTGTTCTCTGTGCCTGAACAAGGATGACTCGCTGCCGTTTCGTGGGGTGATGCCACCATCCTGCGGCCGCGTATCTCGCAACGGCCTCGAACACCCCGGTGTAGATAGCTCTACACGGGGAGTAGCTGAGGCCCCATGTTGCTCGGGCTAGGCAGCTCAAATTGAAAATGGCTATAGTCCTTTCTTTAATGGCAAGCGTGGGGTGTCACGTTCAGACCCGGCCCGATTCGCACTCCCAGGTACGTAACCGTTGCCGGGCACTCGACGCGCAGCCCATGGTATCTTATGACCAGAGGATGCCGGGCGTCAGTCCTCCCTCTCGCTAGCAAGGCCAACGTCTTGCCGGGCGAGAGGGCGAGTGTGTTGGCGCAGCACCAGCTGTCAATATGCCCAATGGCGGTCTCTGCGCGTTGGGTCAGAGCAGCGCGACTATCTGCGTGCACCGTGACCACGAGATCGTCGACGTAGACTATTGCCTTGAATCCTCGGTTCTCTAGGTCACGGAGCAGCTCGTCAAAGAGTATGCCCCACAGAGTAGGTCCGAGGACCGAGCCCTGGGGACAGCCTCTGGTGACCTCCGCAGTAGTGCTGGCATAGCATGGTTGCAGAACGCTCGCGAAGGAAGCCGGAGATCAGCCCGAATAGATTCCTAGGTGGTCCCATCATCCGCAGTCGCGTGAGGACCGCAGGCCACCAGGCGCTATCGAAGGCCGCTGCAGTGTCGAAGAAGACACAGAGTGCATATTTGCCCCCGCCTTCCTCCACATCCGCCCTTAGCCTCCTCAAGGCGTCCTCAGTAGACCTACCCCTCAGGCAACCGTACTGCCGATGGGACACGTAGGCATGAATCTGGGCACGAATTCTGTTGAGGATGAGAGTCTCTAGCACCTTACCGAGCACGGGAAGCAGGCTGATTGGTCTATAACTCGCTGCCGAAGCAGGGTCCCTGTCCCCAGGCTTGAGAAACGTGCAAACAATCGCCCGTTTCCATGCTCTCGGGAAGTGGCCCCGCCTCAAGTAGGCATTGTACAGGTGCATCAGATCTGGTCTGATGGCCGGGAGAGCTTTCTTAATTATGGCCGCGTCTATGAGATCACTCCCAGGGGCGCCGCCACTCTTCTGCTTCCCAACCGCCAAATCCAAATCGACCACATCCCAATCAGGCGCATCCTCCGTATCCGGTAGTGTGCGAGATGCAAACCTGATGTCATGCTGGCTGGGTGTATCTTCCTCCGGGTTATCCGCCGGGAAGGCCTCCTTCAGGTACATCCTATCGGCCTCTTCCAGAGACAAGGCGTACAAGCCGCCGTCTCTGATGGAGACTACGGGGGCGACCGCTATGAGCCTGCCGGTGGCAACCCGATAGGGGATCCCCCATGGGTTTTTGCTGCTCTCGTCCTCAATGAACTTCCTCCAGCTTTCCTTTTTTGCGGTTTCGACCCGCTTACCATAAGCCTTGCTTAGTTGCCTGTACTCTTCCCTTCGCATCCACCTTAGGAGAGGGTCTCGGCGCCGTTGGCTCCTTTTCCTGGCACGATGAACGGCCCTTTTGGCAAGGGTGAGGTCCTCGCTCCACCAGGGGACCTTCTTGGGATGGTTTCGTCGGCAGCTCGCAGCAAAATGCTGCTGAGTTTGCCAACCTCCTCCTCAATCTGGTCAACCGGGTCCAAGCCCCTGAGGCCCTCCCAGTCCTCGTCACAGGAGTAGGTGGTGACAGACGCCACGAAGGCGTCAGGTATGGGCTTGCGAGTAGCAAAGCGGGGGTCCCTAGGTCTGACTGCAGGGAGCTGGGCATCAAAGAGCCGAACGTCTAGGACACTATGATCGCTAGATGTGCTCTCTCGGATGCTCCAGCCGCCCACAGACCGGTATAGGGCACTCGACACCAACGTGACATCTATGTGAGACTCTCCATTGGGGCCATGGAAGGTGGGAGAGGAGTGCGGGTCATTAACAATGCATAGATCATGGCGGGCGATCACATCCAGCAGTCTGTCGCCCCGGCGGTCGGTGCGAACCGACCCCCACGCGGCAGACCAGGCATTGACGTCAACCATGACCATGACACTGCGCCCCGCGAGAGTGTCCAGGACCAGCTCCAGTTGGCCCAGCTGTCGCTCTATGTTTTCATTCGGCGGGAAATATCCACTGATCACATAGCAACTCGCGTTGGCGTGCCTGATACAAGCCACAGCTATATGGCTGGTGGACAGATGGTGGAGTGCCATCACGTCCACTTGGGGACCGGTCACGACGATCGCTGCCATTGGGCGATCGCCGTTCCGTGCGCCATTGATAATTCTGTGGCCAGTACCAAGGCCTGCCACGCAGCCTCTGACGCAGTAGGGCTCCTGGAGAGCTAATACATCAACACTCTCGGCAGTCACCAAATGCCCCAGTTCCTCCGCCACTATCCTGCGCCTGTGCATGTTGATCTGCCACAGGCGGAGGCCCCCGCGCATCCTACCCGCCATAATCGGTGCGTGAGACTAGGGCCTCTAAGGCACGGATGTATGACGGGCAGGTCTCGCTATCAGCCGTGTGTGCGGCGCGAGGACCTCGTCTGCGGCAGTTCACGCAGTTCGGCGCTTGGGCCTTATTGGGACAGCTAGTGCTGTCATGACCCTCCACCGAACACCTCGCACATACCTGTGGTCTGTTGCATGTTGTTGCAACGTGTCCGAAGACCTGGCATCTCCAGCACCTCGAAACCTCCAGGCAGTCCCTGACTCTGAAAAGGAACCATCCTAGAGTCATCCTCCCGGAGCTGATGAGGGCTCCCCTGGTTGCTGCAGTCGCCTCGACTACCCAGTTTTCGGTCGACCCGCCCCTAGGGCCCCTCTTATATACCAGCCTGGGGGACTCCAAGCCGGGGTACTGAGCCTGGAACCTCCCGGAGAAATCCCCCTCCGACCAACCAGAGGGTATGCCGTAGACGACCAGATGGGGGCTCCGTTTAGGAAGCGCCTGCGCTTTCAGACCCGCTTCCCGGAGCCTCGCGCTGGTCGCCAGCACCTCCAGCTCGTCGGCGGTGGAGACCTCCAGGAGGATTCCCCCTCTCCTGGCGGGTCGGCAGGACCTGATGTTGATCCCAAGCTCTCTCGGGGTCAGCTTGTCAAGGGCAGTCTCCAGTGAGCATATGGTAAATTTTTAGCTGCAGGCTGGATGTTGGGCTTCGTGGGGGGGGGCAAAAGAAGTAGAGGAGGTTGGGGCTGGTACAGCCTCTGCCCTGCGACCAACTGAGCAGAGCTTTGGGGCCGGTGCCTTTGGTCTACCCAGCCTAGTGGCGATGGCCTCCGCCATTACTTCAGGTCGAAAAGTCTCCAGGATCTCCGAAGAAACCCGGGCCCTCGTCTCGGCCTCAAGCTGCCTGATGAAGGAGGCCGCCAGCAGCTCAATGAGTCGTTGAACGCCGTCGTTAATTTTCCGCTGACTGGCCTTACCCATTTTTGAGGCCAGTGCAGTCTCGGCGATCATGTGTTGAATGGCTGCCTCCTTTCCATTGGGGCAGCCATTCAACAGGGCAGTGTCTTCGGTGCCCTGTCTCTCCGGTGGCGTGGTCTTCTTAAGGGCGGGGGAACTTATCGGAGCAGGAAGCGTACATCGGCGGGAAGGCAGGGGGACGGGTCCACGGCGGGGGATGGGAGCAGGTGAAATTGTCTTTTGGGGTTTGTTGGTAGTGGCAGGGGATGAGGGGGTGGCAGGATGGGTGGGGGGGACACAGGGACGTTCCATGACTAGGGAGGGAGGGAGGGGGTGAAGGAAGCGGGGTGGGGGGCACTCCCCTCTACCGAGCCCACCCAACGGACTTCTAACGACTTTCTCTTCCACAATTCAAAAATTGAAACACACTCACCCTCGCGCGCAAACGGCTCGCTCCTTCACGCTCGAAACCGTTACACAGTGTCACCAATCACCGATCTCACTGTTTATCTAGTCCGCTCCTCGAAATAAACACTTTAACCGGGCAAACTGGAGACACTAACACGGAGCAGGTCTGGGGTGATGTTGTCCCTACGGTGGCCGGGACGAGACCTACCTCGTCCTTTCTATCATTGTCCCAGTATGCCAGAGCGCTCTCAGTGTCCCAGTAATTCATTTCTCTTTCATTGTCCTAGTAAACCTCCCCTTTTTCACTGTCCCGGTAAGCCACCAGTTATTGTTCCAGCAACCTACCTTTCTATCATTGTCCCAGTATGCCAGAGCGCTCTCAGTGTCCCAGTAATTCATTTCTTTTTCATTGTCCTAGTAAACCTCCCCTTTTGCACTGTCCCAGTAAGCCACCACTTATTGTTCCAGCAACCTACCTTTCTATCATTGTCCCAGTATGCCAGAGCGCTCTCAGTGTCCCAGTAAATCATTTCTCTTTCATTGTCCTAGTAAACCTCCCCTTTTGCACTGTCCCGGTAAGCCACCACTTATTGTTCCAGCAACCTACCTTTCTATCATTGTCCCAGTATGCCAGAGCGCTCTCAGTGTCCCAATAATTCATTTCTCTTTCATTGTCCTAGTAAACCTCCCCTTTTGCACTGTCCCTGTAAGCCACCACTTATTGTTCCAGCAACCTACCTTTCTATCATTGTCCCAGTATGCCAGAGCGCTCTCAGTGTCCCAATAATTCATTTCTCTTTCATTGTCCTAGTAAACCTCCTCTTTTGCCCTGTCCCTGTAAGTCACCACTTATTGTTCCAGCAACCTACCTTTCTATCATTGTCCCAGTATGCCAGAACGTTTTCAGTGTCCCAGTAATTAATTTCTCTTTCATTGTCCTAGTAAACCTCCCCTTTTGCACTGTCCCTGTAAGCCACCACTTATTGTTCCAGCAACCTACCTTTCTATCATTGTCCCAGTATGCCAGAGCGCTCTCAGTGTCCCAGTAATTCATTTCTCTTTCATTGTCCTAGTAAACCTCCCCTTTTGCACTGTCCCTATAAGCCACCACTTATTGTTCCAGCAACCTACCTTTCTATCATTGTCCCAGTATGCCAGAGCGCTCTCAGTGTCCCAGTAATTCATTTCTCTTTCAATGTTCTAGTAAACCTCCTTTTTTGCCCTGTCCCTGTAAGCCATCACTTATTGTTCCAGCAACCTACCTTTCTATCATTGTCCCAGTATGCCAGAACGTTTTCAGTGTCCCAGTAATTCATTTCTCTTTCATTGTCCTAGTAAACCTCCCCTTTTGCACTGTCCCTGTAAGCCACCACTTATTGTTCCAGCAACCTACCTTTCTATCATTGTCCCAGTATGCCAGAGCGTTCTCAGTGTCCCAGTAATTCATTTCTCTTTCAATGTTCTAGTAAACCTCCTCTTTTGCACTGTCCCTGTAAGCCACTCTTCTCTCGTTGTGCCACAACTCTCTCACTATCCCTGTTGTTACCTCTTGTTGTTATGGTTGCAGTCAGCACATATAGATGTGTTGTGGCCACAGGACTTCCTAAAACCAACCACGCTTACAGATCACTCTATCTCCACCTTCCTTATACCAACAACGCTTACAGATCACTCTATCTCCACCTTTCTTATACCAACAACGCTTACAGATCACTCTATCTCCACCTTTCTTATACCAACAACGCTTACAGATCACTCTATCTCCACCTTCCTTATACCAACAACGCTTACAGATCACTCTATCTCCACCTTTCTTATACCAACAACGCTTACAGATCACTCTATCTCCACCTTCCTTGTACCAACAACCCTTACAGATCACTCTATCTCCACCTTTCTTATACCAACAACGCTTACAGATCACTCTATCTCCACCTTCCTTATACCAACAACGCTTACAGATCACTCTATCTCCACCTTCCTTATACCAACAACGCTTACAGATCACTCTATCTCCACCTTCCTTATACCAACAACGCTTCCTTATACCAACAACTAGGTATATGAAATTCATGAGTTGGCATCAGCGGTCTTTTTTTGTTTCATTGTACAGCATATTTCTGAAAATGACTTTCTTATAACCTGCCATGCCAGTATGAAATTATTTTGAGAAGGGGGAGGGGGAGGGGGAGAGAGAGTGATTTGTAAGAGTGTTGGTGAAAGTCCTGTAATGGCCACATCACATATATTTTATTTTTTTCTTCTTTCTGACACACCAATCAAAAATGACTGTGAGTGTTCGTTTACTAGCATCTTCCCTTCTTTTTTTCCAGATAACCCGGATATCAATTCGCCCAGCCTGAATCCCACTGACAGAAGTGTGTCATTCTACTCAACCGTGGTTCGGAGAGTAAGTCAAATCACAACCCTTTTTACAGCGATACCATTGGTTGCAAAGCATTAGAGCTCAGCATTACAGACATTTAAAAAAAAAATATGAAAACTGAATTGTTGGTGATTTTTTGATTTTATAAAATTAATTAATTATAAAAGTTTCGTTTGTTGAAGCTGAAATGTTTAAAAAATGAAGAAAACCGTATGTTTTTTTAATAAAGTGTAATTCGCAAAATATCTATAAAATATGGGAGTACTTTCGTTATTGCTACCATGTTGAGCCGCGACTCAACAAATACAGATAAGAGGTAACAAATACAAATATGGGAGTACTTTCGTTATTGCTACCATGTTGAGCCACGACTCAACAAATATAGATAAGAGGTAACAAATACAAATATGGGAATACTTTCGTTATTGCTACCATGTTGAGCCGCGACTCAACAAATACAGATAAGAGGTAACAAATACAAATATGGGAGTACTTTCGTTATTGCTACCATGTTGAGCCACGACTCAACAAATACAGATAAGAGGTAACAAATACAAATATGGGAATACTTTCGTTATTGCTACCATGTTGAGCCACGACTCAACAAATACAGATAAGAGGCAACAAATACAAATACTACATTACTCCCATATTTTATATATATTTTCTTAAATGAAACAAACTTTTTTTCTTTATTTTTTTACGAAGTGTTTCACAAAATCTCGGCAAAAAATGTTAAGTATCATTGAAATGTTGAAGTCGAGTATCCTTGAAACGTTGTGCAGCTATGAGGGTAGGATGGGCTCATTCTGCAGCTTTTAATTAGGACTTTAAAAGGATGAATCATACAATAACATTTTTGGATAGTTATTATTCAAAAGTTGGGTTTCCCAATTTCAATGTTGATTATTGAATAAATCAAAACAATCTAAATTTGTATTTTTCATTCATTTAAGCATCGACCCTTAGACCTTTGTTTGATACTCACTCACAAAACTTCATAAAATTGTGTTCTGGTTTATTTGATGGTATGCCCCTAAAATCAACAAAACAACTTTGCCAAAGCTCACTGACAATCCTATGGGAAAGTTACCTTATGTTTGCATTTTCCCATATTTGATTTTTTACGACTCTTATTCTACGAATCAAAATATAATCATTTTTGGAGTAAGTAGGAAAGTTGCTCCTCATACCCCGCTCATCCGCCGAAGAGAAGCGAGCAATCAGAGGAAGGACGGAACTAATATCCCAACAAGTGCCACAATTTAAAGAATATCGACAAGAGTATGAGGATTCAGAAGAGAAGCGAGCAATCAGAGGGGGGACGGCACTAATATCCCAATAACTGCCTCAATTTAAAGAATATCGACACGAGTATGAGGATTCAGAAGAGAAACGAGCAATCAGAGGGGGGACGGAACTAATATCCCAATAACTGCCTCAATTTAAAGAATATCGACACGAGTATGAGGATTCAGAAGAGAAGCGAGCAATCAGAGGGGGGACGGCACTAATATCCCAATAATTGCCTCAATTTAAAGAATATCGACAAGAGTATGAGGATTCAGAAGAGAAGCGAGCAATCAGAGGGGGGACGGCACTAATATCCCAATAACTGCCTCAATTTAAAGAATATCGACACGAGTATGAGGATTCAGAAGAGAAACGAGCAATCAGAGGGGGGACGGAACTAATATCCCAATAACTGCCTCAATTTAAAGAATATCGAGACGAAGATGAGGATTCAGAAGAGAAACAAGCAATCAGAGGGGGGACGGAACTAATATCCCAATAACTGCCTCAATTTAAAGAATATCGACACGAGTATGAGGATTCAGAAGAGAAACGAGCAATCAGAGGGGGGACGGAACTAATATCCCAATAACTGCCTCAATTTAAAGAATATCGACGAGAGTATGAGGATTCAGAAGAGAAGCGAGCAATCAGAGGGGGACGGAACTAATATCCCAATAACTGCCTCAATTTAAAGAATATCGACACGAGTTTGAGGATTCAGAAGAGAAGCGAGCAATCAGAGGGGGTCGGCACTAATATCCCAATAACTGCCTCAATTTAAAGAATATCGACACGAGTATGAGGATTCAGAAGAAAAGCGAGCAATCAGAGGAGGACGGAACTTATATCCCAATAACTGCCTCAATTTAAAGAATATCGACACGAGTATGAGGATTCTGAAGAGAAGCGAGCAATCAGAGGGGAGACGGAACTAATATCCCAATAACTGCCTCAATTTAAAGAATATCGACACGAGTATGAGGATTCTGAAGAGAAGCGAGCAATCAGAGGGGGGACGGAACTAATATCCCAATAACTGCCTCAATTTAAAGAATATCGACAAGAGTATGAGGATTCAGAAGAGAATCGAGCAATCAGAGGGGGACGGAACTAATATCCCAATAACTGCCTCAATTTAAAGAATATCGACAAGAGTATGAGGATTCAGAAGAGAATCGAGCAATCAGAGGGGGACGGAACTAATATCCCAATAACTGCCTCAATTTAAAGAATATCGACACGAGTATGAGGATTCAGAAGAGAAGCGAGCAATCAGAGGGGGACGGAACTAATATCCCAATAACTGCCTCAATTTAAAGAATATCGACAAGAGTATGAGGATTCAGAAGAGAAGTGAGCAATCAGAAGGGGGACGGAACTAATATCCCAATAACTGCCTCAATTTAAAGAATATCGACACGAGTATGAGGATTCAAAAGAGAAACGAGCAATCAGAGGGGGACGGAACTAATATCCCAATAACTGCCTCAATTTAAAGAATATCGACACGAGTATGAGGATTCTGAAGAGAAGCGAGCAATCAGAGGAGGGACGGAACTAATATCCCAATAACTGCCTCAATTTAAAGAATACCGACACGAGTATGAGGATTCAGAAGAGAAGCAAGCAATCAGAGGGGGACGGAACTAATATCCCAATAACCGCCTCAATTTAAAGAATATCGACACGAGTATGAGGATTCTGAAGAGAAGCGAGCAATCAGAGGGGGGACGGAACTAATATCCCAATAACTGCCTCAATTTAAAGAATATCGACACGAGTATGAGGATTCTGAAGAGAAGCGAGCAATCAGAGGAGGGCCGGAACTAATATCCCAATAACTGCCTCAATTTAAAGAATATCGACAAGAGTATGAGGATTCAGAAGAGAATCGAGCAATCAGAGGGGGACGGAACTAATATCCCAATAACTGCCTCAATTTAAAGAATATCGACACGAGTATGAGGATTCAGAAGAGAAGCGAGCAATCAGAGGGGGGACGGAACTAATATCCCAATAATTGCCTCAATTTAAAGAATATCGACACGAGTATGAGGATTCAGAAGAGAAGCGAGCAATCAGAGGGGGTCGGCACTAATATCCCAATAACTGCCTCAATTTAAAGAATATCGACACGAGTATGAGGATTCAGAAGAAACGCGAGCAATCAGAGGGGGACGGAACTTATATCCCAATAACTGCCTCCATTTAAAGAATATCGACACGAGTATGAGGATTCTGAAGAGAAGCGAGCAATCAGAGGGGAGACGGAACTAATATCCCAATAACTGCCTCAATTTAAAGAATATCGACACGAGTATGAGGATTCTGAAGAGAAAAGAGCAATCAGAGGGGGGACGGAACTAATATCTCAATAACTGCCTCAATTTAAAGAATATCGACACGAGTATGAGGATTCAAAAGAGAAACGAGCAATCAGAGGGGGACGGAACTAATATCCCAATAACTGCGTCAATTTAAAGAATATCGACAAGAGTATGAGGATTCTGAAGAGAAGCGAGCAATCAGAAGAGGGACGGAACTAATATCCCAATAACTGCCTCAATTTAAAGAATATCGACACGAGTATGAGGATTCTGAAGAGAAGCGAGCAATCAGAAGAGGGACGGAACTAATATCCCAATAACTGCCTCAATTTAAAGAATATCGACACGAGTATGAGGATTCAGAAGAGAAGCGAGCAATCAGAGGGGGTCGGCACTAATATCCCAATAACTGCCTCAATTTAAAGAATATCGACACGAGTATGAGGATTCAGAAGAGAAGCGAGCAATCAGAGGGGGTCGGCACTATTATCCCAATAACTGCCTCAATTTAAAGAATATCGACACGAGTATGAGGATTCAGAAGAAACGCGAGCAATCAGAGGGGGACGGAACTTATATCCCAATAACTGCCTCCATTTAAAGAATATCGACACGAGTATGAGGATTCTGAAGAGAAGCGAGCAATCAGAGGGGAGACGGAACTAATATCCCAATAACTGCCTCAATTTAAAGAATATCGACACGAGTATGAGGATTCTGAAGAGAAAAGAGCAATCAGAGGGGGGACGGAACTAATATCTCAATAACTGCCTCAATTTAAAGAATATCGACACGAGTATGAGGATTCAAAAGAGAAACGAGCAATCAGAGGGGGACGGAACTAATATCCCAATAACTGCGTCAATTTAAAGAATATCGACAAGAGTATGAGGATTCTGAAGAGAAGCGAGCAATCAGAAGAGGGACGGAACTAATATCCCAATAACTGCCTCAATTTAAAGAATATCGACACGAGTATGAGGATTCTGAAGAGAAGCGAGCAATCAGAAGAGGGACGGAACTAATATCCCAATAACTGCCTCAATTTAAAGAATATCGACACGAGTATGAGGATTCAGGAGAGAAGCGAGCAATCAGAGGGGGACGGAACTTATATCTCAATAACTGCCTCAATTTAAAGAATATCGACACGAGTATGAGGATTCAGAAGAGAAGTGAGCAATCAGAGGGGGGACGGAACTAATATCCCAATAACTGCCTCAATTTAAAGAATATCGACACGAGTATGAGGATTCAAAAGAGAAACGAGCAATCAGAGGGGGGACGGAGCTAATATCCCAATAACTGCCTCAATTTAAAGAATATCGACACGAAGATGAGGATTAAGAAGAGAAACAAGCAATCACAGGGGACACGGAACTAATATCCAAATAACTCCCTCAATTTAAAGAATATCGACAAGAGTATGAGGATTCAGAAGAGAATCGAGCAATCAGAGGGGGACGGAACTAATATCCCAATAACTGCCTCAATTTAAAGAATATCGACAAGAGTATGAGGATTCTGAAGAGAAGCGAGCAATCAGAGGGGAGACGGAACTAATATCCCAATAACTGCCTCAATTTAAAGAATATCGACACGAGTATGAGGATTCTGAGAGAAGCGAGCAATCAGAGGGGGGACGGAACTAATATCCCAATAACCGCCTCAATTTAAAGAATATCGACACGAGTATGAGGATTCTGAAGAGAAGCGAGCAATCAGAGGGGGGACGGAACTAATATCCCAATAACTGCCTCAATTTAAAGAATATCGACACGAGTATGAGGATTCTGAAGAGAAGCGAGCAATCAGAGGAGGGCCGGAACTAATATCCCAATAACTGCCTCAATTTAAAGAATATCGACAAGAGTATGAGGATTCAGAAGAGAATCGAGCAATCAGAGGGGGACGGAACTAATATCCCAATAACTGCCTCAATTTAAAGAATATCGACACGAGTATGAGGATTCAGAAGAGAAGCGAGCAATCAGAGGGGGGACGGAACTAATATCCCAATAATTGCCTCAATTTAAAGAATATCGACACGAGTATGAGGATTCAGAAGAGAAGCGAGCAATCAGAGGGGGTCGGCACTAATATCCCAATAACTGCCTCAATTTAAAGAATATCGACACGAGTATGAGGATTCAGAAGAAACGCGAGCAATCAGAGGGGGACGGAACTAATATCCCAATAACTGCCTCAATTTAAAGAATATCGACAAGAGTATGAGGATTCTGAAGAGAAGCGAGCAATCAGAGGGGAGACGGAACTAATATCCCAATAACTGCCTCAATTTAAAGAATATCGACACGAGTATGAGGATTCTGAAGAGAAGCGAGCAATCAGAGGGGGGACGGAACTAATATCCCAATAACTGCCCCAATTTAAAGAATATCGACAAGAGTATGAGGATTCAGAAGAGAATCGAGCAATCAGAGGGGGACGGAACTAATATCCCAATAACTGCCTCAATTTAAAGAATATCGACAAGAGTATGAGGATTCAGAAGAGAATCGAGCAATCAGAGGGGGACGGAACTAATATCCCAATAACTGCCTCAATTCAAAGAATATCGACACGAGTATGAGGATTCAAAAGAGAAACGAGCAATCAGAGGGGGACGGAACTAATATCCCAATAACTGCCTCAATTTAAAGAATATCGACACGAGTATGAGGATTCTGAAGAGAAGCGAGCAATCAGAGGAGGGACGGAACTAATATCCCAATAACTGCCTCAATTTAAAGAATATCGACACGAGTATGAGGATTCAGAAGAGAATCGAGCAATCAGAGGGGGACGGAACTAATATCCCAATAACTGCCTCAATTTAAAGAATATCGACACGAGTATGAGGATTCAGAAGAGAAGCGAGCAATCAGAAGAGGGACGGAACTAATATCCCAATAACTGCCTCAATTTAAAGAATATCGACACGAGTATGAGGATTCTGAAGAGAAGCGAGCAATCAGAGGGGGGACGGAACTAATATCCCAATAACTGCCCCAATTTAAAGAATATCGACAAGAGTATGAGGATTCAGAAGAGAATCGAGCAATCAGAGGGGGACGGAACTAATATCCCAATAACTGCCTCAATTTAAAGAATATCGACAAGAGTATGAGGATTCAGAAGAGAATCGAGCAATCAGAGGGGGACGGAACTAATATCCCAATAACTGCCTCAATTCAAAGAATATCGACACGAGTATGAGGATTCAAAAGAGAAACGAGCAATCAGAGGGGGACGGAACTAATATCCCAATAACTGCCTCAATTTAAAGAATATCGACACGAGTATGAGGATTCTGAAGAGAAGCGAGCAATCAGAGGAGGGACGGAACTAATATCCCAATAACTGCCTCAATTTAAAGAATATCGACACGAGTATGAGGATTCAGAAGAGAATCGAGCAATCAGAGGGGGACGGAACTAATATCCCAATAACTGCCTCAATTTAAAGAATATCGACACGAGTATGAGGATTCAGAAGAGAAGCGAGCAATCAGAAGAGGGACGGAACTAATATCCCAATAACTGCCTCAATTTAAAGAATATCGACACGAGTATGAGGATTCTGAAGAGAAGCGAGCAATCAGAAGAGGGACGGAACTAATATCCCAATAACTGCCTCAATTTAAAGAATATCGACACGAGTATGAGGATTCAGGAGAAAAGCGAGCAATCAGAGGGGGACGGAACTTATATCTCAATAACTGCCTCAATTTAAAGAATATCGACACGAGTATGAGGATTCAGAAGAGAAGTGAGCAATCAGAGGGGGGACGGAACTAATATCCCAATAACTGCCTCAATTTAAAGAATATCGACACGAGTATGAGGATTCAAAAGAGAAACGAGCAATCAGAGGGGGGACGGAGCTAATATCCCAATAACTGCCTCAATTTAAAGAATATCGACACGAAGATGAGGATTAAGAAGAGAAACAAGCAATCACGGGGGACACGGAACTAATATCCAAATAACTCCCTCAATTTAAAGAATATCGACAAGAGTATGAGGATTCAGAAGAGAAGCGAGCAATCAGAAGAGGGACGGAACTAATATCCCAATAACTGCCTCAATTTAAAGAATATCGACACGAGTATGAGGATTCTGAAGAGAAGCGAGCAATCAGAGGGGGACGGAACTAATATCCCAATAACTGCCTCAATTTAAAGAATATCGACAAGAGTATGAGGATTCAGAAGAGAAGCGAGCAATCAGAGGGGGTCGACACTAATATCCCAATAACTGCCTCAATTTAACGAATATCGACACGAGTATGAGGATTCTGAAGAGAAGCGAGCAATCAGAGGGGAGACGGAACTAATATCCCAATAACTGCCTCAATTCAAAGAATATCGACACGAGTATGAGGATTCTGAAGAGAAGCGAGCAATCAGAGGGGGACGGAACTAATATCCCAATAACTGCCTCAATTTAAAGAATATCGACAAGAGTATGAGGATTCAGAAGAGAATCGAGCAATCAGAGGGGGACGGAACTAATATCCCAATAACTGCCTCAATTTAAAGAATATCGACACGAGTATGAGGATTCTGAAGAGAAGCGAGCAATCAGAGGGGGGACGGAACTAATATCCCAATAACTGCCTCAATTTAAAGAATATCGACACGAGTATGAGGATTCTGAAGAGAAGCGAGCAATCAGAGGGGGGACGGAACTAATATCCCAATAACTGCCTCAATTTAAAGAATATCGACAAGAGTATGAGGATTCTGAAGAGAAGCGAGCAATCAGAGGAGGGACGGAATTAATATCCCAATAACTGCCTCAATTTAAAGAATATCGACACGAGTATGAGGATTCTGAAGAGAAGCGAGCAATCAGAGGGGGACGGAACTAATATCCCAATAACTGCCTCAATTTAAAGAATATCGACACGAGTATGAGGATTCAGAAGAGAATCGAGCAATCAGAGGGGGACGGAACTAATATCCCAATAACTGCCTCAATTTAAAGAATATCGACACGAGTATGAGGATTCAGAAGAGAATCGAGCAATCAGAGGGGGACGGAACTAATATCCCAATAACTGCCTCAATTTAAAGAATATCGACAAGAGTATGAGGATTCAGAAGAGAATCGAGCAATCAGAGGGGGACGGAACTAATATCCCAATAACTGCCTCAATTTAAAGAATATCGACAAGAGTATGAGGATTCAGAAGAGAAGTGAGCAATCAGAGGGGGGACGGAACTAATATCCCAATAACTGCTTCAATTTAAAGAATATCGACACGAGTATGAGAATTCAGAAGAGAATCGAGCAATCAGAGGGGGACGGAACTAATATCCCAATAACTGCCTCAATTTAAAGAATATCGACAAGAGTAGGAGGATTCAGAAGAGAATCGAGCAATCAGAGGGGGACGGAACTAATATCCCAATAACTGCCTCAATTTAAAGAATATCGACACGAGTATGAGGATTCAGAAGAGAATCGAGCAATCAGAGGGGGACGGAACTAATATCCCAATAACTGCCTCAATTTAAAGAATATCGACAAGAGTATGAGGATTCAGAAGAGAAGTGAGCAATCAGAGGGGGGACGGAACTAATATCCCAATAACTGCCTCAATTCAAAGAATATCGACACGAGTATGAGGATTCAAAAGAGAAACGAGCAATCAGAGGGGGACGGAACTAATATCCCAATAACTGCCTCAATTTAAAGAATATCGACACGAGTATGAGGATTCTGAAGAGAAGCGAGCAATCAGAGGAGGGACGGAACTAATATCCCAATAACTGCCTCAATTTAAAGAATACCGACACGAGTATGAGGATTCAGAAGAGAAGCGAGCAATCAGAGGGGGACGGAACTAATACCCCAATAACTGCCTCAATTTAAAGAATATCGACACGAGTATGAGGATTCAGAAGAGAAGCGAGCAATCAGAGGGGGGACGGAACTAATATCCCAATAACTGCCTCAATTTAAAGAATATCGACACGAGTATGAGGATTCAGAAGAGAAGCGAGCAATCAGAGGGGGGTCGGCACTAATATCCCAATAACTGCCTCAATTTAAAGAATATCGACACGAGTATGAGGATTCAGAAGAAAAGCGAGCAATCAGCGGAGGTCGGAACTTATATCCCAATAACTGCCTCAATTTAAAGAATATCGACACGAGTATGAGGATTCTGAAGAGAAGCGAGCAATCAGAGGGGAGACGGAACTAATATCCCAATAACTGCCTCAATTTAAAGAATATCGACACGAGTATGAGGATTCTGAAGAGAAGCGAGCAATCAGAGGGGGGACGGAACTAATATCCCAATAACTGCCTCAATTTAAAGAATATCGACAAGAGTATGAGGATTCAGAAGAGAATCGAGCAATCAGAGGGGGACGGAACTAATATCCCAATAACTGCCTCAATTTAAAGAATATCGACAAGAGTATGAGGATTCAGAAGAGAATCGAGCAATCAGAGGGGGACGGAACTAATATCCCAATAACTGCCTCAATTTAAAGAATATCGACACGAGTATGAGGATTCAGAATAGAAGCGAGCAATCAGAGGGGGACGGAACTAATATCCCAATAACTGCCTCAATTTAAAGAATATCGACAAGAGTATGAGGATTCAGAAGAGAAGTGAGCAATCAGAAGGGGGACGGAACTAATATCCCAATAACTGCCTCAATTTAAAGAATATCGACACGAGTATGAGGATTCAAAAGAGAAACGAGCAATCAGAGGGGGACGGAACTAATATCCCAATAACTGCCTCAATTTAAAGAATATCGACACGAGTATGAGGATTCTGAAGAGAAGCGAGCAATCAGAGGAGGGACGGAACTAATATCCCAATAACTGCCTCAATTTAAAGAATATCGACACGAGTATGAGGATTCTGAAGAGAAGCGAGCAATCAGAGGGGAGACGGAACTAATATCCCAATAACTGCCTCAATTCAAAGAATATCGACACGAGTATGAGGATTCTGAAGAGAAGCGAGCAATCAGAGGGGGACGGAACTAATATCCCAATAACTGCCTCAATTTAAAGAATATCGACAAGAGTATGAGGATTCAGAAGAGAATCGAGCAATCAGAGGGGGACGGAACTAATATCCCAATAACTGCCTCAATTTAAAGAATATCGACACGAGTATGAGGATTCTGAAGAGAAGCGAGCAATCAGAGGGGGGACGGAACTAATATCCCAATAACTGCCTCAATTTAAAGAATATCGACACGAGTATGAGGATTCTGAAGAGAAGCGAGCAATCAGAGGGGGGACGGAACTAATATCCCAATAACTGCCTCAAATTAAAGAATATCGACAAGAGTATGAGGATTCTGAAGAGAAGCGAGCAATCAGAGGAGGGACGGAATTAATATCCCAATAACTGCCTCAATTTAAAGAATATCGACACGAGTATGAGGATTCTGAAGAGAAGCGAGCAATCAGAGGAGGACGGAACTAATATCCCAATAACTGCCTCAATTTAAAGAATATCGACACGAGTATGAGGATTCAGAAGAGAATCGAGCAATCAGAGGGGGACGGAACTAATATCCCAATAACTGCCTCAATTTAAAGAATATCGACAAGAGTATGAGGATTCAGAAGAGAAGTGAGCAATCAGAGGGGGGACGGAACTAATATCCCAATAACTGCCTCAATTTAAAGAATATCGACACGAGTATGAGGATTCAAAAGAGAAACGAGCAATCAGAGGGGGACGGAACTAATATCCCAATAACTGCCTCAATTTAAAGAATATCGACACGAGTATGAGGATTCTGAAGAGAAGCGAGCAATCAGAGGAGGGACGGAACTAATATCCCAATAACTGCCTCAATTTAAAGAATACCGACACGAGTATGAGGATTCAGAAGAGAAGCGAGCAATCAGAGGGGGACGGAACTAATACCCCAATAACTGCCTCAATTTAAAGAATATCGACACGAGTATGAGGATTCAGAAAAGAAGCGAGCAATCAGAGGGGGGACGGAACTAATATCCCAATAACTGCCTCAATTTAAAGAATATCGACACGAGTATGAGGATTCAGAAGAGAAGCGAGCAATCAGAGGGGGGTCGGCACTAATATCCCAATAACTGCCTCAATTTAAAGAATATCGACACGAGTATGAGGATTCAGAAGAAAAGCGAGCAATCAGCGGAGGTCGGAACTTATATCCCAATAACTGCCTCAATTTAAAGAATATCGACACGAGTATGAGGATTCTGAAGAGAAGCGAGCAATCAGAGGGGGACGGAACTAATATCCCAATAACTGCCTCAATTTAAAGAATATCGACACGAGTATGAGGATTCAGAAGAGAATCGAGCAATCAGAGGGGGACGGAACTAATATCCCAATAACTGCCTCAATTTAAAGAATATCGACAAGAGTATGAGGATTCAGAAGAGAATCGAGCAATCAGAGGGGGACGGAACTAATATCCCAATAACTGCCTCAATTTAAAGAATATCGACAAGAGTATGAGGATTCAGAAGAGAAGTGAGCAATCAGAGGGGGGACGGAACTAATATCCCAATAACTGCTTCAATTTAAAGAATATCGACACGAGTATGAGGATTCAGAAGAGAATCGAGCAATCAGAGGGGGACGGAACTAATATCCCAATAACTGCCTCAATTTAAAGAATATCGACAAGAGTAGGAGGATTCAGAAGAGAATCGAGCAATCAGAGGGGGACGGAACTAATATCCCAATAACTGCCTCAATTTAAAGAATATCGACACGAGTATGAGGATTCAGAAGAGAATCGAGCAATCAGAGGGGGACGGAACTAATATCCCAATAACTGCCTCAATTTAAAGAATATCGACAAGAGTATGAGGATTCAGAAGAGAAGTGAGCAATCAGAGGGGGGACGGAACTAATATCCCAATAACTGCCTCAATTTAAAGAATATCGACACGAGTATGAGGATTCAAAAGAGAAACGAGCAATCAGAGGGGGACGGAACTAATATCCCAATAACTGCCTCAATTTAAAGAATATCGACACGAGTATGAGGATTCTGAAGAGAAGCGAGCAATCAGAGGAGGGACGGAACTAATATCCCAATAACTGCCTCAATTTAAAGAATACCGACACGAGTATGAGGATTCAGAAGAGAAGCGAGCAATCAGAGGGGGACGGAACTAATACCCCAATAACTGCCTCAATTTAAAGAATATCGACACGAGTATGAGGATTCAGAAGAGAAGCGAGCAATCAGAGGTGGGACGGAACTAATATCCCAATAACTGCCTCAATTTAAAGAATATCGACACGAGTATGAGGATTCAGAAGAGAAGTGAGCAATCAGAAGGGGGACGGAACTAATATCCCAATAACTGCCTCAATTTAAAGAATATCGACACGAGTATGAGGATTCAAAAGAGAAACGAGCAATCAGAGGGGGACGGAACTAATATCCCAATAACTGCCTCAATTTAAAGAATATCGACACGAGTATGAGGATTCTGAAGAGAAGCGAGCAATCAGAGGAGGGACGGAACTAATATCCCAATAACTGCCTCAATTTAAAGAATATCGACACGAGTATGAGGATTCTGAAGAGAAGCGAGCAATCAGAGGGGAGACGGAACTAATATCCCAATAACTGCCTCAATTCAAAGAATATCGACACGAGTATGAGGATTCTGAAGAGAAGCGAGCAATCAGAGGGGGACGGAACTAATATCCCAATAACTGCCTCAATTTAAAGAATATCGACAAGAGTATGAGGATTCAGAAGAGAATCGAGCAATCAGAGGGGGACGGAACTAATATCCCAATAACTGCCTCAATTTAAAGAATATCGACACGAGTATGAGGATTCTGAAGAGAAGCGAGCAATCAGAGGGGGGACGGAACTAATATCCCAATAACTGCCTCAATTTAAAGAATATCGACACGAGTATGAGGATTCTGAAGAGAAGCGAGCAATCAGAGGGGGGACGGAACTAATATCCCAATAACTGCCTCAAATTAAAGAATATCGACAAGAGTATGAGGATTCTGAAGAGAAGCGAGCAATCAGAGGAGGGACGGAATTAATATCCCAATAACTGCCTCAATTTAAAGAATATCGACACGAGTATGAGGATTCTGAAGAGAAGCGAGCAATCAGAGGAGGACGGAACTAATATCCCAATAACTGCCTCAATTTAAAGAATATCGACACGAGTATGAGGATTCAGAAGAGAATCGAGCAATCAGAGGGGGACGGAACTAATATCCCAATAACTGCCTCAATTTAAAGAATATCGACAAGAGTATGAGGATTCAGAAGAGAAGTGAGCAATCAGAGGGGGGACGGAACTAATATCCCAATAACTGCCTCAATTTAAAGAATATCGACACGAGTATGAGGATTCAAAAGAGAAACGAGCAATCAGAGGGGGACGGAACTAATATCCCAATAACTGCCTCAATTTAAAGAATATCGACACGAGTATGAGGATTCTGAAGAGAAGCGAGCAATCAGAGGAGGGACGGAACTAATATCCCAATAACTGCCTCAATTTAAAGAATACCGACACGAGTATGAGGATTCAGAAGAGAAGCGAGCAATCAGAGGGGGACGGAACTAATACCCCAATAACTGCCTCAATTTAAAGAATATCGACACGAGTATGAGGATTCAGAAAAGAAGCGAGCAATCAGAGGGGGGACGGAACTAATATCCCAATAACTGCCTCAATTTAAAGAATATCGACACGAGTATGAGGATTCAGAAGAGAAGCGAGCAATCAGAGGGGGGTCGGCACTAATATCCCAATAACTGCCTCAATTTAAAGAATATCGACACGAGTATGAGGATTCAGAAGAAAAGCGAGCAATCAGCGGAGGTCGGAACTTATATCCCAATAACTGCCTCAATTTAAAGAATATCGACACGAGTATGAGGATTCTGAAGAGAAGCGAGCAATCAGAGGGGGACGGAACTAATATCCCAATAACTGCCTCAATTTAAAGAATATCGACACGAGTATGAGGATTCAGAAGAGAATCGAGCAATCAGAGGGGGACGGAACTAATATCCCAATAACTGCCTCAATTTAAAGAATATCGACAAGAGTATGAGGATTCAGAAGAGAATCGAGCAATCAGAGGGGGACGGAACTAATATCCCAATAACTGCCTCAATTTAAAGAATATCGACAAGAGTATGAGGATTCAGAAGAGAAGTGAGCAATCAGAGGGGGGACGGAACTAATATCCCAATAACTGCTTCAATTTAAAGAATATCGACACGAGTATGAGGATTCAGAAGAGAATCGAGCAATCAGAGGGGGACGGAACTAATATCCCAATAACTGCCTCAATTTAAAGAATATCGACAAGAGTAGGAGGATTCAGAAGAGAATCGAGCAATCAGAGGGGGACGGAACTAATATCCCAATAACTGCCTCAATTTAAAGAATATCGACACGAGTATGAGGATTCAGAAGAGAATCGAGCAATCAGAGGGGGACGGAACTAATATCCCAATAACTGCCTCAATTTAAAGAATATCGACAAGAGTATGAGGATTCAGAAGAGAAGTGAGCAATCAGAGGGGGGACGGAACTAATATCCCAATAACTGCCTCAATTTAAAGAATATCGACACGAGTATGAGGATTCAAAAGAGAAACGAGCAATCAGAGGGGGACGGAACTAATATCCCAATAACTGCCTCAATTTAAAGAATATCGACACGAGTATGAGGATTCTGAAGAGAAGCGAGCAATCAGAGGAGGGACGGAACTAATATCCCAATAACTGCCTCAATTTAAAGAATACCGACACGAGTATGAGGATTCAGAAGAGAAGCGAGCAATCAGAGGGGGACGGAACTAATACCCCAATAACTGCCTCAATTTAAAGAATATCGACACGAGTATGAGGATTCAGAAGAGAAGCGAGCAATCAGAGGGGGGTCGGCACTAATATCCCAATAACTGCCTCAATTTAAAGAATACCGACACGAGTATGAGGATTCAGAAGAGAAGCGAGCAATCAGCGGAGGTCGGAACTTATATCCCAATAACTGCCTCAATTTAAAGAATATCGACACGAGTATGAGGATTCTGAAGAGAAGCGAGCAATCAGAGGGGAGACGGAACTAATATCCCAATAACTGCCTCAATTTAAAGAATATCGACACGAGTATGAGGATTCTGAAGAGAAGCGAGCAATCAGAGGGGGGACGGAACTAATATCCCAATAACTGCCTCAATTTAAAGAATATCGACAAGAGTATGAGGATTCAGAAGAGAATCGAGCAATCAGAGGGGGACAGAACTAATATCCCAATAACTGCCTCAATTTAAAGAATATCGACAAGAGTATGAGGATTCAGAAGAGAATCGAGCAATCAGAGGGGGACGGAACTAATATCCCAATAACTGCCTCAATTTAAAGAATATCGACACGAGTATGAGGATTCAGAATAGAAGCGAGCAATCAGAGGGGGACGGAACTAATATCCCAATAACTGCCTCAATTTAAAGAATATCGACAAGAGTATGAGGATTCAGAAGAGAAGTGAGCAATCAGAAGGGGGACGGAACTAATATCCCAATAACTGCCTCAATTTAAAGAATATCGACACGAGTATGAGGATTCAAAAGAGAAGCGAGCAATCAGAGGGGGGACGGAACTAATATCCCAATAACTGCCTCAATTTAAAGAATATCGACACGAGTATGAGGATTCAGAAGAGAAGCGAGCAATCAGAGGGGGGTCGGCACTAATATCCCAATAACTGCCTCAATTTAAAGAATATCGACACGAGTATGAGGATTCAGAAGAAAAGCGAGCAATCAGCGGAGGTCGGAACTTATATCCCAATAACTGCCTCAATTTAAAGAATATCGACACGAGTATGAGGATTCTGAAGAGAAGCGAGCAATCAGAGGGGAGACGGAACTAATATCCCAATAACTGCCTCAATTTAAAGAATATCGACACGAGTATGAGGATTCTGAAGAGAAGCGAGCAATCAGAGGGGGGACGGAACTAATATCCCAATAACTGCCCCAATTTAAAGAATATCGACAAGAGTATGAGGATTCAGAAGAGAATCGAGCAATCAGAGGGGGACGGAACTAATATCCCAATAACTGCCTCAATTTAAAGAATATCGACAAGAGTATGAGGATTCAGAAGAGAATCGAGCAATCAGAGGGGGACGGAACTAATATCCCAATAACTGCCTCAATTTAAAGAATATCGACACGAGTATGAGGATTCAGAATAGAAGCGAGCAATCAGAGGGGGACGGAACTAATATCCCAATAACTGCCTCAATTTAAAGAATATCGACAAGAGTATGAGGATTCAGAAGAGAAGTGAGCAATCAGAAGGGGGACGGAACTAATATCCCAATAACTGCCTCAATTTAAAGAATATCGACACGAGTATGAGGATTCTGAAGAGAAGCGAGCAATCAGAGGAGGGACGGAACTAATATCCCAATAACTGCCTCAATTTAAAGAATACCGACACGAGTATGAGGATTCAGAAGAGAAGCGAGCAATCAGAGGGGGACGGAACTAATATCCAAATAACTGCCTCAATTTAAAGAATATCGACACGAGTATGAGGATTCAGAAAAGAAGCGAGCAATCAGAGGGGGGACGGAACTAATATCCCAATAACTGCCTCAATTTAAAGAATATCGACACGAGTATGAGGATTCAGAAGAGAAGCGAGCAATCAGAGGGGGGTCGGCACTAATATCCCAATAACTGCCTCAATTTAAAGAATATCGACACGAGTATGAGGATTCAGAAGAAAAGCGAGCAATCAGCGGAGGTCGGAACTTATATCCCAATAACTGCCTCAATTTAAAGAATATCGACACGAGTATGAGGATTCTGAAGAGAAGCGAGCAATCAGAGGGGGGACGGAACTAATATCCCAATAACTGCCTCAATTTAAAGAATATCGACAAGAGTATGAGGATTCTGAAGAGAAGCGAGCAATCAGAGGAGGGACGGAATTAATATCCCAATAACTGCCTCAATTTAAAGAATATCGACACGAGTATGAGGATTCTGAAGAGAAGCGAGCAATCAGAGGAGGACGGAACTAATATCCCAATAACTGCCTCAATTTAAAGAATATCGACACGAGTATGAGGATTCAGAAGAGAATCGAGCAATCAGAGGGGGACGGAACTAATATCGCAATATCTGCCTCAATTTAAAGAATATCGACACGAGTATGAGGATTCAGAAGAGAATCGAGCAATCAGAGGGGGACGGAACTAATATCCCAATAACTGCCTCAATTTAAAGACTATCGACAAGAGTATGAGGATTCAGAAGAGAATCGAGCAATCAGAGGGGGACGGAACTAATATCCCAATAACTGCCTCAATTTAAAGAATATCGACAAGAGTATGAGGATTCAGAAGAGAAGTGAGCAATCAGAGGGGGGACGGAACTAATATCCCAATAACTGCCTCAATTTAAAGAATATCGACACGAGTATGAGGATTCAGAAGAGAATCGAGCAATCAGAGGGGGACGGAACTAATATCCCAATAACTGCCTCAATTTAAAGAATATCGACAAGAGTAGGAGGATTCAGAAGAGAATCGAGCAATCAGAGGGGGACGGAACTAATATCCCAATAACTGCCTCAATTTAAAGAATATCGACACGAGTATGAGGATTCAGAAGAGAATCGAGCAATCAGAGGGGGACGGAACTAATATCCCAATAACTGCCTCAATTTAAAGAATATCGACAAGAGTATGAGGATTCAGAAGAGAAGTGAGCAATCAGAGGGGGGACGGAACTAATATCCCAATAACTGCCTCAATTTAAAGAATATCGACACGAGTATGAGGATTCTGAAGAGAAGCGAGCAATCAGAGGAGGGACGGAACTAATATCCCAATAACTGCCTCAATTTAAAGAATACCGACACGAGTATGAGGATTCAGAAGAGAAGCGAGCAATCAGAGGGGGACGGAACTAATACCCCAATAACTGCCTCAATTTAAAGAATATCGACACGAGTATGAGGATTCAGTAGAGAAGCGAGCAATCAGAGGGGGGACGGAACTAATTTCCCAATAACTGCCTCAATTTAAAGAATATCGACACGAGTATGAGGATTCAGAAGAGAAGCGAGCAATCAGAGGGGGACGGAACTTATATCTCAATAACTGCCTCAATTTAAAGAATATCGACACGAGTATGAGGATTCAGAAGAAAAGCGAGCAATCAGCGGAGGACGGAACTTATATCCCAATAACTGCCTCAATTTAAAGAATATCGACACGAGTATGAGGATTCTGAAGAGAAGCGAGCAATCAGAGGGGAGACGGAACTAATATCCCAATAACTGCCTCAATTTAAAGAATATCGACACGAGTATGAGGATTCTGAAGAGAAGCGAGCAATCAGAGGGGGGACGGAACTAATATCCCAATAACTGCCTCAATTTAAAGAATATCGACAAGAGTATGAGGATTCAGAAGAGAATCGAGCAATCAGAGGGGGACGGAACTAATATCCCAATAACTGCCTCAATTTAAAGAATATCGACAAGAGTATGAGGATTCAGAAGAGAATCGAGCAATCAGAGGGGGACGGAACTAATATCCCAATAACTGCCTCAATTTAAAGAATATCGACACGAGTATGAGAATTCAGAATAGAAGCGAGCAATCAGAGGGGGACGGAACTAATATCCCAATAACTGCCTCAATTTAAAGAATATCGACAAGAGTATGAGGATTCAGAAGAGAAGTGAGCAATCAGAAGGGGGACGGAACTAATATCCCAATAACTGCCTCAATTTAAAGAATATCGACACGAGTATGAGGATTCAAAGGAGAAACGAGCAATCAGAGGGGGACGGAACTAATATCCCAATAACTGCCTCAATTTAAAGAATATCGACACGAGTATGAGGATTCTGAAGAGAAGCGAGCAATCAGAGGAGGGACGGAACTAATATCCCAATAACTGCCTCAATTTAAAGAATACCAACACGAGTATGAGGATTCAGAAGAGAAGCGAGCAATCAGAGGGGGACGGAACTAATATCCCAATAACCGCCTCAATTTAAAGAATATCGACACGAGTATGAGGATTCTGAAGAGAAGCGAGCAATCAGAGGGGGGACGGAACTAATATCCCAATAACTGCCTCAATTTAAAGAATATCGACACGAGTATGAGGATTCTGAAGAGAAGCGAGCAATCAGAGGAGGGCCGGAACTAATATCCCAATAACTGCCTCAATTTAAAGAATATCGACAAGAGTATGAGGATTCAGAAGAGAATCGAGCAATCAGAGGGGGACGGAACTAATATCCCAATAACTGCCTCAATTTAAAGAATATCGACACGAGTATGAGGATTCAGAAGAGAAGCGAGCAATCAGAGGGGGGACGGAACTAATATCCCTATAACTGCCTCAATTTAAAGAATATCGACACGAGTATGAGGATTCAGAAGAAAAACGAGCAATCAGAGGGGGACGGAACTAATATCCCAATAACAGCCTCAATTTAAAGAATATCGACACGAGTATGAGGATTCAGAAAAGAAGCGAGCAATCAGAGGGGGGACGGAACTAATATCCCAATAACTGCGTCAATTTAAAGAATATCGACAAGAGTTTGAGGATTCAGAAGAGAAGCGAGCAATCAGAGGGGATCGGCACTAATATCCCAATAACTGCCTCAATTTAAAGAATATCGACACGAGTATGAGGATTCAGAAGAAAAGCGAGCAATCAGAGGAGGACGGAACTTATATCCCAATAACTGCCTCAATTTATAGAATATCGACACGAGTATGAGGATTCTGAAGAGAAGCGAGCAATCAGAGGGGAGACGGAACTAATATCCCAATAACTGCGTCAATTTAAAGAATATCGACACGAGTATGAGGATTCTGAAGAGAAGCGAGCAATCAGAGGGGGGACGGAACTAATATCCCAATAACTGCCTCAATTTAAAGAATATCGACAAGAGTATGAGGATTCAGAAGAGAATCGAGCAATCAGAGGGGGACGGAACTAATATCCCAATAACTGCCTCAATTTAAAGAATATCGACACGAGTATGAGGATTCAGAATAGAAGCGAGCAATCAGAGGGGGACGGAACTAATATCCCAATAACTGCCTCAATTTAAAGAATATCGACAAGAGTATGAGGATTCAGAAGAGAAGTGAGCAATCAGAAGGGGGACGGAACTAATATCCCAATAACTGCCTCAATTTAAAGAATATCGACACGAGTATGAGGATTCAAAAGAGAAACGAGCAATCAGAGGGGGACGGAACTAATATCCCAATAACTGCCTCAATTTACAGAATATCGACACGAGTATGAGGATTCTGAAGAGAAGCGAGCAATCAGAGGGGGGACGGAACTAATATCCCAATAACTGCCTCAATTTAAAGAATATCGACACGAGTATGAGGATTCTGAAGAGAAGCGAGCAATCAGAGGAGGGCCGGAACTAATATCCCAATAACTGCCTCAATTTAAAGAATATCGACAAGAGTATGAGGATTCAGAAGAGAATCGAGCAATCAGAGGGGGACGGAACTAATATCCCAATAACTGCCTCAATTTAAAGAATATCGACACGAGTATGAGGATTCAGAAGAGAAGCGAGCAATCAGAGGGGGGACGGAACTAATATCCCAATAATTGCCTCAATTTAAAGAATATCGACACGAGTATGAGGATTCTGAAGAGAAAAGAGCAATCAGAGGGGGGACGGAACTAATATCTCAATAACTGCCTCAATTTAAAGAATATCGACACGAGTATGAGGATTCAAAAGAGAAACGAGCAATCAGAGGGGGACGGAACTAATATCCCAATAACTGCGTCAATTTAAAGAATATCGACAAGAGTATGAGGATTCTGAAGAGAAGCGAGCAATCAGAAGAGGGACGGAACTTATATCCCAATAACTGCCTCAATTTAAAGAATTTCGACACGAGTATGAGGATTCTGAAGAGAAGCGAGCAATCAGAAGAGGGACGGTACTAATATCCCAATAACTGCCTCAATTTAAAGAAAATCGACACGAGTATGAGGATTCAGGAGAGAAGCGAGCAATCAGAGGGGGACGGAACTTATATCTCAATAACTGCCTCAATTTAAAGAATATCGACACGAGTATGAGGATTCAGAAGAGAAGTGAGCAATCAGAGGGGGGACGGAACTAATATCCCAATAACTGCCTCAATTTAAAGAATATCGACACGAGTATGAGGATTCAAAAGAGAAACGAGCAATCAGAGGGGGGACGGAACTAATATCCCAATAACTGCCTCAATTTAAAGAATATCGACACGAAGATGAGGATTCAGAAGAGAAACAAGCAATCAGAGGGGGGACGGAACTAATATCCAAATAACTGCCTCAATTTAAAGAATATCGACAAGAGTATGAGGATTCAGAAGAGAAGCGAGCAATCAGAAGAGGGACGGAACTAATATCCCAATAACTGCCTCAATTTAAAGAATATCGACACGAGTATGAGGATTCAGAAGAGAAGCGAGCAATCAGAGGGGGTCGACACTAATATCCCAATAACTGCCTCAATTTAACGAATATCGACACGAGTATGAGGATTCAGAAGAGAATCGAGCAATCAGAGGGGAGACGGAACTAATATCCCAATAACTGCCTCAATTCAAAGAATATCGACACGAGTATGAGGATTCTGAAGAGAAGCGAGCAATCAGAGGGGGTCGACACTAATATCCCAATAACTGCCTCAATTTAACGAATATCGACACGAGTATGAGGATTCTGAAGAGAAGCGAGCAATCAGAGGGGAGACGGAACTAATATCCCAATAACTGCCTCAATTCAAAGAATATCGACACGAGTATGAGGATTCTGAAGAGAAGCGAGCAATCAGAGGGGGACGGAACTAATATCCCAATAACTGCCTCAATTTAAAGAATATCGACACGAGTATGAGGATTCAGAAGAGAAGCGAGCAATCAGAGGGGGTCGACACTAATATCCCAATAACTGCCTCAATTTAACGAATATCGACACGAGTATGAGGATTCTGAAGAGAAGCGAGCAATCAGAGGGGAGACGGAACTAATATCCCAATAACTGCCTCAATTCAAAGAATATCGACACGAGTATGAGGATTCTGAAGAGAAGCGAGCAATCAGAGGGGGACGGAACTAATATCCCAATAACTGCCTCAATTTAAAGAATATCGACACGAGTATGAGCATTCAGAAAGGAAGCGAGCAATCGGAGGGGGGACGGAACTAATATCCCAATAACTGCTTCAATTTAAAGAATATCGACACGAGTATGAGGATTCAGAAGAAAAGCGAGCAATCAGAGGGGGGACGGAACTAATATCCCAATAACTGCCTCAATTTAAAGAATATCGACACGAGTATGAGGATTCAGAAGAGAAGCGAGCAATCGGAGGGGGACGGAACTAATATCCCAATAACTGTCTCAATTTAAAGAATATCGACACGAGTATGAGGATTCAGAAGAAAAGCGAGCAATCAGAGGGGGGACGGAACTAATATCCCAATAACTGCCTCAATTTAAAGAATATCGACACGAGTATGAGGATTCAGAAGAGAAGCGAGCAATCAGAGGGGGTCGACACTAATATCCCAATAACTGCCTCAATTTAACGAATATCGACACGAGTATGAGGATTCAGAAGAGAATCGAGCAATCAGAGGGGAGACGGAACTAATATCCCAATAACTGCCTCAATTCAAAGAATATCGACACGAGTATGAGGATTCTGAAGAGAAGCGAGCAATCAGAGGGGGTCGACACTAATATCCCAATAACTGCCTCAATTTAACGAATATCGACACGAGTATGAGGATTCTGAAGAGAAGCGAGCAATCAGAGGGGAGACGGAACTAATATCCCAATAACTGCCTCAATTCAAAGAATATCGACACGAGTATGAGGATTCTGAAGAGAAGCGAGCAATCAGAGGGGGACGGAACTAATATCCCAATAACTGCCTCAATTTAAAGAATATCGACACGAGTATGAGGATTCAGAAGAGAAGCGAGCAATCAGAGGGGGTCGACACTAATATCCCAATAACTGCCTCAATTTAACGAATATCGACACGAGTATGAGGATTCTGAAGAGAAGCGAGCAATCAGAGGGGAGACGGAACTAATATCCCAATAACTGCCTCAATTCAAAGAATATCGACACGAGTATGAGGATTCTGAAGAGAAGCGAGCAATCAGAGGGGGACGGAACTAATATCCCAATAACTGCCTCAATTTAAAGAATATCGACACGAGTATGAGCATTCAGAAAGGAAGCGAGCAATCGGAGGGGGGACGGAACTAATATCCCAATAACTGCTTCAATTTAAAGAATATCGACACGAGTATGAGGATTCAGAAGAAAAGCGAGCAATCAGAGGGGGGACGGAACTAATATCCCAATAACTGCCTCAATTCAAAGAATATCGACACGAGTATGAGGATTCTGAAGAGAAGCGAGCAATCAGAGGGGGACGGAACTAATATCCCAATAACTGCCTCAATTTAAAGAATATCGACACGAGTATGAGCATTCAGAAAGGAAGCGAGCAATCGGAGGGGGGACGGAACTAATATCCCAATAACTGCTTCAATTTAAAGAATATCGACACGAGTATGAGGATTCAGAAGAAAAGCGAGCAATCAGAGGGGGGACGGAACTAATATCCCAATAACTGCCTCAATTTAAAGAATATCGACACGAGTATGAGGATTCAGAAGAGAAGCGAGCAATCGGAGGGGGACGGAACTAATATCCCAATAACTGTCTCAATTTAAAGAATATCGACACGAGTATGAGGATTCAGAAGAAAAGCGAGCAATCAGAGGGGGGACGGAACTAATATCCCAATAACTGCCTCAATTTAAAGAATATCGACACGAGTATGAGGATTCAGAAGAGAAGCGAGCAATCAGAGGGGGTCGACACTAATATCCCAATAACTGCCTCAATTTAACGAATATCGACACGAGTATGAGGATTCAGAAGAGAATCGAGCAATCAGAGGGGAGACGGAACTAATATCCCAATAACTGCCTCAATTCAAAGAATATCGACACGAGTATGAGGATTCTGAAGAGAAGCGAGCAATCAGAGGGGGTCGACACTAATATCCCAATAACTGCCTCAATTTAACGAATATCGACACGAGTATGAGGATTCTGAAGAGAAGCGAGCAATCAGAGGGGAGACGGAACTAATATCCCAATAACTGCCTCAATTCAAAGAATATCGACACGAGTATGAGGATTCTGAAGAGAAGCGAGCAATCAGAGGGGGACGGAACTAATATCCCAATAACTGCCTCAATTTAAAGAATATCGACACGAGTATGAGGATTCAGAAGAGAAGCGAGCAATCAGAGGGGGTCGACACTAATATCCCAATAACTGCCTCAATTTAACGAATATCGACACGAGTATGAGGATTCTGAAGAGAAGCGAGCAATCAGAGGGGAGACGGAACTAATATCCCAATAACTGCCTCAATTCAAAGAATATCGACACGAGTATGAGGATTCTGAAGAGAAGCGAGCAATCAGAGGGGGACGGAACTAATATCCCAATAACTGCCTCAATTTAAAGAATATCGACACGAGTATGAGCATTCAGAAAGGAAGCGAGCAATCGGAGGGGGGACGGAACTAATATCCCAATAACTGCTTCAATTTAAAGAATATCGACACGAGTATGAGGATTCAGAAGAAAAGCGAGCAATCAGAGGGGGGACGGAACTAATATCCCAATAACTGCCTCAATTTAAAGAATATCGACACGAGTATGAGGATTCAGAAGAGAAGCGAGCAATCGGAGGGGGACGGAACTAATATCCCAATAACTGTCTCAATTTAAAGAATATCGACACGAGTATGAGGATTCAGAAGAAAAGCGAGCAATCAGAGGGGGGACGGAACTAATATCCCAATAACTGCCTCAATTTAAAGAATATCGACACGAGTATGAGGATTCAGAAGAGAAGCGAGCAATCAGAGGGGGGACGGAACTAATATCCCAATAACTGCCTCAATTTAAAGAATATCGACACGAGTATGAGGATTCAGAAGAGAAGCGAGCAATCAGAGGGGAGACGGAACTAATATCCCAATAACTGCCTCAATTTAAAGAATATCGACACGAGTATGAGGATTCAGAAGAAAAGCGAGCAATCAGAGGGGGGACGGCACTAATATCCCTATAACTGCCTCAATTTAAAGAATATCGACACGAGTATGAGGATTCAGAAGAAAAACGAGCAATCAGAGGGGGACGGAACTAATATCCCAATAACAGCCTCAATTTAAAGAATATCGACACGAGTATGAGGATTCAGAAAAGAAGCGAGCAATCAGAGGGGGGACGGAACTAATATCCCAATAACTGCGTCAATTTAAAGAATATCGACAAGAGTATGAGGATTCTGAAGAGAAGCGAGCAATCAGAAGAGGGACGGAACTAATATCCCAATAACTGCCTCAATTTAAAGAATATCGACACGAGTATGAGGATTCTGAAGAGAAGCGAGCAATCAGAAGAGGGACGGAACTAATATCCCAATAACTGCCTCAATTTAAAGAATTTCGGCACGAGTATGAGGATTCAGGAGAGAAGCGAGCAATCAGAGGGGGACGGAACTTATATCTCAATAACTGCCTCAATTTAAAGGATATCGACACGAGTATGAGGATTCAGAAGAGAAGTGAGCAATCAGAGGGGGGACGGAACTAATATCCCAATAACTGCCTCAATTTAAAGAATATCGACACGAGTATGAGGATTCTGAAGAGAAGCGAGCAATCAGAGGGGAGACGGAACTAATATCCCAATAACTGCCTCAATTCAAAGAATATCGACACGAGTATGAGGATTCTGAAGAGAAGCGAGCAATCAGAGGGGGACGGAACTAATATCCCAATAACTGCCTCAATTTAAAGAATATCGACACGAGTATGAGGATTCAGAAGAGAAGCGAGCAATCAGAGGGGGTCGACACTAATATCCCAATAACTGCCTCAATTTAACGAATATCGACACGAGTATGAGGATTCTGAAGAGAAGCGAGCAATCAGAGGGGAGACGGAACTAATATCCCAATAACTGCCTCAATTCAAAGAATATCGACACGAGTATGAGGATTCTGAAGAGAAGCGAGCAATCAGAGGGGGACGGAACTAATATCCCAATAACTGCCTCAATTTAAAGAATATCGACACGAGTATGAGGATTCAGAAGAAAAGCGAGCAATCAGAGGGGGGACGGAACTAATATCCCAATAACTGCCTCAATTCAAAGAATATCGACACGAGTATGAGGATTCTGAAGAGAAGCGAGCAATCAGAGGGGGACGGAACTAATATCCCAATAACTGCCTCAATTTAAAGAATTTCGGCACGAGTATGAGGATTCAGGAGAGAAGCGAGCAATCAGAGGGGGACGGAACTTATATCTCAATAACTGCCTCAATTTAAAGGATATCGACACGAGTATGAGGATTCAGAAGAGAAGTGAGCAATCAGAGGGGGGACGGAACTAATATCCCAATAACTGCCTCAATTTAAAGAATATCGACACGAGTATGAGGATTCTGAAGAGAAGCGAGCAATCAGAGGGGAGACGGAACTAATATCCCAATAACTGCCTCAATTCAAAGAATATCGACACGAGTATGAGGATTCTGAAGAGAAGCGAGCAATCAGAGGGGGACGGAACTAATATCCCAATAACTGCCTCAATTTAAAGAATATCGACACGAGTATGAGGATTCAGAAGAGAAGCGAGCAATCAGAGGGGGTCGACACTAATATCCCAATAACTGCCTCAATTTAACGAATATCGACACGAGTATGAGGATTCTGAAGAGAAGCGAGCAATCAGAGGGGAGACGGAACTAATATCCCAATAACTGCCTCAATTCAAAGAATATCGACACGAGTATGAGGATTCTGAAGAGAAGCGAGCAATCAGAGGGGGACGGAACTAATATCCCAATAACTGCCTCAATTTAAAGAATATCGACACGAGTATGAGCATTCAGAAAGGAAGCGAGCAATCGGAGGGGGGACGGAACTAATATCCCAATAACTGCTTCAATTTAAAGAATATCGACACGAGTATGAGGATTCAGAAGAAAAGCGAGCAATCAGAGGGGGGACGGAACTAATATCCCAATAACTGCCTCAATTCAAAGAATATCGACACGAGTATGAGGATTCTGAAGAGAAGCGAGCAATCAGAGGGGGACGGAACTAATATCCCAATAACTGCCTCAATTTAAAGAATATCGACACGAGTATGAGCATTCAGAAAGGAAGCGAGCAATCGGAGGGGGGACGGAACTAATATCCCAATAACTGCTTCAATTTAAAGAATATCGACACGAGTATGAGGATTCAGAAGAAAAGCGAGCAATCAGAGGGGGGACGGAACTAATATCCCAATAACTGCCTCAATTTAAAGAATATCGACACGAGTATGAGGATTCAGAAGAGAAGCGAGCAATCGGAGGGGGACGGAACTAATATCCCAATAACTGTCTCAATTTAAAGAATATCGACACGAGTATGAGGATTCAGAAGAAAAGCGAGCAATCAGAGGGGGGACGGAACTAATATCCCAATAACTGCCTCAATTTAAAGAATATCGACACGAGTATGAGGATTCAGAAGAGAAGCGAGCAATCAGAGGGGGTCGACACTAATATCCCAATAACTGCCTCAATTTAAAGAATATCGACAAGAGTATGAGGATTCTGAAGAGAAGCGAGCAATCAGAAGAGGGACGGAACTAATATCCCAATAACTGCCTCAATTTAAAGAATATCGACACGAGTATGAGGATTCTGAAGAGAAGCGAGCAATCAGAAGAGGGACGGAACTAATATCCCAATAACTGCCTCAATTTAAAGAATTTCGGCACGAGTATGAGGATTCAGGAGAGAAGCGAGCAATCAGAGGGGGACGGAACTTATATCTCAATAACTGCCTCAATTTAAAGGATATCGACACGAGTATGAGGATTCAGAAGAGAAGTGAGCAATCAGAGGGGGGACGGAACTAATATCCCAATAACTGCCTCAATTTAAAGAATATCGACACGAGTATGAGGATTCTGAAGAGAAGCGAGCAATCAGAGGGGAGACGGAACTAATATCCCAATAACTGCCTCAATTCAAAGAATATCGACACGAGTATGAGGATTCAGAAGAGAAGCGAGCAATCAGAGGGGGACGGAACTAATATCCCAATAACTGCCTCAATTTAAAGAATATCGACACGAGTATGAGGATTCAGAAGAGAAGCGAGCAATCAGAGGGGGTCGACACTAATATCCCAATAACTGCCTCAATTTAACGAATATCGACACGAGTATGAGGATTCTGAAGAGAAGCGAGCAATCAGAGGGGAGACGGAACTAATATCCCAATAACTGCCTCAATTCAAAGAATATCGACACGAGTATGAGGATTCTGAAGAGAAGCGAGCAATCAGAGGGGGACGGAACTAATATCATAATAACTGCCTCAATTTAAAGAATATCGACACGAGTATGAGCATTCAGAAAGGAAGCGAGCAATCGGAGGGGGGACGGAACTAATATCCCAATAACTGCTTCAATTTAAAGAATATCGACACGAGTATGAGGATTCAGAAGAAAAGCGAGCAATCAGAGGGGGGACGGAACTAATATCCCAATAACTGCCTCAATTCAAAGAATATCGACACGAGTATGAGGATTCTGAAGAGAAGCGAGCAATCAGAGGGGGACGGAACTAATATCCCAATAACTGCCTCAATTTAAAGAATATCGACACGAGTATGAGCATTCAGAAAGGAAGCGAGCAATCGGAGGGGGGACGGAACTAATATCCCAATAACTGCTTCAATTTAAAGAATATCGACACGAGTATGAGGATTCAGAAGAAAAGCGAGCAATCAGAGGGGGGACGGAACTAATATCCCAATAACTGCCTCAATTTAAAGAATATCGACACGAGTATGAGGATTCAGAAGAGAAGCGAGCAATCGGAGGGGGACGGAACTAATATCCCAATAACTGTCTCAATTTAAAGAATATCGACACGAGTATGAGGATTCAGAAGAAAAGCGAGCAATCAGAGGGGGGACGGAACTAATATCCCAATAACTGCCTCAATTTAAAGAATATCGACACGAGTATGAGGATTCAGAAGAGAAGCGAGCAATCAGAGGGGGTCGACACTAATATCCCAATAACTGCCTCAATTTAAAGAATATCGACAAGAGTATGAGGATTCTGAAGAGAAGCGAGCAATCAGAAGAGGGACGGAACTAATATCCCAATAACTGCCTCAATTTAAAGAATATCGACACGAGTATGAGGATTCTGAAGAGAAGCGAGCAATCAGAAGAGGGACGGAACTAATATCCCAATAACTGCCTCAATTTAAAGAATTTCGGCACGAGTATGAGGATTCAGGAGAGAAGCGAGCAATCAGAGGGGGACGGAACTTATATCTCAATAACTGCCTCAATTTAAAGGATATCGACATGAGTATGAGGATTCAGAAGAGAAGTGAGCAATCAGAGGGGGGACGGAACTAATATCCCAATAACTGCCTCAATTTAAAGAATATCGACACGAGTATGAGGATTCTGAAGAGAAGCGAGCAATCAGAGGGGAGACGGAACTAATATCCCAATAACTGCCTCAATTCAAAGAATATCGACACGAGTATGAGGATTCTGAAGAGAAGCGAGCAATCAGAGGGGGACGGAACTAATATCCCAATAACTGCCTCAATTTAAAGAATATCGACACGAGTATGAGGATTCAGAAGAGAAGCGAGCAATCAGAGGGGGTCGACACTAATATCCCAATAACTGCCTCAATTTAACGAATATCGACACGAGTATGAGGATTCTGAAGAGAAGCGAGCAATCAGAGGGGAGACGGAACTAATATCCCAATAACTGCCTCAATTTAAAGAATATCGACAAGAGTATGAGGATTCAGAAGAGAAGCGAGCAATCAGAGGGGATCGACACTAATATCCCAATAACTGCCTCAATTTAACGAATATCGACACGAGTATGAGGATTCTGAAGAGAAGCGAGCAATCAGAGGGGAGACGGAACTAATATCCCAATAACTGCCTCAATTCAAAGAATATCGACACGAGTATGAGGATTCTGAAGAGAAGCGAGCAATCAGAGGGGGACGGAACTAATATCCCAATAACTGCCTCAATTTAAAGAATATCGACACGAGTATGAGGATTCAGAAGAGAAGCGAGCAATCAGAGGGGGTCGACACTAATATCCCAATAACTGCCTCAATTTAACGAATATCGACACGAGTATGAGGATTCTGAAGAGAAGCGAGCAATCAGAGGGGCGACGGAACTAATATCCCAATAACTGCCTCAATTCAAAGAATATCGACAAGAGTATGAGGATTCTGAAGAGAAGCGAGCAATCAGAGGGGGACGGAACTAATATCCCAATAACTGCCTCAATTTAAAGAATATCGACACGAGTATGAGCATTCAGAAAGGAAGCGAGCAATCGGAGGGGGGACGGAACTAATATCCCAATAACTGCTTCAATTTAAAGAATATCGACACGAGTATGAGGATTCAGAAGAAAAGCGAGCAATCAGAGGGGGGACGGAACTAATATCCCAATAACTGCCTCAATTTAAAGAATATCGACACGAGTATGAGGATTCAGAAGAGAAGCGAGCAATCGGAGGGGGACGGAACTAATATCCCAATAACTGTCTCAATTTAAAGAATATCGACACGAGTATGAGGATTCAGAAGAAAAGCGAGCAATCAGAGGGGGGACGGAACTAATATCCCAATAACTGCCTCAATTTAAAGAATATCGACACGAGTATGAGGATTCAGAAGAGAAGCGAGCAATCAGAGGGGGGACGGAACTAATATCCCAATAACTGTCTCAATTTGAAGAATATCGACACGAGTATGAGGATTCAGAAGAAAAGCGAGCAATCACAGGGGGGACGGAACTAATATCCCAATAACTGCCTCAATTTAAAGAATATCGACACGAGTATGAGGATTCAGAAGAGAAGCGAGCAATCAGAGGGGAGACGGAACTAATATCCCAATAACTGCCTCAATTTAAAGAATATCGACACGAGTATGAGGATTCAGAAGAGAAGCGAGCAATCAGAGGGGGGACGGAACTAATATCCCTATAACTGCCTCAATTTAAAGAATATCGACACGAGTATGAGGATTCAGAAGAAAAACGAGCAATCAGAGGGGGACGGAACTAATATCCCAATAACAGCCTCAATTTAAAGAATATCGACACGAGTATGAGGATTCAGAAAAGAAGCGAGCAATCAGAGGGGGGACGGAACTAATATCCCAATAACTGCGTCAATTTAAAGAATATCGACAAGAGTATGAGGATTCTGAAGAGAAGCGAGCAATCAGAAGCGGGACGGAACTAATATCCCAATAACTGCCTCAATTTAAAGAATATCGACACGAGTATGAGGATTCTGAAGAGAAGCGAGCAATCAGAAGAGGGACGGAACTAATATCCCAATAACTGCCTCAATTTAAAGAATATCGACACGAGTATGAGGATTCAGGAGAGAAGCGAGCAATCAGAGGGGGACGGAACTTATATCTTAATAACTGCCTCAATTTAAAGAATATCGACACGAGTATGAGGATTCAGAAGAGAAGTGAGCAATCAGAGGGGGGACGGAACTAATATCCCAATAACTGCCTCAATTTAAAGAATATCGACACGAGTATGAGGATTCAAAAGAGAAACGAGCAATCAGAGGGGGGACGGAACTAATATCCCAATAACTGCCTCAATTTAAAGAATATCGACACGAAGATGAGGATTCAGAAGAGAAACAAGCAATCAGAGGGGGGACGGAACTAATATCCAAATAACTGACTCAATTTAAAGAATATCGACAAGAGTATGAGGATTCAGAAGAGAAGCGAGCAATCAGAAGAGGGACGGAACTAATATCCCAATAACTGCCTCAATTTAAAGAATATCGACACGAGTATGAGGATTCAGAAGAGAAGCGAGCAATCAGAGGGGGTCGACACTAATATCCCAATAACTGTCTCAATTTAACGAATATCGACACGAGTATGAGGATTCTGAAGAGAAGCGAGCAATCAGAGGGGAGACGGAACTAATATCCCAATAACTGCCTCAATTCAAAGAATATTGACACGAGTATGAGGATTCTGAAGAGAAGCGAGCAATCAGAGGGGGACGGAACTAATATCCCAATAACTGCCTCAATTTAAAGAATATCGACAAGAGTATGAGGATTCAGAAGAGAAGCGAGCAATCAGAGGGGGTCGACACTAATATCCCAATAACTGCCTCAATTTAACGAATATCGACACGAGTATGAGGATTCTGAAGAGAAGCGAGCAATCAGAGGGGAGACGGAACTAATATCCCAATAACTGCCTCAATTCAAAGAATATCGACACGAGTATGAGGATTCTGAAGAGAAGCGAGCAATCAGAGGGGGACGGAACTAATATCCCAATAACTGCCTCAATTTAAAGAATATCGACACGAGTATGAGGATTCAGAAGAGAAGCGAGCAATCAGAGGGGGTCGACACTAATATCCCAATAACTGCCTCAATTTAACGAATATCGACACGAGTATGAGGATTCAGAATAGAAGCGAGCAATCAGAGGGGGACGGAACTAATATCCCAATAACTGCCTCAATTTAAAGAATATCGACAAGAGTATGAGGATTCAGAAGAGAAGTGAGCAATCAGAAGGGGGACGGAACTAATATCCCAATAACTGCCTCAATTTAAAGAATATCGACACGAGTATGAGGATTCAAAAGAGAAACGAGCAATCAGAGGGGGACGGAACTAATATCCCAATAACTGCCTCAATTTAAAGAATATCGACACGAGTATGAGGATTCTGAAGAGAAGCGAGCAATCAGAGGAGGGACGGAACTAATATCCCAATAACTGCCTCAATTTAAAGAATATCGACACGAGTATGAGGATTCTGAAGAGAAGCGAGCAATCAGAGGGGAGACGGAACTAATATCCCAATAACTGCCTCAATTCAAAGAATATCGACACGAGTATGAGGATTCTGAAGAGAAGCGAGCAATCAGAGGGGGACGGAACTAATATCCCAATAACTGCCTCAATTTAAAGAATACCGACACGAGTATGAGGATTCAGAAGAGAAGCGAGCAATCAGAGGGGGACGGAACTAATACCCCAATAACTGCCTCAATTTAAAGAATATCGACACGAGTATGAGGATTCAGAAGAGAATCGAGCAATCAGAGGGGGACGGAACTAATATCCCAATAACTGCCTCAATTTAAAGAATATCGACAAGAGTAGGAGGATTCAGAAGAGAATCGAGCAATCAGAGGGGGACGGAACTAATATCCCAATAACTGCCTCAATTTAAAGAATATCGACACGAGTATGAGGATTCAGAAGAGAATCGAGCAATCAGAGGGGGACGGAACTAATATCCCAATAACTGCCTCAATTTAAAGAATATCGACAAGAGTATGAGGATTCTGAAGAGAAGCGAGCAATCAGAGGGGGACGGAACTAATATCCCAATAACTGCCTCAATTTAAAGAATATCGACAAGAGTATGAGGATTCAGAAGAGAAGCGAGCAATCAGAGGGGGTCGACACTAATATCCCAATAACTGCCTCAATTTAACGAATATCGACACGAGTATGAGGATTCTGAAGAGAAGCGAGCAATCAGAGGGGAGACGGAACTAATATCCCAATAACTGCCTCAATTCAAAGAATATCGACACGAGTATGAGGATTCTGAAGAGAAGCGAGCAATCAGAGGGGGACGGAACTAATATCCCAATAACTGCCTCAATTTAAAGAATATCGACACGAGTATGAGGATTCAGAAGAGAAGCGAGCAATCAGAGGGGGTCGACACTAATATCCCAATAACTGCCTCAATTTAACGAATATCGACACGAGTATGAGGATTCAGAATAGAAGCGAGCAATCAGAGGGGGACGGAACTAATATCCCAATAACTGCCTCAATTTAAAGAATATCGACAAGAGTATGAGGATTCAGAAGAGAAGTGAGCAATCAGAAGGGGGACGGAACTAATATCCCAATAACTGCCTCAATTTAAAGAATATCGACACGAGTATGAGGATTCAGAAGAGAATCGAGCAATCAGAGGGGGACGGAACTAATATCCCAATAACTGCCTCAATTTAAAGAATATCGACACGAGTATGAGGATTCAGAAGAGAATCGAGCAATCAGAGGGGGACGGAACTAATATCCCAATAACTGCCTCTATTTAAAGAATATCGACAAGAGTATGAGGATTCAGAAGAGAAGTGAGCAATCAGAGGGGGGACGGAACTAATATCCCAATAACTGCCTCAATTTAAAGAATATCGACACGAGTATGAGGATTCAGAAGAGAATCGAGCAATCAGAGGGGGACGGAACTAATATCCCAATAACTGCCTCAATTTAAAGAATATCGACAAGAGTAGGAGGATTCAGAAGAGAATCGAGCAATCAGAGGGGGACGGAACTAATATCCCAATAACTGCCTCAATTTAAAGAATATCGACACGAGTATGAGGATTCAGAAGAGAAGCGAGCAATCAGAGGGGGACGGAACTAATATCCCAATAACTGCCTCAATTTAACGAATATCGACACGAGTATGAGGATTCTGAAGAGAAGCGAGCAATCAGAGGGGAGACGGAACTAATATCCCAATAACTGCCTCAATTCAAAGAATATCGACACGAGTATGAGGATTCTGAAGAGAAGCGAGCAATCAGAGGGGGACGGAACTAATATCCCAATAACTGCCTCAATTTAAAGAATATCGACACGAGTATGAGGATTCAGAAGAGAAGCGAGCAATCAGAGGGGGTCGACACTAATATCCCAATAACTGCCTCAATTTAACGAATATCGACACGAGTATGAGGATTCAGAATAGAAGCGAGCAATCAGAGGGGGACGGAACTAATATCCCAATAACTGCCTCAATTTAAAGAATATCGACAAGAGTATGAGGATTCAGAAGAGAAGTGAGCAATCAGAAGGGGGACGGAACTAATATCCCAATAACTGCCTCAATTTAAAGAATATCGACACGAGTATGAGGATTCAGAAGAGAATCGAGCAATCAGAGGGGGACGGAACTAATATCCCAATAACTGCCTCAATTTAAAGAATATCGACACGAGTATGAGGATTCAGAAGAGAATCGAGCAATCAGAGGGGGACGGAACTAATATCCCAATAACTGCCTCTATTTAAAGAATATCGACAAGAGTATGAGGATTCAGAAGAGAAGTGAGCAATCAGAGGGGGGACGGAACTAATATCCCAATAACTGCCTCAATTTAAAGAATATCGACACGAGTATGAGGATTCAGAAGAGAATCGAGCAATCAGAGGGGGACGGAACTAATATCCCAATAACTGCCTCAATTTAAAGAATATCGACACGAGTATGAGGATTCAGAAGAGAATCGAGCAATCAGAGGGGGACGGAACTAATATCCCAATAACTGCCTCTATTTAAAGAATATCGACAAGAGTATGAGGATTCAGAAGAGAAGTGAGCAATCAGAGGGGGGACGGAACTAATATCCCAATAACTGCCTCAATTTAAAGAATATCGACACGAGTATGAGGATTCAGAAGAGAATCGAGCAATCAGAGGGGGACGGAACTAATATCCCAATAACTGCCTCAATTTAAAGAATATCGACAAGAGTAGGAGGATTCAGAAGAGAATCGAGCAATCAGAGGGGGACGGAACTAATATCCCAATAACTGCCTCAATTTAAAGAATATCGACACGAGTATGAGGATTCAGAAGAGAATCGAGCAATCAGAGGGGGACGGAACTAATATCCCAATAACTGCCTCAATTTAAAGAATATCGACAAGAGTATGAGGATTCAGAAGAGAAGTGAGCAATCAGAGGGGGGACGGAACTAATATCCCAATAACTGCCTCAATTTAAAGAATATCGACACGAGTATGAGGATTCAAAAGAGAAACGAGCAATCAGAGGGGGACGGAACTAATATCCCAATAACTGCCTCAATTTAAAGAATATCGACACGAGTATGAGGATTCTGAAGAGAAGCGAGCAATCAGAGGAGGGACGGAACTAATATCCCAATAACTGCCTCAATTTAAAGAATACCGACACGAGTATGAGGATTCAGAAGAGAAGCGAGCAATCAGAGGGGGACGGAACTAATACCCCAATAACTGCCTCAATTTAAAGAATATCGACAAGAGTATGAGGATTCAGAAGAGAAGCGAGCAATCAGAAGAGGGACGGAACTCATATCCCAATAACTGCCTCAATTTAAAGAATATCGACACGAGTATGAGGATTCAGAAGAGAAGCGAGCAATCAGAGGGGGTCGACACTAATATCCCAATAACTGTCTCAATTTAACGAATATCGACACGAGTATGAGGATTCTGAAGAGAAGCGAGCAATCAGAGGGGAGACGGAACTAATATCCCAATAACTGCCTCAATTCAAAGAATATTGACACGAGTATGAGGATTCTGAAGAGAAGCGAGCAATCAGAGGGGGACGGAACTAATATCCCAATAACTGCCTCAATTTAAAGAATATCGACAAGAGTATGAGGATTCAGAAGAGAAGCGAGCAATCAGAGGGGGTCGACACTAATATCCCAATAACTGCCTCAATTTAACGAATATCGACACGAGTATGAGGATTCTGAAGAGAAGCGAGCAATCAGAGGGGAGACGGAACTAATATCCCAATAACTGCCTCAATTCAAAGAATATCGACACGAGTATGAGGATTCTGAAGAGAAGCGAGCAATCAGAGGGGGACGGAACTAATATCCCAATAACTGCCTCAATTTAAAGAATATCGACACGAGTATGAGGATTCAGAAGAGAAGCGAGCAATCAGAGGGGGTCGACACTAATATCCCAATAACTGCCTCAATTTAACGAATATCGACACGAGTATGAGGATTCAGAATAGAAGCGAGCAATCAGAGGGGGACGGAACTAATATCCCAATAACTGCCTCAATTTAAAGAATATCGACAAGAGTATGAGGATTCAGAAGAGAAGTGAGCAATCAGAAGGGGGACGGAACTAATATCCCAATAACTGCCTCAATTTAAAGAATATCGACACGAGTATGAGGATTCAGAAGAGAATCGAGCAATCAGAGGGGGACGGAACTAATATCCCAATAACTGCCTCAATTTAAAGAATATCGACACGAGTATGAGGATTCAGAAGAGAATCGAGCAATCAGAGGGGGACGGAACTATTATCCCAATAACTGCCTCTATTTAAAGAATATCGACAAGAGTATGAGGATTCAGAAGAGAAGTGAGCAATCAGAGGGGGGACGGAACTAATATCCCAATAACTGCCTCAATTTAAAGAATATCGACACGAGTATGAGGATTCAGAAGAGAATCGAGCAATCAGAGGGGGACGGAACTAATATCCCAATAACTGCCTCAATTTAAAGAATATCGACAAGAGTAGGAGGATTCAGAAGAGAATCGAGCAATCAGAGGGGGACGGAACTAATATCCCAATAACTGCCTCAATTTAAAGAATATCGACACGAGTATGAGGATTCAGAAGAGAAGCGAGCAATCAGAGGGGGGTCGGCACTAATATCCCAATAACTGCCTCAATTTAAAGAATATCGACACGAGTATGAGGATTCAGAAGAAAAGCGAGCAATCAGCGGAGGACGGAACTTATATCCCAATAACTGCCTCAATTTAAAGAATATCGACACGAGTATGAGGATTCTGAAGAGAAGCGAGCAATCAGAGGGGAGACGGAACTAATATCCCAATAACTGCCTCAATTTAAAGAATATCGACACGAGTATGAGGATTCTGAAGAGAAGCGAGCAATCAGAGGGGGGACGGAACTAATATCCCAATAACTGCCTCAATTTAAAGAATATCGACAAGAGTATGAGGATTCAGAAGAGAATCGAGCAATCAGAGGGGGACGGAACTAATATCCCAATAACTGCCTCAATTTAAAGAATATCGACAAGAGTATGAGGATTCAGAAGAGAATCGAGCAATCAGAGGGGGACGGAACTAATATCCCAATAACTGCCTCAATTTAAAGAATATCGACACGAGTATGAGGATTCAGAATAGAAGCGAGCAATCAGAGGGGGACGGAACTAATATCCCAATAACTGCCTCAATTTAAAGAATATCGACAAGAGTATGAGGATTCAGAAGAGAAGTGAGCAATCAGAAGGGGGACGGAACTAATATCCCAATAACTGCCTCAATTTAAAGAATATCGACACGAGTATGAGGATTCAAAAGAGAAACGAGCAATCAGAGGGGGACGGAACTAATATCCCAACAACTGCCTCAATTTAAAGAATATCGACACGAGTATGAGGATTCTGAAGAGAAGCGAGCAATCAGAGGAGGGACGGAACTAATATCCCAATAACTGCCTCAATTTAAAGAATACCGACACGAGTATGAGGATTCAGAAGAGAAGCGAGCAATCAGAGGGGGGACGGAACTAATATCCCAATAACTGCCTCAATTTAAAGAATATCGACACGAGTATGAGGATTCTGAAGAGAAGCGAGCAATCAGAGGAGGGCCGGAACTAATATCCCAATAACTGCCTCAATTTAAAGAATATCGACAAGAGTATGAGGATTCAGAAGAGAATCGAGCAATCAGAGGGGGACGGAACTAATATCCCAATAACTGCCTCAATTTAAAGAATATCGACACGAGTATGAGGATTCAGAAGAGAAGCGAGCAATCAGAGGGGGGACGGAACTAATATCCCTATAACTGCCTCAATTTAAAGAATATCGACACGAGTATGAGGATTCAGAAGAAAAACGAGCAATCAGAGGGGGACGGAACTAATATCCCAATAACAGCCTCAATTTAAAGAATATCGACACGAGTATGAGGATTCAGAAAAGAAGCGAGCAATCAGAGGGGGGACGGAACTAATATCCCAATAACTGCGTCAATTTAAAGAATATCGACAAGAGTTTGAGGATTCAGAAGAGAAGCGAGCAATCAGAGGGGATCGGCACTAATATCCCAATAACTGCCTCAATTTAAAGAATATCGACACGAGTATGAGGATTCAGAAGAAAAGCGAGCAATCAGAGGAGGACGGAACTTATATCCCAATAACTGCCTCAATTTAAAGAATATCGACACGAGTATGAGGATTCAGAAGAGAAGCGAGCAATCAGAGGGGGACGGAACTAATACCCCAATAACTGCCTCAATTTAAAGAATATCGACACGAGTATGAGGATTCAGAAGAGAAGCGAGCAATCAGAGGGGGGACGGAACTAATATCCCAATAACTGCCTCAATTTAAAGAATATCGACACGAGTATGAGGATTCAGAAGAGAAGCGAGCAATCAGAGGGGGGTCGGCACTAATATCCCAATAACTGCCTCAATTTAAAGAATATCGACACGAGTATGAGGATTCAGAAGAAAAGCGAGCAATCAGCGGAGGACGGAACTTATATCCCAATAACTGCCTCAATTTAAAGAATATCGACACGAGTATGAGGATTCTGAAGAGAAGCGAGCAATCAGAGGGGAGACGGAACTAATATCCCAATAACTGCCTCAATTTAAAGAATATCGACACGAGTATGAGGATTCTGAAGAGAAGCGAGCAATCAGAGGGGGGACGGAACTAATATCCCAATAACTGCCTCAATTTAAAGAATATCGACAAGAGTATGAGGATTCAGAAGAGAATCGAGCAATCAGAGGGGGACGGAACTAATATCCCAATAACTGCCTCAATTTAAAGAATATCGACAAGAGTATGAGGATTCAGAAGAGAATCGAGCAATCAGAGGGGGACGGAACTAATATCCCAATAACTGCCTCAATTTAAAGAATATCGACACGAGTATGAGGATTCAGAATAGAAGCGAGCAATCAGAGGGGGACGGAACTAATATCCCAATAACTGCCTCAATTTAAAGAATATCGACAAGAGTATGAGGATTCAGAAGAGAAGTGAGCAATCAGAAGGGGGACGGAACTAATATCCCAATAACTGCCTCAATTTAAAGAATATCGACACGAGTATGAGGATTCAAAAGAGAAACGAGCAATCAGAGGGGGACGGAACTAATATCCCAACAACTGCCTCAATTTAAAGAATATCGACACGAGTATGAGGATTCTGAAGAGAAGCGAGCAATCAGAGGAGGGACGGAACTAATATCCCAATAACTGCCTCAATTTAAAGAATACCGACACGAGTATGAGGATTCAGAAGAGAAGCGAGCAATCAGAGGGGGGACGGAACTAATATCCCAATAACTGCCTCAATTTAAAGAATATCGACACGAGTATGACGATTCTGAAGAGAAGCGAGCAATCAGAGGAGGGCCGGAACTAATATCCCAATAACTGCCTCAATTTAAAGAATATCGACAAGAGTATGAGGATTCAGAAGAGAATCGAGCAATCAGAGGGGGACGGAACTAATATCCCAATAACTGCCTCAATTTAAAGAATATCGACACGAGTATGAGGATTCAGAAGAGAAGCGAGCAATCAGAGGGGGGACGGAACTAATATCCCTATAACTGCCTCAATTTAAAGAATATCGACACGAGTATGAGGATTCAGAAGAAAAACGAGCAATCAGAGGGGGACGGAACTAATATCCCAATAACAGCCTCAATTTAAAGAATATCGACACGAGTATGAGGATTCAGAAAAGAAGCGAGCAATCAGAGGGGGGACGGAACTAATATCCCAATAACTGCGTCAATTTAAAGAATATCGACAAGAGTTTGAGGATTCAGAAGAGAAGCGAGCAATCAGAGGGGATCGGCACTAATATCCCAATAACTGCCTCAATTTAAAGAATATCGACACGAGTATGAGGATTCAGAAGAAAAGCGAGCAATCAGAGGAGGACGGAACTTATATCCCAATAACTGCCTCAATTTAAAGAATATCGACACGAGTATGAGGATTCTGAAGAGAAGCGAGCAATCAGAGGGGAGACGGAACTAATATCCCAATAACTGCGTCAATTTAAAGAATATCGACACGAGTATGAGGATTCTGAAGAGAAGCGAGCAATCAGAGGGGGGACGGAACTAATATCCCAATAACTGCCTCAATTTAAAGAATATCGACAAGAGTATGAGGATTCTGAAGAGAAGCGAGCAATCAGAGGGGGGACGGAACTAATATCCCAATAACTGCCTCAATTTAAAGAATATCGACAAGAGTATGAGGATTCAGAAGAGAATCGAGCAATCAGAGGGGGACGGAACTAATATCCCAATAACTGCCTCAATTTAAAGAATATCGACAAGAGTATGAGGATTCAGAAGAGAATCGAGCAATCAGAGGGGGACGGAACTAATATCCCAATAACTGCCTCAATTTAAAGAATATCGACACGAGTATGAGGATTCAGAATAGAAGCGAGCAATCAGAGGGGGACGGAACTAATATCCCAATAACTGCCTCAATTTAAAGAATATCGACAAGAGTATGAGGATTCAGAAGAGAAGTGAGCAATCAGAAGGGGGACGGAACTAATATCCCAATAACTGCCTCAATTTAAAGAATATCGACACGAGTATGAGGATTCAAAAGAGAAACGAGCAATCAGAGGGGGACGGAACTAATATCCCAATAACTGCCTCAATTTACAGAATATCGACACGAGTATGAGGATTCTGAAGAGAAGCGAGCAATCAGAGGAGGGACGGAACTAATATCCCAATAACTGCCTCAATTTAAAGAATACCGACACGAGTATGAGGATTCAGAAGAGAAGCGAGCAATCAGAGGGGGACGGAACTAATATCCCAATAACCGCCTCAATTTAAAGAATATCGACACGAGTATGAGGATTCTGAAGAGAAGCGAGCAATCATAGGGGGGACGGAACTAATATCCCAATAACTGCCTCAATTTAAAGAATATCGACACGAGTATGAGGATTCTGAAGAGAAGCGAGCAATCAGAGGAGGGCCGGAACTAATATCCCAATAACTGCCTCAATTTAAAGAATATCGACAAGAGTATGAGGATTCAGAAGAGAATCGAGCAATCAGAGGGGGACGGAACTAATATCCCAATAACTGCCTCAATTTAAAGAATATCGACACGAGTATGAGGATTCAGAAGAGAAGCGAGCAATCAGAGGGGGGACGGAACTAATATCCCAATAATTGCCTCAATTTAAAGAATATCGACACGAGTATGAGGATTCTGAAGAGAAAAGAGCAATCAGAGGGGGGAGGGAACTAATATCTCAATAACTGCCTCAATTTAAAGAATATCGACACGAGTATGAGGATTCAAAAGAGAAACGAGCAATCAGAGGGGGACGGAACTAATATCCCAATAACTGCGTCAATTTAAAGAATATCGACAAGAGTATGAGGATTCTGAAGAGAAGCGAGCAATCAGAAGAGGGACGGAACTAATATCCCAATAACTGCCTCAATTTAAAGAATATCGACACGAGTATGAGGATTCTGAAGAGAAGCGAGCAATCAGAAGAGGGACGGTACTAATATCCCAATAACTGCCTCAATTTAAAGAAAATCGACACGAGTATGAGGATTCAGGAGAGAAGCGAGCAATCAGAGGGGGACGGAACTTATATCTCAATAACTGCCTCAATTTAAAGAATATCGACACGAGTATGAGGATTCAGAAGAGAGGTGAGCAATCAGAGGGGGGACGGAACTAATATCCCAATAACTGCCTCAATTTAAAGAATATCGACACGAAGATGAGGATTCAGAAGAGAAACAAGCAATCAGAGGGGGGACGGAACTAATATCCAAATAACTGCCTCAATTTAAAGAATATCGACAAGAGTATGAGGATTCAGAAGAGAAGCGAGCAATCAGAAGAGGGACGGAACTAATATCCCAATAACTGCCTCAATTTAAAGAATATCGACACGAGTATGAGGATTCAGAAGAGAAGCGAGCAATCAGAGGGGGTCGACACTAATATCCCAATAACTGCCTCAATTTAACGAATATCGACACGAGTATGAGGATTCAGAAGAGAATCGAGCAATCAGAGGGGAGACGGAACTAATATCCCAATAACTGCCTCAATTCAAAGAATATCGACACGAGTATGAGGATTCTGAAGAGAAGCGAGCAATCAGAGGGGGTCGACACTAATATCCCAATAACTGCCTCAATTTAACGAATATCGACACGAGTATGAGGATTCTGAAGAGAAGCGAGCAATCAGAGGGGAGACGGAACTAATATCCCAATAACTGCCTCAATTCAAAGAATATCGACACGAGTATGAGGATTCTGAAGAGAAGCGAGCAATCAGAGGGGGACGGAACTAATATCTCAATAACTGCCTCAATTTAAAGAATATCGACACGAGTATGAGGATTCAGAAGAGAAGCGAGCAATCAGAGGGGGTCGACACTAATATCCCAATAACTGCCTCAATTTAACGAATATCGACACGAGTATGAGGATTCTGAAGAGAAGCGAGCAATCAGAGGGGGACGGAACTAATATCCCAATAACTGCCTCAATTTAAAGAATATCGACACGAGTATGAGCATTCAGAAAGGAAGCGAGCAATCGGAGGGGGGACGGAACTAATATCCCAATAACTGCTTCAATTTAAAGAATATCGACACGAGTATGAGGATTCAGAAGAAAAGCGAGCAATCAGAGGGGGGACGGAACTAATATCCCAATAACTGCCTCAATTTAAAGAATATCGACACGAGTATGAGGATTCAGAAGAGAAGCGAGCAATCGGAGGGGGACGGAACTAATATCCCAATAACTGTCTCAATTTAAAGAATATCGACACGAGTATGAGGATTCAGAAGAAAAGCGAGCAATCAGAGGGGGGACGGAACTAATATCCCAATAACTGCCTCAATTTAAAGAATATCGACACGAGTATGAGGATTCAGAAGAGAAGCGAGCAATCAGAGGGGGGACGGAACTAATATCCCAATAACTGCCTCAATTTAAAGAATATCGACACGAGTATGAGGATTCAGAAGAGAAGCGAGCAATCAGAGGGGAGACGGAACTAATATCCCAATAACTGCCTCAATTTAAAGAATATCGACACGAGTATGAGGATTCAGAAGAAAAGCGAGCAATCGGAGGGGGGACGGCACTAATATCCCTATAACTGCCTCAATTTAAAGAATATCGACACGAGTATGAGGATTCAGAAGAAAAACGAGCAATCAGAGGGGGACGGAACTAATATCCCAATAACAGCCTCAATTTAAAGAATATCGACACGAGTATGAGGATTCAGAAAAGAAGCGAGCAATCAGAGGGGGGACGGAACTAATATCCCAATAACTGCGTCAATTTAAAGAATATCGACAAGAGTATGAGGATTCTGAAGAGAAGCGAGCAATCAGAAGAGGGACGGAACTAATATCCCAATAACTGCCTCAATTTAAAGAATATCGACACGAGTATGAGGATTCTGAAGAGAAGCGAGCAATCAGAAGAGGGACGGAACTAATATCCCAATAACTGCCTCAATTTAAAGAATTTCGGCACGAGTATGAGGATTCAGGAGAGAAGCGAGCAATCAGAGGGGGACGGAACTTATATCTCCATAACTGCCTCAATTTAAAGGATATCGACACGAGTATGAGGATTCTGAAGAGAAGCGAGCAATCAGAGGGGGACGGAACTAATATCCCAATAACTGCCTCAATTTAAAGAATATCGACACGAGTATGAGGATTCAGAAGAGAAGCGAGCAATCAGAGGGGGTCGACACTAATATCCCAATAACTGCCTCAATTTAACGAATATCGACACGAGTATGAGGATTCTGAAGAGAAGCGAGCAATCAGAGGGGAGACGGAACTAATATCGCAATAACTGCCTCAATTCAAAGAATATCGACACGAGTATGAGGATTCTGAAGAGAAGCGAGCAATCAGAGGGGGACGGAACTAATATCCCAATAACTGCCTCAATTTAAAGAATATCGACACGAGTATGAGCATTCAGAAAGGAAGCGAGCAATCGGAGGGGGGACGGAACTAATATCCCAATAACTGCTTCAATTTAAAGAATATCGACACGAGTATGAGGATTCAGAAGAAAAGCGAGCAATCAGAGGGGGGACGGAACTAATATCCCAATAACTGCCTCAATTTAAAGAATATCGACACGAGTATGAGGATTCAGAAGAGAAGCGAGCAATCGGAGGGGGACGGAACTAATATCCCAATAACTGTCTCAATTTAAAGAATATCGACACGAGTATGAGGATTCAGAAGAAAAGCGAGCAATCAGAGGGGGGACGGAACTAATATCCCAATAACTGCCTCAATTTAAAGAATATCGACACGAGTATGAGGATTCAGAAGAGAAGCGAGCAATCAGAGGGGGGACGGAACTAATATCCCAATAACTGCCTCAATTTAAAGAATATCGACACGAGTATGAGGATTCAGAAGAGAAGCGAGCAATCAGAGGGGAGACGGAACTAATATCCCAATAACTGCCTCAATTTAAAGAATATCGACACGAGTATGAGGATTCAGAAGAAAAGCGAGCAATCAGAGGGGGGACGGCACTAATATCCCTATAACTGCCTCAATTTAAAGAATATCGACACGAGTATGAGGATTCAGAAGAAAAACGAGCAATCAGAGGGGGACGGAACTAATATCCCAATAACAGCCTCAATTTAAAGAATATCGACACGAGTATGAGGATTCAGAAAAGAAGCGAGCAATCAGAGGGGGGACGGAACTAATATCCCAATAACTGCGTCAATTTAAAGAATATCGACAAGAGTATGAGGATTCTGAAGAGAAGCGAGCAATCAGAAGAGGGACGGAACTAATATCCCAATAACTGCCTCAATTTAAAGAATATCGACACGAGTATGAGGATTCTGAAGAGAAGCGAGCAATCAGAAGAGGGACGGAACTAATATCCCAATAACTGCCTCAATTTAAAGAATTTCGGCACGAGTATGAGGATTCAGGAGAGAAGCGAGCAATCAGAGGGGGACGGAACTTATATCTCAATAACTGCCTCAATTTAAAGGATATCGACACGAGTATGAGGATTCAGAAGAGAAGTGAGCAATCAGAGGGGGGACGGAACTAATATCCCAATAACTGCCTCAATTTAAAGAATATCGACACGAGTATGAGGATTCAAAAGAGAAACGAGCAATCAGAGGGCGGACGGAACTAATATCCCAATAACTGCCTCAATTTAAAGAATATCGACACGAAGATGAGGATTCAGAAGAGAAACAAGCAATCAGAGGGGGGACGGAACTAATATCCAAATAACTGCCTCAATTTAAAGAATATCGACAAGAGTATGAGGATTCAGAAGAGAAGCGAGCAATCAGAAGAGGGACGGAACTAATATCCCAATAACTGCCTCAATTTAAAGAATATCGACACGAGTATGAGGATTCAGAAGAGAAGCGAGCAATCAGAGGGGGTCGACACTAATATCCCAATAACTGCCTCAATTTAACGAATATCGACACGAGTATGAGGATTCTGAAGAGAAGCGAGCAATCAGAGGGGGACGGAACTAATATCCCAATAACTGCCTCAATTTAAAGAATATCGACAAGAGTATGAGGATTCAGAAGAGAAGCGAGCAATCAGAGGGGGTCGACACTAATATCCCAATAACTGCCTCAATTTAACGAATATCGACACGAGTATGAGGATTCTGAAGAGAAGCGAGCAATCAGAGGGGAGACGGAACTAATATCCCAATAACTGCCTCAATTCAAAGAATATCGACACGAGTATGAGGATTCTGAAGAGAAGCGAGCAATCAGAGGGGGACGGAACTAATATCCTAATAACTGCCTCAATTTAAAGAATATCGACACGAGTATGAGGATTCAGAAGAGAAGCGAGCAATCAGAGGGGGTCGACACTAATATCCCAATAACTGCCTCAATTTAACGAATATCAACACGAGTATGAGGATTCTGAAGAGAAGCGAGCAATCAGAGGGGGGACGGAACTAATATCCCAATAACTGCGTCAATTTAAAGAATATCGACAAGAGTATGAGGATTCTGAAGAGAAGCGAGCAATCAGAAGAGGGACGGAACTAATATCCCAATAACTGCCTCAATTTAAAGAATATCGACACGAGTATGAGGATTCTGAAGAGAAGCGAGCAATCAGAAGAGGGACGGAACTAATATCCCAATAACTGCCTCAATTTAAAGAATATCGACACGAGTATGAGGATTCAGGAGAGATGCGAGCAATCAGAGGGGGACGGAACTTATATCTTAATAACTGCCTCAATTTAAAGAATATCGACACGAGTATGAGGATTCAGAAGAGAAGTGAGCAATCAGAGGGGGGACGGAACTAATATCCCAATAACTGCCTCAATTTAAAGAATATCGACACGAGTATGAGGATTCAAAAGAGAAACGAGCAATCAGAGGGGGGACGGAACTAATATCCCAATAACTGCCTCAATTTAAAGAATATCGACACGAAGATGAGGATTCAGAAGAGAAACAAGCAATCAGAGGGGGGACGGAACTAATATCCAAATAACTGACTCAATTTAAAGAATATCGACAAGAGTATGAGGATTCAGAAGAGAAGCGAGCAATCAGAAGAGGGACGGAACTAATATCCCAATAACTGCCTCAATTTAAAGAATATCGACACGAGTATGAGGATTCAGAAGAGAAGTGAGCAATCAGAGGGGGGACGGAACTAATATCCCAATAACTGCCTCAATTTAAAGAATATCGACACGAGTATGAGGATTCTGAAGAGAAGCGAGCAATCAGAGGGGGACGGAACTAATATCCCAATAACTGCCTCAATTTAAAGAATATCGACAAGAGTATGAGGATTCAGAAGAGAAGCGAGCAATCAGAGGGGGTCGACACTAATATCCCAATAACTGCCTCAATTTAACGAATATCGACACGAGTATGAGGATTCTGAAGAGAAGCGAGCAATCAGAGGGGAGACGGAACTAATATCCCAATAACTGCCTCAATTCAAAGAATATCGACACGAGTATGAGGATTCTGAAGAGAAGCGAGCAATCAGAGGGGGACGGAACTAATATCCCAATAACTGCCTCAATTTAAAGAATATCGACACGAGTATGAGGATTCAGAAGAGAAGCGAGCAATCAGAGGGGGTCGACACTAATATCCCAATAACTGCCTCAATTTAACGAATATCGACACGAGTATGAGGATTCTGAAGAGAAGCGAGCAATCAGAGGGGAGACGGAACTAATATCCCAATAACTGCCTCAATTCAAAGAATATCGACACGAGTATGAGGATTCTGAAGAGAAGCGAGCAATCAGAGGGGGACGGAACTAATATCCCAATAACTGCCTCAATTTAAAGAATATCGACAAGAGTATGAGGATTCAGAAGAGAAGCGAGCAATCAGAGGGGGTCGACACTAATATCCCAATAACTGCCTCAATTTAACGAATATCGACACGAGTATGAGGATTCTGAAGAGAAGCGAGCAATCAGAGGGGAGACGGAACTAATATCCCAATAACTGCCTCAATTCAAAGAATATCGACACGAAGATGAGGATTCAGAAGAGAATCGAGCAATCAGAGGGGGGACGGAACTAATATCCAAATAACTGCCTCAATTTAAAGAATATCGACAAGAGTATGAGGATTCAGAAGAGAAGCGAGCAATCAGAGGGGGGACGGAACTAATATCCCAACAACTGCCTCAATTTAAAGAATATCGACAAGAGTATGAGGATTCTGAAGAGAAGCGAGCAATCAGAGGAGGGACGGAACTAATATCCCAATAACTGCCTCAATTTAAAGATTATCGACACGAGTATGAGGTTTCTGAAGAGAAGCGAGCAATCAGAGGGGGACGGAACTAATATCCCAATAACTGCCTCAATTTAAAGAATATCGACAAGAGTATGAGGATTCAGAAGAGAAGCGAGCAATCAGAGGGGGACGGAACTAATATCCCAATAACTGCCTCAATTTAAAGAATATCGACACGAGTATGAGGATTCTGAAGAGAAGCGAGCAATCAGAGGGGGGACGGAACTAATATCCCAACAACTGCCTCAATTTAAAGAATATCGACAAGAGTATGAGGATTCTGAAGAGAAGCGAGCAATCAGAGGGGGACGGAACTAATATCCCAATAACTGCCTCAATTTAAAGAATATCGACACGAGTATGAGGATTCTGAAGAGAAGCGAGCAATCAGAGGGGGGACGGAACTAATATCCCAACAACTGCCTCAATTTAAAGAATATCGACAAGAGTATGAGGATTCTGAAGAGAAGCGAGCAATCAGAGGAGGGACGGAACTAATATCCCAATAACTGCCTCAATTTAAAGATTATCGACACGAGTATGAGGTTTCTGAAGAGAAGCGAGCAATCAGAGGGGGACGGAACTAATATCCCAATAACTGCCTCAATTTAAAGAATATCGACAAGAGTATGAGGATTCAGAAGAGAATCGAGCAATCAGAGGGGGACGGAACTAATATCCCAATAACTGCCTCAATTTAAAGAATATCGACAAGAGTATGAGGATTCAGAAGAGAAGTGAGCAATCAGAGGGGGGACGGAACTAATATCCCAATAACTGCCTCAATTTAAAGAATATCGACACGAGTATGAGGATTCAAAAGAGAAACGAGCAATCAGAGGGGGGACGGAACTAATATCCCAATAACTGCCTCAATTTAAAGAATATCGACACGAAGATGAGGATTCAGAAGAGAAACAAGCAATCAGAGGGGGGACGGAACTAATATCCAAATAACTGCCTCAATTTAAAGAATATCGACAAGAGTATGAGGATTCAGAAGAGAAGCGAGCAATCAGAAGAGGGACGGAACTAATATCCCAATAACTGCCTCAATTTAAAGAATATCGACACGAGTATGAGGATTCAGAAGAGAAGCGAGCAATCAGAGGGGGTCGACACTAATATCCCAATAACTGCCTCAATTTAACGAATATCGACACGAGTATGAGGATTCTGAAGAGAAGCGAGCAATCAGAGGGGAGACGGAACTAATATCCCAATAACTGCCTCAATTCAAAGAATATCGACACGAGTATGAGGATTCTGAAGAGAAGCGAGCAATCAGAGGGGGACGGAACTAATATCCCAATAACTGCCTCAATTTAAAGAATATCGACAAGAGTATGAGGATTCAGAAGAGAAGCGAGCAATCAGAGGGGGTCGACACTAATATCCCAATAACTGCCTCAATTTAACGAATATCGACACGAGTATGAGGATTCTGAAGAGAAGCGAGCAACCAGAGGGGAGACGGAACTAATATCCCAATAACTGCCTCAATTCAAAGAATATCGACACGAGTATGAGGATTCTGAAGAGAAGCGAGCAATCAGAGGGGGACGGAACTAATATCCCAATAACTGCCTCAATTTAAAGAATATCGACACGAGTATGAGGATTCAGAAGAGAAGCGAGCAATCAGAGGGGGTCGACACTAATATCCCAATAACTGTCTCAATTTAAGGAATATCGACACGAGTATGAGGATTCTGAAGAGAAGCGAGCAATCAGAGGGGAGACGGAACTAATATCCCAATAACTGCCTCAATTCAAAGAATATTGACACGAGTATGAGGTTTCTGAAGAGAAGCGAGCAATCAGAGGGGGACGGAACTAATATCCCAATAACTGCCTCAATTTAAAGAATATCGACAAGAGTATGAGGATTCAGAAGAGAAGCGAGCAATCAGAGGGGGTCGACACTAATATCCCAATAACTGCCTCAATTTAACGAATATCGACACGAGTATGAGGATTCTGAAGAGAAGCGAGCAATCAGAGGGGAGACGGAACTAATATCCCAATAACTGCCTCAATTCAAAGAATATCGACACGAGTATGAGGATTCTGAAGAGAAGCGAGCAATCAGAGGGGGACGGAACTAATATCCCAATAACTGCCTCAATTTAAAGAATATCGACACGAGTATGAGGATTCAGAAGAGAAGCGAGCAATCAGAGGGGGTCGACACTAATATCCCAATAACTGCCTCAATTTAACGAATATCGACACGAGTATGAGGATTCTGAAGAGAAGCGAGCAATCAGAGGGGAGACGGAACTAATATCCCAATAACTGCCTCAATTCAAAGAATATCGACACGAGTATGAGGATTCTGAAGAGAAGCGAGCAATCAGAGGGGGACGGAACTAATATCCCAATAACTGCCTCAATTTAAAGAATATCGACAAGAGTATGAGGATTCAGAAGAGAAGCGAGCAATCAGAGGGGGTCGACACTAATATCCCAATAACTGCCTCAATTTAACGAATATCGACACGAGTATGAGGATTCTGAAGAGAAGCGAGCAATCAGAGGGGAGACGGAACTAATATCCCAATAACTGCCTCAATTCAAAGAATATCGACACGAGTATGAGGATTCTGAAGAGAAGCGAGCAATCAGAGGGGGACGGAACTAATATCCCAATAACTGCCTCAATTTAAAGAATATCGACAAGAGTATGAGGATTCAGAAGAGAATCGAGCAATCAGAGGGGGACGGAACTAATATCCCAATAACTGCCTCAATTTAAAGAATATCGACACGAGTATGAGGATTCTGAAGAGAAGCGAGCAATCAGAGGGGGGACGGAACTAATATCCCAACAACTGCCTCAATTTAAAGAATATCGACAAGAGTATGAGGATTCTGAAGAGAAGCGAGCAATCAGAGGAGGGACGGAACTAATATCCCAATAACTGCCTCAATTTAAAGAATATCGACACGAGTATGAGGTTTCTGAAGAGAAGCGAGCAATCAGAGGGGGACGGAACTAATATCCCAATAACTGCCTCAATTTAAAGAATATCGACAAGAGTATGAGGATTCAGAAGAGAATCGAGCAATCAGAGGGGGACGGAACTAATATCCCAATAACTGCCTCAATTTAAAGAATATCGACAAGAGTATGAGGATTCAGAAGAGAAGTGAGCAATCAGAGGGGGGACGGAACTAATATCCCAATAACTGCCTCAATTTAAAGAATATCGACACGAGTATGAGGATTCAAAAGAGAAACGAGCAATCAGAGGGGGGACGGAACTAATATCCCAATAACTGCCTCAATTTAAAGAATATCGACACGAAGATGAGGATTCAGAAGAGAAACAAGCAATCAGAGGGGGGACGGAACTAATATCCAAATAACTGCCTCAATTTAAAGAATATCGACAAGAGTATGAGGATTCAGAAGAGAAGCGAGCAATCAGAAGAGGGACGGAACTAATATCCCAATAACTGCCTCAATTTAAAGAATATCGACACGAGTATGAGGATTCAGAAGAGAAGCGAGCAATCAGAGGGGGTCGACACTAATATCCCAATAACTGCCTCAATTTAACGAATATCGACACGAGTATGAGGATTCTGAAGAGAAGCGAGCAATCAGAGGGGAGACGGAACTAATATCCCAATAACTGCCTCAATTCAAAGAATATCGACACGAGTATGAGGATTCTGAAGAGAAGCGAGCAATCAGAGGGGGACGGAACTAATATCCCAATAACTGCCTCAATTTAAAGAATATCGACAAGAGTATGAGGATTCAGAAGAGAAGCGAGCAATCAGAGGGGGTCGACACTAATATCCCAATAACTGCCTCAATTTAACGAATATCGACACGAGTATGAGGATTCTGAAGAGAAGCGAGCAACCAGAGGGGAGACGGAACTAATATCCCAATAACTGCCTCAATTCAAAGAATATCGACACGAGTATGAGGATTCTGAAGAGAAGCGAGCAATCAGAGGGGGACGGAACTAATATCCCAATAACTGCCTCAATTTAAAGAATATCGACACGAGTATGAGGATTCAGAAGAGAAGCGAGCAATCAGAGGGGGTCGACACTAATATCCCAATAACTGCCTCAATTTAACGAATATCGACACGAGTATGAGGATTCTGAAGAGAAGCGAGCAATCAGAGGGGAGACGGAACTAATATCCCAATAACTGCCTCAATTCAAAGAATATCGACACGAGTATGAGGATTCTGAAGAGAAGCGAGCAATCAGAGGGGGACGGAACTAATATCCCAATAACTGCCTCAATTTAAAGAATATCGACACGAGTATGAGGATTCAGAAGAGAAGCGAGCAATCAGAGGGGAGACGGAACTAATATCCCAATAACTGCCTCAATTTAAAGAATATCGACACGAGTATGAGGATTCAGAAGAGAAGCGAGCAATCAGAGGGGAGACGGAACTAATATCCCAATAACTGCCTCAATTTAAAGAATATCGACACGAGTATGAGGATTCAGAAGAGAAGCGAGCAATCAGAGGGGGGACGGAACTAATATCCCTATAACTGCCTCAATTTAAAGAATATCGACACGAGTATGAGGATTCAGAAGAAAAACGAGCAATCAGAGGGGGACGGAACTAATATCCCAATAACAGCCTCAATTTAAAGAATATCGACACGAGTATGAGGATTCCGAAAAGAAGCGAGCAATCAGAGGGGGGACGGAACTAATATCCCAATAACTGCGTCAATTTAAAGAATATCGACAAGTGTATGAGGATTCTGAAGAGAAGCGAGCAATCAGAAGAGGGACGGAACTAATATCCCAATAACTGCCTCAATTTAAAGAATATCGACACGAGTATGAGGATTCTGAAGAGAAGCGAGCAATCAGAAAAGGGACGGAACTAATATCCCAATAACTGCCTCAATTTAAAGAATATCGACACGAGTATGAGGATTCAGGAGAGAAGCGAGCAATCAGAGGGGGACGGAACTTATATCTCAATAACTGCCTCAATTTAAAGAATATCGACACGAGTATGAGGATTCAGAAGAGAAGTGAGCAATCAGAGGGGGGACGGAACTAATATCCCAATAACTGCCTCAATTTAAAGAATATCGACACGAGTATGAGGATTCAAAAGAGAAACGAGCAATCAGAGGGGGGACGGAACTAATATCCCAATAACTGCCTCAATTTAAAGAATATCGACACGAAGATGAGGATTCAGAAGAGAAACAAGCAATCAGAGGGGGGACGGAACTAATATCCAAATAACTGCCTCAATTTAAAGAATATCGACAAGAGTATGAGGATTCAGAAGAGAAGCGAGCAATCAGAAGAGGGACGGAACTAATATCCCAATAACTGCCTCAATTCAAAGAATATCGACACGAGTATGAGGATTCTGAAGAGAAGCGAGCAATCAGAGGGGGACGGAACTAATATCCCAATAACTGCCTCAATTTAAAGAATATCGACAAGAGTATGAGGATTCAGAAGAGAAACAAGCAATCAGAGGGGGGACGGAACTAATATCCAAATAACTGCCTCAATTTAAAGAATATCGACAAGAGTATGAGGATTCAGAAGAGAAGCGAGCAATCAGAAGAGGGACGGAACTAATATCCCAATAACTGCCTCAATTTAAAGAGTATCGACACGAGTATGAGGATTCAGAAGAGAAGCGAGCAATCAGAGGGGGTCGACACTAATATCCCAATAACTGCCTCAATTTAACGAATATCGACACGAGTATGAGGATTCTGAAGAGAAGCGAGCAATCAGAGGGGAGACGGAACTAATATCCCAATAACTGCCTCAATTCAAAGAATATCGACACGAGTATGAGGATTCTGAAGAGAAGCGAGCAATCAGAGGGGGACGGAACTAATATCCCAATAACTGCCTCAATTCAAAGAATATCGACACGAGTATGAGGATTCAGAAGAGAAGCGAGCAATCAGAGGGGAGACGGAACTAATATCCCAATAACTGCCTCAATTTAAAGAATATCGACACGAGTATGAGGATTCAGAAGAGAAGCGAGCAATCAGAGGGGGGACGGAACTAATATCCCTATAACTGCCTCAATTTAAAGAATATTGACACGAGTATGAGGATTCAGAAGAAAAACGAGCAATCAGAGGGGGACGGAACTAATATCCCAATAACAGCCTCAATTTAAAGAATATCGACACGAGTATGAGGATTCAGAAAAGAAGCGAGCAATCAGAGGGGGGACGGAACTAATATCCCAATAACTGCGTCAATTTAAAGAATATCGACAAGAGTATGAGGATTCTGAAGAGAAGCGAGCAATCAGAAGAGGGACGGAACTAATATCCCAATAACTGCCTCAATTTAAAGAATATCGACACGAGTATGAGGATTCTGAAGAGAAGCGAGCAATCAGAAAAGGGACGGAACTAATATCCCAATAACTGCCTCAATTTAACGAATATCGACACGAGTATGAGGATTCTGAAGAGAAGCGAGCAATCAGAGGGGAGACGGAACTAATATCCCAATAACTGCCTCAATTTAACGAATATCGACAAGAGTATGAGGATTCAGAAGAGAAGCGAGCAATCAGAAGAGGGACGGAACTAATATCCCAATAACTGCCTCAATTCAAAGAATATCGACACGAGTATGAGGATTCTGAAGAGAAGCGAGCAATCAGAGGGGGACGGAACTAATATCCCAATAACTGCCTCAATTTAAAGAATATCGACAAGAGTATGAGGATTCAGAAGAGAAACAAGCAATCAGAGGGGGGACGGAACTAATATCCAAATAACTGCCTCAATTTAAAGAATATCGACAAGAGTATGAGGATTCAGAAGAGAAGCGAGCAATCAGAAGAGGGACGGAACTAATATCCCAATAACTGCCTCAATTTAAAGAGTATCGACACGAGTATGAGGATTCAGAAGAGAAGCGAGCAATCAGAGGGGGTCGACACTAATATCCCAATAACTGCCTCAATTTAACGAATATCGACACGAGTATGAGGATTCTGAAGAGAAGCGAGCAATCAGAGGGGAGACGGAACTAATATCCCAATAACTGCCTCAATTCAAAGAATATCGACACGAGTATGAGGATTCTGAAGAGAAGCGAGCAATCAGAGGGGGACGGAACTAATATCCCAATAACTGCCTCAATTCAAAGAATATCGACACGAGTATGAGGATTCAGAAGAGAAGCGAGCAATCAGAGGGGAGACGGAACTAATATCCCAATAACTGCCTCAATTTAAAGAATATCGACACGAGTATGAGGATTCAGAAGAGAAGCGAGCAATCAGAGGGGGGACGGAACTAATATCCCTATAACTGCCTCAATTTAAAGAATATCGACACGAGTATGAGGATTCAGAAGAAAAACGAGCAATCAGAGGGGGACGGAACTAATATCCCAATAACAGCCTCAATTTAAAGAATATCGACACGAGTATGAGGATTCAGAAAAGAAGCGAGCAATCAGAGGGGGGACGGAACTAATATCCCAATAACTGCGTCAATTTAAAGAATATCGACAAGAGTATGAGGATTCTGAAGAGAAGCGAGCAATCAGAAGAGGGACGGAACTAATATCCCAATAACTGCCTCAATTTAAAGAATATCGACACGAGTATGAGGATTCAGAAGAGAAGCGAGCAATCAGAGGGGGTCGACACTAATATCCCAATAACTGCCTCAATTTAACGAATATCGACACGAGTATGAGGATTCTGAAGAGAAGCGAGCAATCAGAGGGGAGACGGAACTAATATCCCAATAACTGCCTCAATTCAAAGAATATCGACACGAGTATGAGGATTCTGAAGAGAAGCGAGCAATCAGAGGGGGACGGAACTAATATCCCAATAACTGCCTCAATTCAAAGAATATCGACACGAGTATGAGGATTCAGAAGAGAAGCGAGCAATCAGAGGGGAGACGGAACTAATATCCCAATAACTGCCTCAATTTAAAGAATATCGACACGAGTATGAGGATTCAGAAGAGAAGCGAGCAATCAGAGGGGGGACGGAACTAATATCCCTATAACTGCCTCAATTTAAAGAATATCGACACGAGTATGAGGATTCAGAAGAAAAACGAGCAATCAGAGGGGGACGGAACTAATATCCCAATAACAGCCTCAATTTAAAGAATATCGACACGAGTATGAGGATTCAGAAAAGAAGCGAGCAATCAGAGGGGGGACGGAACTAATATCCCAATAACTGCGTCAATTTAAAGAATATCGACAAGAGTATGAGGATTCTGAAGAGAAGCGAGCAATCAGAAGAGGGACGGAACTAATATCCCAATAACTGCCTCAATTTAAAGAATATCGACACGAGTATGAGGATTCTGAAGAGAAGCGAGCAATCAGAAAAGGGACGGAACTAATATCCCAATAACTGCCTCAATTTAAAGAATATCGACACGAGTATGAGGATTCAGGAGAGAAGCGAGCAATCAGAGGGGGACGGAACTTATATCTCAATAACTGCCTCAATTTAAAGAATATCGACACGAGTATGAGGATTCAGAAGAGAAGTGAGCAATCAGAGGGGGGACGGAACTAATATCCCAATAACTGCCTCAATTTAAAGAATATCGACACGAGTATGAGGATTCAAAAGAGAAACGAGCAATCAGAGGGGGGACGGAACTAATATCCCAATAACTGCCTCAATTTAAAGAATATCGACACGAAGATGAGGATTCAGAAGAGAAACAAGCAATCAGAGGGGGGACGGAACTAATATCCAAATAACTGCCTCAATTTAAAGAATATCGACAAGAGTATGAGGATTCAGAAGAGAAGCGAGCAATCAGAAGAGGGACGGAACTAATATCCCAATAACTGCCTCAATTCAAAGAATATCGACACGAGTATGAGGATTCTGAAGAGAAGCGAGCAATCAGAGGGGGACGGAACTAATATCCCAATAACTGCCTCAATTTAAAGAATATCGACAAGTGTATGAGGATTCAGAAGAGAAACAAGCAATCAGAGGGGGGACGGAACTAATATCCAAATAACTGCCTCAATTTAAAGAATATCGACAAGAGTATGAGGATTCAGAAGAGAAGCGAGCAATCAGAAGAGGGACGGAACTAATATCCCAATAACTGCCTCAATTTAAAGAGTATCGACACGAGTATGAGGATTCAGAAGAGAAGCGAGCAATCAGAGGGGGTCGACACTAATATCCCAATAACTGCCTCAATTTAACGAATATCGACACGAGTATGAGGATTCTGAAGAGAAGCGAGCAATCAGAGGGGAGACGGAACTAATATCCCAATAACTGCCTCAATTCAAAGAATATCGACACGAGTATGAGGATTCTGAAGAGAAGCGAGCAATCAGAGGGGGACGGAACTAATATCCCAATAACTGCCTCAATTTAAAGAATATCGACAAGAGTATGAGGATTCAGAAGAGAAGCGAGCAATCAGAGGGGGTCGACACTAATATCCCAATAACTGCCTCAATTTAACGAATATCGACACGAGTATGAGGATCCCGAAGAGAAGCGAGCAATCAGAGGGGAGACGGAACTAATATCCCAATAACTGCCTCAATTCAAAGAATATCGACACGAGTATGAGGATTCTGAAGAGAAGCGAGCAATCAGAGGGGGACGGAACTAATATCCCAATAACTGCCTCAATTTAAAGAATATCGACACGAGTATGAGGATTCAGAAGAGAAGCGAGCAATCAGAGGGGGTCGACACTAATATCCCAATAACTGCCTCAATTTAACGAATATCGACACGAGTATGAGGATTCTGAAGAGAAGCGAGCAATCAGAGGGGAGACGGAACTAATATCCCAATAACTGCCTCAATTCAAAGAATATCGACACGAGTATGAGGATTCTGAAGAGAAGCGAGCAATCAGAGGGGGACGGAACTAATATCCCAATAACTGCCTCAATTTAAAGAATATCGACAAGAGTATGAGGATTCAGAAGAGAAGCGAGCAATCAGAGGGGGTCGACACTAATATCCCAATAACTGCCTCAATTTAACGAATATCGACACGAGTATGAGGATTCTGAAGAGAAGCGAGCAATCAGAGGGGAGACGGAACTAATATCCCAATAACTGCCTCAATTCAAAGAATATCGACACGAGTATGAGGATTCTGAAGAGAAGCGAGCAATCAGAGGGGGACGGAACTAATATCCCAATAACTGCCTCAATTTAAAGAATATCGACAAGAGTATGAGGATTCAGAAGAGAATCGAGCAATCAGAAGGGGACGGAACTAATATCCCAATAACTGCCTCAATTTAAAGAATATCGACACGAGTATGAGGATTCTGAAGAGAAGCGAGCAATCAGAGGGGGGACGGAACTAATATCCCAATAACTGCCTCAATTTAAAGAATATCGACAAGAGTATGAGGATTCTGAAGAGAAGCGAGCAATCAGAGGAGGGACGGAACTAATATCCCAATAACTGCCTCAATTTAAAGAATATCGACACGAGTATGAGGTTTCTGAAGAGAAGCGAGCAATCAGAGGGGGACGGAACTAATATCCCAATAACTGCCTCAATTTAAAGAATATCGACACGAGTATGAGGATTCAGAAGAGAATCGAGCAATCAGAGGGGGACGGAACTAATATCCCAATAACTGCCTCAATTTAAAGAATATCGACAAGAGTATGAGGATTCAGAAGAGAATCGAGCAATCAGAGGGGGACGGAACTAATATCCCAATAACTGCCTCAATTTAAAGAATATCGACAAGAGTATGAGGATTCAGAAGAGAAGTGAGCAATCAGAGGGGGGACGGAACTAATATCCCAATAACTGCCTCAATTTAAAGAATATCGACACGAGTATGAGGATTCAGAAGAGAATCGAGCAATCAGAGGGGGACGGAACTAATATCCCAATAACTGCCTCAATTTAAAGAATATCGACACGAGTATGAGGATTCAGAAGAGAATCGAGCAATCAGAGGGGGACGGAACTAATATCCCAATAACTGCCTCAATTTAAAGAATATCGACAAGAGTATGAGGATTCAGAAGAGAATCGAGCAATCAGAGGGGGACGGAACTAATATCCCAATAACTGCCTCAATTTAAAGAATATCGACAAGAGTATGAGGATTCAGAAGAGAAGTGAGCAATCAGAGGGGGGACGGAACTAATATCCCAATAACTGCCTCAATTTAAAGAATATCGACACGAGTATGAGGATTCAAAAGAGAAACGAGCAATCAGAGGGGGACGGAACTAATATCCCAATAACTGCCTCAATTTAAAGAATATCGACACGAGTATGAGGATTCTGAAGAGAAGCGAGCAATCAGAGGAGGGACGGAACTAATATCCCAATAACAGCCTCAATTTAAAGAATACCGACACGAGTATGAGGATTCAGAAGAGAAGCGAGCAATCAGAGGGGGACGGAACTAATACCCCAATAACTGCCTCAATTTAAAGAATATCGACACGAGTATGAGGATTCAGAAGAGAAGCGAGCAATCAGAGGGGGGACGGAACTGAAATCCCAATAACTGCCTCAATTTAAAGAATATCGACACGAGTATGAGGATTCAGAAGAGAAGCGAGCAATCAGAGGGGGGACGGAACTAATATCCCAATAACTGCCTCAATTTAAAGAATATCGACACGAGTATGAGGATTCAGAAGAGAAGCGAGCAATCAGAGGGGGGACGGAACTAATAGCCCAATAACTGCCTCAATTTAAAGAATATCGACACGAGTTTGAGGATTTAGAAGAGAAGCGAGCAATCAGAGGGGGGACGGAACTAATATCCCAATAACTGCCTCAATTTAAAGAATATCGACAAGAGTATGAGGATTCAGAAGAGAAGCGAGCAATCAGAGGGGGGACGGAACTAATATCCCAATAACTGCCTCAATTTAAAGAATATCGACACGAGTATGAGGATTCAGAAGAAAAGCGAGCAATCAGAGGGGGGACGGAACTAATATCCCAATAACTGCCTCAATTCAAAGAATATCGACACGAGTATGAGGATTCTGAAGAGAAGCGAGCAATCAGAGGGGAACGGAACTAATATCCCAATAACTGCCTCAATTTAAAGAATATCGACACGAGTATGAGGATTCTGAAGAGAAGCGAGCAATCAGAGGGGAGACGGAACTAATATCCCAATAACTGCCTCAATTCAAAGAATATCGACACGAGTATGAGGATTCTGAAGAGAAGCGAGCAATCAGAGGGGAACGGAACTAATATCCCAATAACTGCCTCAATTTAAAGAATATCGACAAGAGTATGAGGATTCTGAAGAGAAGCGAGCAATCAGAGGGGGGACGGAACTAATATCCCAATAACTGCCTCAATTTAAAGAATATCGACACGAGTATGAGGATTCAGAAGAGGAGCGAGCAATCAGAGGGGGGACGGAACTAATATCTCAATAACTGCCTCAATTTAAAGAATATCGACACGAGTATGAGGATTCAGAAAAGAAGCGAGCAATCAGAGGGGGGACGGAACTAATAGCCCAATAACTGCCTCAATTTAAAGAATATCGACACGAGTTTGAGGATTTAGAAGAGAAGCGAGCAATCAGAGGGGGACGGAACTAATATCCCAATAACTGCCTCAATTTAAAGAATATCGACAAGAGTATGAGGATTCAGAAGAGAAGCGAGCAATCAGAGGGGGGACGGAACTAATATCCCAATAACTGCCTCAATTTAAAGAATATCGACACGAGTATGAGGATTCAGAAGAGAAGCGAGCAATCAGAGGGGGGACGGAACTAATATCCCAATAACTGCCTCAATTTAAAGAATATCGACACGAGTATGAGCATTCAGAAAGGAAGCGAGCAATCGGAGGGGGGACGGAACTAATATCCCAATAACTGTCTCAATTTAAAGAATATCGACATGAGTATGAGGATTCAGAAGAAAAGCGAGCAATCAGAGGGGGGACGGAACTAATATCCCAATAACTGCCTCAATTTAAAGAATATCGACACGAGTATGAGGATTCAGAAGAGAAGCGAGCAATCAGAGGGGGTCGACACTAATATCCCAATAACTGCCTCAATTTAACGAATATCGACACGAGTATGAGGATTCTGAAGAGAAGCGAGCAATCAGAGGGGAGACGGAACTAATATCCCAATAACTGCCTCAATTCAAAGAATATCGACACGAGTATGAGGATTCTGAAGAGAAGCGAGCAATCAGAGGGGGACGGAACTAATATCCCAATAACTGCCTCAATTTAAAGAATATCGACAAGAGTATGAGGATTCAGAAGAGAAGCGAGCAATCAGAGGAGGTCGACACTAATATCCCAATAACTGCCTCAATTCAAAGAATATCGACACGAGTATGAGGATTCTGAAGAGAAGCGAGCAATCAGAGGGGGACGGAACTAATATCCCAATAACTGCCTCAATTTAAAGAATATCGACAAGAGTATGAGGATTCAGAAGAGAAGCGAGCAATCAGAGGAGGTCGACACTAATATCCCAATAACTGCCTCAATTTAACGAATATCGACACGAGTATGAGGATTCTGAAGAGAAGCGAGCAATCAGAGGGGAGACGGAACTAATATCCCAATAACTGCCTCAATTCAAAGAATATCGACACGAGTATGAGGATTCTGAAGAGAAGCGAGCAATCAGAGGGGGACGGAACTAATATCCCAATAACTGCCTCAATTTAAAGAATATCGACAAGAGTATGAGGATTCAGAAGAGAATCGAGCAATCAGAGGGGGACGGAACTAATATCCCAATAACTGCCTCAATTTAAAGAATATCGACACGAGTATGAGGATTCTGAAGAGAAGCGAGCAATCAGAGGGGGGACGGAACTAATATCCCAATAACTGCCTCAATTTAAAGAATATCGACAAGAGTATGAGGATTCTGAAGAGAAGCGAGCAATCAGAGGAGGGACGGAACTAATATCCCAATAACTGCCTCAATTTAAAGAATATCGACACGAGTATGAGGTTTCTGAAGAGAAGCGAGCAATCAGAGGGGGACGGAACTAATATCCCAAAAACTGCCTCAATTTAAAGAATATCGACACGAGTATGAGGATTCAGAAGAGAATCGAGCAATCAGAGGGGGACGGAACTAATATCCCAATAACTGCCTCAATTTAAAGAATATCGACACGAGTATGAGGATTCAGAAGAGAATCGAGCAATCAGAGGGGGACGGAACTAATATCCCATTAACTGCCTCAATTTAAAGAATATCGACAAGAGTATGAGGATTCAGAAGAGAATCGAGCAATCAGAGGGGGACGGAACTAATATCCCAATAACTGCCTCAATTTAAAGAATATCGACAAGAGTATGAGGATTCAGAAGAGAAGCGAGCAATCAGAGGCGGGACGGAACTAATATCCCAATAACTGCCTCAATTTAAAGAATATCGACACGAGTATGAGCATTCAGAAAGGAAGCGAGCAATCGGAGGGGGGACGGAACTAATATCCCAATAACTGCTTCAATTTAAAGAATATCGACACGAGTATGAGGATTCAGAAGAAAAGCGAGCAATCAGAGGGGGGACGGAACTAATATCCCAATAACTGCCTCAATTTAAAGAATATCGACACGAGTATGAGGATTCAGAAGAGAAGCGAGCAATCGGAGGGGGACGGAACTAATATCCCAATAACTGTCTCAATTTAAAGAATATCGACACGAGTATGAGGATTCAGAAGAAAAGCGAGCAATCAGAGGGGGGACGGAACTAATATCCCAATAACTGCCTCAATTTAAAGAAAATCGACACGAGTATGAGGATTCAGAAGAGAAGCGAGCAATCAGAGGGGGTCGACACTAATATCCCAATAACTGCCTCAATTTAACGAATATCGACACGAGTATGAGGATTCTGAAGAGAAGCGAGCAATCAGAGGGGAGACGGAACTAATATCCCAATAACTGCCTCAATTCAAAGAATATCGACACGAGTATGAGGATTCTGAAGAGAAGCGAGCAATCAGAGGGGAACGGAACTAATATCCCAATAACTGCCTCAATTTAAAGAATATCGACAAGAGTATGAGGATTCTGAAGAGAAGCGAGCAATCAGAGGGGGGACGGAACTAATATCCCAATAACTGCCTCAATTTAAAGAATATCGACACGAGTATGAGGATTCAGAAGAGGAGCGAGCAATCAGAGGGGGGACGGAACTAATATCTCAATAACTGCCTCAATTTAAAGAATATCGACACGAGTATGAGGATTCAGAAAAGAAGCGAGCAATCAGAGGGGGGACGGAACTAATAGCCCAATAACTGCCTCAATTTAAAGAATATCGACACGAGTTTGAGGATTTAGAAGAGAAGCGAGCAATCAGAGGGGGACGGAACTAATATCCCAATAACTGCCTCAATTTAAAGAATATCGACAAGAGTATGAGGATTCAGAAGAGAAGCGAGCAATCAGAGGGGGGACGGAACTAATATCCCAATAACTGCCTCAATTTAAAGAATATCGACACGAGTATGAGGATTCAGAAGAGAAGCGAGCAATCAGAGGGGGGACGGAACTAATATCCCAATAACTGCCTCAATTTAAAGAATATCGACACGAGTATGAGCATTCAGAAAGGAAGCGAGCAATCGGAGGGGGGACGGAACTAATATCCCAATAACTGTCTCAATTTAAAGAATATCGACATGAGTATGAGGATTCAGAAGAAAAGCGAGCAATCAGAGGGGGGACGGAACTAATATCCCAATAACTGCCTCAATTTAAAGAATATCGACACGAGTATGAGGATTCAGAAGAGAAGCGAGCAATCAGAGGGGGTCGACACTAATATCCCAATAACTGCCTCAATTTAACGAATATCGACACGAGTATGAGGATTCTGAAGAGAAGCGAGCAATCAGAGGGGAGACGGAACTAATATCCCAATAACTGCCTCAATTCAAAGAATATCGACACGAGTATGAGGATTCTGAAGAGAAGCGAGCAATCAGAGGGGGACGGAACTAATATCCCAATAACTGCCTCAATTTAAAGAATATCGACAAGAGTATGAGGATTCAGAAGAGAAGCGAGCAATCAGAGGAGGTCGACACTAATATCCCAATAACTGCCTCAATTCAAAGAATATCGACACGAGTATGAGGATTCTGAAGAGAAGCGAGCAATCAGAGGGGGACGGAACTAATATCCCAATAACTGCCTCAATTTAAAGAATATCGACAAGAGTATGAGGATTCAGAAGAGAAGCGAGCAATCAGAGGAGGTCGACACTAATATCCCAATAACTGCCTCAATTTAACGAATATCGACACGAGTATGAGGATTCTGAAGAGAAGCGAGCAATCAGAGGGGAGACGGAACTAATATCCCAATAACTGCCTCAATTCAAAGAATATCGACACGAGTATGAGGATTCTGAAGAGAAGCGAGCAATCAGAGGGGGACGGAACTAATATCCCAATAACTGCCTCAATTTAAAGAATATCGACAAGAGTATGAGGATTCAGAAGAGAATCGAGCAATCAGAGGGGGACGGAACTAATATCCCAATAACTGCCTCAATTTAAAGAATATCGACACGAGTATGAGGATTCTGAAGAGAAGCGAGCAATCAGAGGGGGGACGGAACTAATATCCCAATAACTGCCTCAATTTAAAGAATATCGACAAGAGTATGAGGATTCTGAAGAGAAGCGAGCAATCAGAGGAGGGACGGAACTAATATCCCAATAACTGCCTCAATTTAAAGAATATCGACACGAGTATGAGGTTTCTGAAGAGAAGCGAGCAATCAGAGGGGGACGGAACTAATATCCCAAAAACTGCCTCAATTTAAAGAATATCGACACGAGTATGAGGATTCAGAAGAGAATCGAGCAATCAGAGGGGGACGGAACTAATATCCCAATAACTGCCTCAATTTAAAGAATATCGACACGAGTATGAGGATTCAGAAGAGAATCGAGCAATCAGAGGGGGACGGAACTAATATCCCATTAACTGCCTCAATTTAAAGAATATCGACAAGAGTATGAGGATTCAGAAGAGAATCGAGCAATCAGAGGGGGACGGAACTAATATCCCAATAACTGCCTCAATTTAAAGAATATCGACAAGAGTATGAGGATTCAGAAGAGAAGTGAGCAATCAGAGGGGGGACGGAACTAATATCCCAATAACTGCCTCAATTTAAAGAATATCGACACGAGTATGAGGATTCAGAAGAGAATCGAGCAATCAGAGGGGGACGGAACTAATATCCCAATAACTGCCTCAATTTAAAGAATATCGACAAGAGTATGAGGATTCAGAAGAGAATCGAGCAATCAGAGGGGGGACGGAACTAATATCCCAATAACTGCCTCAATTTAAAGAATATCGACACGAGTATGAGGATTCAGAAGAGAAGCGAGCAATCAGAGGGGGGACGGAACTAATATCCCAATAACTGCCTCAATTTAACGAATATCGACACGAGTATGAGGATTCAGAAGAAAAGCGAGCAATCAGAGGAGGACGGAACTTATATCCCAATAACTGCCTCAATTTAAAGAATATCGACACGAGTATGAGGATTCAAAAGAGAAACGAGCAATCAGAGGGGGACGGAACTAATATCCCAATAACTGCCTCAATTTAAAGAATATCGACACGAGTATGAGGATTCTGAAGAGAAGCGAGCAATCAGAGGAGGGACGGAACTAATATCCCAATAACTGTCTCAATTTAAAGAATACCGACACGAGTATGAGGATTCAGAAGAGAAGCGAGCAATCAGAGGGGGACGGAACTAATACCCCAATAACTGCCTCAATTTAAAGAATATCGACACGAGTATGAGGATTCAGAAGAGAAGCGAGCAATCAGAGGGGGGACGGAACTAATATCCCAATAACTGCCTCAATTTAAAGAATATCGACACGAGTATGAGGATTCAAAAAAGAAGCGAGCAATCAGAGGGGGGACGGAACTAATAGCCCAATAACTGCCTCAATTTAAAGAATATCGACACGAGTTTGAGGATTTAGAAGAGAAGCGAGCAATCAGAGGGGGGACGGAACTAATATCCCAATAACTGCCTCAATTTAAAGAATATCGACAAGAGTATGTGGATTCAGAAGAGAAGCGAGCAATCAGAGGGGGGACGGAACTAATATCCCAATAACTGCCTCAATTTAAAGAATATCGACACGAGTATGAGGATTCAGAAGAGAAGCGAGCAATCAGAGGGGGGACGGAACTAATATCCCAATAACTGCCTCAATTTAAAGAATATCGACAAGAATATGAGGATTCAGAAGAGAAGCGAGCAATCAGAGGGGGGACGGAACTAATATCCCAATAACTGCTTCAATTTAAAGAATATCGACACGAGTATGAGGATTCAGAAGAAAAGCGAGCAATCAGAGGGGGGACGGAACTAATATCCCAATAACTGCCTCAATTTAAAGAATATCGACACGAGTATGAGGATTCAGAAGAGAAGCGAGCAATCAGAGGGGGGACGGAACTAATATCCCAATAACTGTCTCAATTTAAAGAATATCGACACGAGTATGAGGATTCAGAAGAAAAGCGAGCAATCACAGGGGGGACGGAACTAATATCCCAATAACTGCCTCAATTTAAAAAATATCGACACGAGTATGAGGATTCAGAAGAGAAGCGAGCAATCAGAGGGGAGACGGAACTAATATCCCAATAACTGCCTCAATTTAAAGAATATCGACACGAGTATGAGGATTCAGAAGAGAAGCGAGCAATCAGAGGGGGGACGGAACTAATATCCCTATAACTGCCTCAATTTAAAGAATATCGACACGAGTATGAGGATTCAGAAGAAAAACGAGCAATCAGAGGGGGACGGAACTAATATCCCAATAACAGCCTCAATTTAAAGAATATCGATACGAGTATGAGGATTCAGAAAAGAAGCGAGCAATCAGAGGGGGGACGGAACTAATATCCCAATAACTGCCTCAATTTAAAGAATATCGACACGAGTATGAGGATTCAGAAGAGAAACGAGCAATCAGAGGGGGTCGGAACTAATATCCCAATAACTGCCTCACTTTAAAGAACATCGACACGAGTATGAGGATTCAGAAGAAAAGCGAGCAATCAGAGGGGGGACGGAACTAATATCCCAATAACTGTCTCAATTTAAAGAATATCGACACGAGTATGAGGATTCAGAAGAGAAGCGAGCAATCAGAGGGGGGACGGAACTAATATCCCAATAACTGCCTCAATTTAAAGAATATCGACACGAGTATGAGGATTCAGAAGTCCTCTTGTAAGTCAATTATTAATTTGAGCAAGAAAGAAAACATATATAAATAATATGGTCTGGGGAAGTACAATGCCGGTGATTCACCCATCGCTTATTTTAAAAAAAATTAATAAATTGTTGAAAAACATCATCCTCAAAATTGGTTCTGAGGAATTTTGTTTACTAAAACGGAGGGTCCTTTATTCTGACATAAGTAACAATTTTGATGCGAATCGCCTCTGCGACCTATTCACATTTACTTATTTGAGAAAAGCCCACTGATAATCCCATTCTATGCAGCTCTGACCTATTCACATTTATTTATTTGAGAGAAGCCCACTAATACCCCCATTCAATGCAGCTCTGACCTATTCACATTTATTTATTTATTTTGAAGAAGCCCAGTGTAGTGTTGGTATTTAACATATGGTTTGTAAATGTATTGTATTTAACATATGATTTGTAAATGAATTGTATTTAACATATGTTGTGTGAATAAATGACAGTTTGATGCTAACTCTACATGGGGTCAGGTGTAATTTAATATGTAGTTCGTTTTAATTTAAAATTTTTTTAAAGTATGAAAAAATATATTGCGAAAATGGTTGGAGGTGACAAAAATGACATGGTAGAGACTTCGGTACCGTCGTATTAAGTAACACCACCCGAACCATTCAATTTTCGATCTCCTTCTGAATGGCCTCGTTTGATTAGAAGATTTGAACGATTTAGAGTCGCTTCCGAATTAGAAAAGAAAAATGAGAAGAGTCAAGTTACTTCATTGTCTCGGGGATGAAGGACAGGATCTGTTGGATTCTTTTGGATTGGGAGAGGAGGAGATGGCTTCTTATGAGATCGTTAAAGAAAGATTTGAGGTCTATTTGGGTTTCAAAAAAAATATTGTATATGAGAGGTCGAAGTTTTTGAAAAGGCGTCAGCTAGCAGGAGAACCAGTTGACGCTTTCATCAATGATCTGAACAAATTAGCGCAGTCCTGTGAGTTGGGGAGCTTGAAGGAGGAACTGATCCGGGATCTTATAGTGATCGGGGTGGCGGATGACGCCCTTTCAGAGCGGCTCCAGACGGACGAGTCGCTCACATTGCATTCGGCTATCCTAAAGTTCCGCCAGTCTGAGAACGTGAAGCAGCAGCAGTCTGTTGTCAGAGAACCTCGGTCTGGAATTGAAATAGATTCTTTAAAATATAAGCAAATGCGCGGGTCAGGTCCCGTTGTTAAGTGTAGCAAATGTGGGCTTTCTGCTGGGCACACGGTGACCGAATGTCCAGCTAACAGAGCTGAATGTTTCAAATGTGGTATAATGGGGCACTACAGTCGATGTTGCCACAAGAAAGGCTCTCCTAGGAAAAAGGGCTAAGTTAATCAGCTGGAGAATCAGGAAGGTCCCAAAAGTGGAGTTACCGGATACTTAGGACAAGTTAACATTTCGGAAGTCGAATCTGATACAGCTTGGAAAGTAAAGGTTACTGTTGCGGATAGAGAAGTCTTGTTCAAGATGGACTCTGGCGCGGATGCGACAGTGATCGGAAGCCAGCTGTGCAAAGATTTGGGACTTGAGGTTAAGAGTACCAACAAGATTTTTTTTGGACCAGGAAAAACGAAATTGAACATGTTAGGCGTAGTGAGAATTCCGATTTCTTTCAAGAATGTTACAATTCTTGAAGATGTCTATATTTTGAAAGAACAACCAATGCCTCTCCTGAGTAGGCAAGCTATAGAGAAATTAGGACTTGTTAATTTGAACATTAACTCTATTATTACTGATAAGTTAGTTTCGGAGTTCAAAACTATTTTTGAAGGAATGGGTCGCCTCAAGAGTGCCTATAGTATTAGGTTAGATAAAAGTGCGGTTCTCTTTGCTATCGCTGCGCCCCGACGAGTCTCCTTAGTACTTCAGGACAAAGTGAAGGCAGAGTTGGATCGGATATGTTCAGATGGGATCATAGAGCCGGTAGATGAGCCTACCGAGTGGTGTGCTCCTCTGGTTGTGGTTCCTCGGAAGGACGGCCGGGTCCGCCTCTGTGTGGACTACACGGAACTTAACAGGTATGTGCTAAGGGAGAAGCTGCAACTTCCTTCCGTGGATGAGTCGCTTGCCAAAATCGGGGATGCAACGGTGTTTTCACTCCTAGATGCTTCAAATGGTTTTTGGCAACTTCCTTTGACTAAAGACAGTTACAAGGCAACCACTTTTATCACCCCATTCGGAACGTACTTTTTCAAAAGACTACCGTTTGGAATTAAATCGGGCCCCGAAGTTTATCAGAAGCACGTCGCTCAGTTATTGGTTGGCCTAGATGGGGTAGTTAACCAAGCTGACGATATACTGATAGTGGGAAAGGATCAAGGGGAACATGATGTTCGGCTCAGGAAAGTTTGACAAACTGAAGGAAAAGGGAGTCACTTTGAACATAGAAAAATGTTCATTTGGTGTAAGGAAAGTACGATTATTGGGACATTTAATTGAGGATGGAATGATCGGACCGGACCCAGATAAAACGGCTGCCATAAGGAGACTGCCGCCCCCAACTAATGTGTCACAGCTACGAGGATTTTTAGGCATGGTGAATTATTTAATGAAATTCATTCCTAACTTAATGGTTATAACGGCTCCTCTGCGCATACTGTTACAAAAGGACTACGAATGAGTGTGGTTGGCTGAACAAGAAAAGGCTTTTGAGAACATCAAACGGGCAGTGACGTCGGCTCCTGTTCTAGCACCTTATAGAAGGAATGCGCAGACAAGAGTAGCAGCAGATGCTTCAACTCGGGGGCTGGGCGCCACTATCGAACAGCTACATGACAATGTTTGGATGCCCGTCATGTTTGGATCTAGAAGCATCTCACCGGCCGAGTTCAGGTATGCCCAAATTGAAAAGGAAGCATTGGCACTTACATGAGCTTGTGAAAAATTTTCTGCGTTTTTGATCGGTTCAGAATTTGTGTTGCTTACCGACCACCGGCCTTTAGTTGAATTGTTAGGAAGGAAAGCTATTTCAGATTTATCAGCTCGGTTACAACGCTTCCGAATGCGTTTACTCTGTTTTAATTTCGCTATACGGTATGTACCTGGGAAACTGCTGTATACGCCCGATTTTCTTTCACGGCAACCCTCTACGGGAGAAGTAGATTGTTCAACGGATATTCTGGAAGGGGAACTTTTCATTGAAAGCGTAATTAAAGCTCTGCCTTGTTCTGACAGACGTTTGGAACAAATTAAAAATCTACAGGATAATGATTTGGAGTGTGAAACGATAAAAGAGTATATGAAAAATAACAACTGGGAAAGAAGCTCAATTTATTGGAAGCACAGAAGTGAGTTCAATATTATTAAAGGGCTGATAATGAAAGGGACCCGACTTTTTATTAGGAGAGCACAGGAATCAGTGTGGTGGCCGCACTGCAGCGAAGACATCAAGAACCTAGTGAGCAACTGTCCTATCTGTCAGGAGCACAGGTACAACAGATCGGAACCTCTGCTGCCTTCAACCCTGCCTGACCAGCCTTGGAAGATGGTCGGCGTAGACCTGTGCAAGTGTAATGGAAAGTGGTATCTGGTGATTCAGGACTATTACTCAAGGTTCCTGGAAATAGTTTACGTGGACAGACTTACATCGGACGCTGTTATTGCTAGACTTAAAAACATTTTTGCCAGGCATGGAATTCCGTGCTCTGTCCGGTCAGATTGTGGGTTGCAGTTCATGTCAGAAGAGTTTTTTTTTTTTTTTTTTTTTTTTATAGTTTTTTTATTCTACAATCTGTACAAACAATAACAATAAGCAGAAGTGATGACTAAGATGACAAAATAATAAGTGATACAATAAGCAAACATATACAAAAATAATAAACAGAATACATAATAAAATGAAAGAGATAAAATAAAAAAATAAAAATAAAATAAAATAAAAATAACTAAATAAAATAATTAAAAAATGTAGGAAACTGGACGAGGACAGCACCAGTAGGACTCCCGCACACTGCCATATACCACTCTCCAACTAGTGGAGAGGGGAGGAGGCGGCAGGAGACCAGCGCTGACCCTCCCACCAGACTGCCCAACTATCCATTGTCCAGCAGTGGAGGAAGACCAGGAGGCGGGGCGTCGAAAGAATAGAGAGGCGTGAGGGGAGAATCCGGTCATCACCAGCACTCCCTTAAAAATGGCGTGTGAAAAATAAAAAATAAAAAAATAAAAATAATAATAAATAACAAAAATTAAAAAGATAAATTAATAAACGCAAAAAAAAAAAAATAAAAATAAAAAAATATTAAAATTAAAAAAACAAAATATATATAGAAGAGTTTAAAAGGTTTTCTGTCGAGTATGGTTTCGAACATACCACATCAAGTCCTTACTTTCCACAGTCAAACGGCGAGGCAGAAAAAGCAGTTGACATTGCCAAACGCATTCTCACAAAGTGTGAGGACCCGAATCTGGGCTTACTTGCCCACAGGAACACTCCGTTGGAGTCAGGTCTCTCGCCAGCACAGCTCTTATATGGGAGAAAACTGCGAACGACACTACCGTCAACTGAAAATTTTAAAGCTGTGCAGAAAGAACAGTTGAGAACTTTTACAACCAAAGATTGCAGGATAAGGTTAAGAAATAAGAATAATTTCGACAACAGAAAAGGAGCTCAAGCTTTGCCAACTCTGTTGTCAAAGGACCCTGTTTGGATTCCCGATTTAAAAAGACCAGGGGAGATTCGTGGGAATACAATGCACCCTCGGTCATATGTGGTTACGTCAGCTGGAAGAGATGTGAGGAGAAATAGAAAACACCTTATCCCTACGGAAAGTGGAGCGAAAAAGACTCTAGAGGGAGAGGATCAGGATATCGAAGGTGAAGGAATCCAGAGGGCAGAACCACGGCAGGAAGAAGATAGGAGCCATGATGAGGAGAGGACGAATCAGGAAGAGACAGATCCTGCAGATTCTGGGCGTACAGGGACCTCGTATGATTTAAGACCCAGGATTAGGAAACCAGTGAAGTATTGTGAATGTTAAGACGATCGTGTAGGAGAAGAGAGGATGTAGTGTTGGTATTTGACATATGGTTTGTAAATGTATTTTATTTAACATATGATTCGTAAATGAATTGTATTTAACATACGTTGTGTGAATAAATGACAGTTTGATGCTAACTCTACACCCAGTAATAGACCTATTCTATGCAGCTCTGACTTATTCAAATTTATTTATTTATTTGAAAGAAGCTCACTAATAGCCCCATTCTATGCAGCTCTGACCTATTCAAATTTATTTAATTATTTGAAAGATGCTCACTAATAGCCCCATTCTATGCAGCTCTGACCTATTCAAATTTATTTAATTATTTGAAAGAAGCTCACTAATAGCCCCATTCTATGCAGCTCTGACCTATTCAAATTTATTTATTTATTTGGAAGAAGCCCGGTAATAGCCCCATTCTATGCAGCTCTGACCTATTCAAATTTATTTATTTATTTGGAAGAAGCCCGGTAATGGACCCATTCTATGCAGCTCTGACCTATTCAAATGTATTTATTTATTTGAAAGATGCTCACTAATAGCCCCATTCTATGCAGCTCTGACCTATTCAAATTTATTTAATTATTTGAAAGAAGCTCACTAATAGCTCCATTCTATGCAGCTCTGACCTATTCAAATTTATTTAATTATTTGAAAGAAGCCCAGTAATAGACCCATTCTATGCAGCTCTGACCTATTCAAATTTATTTAATTATTTGAAAGATGCTCACTAATAGCCCCATTCTATGCAGCTCTGACCTATTCAAATTTATTTAATTATTTGAAAGAAGCCCAGTAATAGACCCATTCTATGCAGCTCTGACCTATTCAAATTTATTTAATTATTTGAAAGAAGCTCACTAATAGCCCCATTCTATGCAGCTCTGACCTATTCAAATTTATTTAATTATTTGAAAGAAGCCCAGTAATAGACCCATTCTATGCAGCTCTGACCTATTCAAATTTATTTAATTATTTGAAAGATGCTCACTAATAGCCCCATTCTATGCAGCTCTGACCTATTCAAATTTATTTAATTATTTGAAAGAAGCCCAGTAATAGACCCATTCTATGCAGCTCTGACCTATTCAAATTTATTTAATTATTTGAAAGAAGCTCACTAATAGCCCCATTCTATGCAGCTCTGACCTATTCAAATTTATTTAATTATTTGGAAGAAGCCCAGTAATAGACCCATTCTATGCAGCTCTGACCTATTCAAATTTATTTAATTATTTGAAAGAAGCTCACTAATAGCCCCATTCTATAAAGCTCTGACCTATTCAAATTTATTTAATTATTTGAAAGAAGCCCAGTAATAGACCCATTCTATGCAGCTCTGACCTATTCAAATTCATTTAATTATTTGAAAGAAGCTCACTAATAGCCCCATTCTATGCAGCTCTGACCTATTCAAATTTATTTAATTATTTGGAAGAAGCCCAGTAATAGACCCATTCTATGCAGCTCTGACCTATTCAAATTTATTTAATTATTTGAAAGAAGCTCACTAATAGCCCCATTCTATGCAGCTCTGACCTATTCAAATTTATTTAATTATTTGGAAGAAGCCCAGTAATAGACCCATTCTATGCAGCTCTGACCTATTCAAATTTATTTAATTATTTGAAAGAAGCTCACTAATAGCCCCATTCTATGCAGCTCTGACCTATTCAAATTTATTTAATTATTTGAAAGATGCTCACTAATAGCCCCATTCTATGCAGCTCTGACCTATTCAAATTTATTTAATTATTTGAAAGAAGCCCAGTAATAGACCCATTCTATGCAGCTCTGACCTATTCAAATTTATTTAATTATTTGAAAGAAGCTCACTAATAGCCCCATTCTATGCAGCTCTGACCTATTCAAATTTATTTAATTATTTGAAAGAAGCCCAGTAATAGACCCATTCTATGCAGCTCTGACCTATTCAAATTTATTTAATTATTTGAAAGATGCTCACTAATAGCCCCATTCTATGCAGCTCTGACCTATTCAAATTTATTTAATTATTTGGAAGAAGCCCAGTAATAGCCCCATTCTATGCAGCTCTGACCTATTCAAATTTATTTAATTATTTGAAAGAAGCCCAGTAATAGACCCATTCTATGCAGCTCTGACCTATTCAAATTTATTTAATTATTTGAAAGATGCTCACTAATAGCCCCATTCTATGCAGCTCTGACCTATTCAAATTTATTTAATTATTTGGAAGAAGCCCAGTAATAGACCCATTCTATGCAGCTCTGACCTATTCAAATTTATTTAATTATTTGAAAGAAGCTCACTAATAGCCCCATTCTATGCAGCTCTGACCTATTCAAATTTATTTAATTATTTGGAAGCAGCCCAGTAATAGACCCATTCTATGCAGCTCTGACCTATTCAAATTTATTTAATTATTTGAAAGAAGCTCACTAATAGCCCCATTCTATGCAGCTCTGACCTATTCAAATTTATTTAATTATTTGGAAGAAGCTCACTAATAGCCCCATTCTATGCAGCTCTGACCTATTCAAATTTATTTAATTATTTGAAAGAAGCTCACTAATAGCCCCATTCTATGCAGCTCTGACCTATTCAAATTTATTTAATTATTTGGAAGAAGCCCAGTAATAGACCCATTCTATGCAGCTCTGACCTATTCAAATTTATTTAATTATTTGAAAGATGCTCACTAATAGCCCCATTCTATGCAGCTCTGACCTATTCAAATTTATTTAATTATTTGAAAGAAGCCCAGTAATAGCCCCATTCTATGCAGATCTGACCTATTCAAATTTATTTAATTATTTGGAAGAAGCCCAGTAATAGACCCATTCTATGCAGCTCTGACCTATTCAAATTTATTTAATTATTTGAAAGAAGCCCAGTAATAGCCCCATTCTATGCAGCTCTGACCTATTCAAATTTATTTAATTATTTGAAAGATGCTCACTAATAGCCCCATTCTATGCAGCTCTGACCTATTCAAATTTATTTAATTATTTGAAAGAAGCCCAGTAATAGCCCCATTCTATGCAGCTCTGACCTATTCAAATTTATTTAATTATTTGAAAGAAGCCCAGTAATAGACCCATTCTATGCAGCTCTGACCTATTCAAATTTATTTAATTATTTGAAAGAAGCCCAGTAATAGCCCCATTCTATGCAGCTCTGACCTATTCAAATTTATTTAATTATTTGAAAGAAGCCCAGTAATAGACCCATTCTATGCAGCTCTGACCTATTCAAATTTATTTAATTATTTGAAAGATGCTCACTAATAGCCCCATTCTATGCAGCTCTGACCTATTCAAATTTATTTAATTATTTGAAAGAAGCCCAGTAATAGCCCCATTCTATGCAGCTCTGACCTATTCAAATTTATTTAATTATTTGAAAGAAGCCCAGTAATAGACCCATTCTATGCAGCTCTGACCTATTCAAATTTATTTAATTATTTGAAAGAAGCCCAGTAATAGCCCCATTCTATGCAGCTCTGACCTATTCAAATTTATTTAATTATTTGAAAGAAGCCCAGTAATAGACCCATTCTATGCAGCTCTGACCTATTCAAATTTATTTAATTATTTGAAAGATGCTCACTAATAGCCCCATTCTATGCAGCTCTGACCTATTCAAATTTATTTAATTATTTGAAAGAAGCCCAGTAATAGACCCATTCTATGCAGCTCTGACCTATTCAAATTTATTTAATTATTTGAAAGATGCTCACTAATAGCCCCATTCTATGCAGCTCTGACCTATTCAAATTTATTTAATTATTTGAAAGAAGCCCAGTAATAGACCCATTCTATGCAGCTCTGACCTATTCAAATTTATTTAATTATTTGAAAGATGCTCACTAATAGCCCCATTCTATGCAGATCTGACCTATTCAAATTTATTTAATTATTTGGAAGAAGCCCAGTAATAGCCCCATTCTATGCAGATCTGACCTATTCAAATTTATTTAATTATTTGAAAGAAGCCCAGTAATAGCCCCATTCTATGCAGCTCTGACCTATTCAAATTTATTTAATTATTTGGAAGAAGTCCACTAATAGACTGTAATAAAATATAAACACAGTTGAAGTTAATAAAAATGAAATGAATTTACGTACCCACAAAAGGGATTCGCCAAAATTGTAATAAAATGAATATTAATGGTGGTTAATAAAAATAAATTAATAATTAATTAAAAATACTGTCTTAAATGTTAATAATAAAAATTGAAGTTAATCAAATTAAAATATAAAATTAATTTAATAAAATGATTCTAATAAATTCATTTTAAAAAATTTACTAAAGAATTTACTGAATCTAAAAATATTTAGTAATTTGTGATGTACACTACGGAACATTTTTTAATGAATATTTTAATGAAAAGAGGTAATTTTTTTTATTATAATATAATATATATCAAGGTGTTTAAGAAAACAAAACAAGAAAACATATAAAACAGCTGTAAAAATAGTGTTAAAATGTAATGGAGTCGTGAGCTAGCTCTTAAACGGTGCATGTGGTTTGATATGTTTTAAATAAAAATGAAGTTGAACAATTAGATGAAAGTTGACTGGGGTGGAATTAAAGTGAAGAGTTGACGGGGTCTGGTTTTTGTGGTAGAGGCGTCGAGAAGGTACAATTAATAATATATATTTTTCAATATGCCCAAATAAAAAAAGAAATAGTTTTTTTAAGTATTAATTTAATGTTTTTGTGCCATTGTAAATTTTTGTTTTGTTTGTTCAAATAAGTTTTTTTTTTAAATTTAAATATGTAAATATAGATAATAACCCAATTATTTGTCCTCTTCAAATTCTATTCTATTCATCTTCCCTGTTGGCCCAGCAGTAGTATCATTTGAAAAACCTTTGGATTAGAAATTAATATTATTTAAAATTATTAAAATTTGGTATCTCTTTGTGAATCCAAGTGTAAAGTTTGTTTAATTGAATTTTTTTTTCGTTGTATACGTGTACTTTCTTAAAAATTGCACGTCTTAAATTATTGATAATATTTTTTTAGGGCAATTTTCGGCAAACCACTGTAGAAATCAAAATTTAAATAAACAAAAGAGATCAAATTTCTACAGGAAATGTGGTAGCAAACAAGTTTTTTATCACATTTTATTTAGTAAACATGTTCAAAACATTTACAAATTTTTTTTTTTAAATATATTGTACAACCTTTCCTCCTACGTGAGAGTGCAAATTACTTAATTAGCAAAATAAAAATTTAAATTGAAAAGTTATTAAAATCGAAAATTATTAAAATCGCGACTTTAAATGAAAAATGCCTTGAATAGCTGAGTACACTCACGGGAAGAACGGTTACAAGTTCCCAATGTGTAGTTGTCACCAGTAATTAACAATAATTAATTACTGTTGCCAACTAGAAGAAGCATGAGTGGTGGGGGGGGGGGGGGGGAATGGAATGGAATGAATCAAACTTAGAACTGTAACATATTTATTTCAATAAGAACAAAATTTACAAAATTATTTTCAAAATATAATTTACAAACAAAATGGGCCTATGTCGGAAAGACTGAATAGTTTCTAAAAACATCTATCCTAAAATCGATATTACAGGTACCTTTATTATGATATCCCTGGCTATGACGGTGCGATCATCTTTATCCGGACATACCGCAGAAATCATCCAGTCACGCACCTCATAAGTCATTGAAGGTCTGTCTGGTTTCGAGGCCACATTAGAAGTTACATTTTTCACCGCCTTTACACCGTCCGAAATACACTATAATTCACTGACGAGTTCGACGTGGCCACTCTGTATGACCACTCTGAGGGAGAATATCATATTTTCAACATAAAATAAAACTCTGTCAAAATTGTTACGTTCGCACTAGCACAACCCTTTGGGTCCGACTCGGAGGGCAGAAAACTGTAAGTTCACATTTTTAATTAAAGTTACACTTTGGGCTAAAATGTTAAAGTAGAACTGACGTGACCTGTGTGGCCCAACTCTGAAGAGGGAGTGACATCACATATTTAAACTATGAAATATAAACTAGAAAGATATAAATGACGTGACCTAAGCGGCCCAACTCTCAACGTAGACTGAGAGTCCTCCCGGGTACAACTCTTGATTTTCGTGGGGGTGGGGATGGATCCCTACATCTTATTGGCTGTTTGTTCCTGCCTAATTTACTTCCAGCCAATCACCGATCACCGGTTGCGTAAGCCTCTTCTATGAATAAGGTATCTCATCCCTCCTTCGTCGTTCATGCAACTCCGGATATAAACATTTACCTACTTCCTTTCCTCTATATTCTTTGTTTCTTGTTTTCGCTCCTAGCGATCGCGATTCTCTCCCAGGCATCGCTAGTTCCGAGCATGTTTTTCCAAATGAAATTCTCTTCAATTCAACTCCAAACAACCCACACTTCGCTCTTGTTTCGCTCCTAGCGATCGCGGTTCGCTCGCCGGCATCGCTAGTTCCGAGCATTAATCTTCTTAATAAAATCCTCTTTAAATCAGCTCCAAGTGGCCTCGATTCGCTCGTAGTGTCACTGGTCCTTGCTGTATAATAATGACAATAATTGTCCATGGGGGTAGACATGCTACAATATATCTAGTGGCCATTTTTTAAAAATTCAATCGTACTTACAGTGACGTCACTGGAAAATAGGTCTTACAAATTACACAATTATTTTTTTTACAAACAGATACATCTCTTCTCATAGTTCATCCTTCACCACTGTCACCTTACATTCTAATTACAATTTCAAAACTTTTCACCATCTTTGCAACATGAAAAAAATAGAACATGACATATTTGAAGGTGTTGACAGAGCCACAACGAGAATCTGCCTTTTCATCCTGTTTCCAGGTGTTAATCTTGTTTTCAAGCCTTCTGTTTAAAACAAAATTTTACTTTTCTTTGTTGTTTTCTTCCTTCCTTTTGTTTCATTTTGTCTTCGTAAATTATGTTTTAATTCTCTGTGCCCTTTGTTTTCTATTCAAACGCTTATTTCTCTAATTTGGACTTAAATATACACTATTGCGGAACTAAAAATTATTAAACGATAGAGAAAAGGAACTGACCTGCACCTTTTTTGGGCTGGCGTCACTACTCCTACTTCAACTTCTTGTTTCTGCTATATTTTCACATCTTCTTGATAACTTTCTGATTTTTCTTTCTTAAAATTATTTAAATAATTATTCGTTCTTTCTTAAAATTGTTTATCGATTTGTTCTCTTTCTACCAGCCTCCACTTTTTCCTCTTGATTATTCTCTTTTTATTCAATAGTTATCGTTTTATGAGTCCATACTATTCTTCGATGTTCATTTAACCTTCTCACTTCATTTGGTTATATTTCATGTTCAACTTCCGAGAATCTTTCGTGTTAAAAGAGACCCTAACCTGTAGTCTTCCATTTTTTGCAATTCCTTCGAAAAATTAATTTATCAAACTAATATATTTTATGTTTCTTTCATATTCATATATAAGATGATTAAATTTCCTATCTTCTTGTTGTTTCCTTTTTTTAATGTTTTACTAATTTGGCTTCTTAATCAGTGCTGAAACTTTTTACTGATAAACCTTAAGGTTATGAATCACTTTTATGACAGTTTAAAACTTTCAAAACTTGGTTTTGTTCTCTTTACTTTTCTTAAATGTGAAAATGACAATAATTGTGGTCCTTAAAATTTTATCTGGATATAATTTTGTTTCTCTAAATGCGTTTCTATTTATTTCAACTTCGTTCCTTCAGTAGTAGCCGTAATGACCTTATTTTTACATTACAAGCCCCATTCCATGCAGCTCCGACATATTGACATTTACTTATTTATTTGAAAGAAGCCCACTGATAGCTCCATTCTATGCAGCTCCGACATATTGACATTTACTTATTTATTTGAAAGAAGCCCACTGATAGCTCCATTCTATGCAGCTCCGACATATTGACATTTACTTATTTATTTGAAAGAAGCCCACTGATAGCTCCATTCTATGCAGCTCCGACATATTGACATTTACTTATTTATTTGAAAGAAGCCCACTGATAGCTCCATTCTATGCAGCTCCGACATATTGACATTTACTTATTTATTTGAAAGAAACCCACTGATAGCCCCATTCCATGCAGCTCCGAACTATTCACATTTATTTATGTATCATTGTGTTTTATTCCAGCTCGCCGGGAAAGGTTACTCTATCGTAACGTTTCGTTCTGCTTTACGGTTATGCTTTCTTGATTCCATTAACTCCGGTAAGACAATACAATTGTACATTTTAGATGCATAGATGTGCGTGGGAACTTCCCCACAAGACCCGCGAAAAAATGTCATTGCAACTAAATGTTAAGCCACATTTTTCATTAGAGGTAAGCGCTTGCATAGCAAGACACATTCAAGGGTTTCGTAGGTTTTATTCGTTACTGCCTATGTTTACTTTGCATTTCCCGTCAATATGACGAGAGGGAAAGAAATTGTGAACACCTACCAAGGGCATCCGCTAACTTTACGCGGTATCTCAATGAACAGACTTTTATTTATTTATTTTTATTATCATTAGTTTTTTTTTAGGCTCTATTTTAATAATTAGCTTTAGGCTATGCAACTATTTCTGCTATTAAGTTGTATATTTTGTAATTTTTCTATATTTTATAATTTATATTTTTTATTGCATATTTCAGTTTTGTAAATGACATATTTAACTGCATATTTCAGCCTTTTCTGCTGTAAATAAATCCGCTCTCTAGACATAGTTTTCGAAAAATTTAAATTTTTTTAAAATCCATACAATAGCTCGGCCACGCCGATTGCGCATCCTCGTTCCCAGTCCCATTTTCACAACAGATCACACATTATATGTTTTTAGGCCATTGATGTTATAAAATATATCAAAAGGATGGTGACTGAATTGGCCTCACCTGTAAGTTAGAATTCTAAAGTCGCTACTCAACACCATAATAATATTATTGTACTAGCTGACCCGGCGAACTTCGTACCGCCTAACAGTCAATGAATGTCGTGTTAACTTTCAGCTAAACTTACTTTAGGATTTTATTAACGTAATAAAATGAATACAAAAAAGTTATTAAGTTCAATAGTTTATTAGGATAATAATAATAATAAATATAAAGAAAATAAAAGTTCAATAAAAGTACGAAAATCAAGTATTTCAATGGCGGGTCAGCGAGACATTTGCTTTATTGAAGCTAAGTATTTTGCGTGACACACCCTATTTTTCTATTTGACCTTTAACAATATTAAATATGAAGTTCCATGACAATCCGATCATCCGTTAATGACCTATCACTATTTATATATTTAGGCATTGCTTCATAGCAAGCAGTATAATATGTAAGCGCTCCTCCAAAATTATTGTAGACACACTAGAAAAAAAAATGTGGGAGATGGTCAACTGAAAATTAAATTTCTGGCTAAGCCACTCATGTTGCATATTTTTCTGTTTATACGAACAATATTTTAGAAAATAAATACAACATGAGTTCAGGGGCGTAGCCAGGGGGGGGGGGGGGGCACGTGCCTCCCCTGGCCAGAGCAAAAAACCTAGATAAAAAAATATTAAATAAAGTAAAAAATTAGTTTTTATTAAAAATGGATTGCTTGCAAGTTACCAATAGGACCTTCAAATTTCCCGTACATCTGATTCTTAAATCAGCAATCAGCTGTTACATGAATGTACATGTACAAAACAAGTCATATTAAAATTATTTAAATATATATGAATTCGATCATTTCATTTCCTCGCTCAAAATCGTCATTTATGTTATACTTAATACTCTTAAAGCTGATTTTACGTGCGCACTAAAAATGCAATGCGCAGCAACAGCAAATGCTCACTATTGGCTGTGAGCATTTAATTCTAAAAGCGCAGAAACCATAGCGTGCATTTGCTGCTGCTGCGCTTTGCATTTTTGCTGCTCATGTAAAGTCAACTTAAGTATTACAGTCAATGGTTACCTCAGGGGGGGCCTCTAAGGGTCCGAGTCTCCTAAATTAACAATCAAAAAGTGTGCAGCGCTAATCACGGAAACTGCAGGCCCCACCCCTGTAACCTAACTTTGCCCCCCCCCCCTGCTCAAACTCCTGGCTACGCCCCTGCATGAGTTAATCATACTGAGATGATCGTTTAACATTTCAGGGGATCCAGAAAATGTGAAAATATATCCATATAAAGAAATCACTCTTACAAAATACATTATGTTCATAGTCAAGCACTTGAAGAGTGTTCGGACAACAGATGAAAAAGTAAGCATCAGAACTACCATTTGTCTATAGATCAGGGGGTTGGCTGCACACGGCGGATCTTTCAACAGAGCAACAGAACCATCATTTGTCTATAGAGCGGGGGGTCGGCTGCTCATGGCGGATCTTTCAACAGAGCAACAGAACCACCATTTGTCTATTGTCTATAGAGCGGGGGGTCGGCTGCACATGGCGGATCTTTCAACAGAACAACAGAACCACCATTTGTCTATAGAGCGGGGGGTCGGCTGCTCATGGCGGATCTTTTAATAGAGCAACAGAACCACCATTATGTGTGTATAGAGCGGGGGTTCGGCTGCACATGGCGGATCATTCAATAGAGCAACAGAACCACCATTTGTCTATAGAGCAGGGGGTCGGCTGCACATGGTGGATCTTTTAATAGAGCAACAGAACCACCATTTGTCTATAGAGCGGGGGTTCGGCTGCTCATGGCGGATCTTTTAATAGAGCAACAGAACCACCATTATTTGTGTATAGAGCGGGGGTTCGGCTGCACATGGCGGATCTTTCAATAGAGCAACAGCGAAAATAATAGAGAATTGAGAAGGTGGCATTTCTAACTAAGATTGCTGCAATTGAGTAATCGACCGTCTCAGCAATTTGGAAATACCGGGCACAAATAAAAGAGCTGTTTCGATAAGACGTCACCTCTGGTAAAAAAAATATTGGTTATGTGGCCATTACGGGACTTTCTTATACCAACACTCTCTCTATCCCTCCCCCTTCTCAAAATCATTTCATACGGACATTACTGGATATATGAAAGTAATGAGTTGGCGTCAGCTGTCTTTTTTTATTTCATTGTACTGCATAATTCTGAAAATGACTTTTGTGAACAGACCGATTTTATTTTAAGCATGCCTCATGTGTATATACATATTTATTGTTGTTTTCAATTTTCCAGCGTTTCATAACATGTGCTTTGGAACGAGCAGGCTATGTAAGTTGCTTTATCTAGATTAATAAATTTAAGTGCCTTGTCTAATGCTGTTCATTCGTTTTTGTGGCTCATGCCTGGGCATTAAATGTGTTTTAGTTACCTAGAATAGAGGTCTTTAACTAGTACATGACTCGCAGATGCTCAGGATCATGTCCTAACGCCAAAGACGGAATCCTCAAAAAAAAAAAATTTTTTACTCAAGATAACAAATCAGACAGGATCGGCCGTAATTCGAACCCGCGATCTTGAGACACTATGCAAGCAATATTACCTCTGTGCTCTGTCCAATGTGTTTATTTGCTGCGGTGGCAACGACATTTCTAACTTACTTATAATTTTTTTGGGGGGCTGATGGTATCACCGCTGTCAGAGTAGGCCTATTGTGTGCCCTGTGTCTACAGCAGCCCTGCATCTTTAATAAAGTCCAGTTTCCTGCTGCATGTTCCATCCATAGCCTGTCTCAGTTCTGTTATGGCAGACCAGGCGCTGTAAAACCTCTTGATTTCTAGAGTTTACACTGGATTAGCATATGGACCGGAGTCTCAATTCCTCATCAGATTTCCTACACAGATTGTTTATTCATATTGTTTGTTCTTATGAGGGTGTATTGTGATCTGCCTGTCATAGTTCATTCTGCTCATGTTCAGAAACTCTCGGCTCCTCCTCTCTGAGTGTTCTCCCTCTCCAGAGCTGGGTGTGTTTCCTGGTTAGCCAGCTTTTTATTGCCGCCATTGTGGTGGACTTAGAGATAGCGCAGAAGGGTTTCGATTTTGAAACTTACGCTGAAAGTTTACAACGTTGAAAGCGCTGCTAAGCTGTCAAACAATATTAGGACCCCCCCCTAATGTTTCGTCTCTTGCTGAGCCAGAAGTGCAAGAGGATGGTATATATTTCAGTTTGAAACACAGTGGAAATACCTTCTAACATGAAACATAGAAACCTGCCTGGGACACGACACAATGTTTGCTCCGTCTCAGAGACGTTGGGGTCGACTATCTGAAAATGCCTTTCTATACTTACAAATTTATTGTGCAGAAGTACTCTCCTGCTCTTATGAGGCAGGAAGGATTACAGAACAACAATAGAGTTAAAACATAATAACAAGAATAACACTAGCAAAAATATTAATATAAACTAAATGATAGGAAGCCCTGACCCTCACTCAATAAAAACTATCCATAATAAATAATTTACAACTTTATTTTCTGTATTTTTTGCAGTTAACTGAGAGTGCAAGACTTAACACAAAATTTATTTTGACAATTATTAAACGTAAAACGAATTTAGATCGTGATGCTCAGGAAAAACTGAACCAAGTCTTGAAACTATGTGAAGGTAATATTTCATTTTCCAAAACTAATAAATACTACAAGAGAAGCTGCTAATTTTCTGTGTTATGATTGATCACTTAGGAGTATCAGCAATATGGCTTCTCAATAAAAATCGAAACACAGATCGAAGTATTTGTAATCTACTGTAATGTAGGCAATTTGCGTAGGCCAAATATAATTTTATTTATAATTTTATTTAAAGTTTGTAAAATTTGCCTCGAGTGTCAACCTAGGGGTCGACAGTCGAAGTCATCTCTTCAATGGATAAAGTTCCCCCTTTGAAGTCTGCTCCCGGATCTCCGCCAGGGAGTATCGCAAAGTAGTGGAAGAAGTGCAGAGCTCAAGAGGAGTTTCAAGTTTGGAGTTCAGTCAGTCAGTCGAGATCCACCAGGGGAAGTCTTCAGTCTAGATCCAGGAGTCTTGGAGTCCACTTCCTAGAGTTCTAGTCCAGAGGTGGAGGTGGACAGACCAGGAGTTGACATCCAGCGGCCTTCGAGGGAATCTCCAGTCCAGATGAGCCGTTGATGCCCAGACCTTGAGGAGGAACTCAGCCAGCAGTCATCCATTTCCACTCGAAAGTCCCCGCAGAGATATCCAGGACCCAGCATCCAGTCAGCTATCTACCCAGCCCCGTCTCTCTACAGCTTCCAGTAGTAATAAGGTTTATATTTTATATTATATTTTATTTTTAATTTTAATTATTAATTTTTATTTTGTGAATATATTCTTTTAAATATGAGTTGCTAATTTTTCAGTAGTTCGTTCCCATGTCATCGCAAGTCAATATTGATTTAAGAATTTGGTTTTTCAAAACGCTCTTCACGGACGAATCCTTCGCCTTTGGTTATAGAAATCCAATTTGTATATTAAAATCAGTAAATTTAAATGATCGTTATATTGGCGATCTGGCATCCTTTGGACATTTTAAATTAGTAAAGACAAAGCATTTTTGAAAAAATCTCCGCAGTTAAGATTAAAAGTAAATTCAAATATCATTTTTTATTATTAAAACCGCGACGCGCAACTTTTAAAATATTACACTACTAAGATTTCGTCCTCCCTCTAAACCTTTTCCTTCGTCAAATTTGACCAAAATCTGAATTATGCACTATTATCCCCGTTACTGTTAGTTATTAGTTTTATTTATTTATTCTAGATACCCTCTGGAATCTTTATGAAAATCAACAGGATTCATCGGACTGCTTATCTTCACTACACGAACTGGTAATAAATGCTTCTGAACTGTTTTTTAAATTAATTTTACTAGCTGTAGTGCCCGATTTCCGGGAAAAATTGAACCTTCATGACAATGCTCCTCCACTAAGGTAGCCAGTCCGGTCACCAGCTACTTAACAATACTATATTGCCGAACTGCGCTTGTCAAGAAGACCTTTAGATGTAGAGGGATGCGCTGTTTACTGACGTAGTGGCCAGACAGCCTCTCCTCCACTAAGATAGCCTGTCCGGTCACCTGCTACTTAAGAATACTATATTGCCAAACTGCGCTTGTCAAGAAGACCTTTAGAGGGATGCGCTGTTTACCGACGTAGTGGCCAGACAGGCTCCCCTCCACTAAGATAGCCTGTCCGGTCACCAGCTACTTAAGAATACTATATTGCCAAACTGCGCTTGTCAAGGAGACCTTTAGATGTAGAGGGATGCGCTGTTTACTGACGTAGTGGCCAGACAGCCTCTCCTCCTCCAAGATAGCCTGTCCGGTCACCAGCTACTTAAGAATATTATGTTGCCAAACTGCGCTTGTCAAAAAGACCTATAGAAATAGAGGGATGCGCTGTTTACTGACGTAGTGGCCAGACAGCCTCTCCTCCTCTAAGATAGCCAGTCCGGCCACCAGCTACTTAAGAATACTATATTGCCAAACTGCGCTTGTCAAGAAGACCTTTAGATGTAGAGGGATGCGCTGTTTACTGACGAAGTGGCCAGACAGGCTTCCCTCCACTAAGGTAGCCAGTCCGGCCACCAGCTACTTAAGAATACTTTATTGCCAAACTGCGCTTGTCAAGAAGACCTTTAGATGTAGAGGGATGCGCTGTTTACTGACGAAGTGGCCAGACAGGCTCCCCTCCACTAAGGTAGCCAGTCCGGTCACCAGCTACTTAAGAATACTATGTTGCCAAACTGCGCTTGTCAAGAAGACCTTTAGATGTAGAGGGATGCGCTGTTTACTGACGTAGTGGCCAGACAGGCTCCCCTCCACTAAGGTAGCCAGTCCGGTCACCAGCTACTTAATAATACTATGTTGCCAAACTGCGCTTGTCAAGAAGACCTTTAGATGTAGAGGGATGCGCTGTTTACAGACGTAGTGGCCAGACAGGCTCCCCTCCACTAAGATAGCCTGTCCGGTCACCTGCTACTTAAGAATATTATATTGCCAAACTGCGCTTGACAAAAAGACCTTTAGAAATAGAGGGATGCGCTGTTTACTGACGTAGTGGCCAGACAGCCTCTCCTCCTCTAAGATATCCAGTCCGGTCACCAGCTACTTAAGAATACTATATTGCCAAACTGCGCTTGTCAAGGAGACCTTTAGATGTAGAGGGATGCGCTGTTTACTGACGTAGTGGCCAGACAGCCTCTCCTCCTCCAAGATAGCCTGTCCGGTCACCAGCTACTTAAGAATATTATGTTGCCAAACTGCGCTTGTCAAAAAGACCTATAGAAATCGAGGGATGCGCTGTTTACTGACGTAGTGGCCAGACAGCCTCTCCTCCTCTAAGATAGCCAGTCCGGCCACCAGCTACTTAAGAATATTATATTGCCAAACTGCGCTTGTCAAGAAGACCTTTAGATGTAGAGGGATGCGCTGTTTACTGACGAAGTGGCCAGACAGGCTCCCCTCCACTAAGGTAGCCAGTCCGGTCACCAGCTACTTAAGAATATTATGTTGCCAAACTGCGCTTGTCAAAAAGACCTTTAGAAATAGAGGGATGCGCTGTTTACTGACGTAGTGGCCAGACAGCCTCTCCTCCTCTAAGATAGCCAGTCCGGTCACCAGCTACTTAAGAATACTATGTTGCCAAACTGCGCTTGTCAAAAAGACCTTTAGAAATAGAGGGATGCGCTGTTTACTGACGTAGTGGCCAGACAGCCTCTCCTCCTCTAAGATATCCAGTCCGGTCACCAGCTACTTAAGAATACTATATTGCCAAACTGCGCTTGTCAAGGAGACCTTTAGATGTAGAGGGATGCGCTGTTTACTGACGTAGTGGCCAGACAGCCTCTCCTCCTCTAAGATAGCCTGTCCGGTCACCAGCTACTTAAGAATACTATGTTGCCAAACTGCGCTTGTCAAAAAGACCTTTAGAAATAGAGGGATGCGTTGTTTACAGACGTAGTGGCCAGACAGCCTCTCCTCCTCTAAGATAGCCTGTCCGGTCACCAGCTACTTAAGAATACTATGTTGCCAAACTGCGCTTGTCAAAAAGACCTTTAGAAATCGAGGGATGCGCTGTTTACTGACGTAGTGGCCAGACAGCCTCTCCTCCTCTAAGATAGCCAGTCCGGTCACCAGCTACTTGAGAATACTATATTGCCGAACTGCGCTTGTCAAGAAGACCTTTAGATGTAGAGGGATGCTCTGTTTACTGACGTAGTGGCCAGACAGGCTCTCCTCCACTAAGATAGCCAGTCCGGTCACCAGCTACTTAAGAATACTATATTGCCAAACTGCGCTTGTCAAGAAGACCTTTAGATGTAGATGGATGCTCTGTTTACTGACGTAGTGGCCAGACAGCCTCTCCTCCTCTAAGATATCCAGTCCGGTCACCAGCTACTTAAGAATACTATGTTGCCAAACTGCGCTTGTCAAAAAGACCTTTAGAAATAGAGGGATGCGCTGTTTACTGACGTAGTGGCCAGACAGCCTCTCCTCCTCTAAGATATCCAGTCCGGTCACCAGCTACTTAAGAATACTATGTTGTCAAACTGCGCTTGTCAAAAAGACATTTAGATGTAGAGGGATGCGCTGTTTACTGACGTAGTGGCCAGACAGCCTCTCCTCCACTAAGATAGCCTCTACGGTCACCAGCTACTTAAGAATACTATGTTGCCAAACTGCGCTTGTCAAAAAGACCTTTAGATGTACAAGGATGCGCTGTTTACTGACGTAGTGACCAGACAGCCTCTCCTCTTCTAAGATAGCCAGTCCGGTCACCAGCTACTTAAGAATACTATATTGCCGAACTGCGCTTGTCAAGAAGACCTTTAGATGTACAAGGATGCGCTGTTTCCTGACGTAGTGACCAGACAGCCTCTCCTCTTCTAAGATAGCCAGTCCGGTCACCAGCTACTTAAGAATACTATGTTGTCAAACTGCGCTTGTCAAAAAGACCTTTAGATGTAGAGGGATGCTCTGTTTACTGACGTAGTGGCCAGACAGCCTCTCCTCCACTAAGGTAGCCAGTCTGGTCACCAGCTACTTAAGAATACTATGTTGCCAAACTGCGCTTGTCAAGAAGACCTTTAGATGTAGAGGGATGCTCTGTTTACTGACGTAGTGGCCAGACAGGCTCCCCTCCACTAAGATAGCCTCTACAGTCACCAGCTACTTGAGAATACTATATTGCCAAACTGCGCTTGTCAAAAAGACCTTTAGATGTAGAGGGATGCGCTGTTTACTGACGAAGTGGCCAGACAGGCTATCCTCCACTAAGATAGCCTCTACGGTCACCAGCTACTTAAGAATACTATATTGCCAAACTGCGCTTGTCAAAAAGACCTTTAGATGTAGAGGGATGCGCTGCTTACTGACGTAGTGGCCAGAGAGGCTCCCCTCCACTAAGATAGCCTCTACGGTCACCAGCTACTTAAGAATACTATATTGCCAAACTGCGCTTGTCAAAAAGACCTTTAGAAATAGAGGGATGCGCTGTTTACTGACGTAGTGGCCAGACAGCCTCTCCTCCTCTCAGATAGCCAGTCCGGTCACCAGCTACTTAAGAATACTATATTGCCAAACTGCGCTTGTCAAGAAGACCTTTAGATGTAGAGGGATGCGCTGTTTACTGACGAAGTGGCCAGACAGGCTCCCCTCCACTAAGGTAGCCAGTCCGGTCACCAGCTACTTAAGAATACTATGTTGCCAAACTGCGCTTGTCAAGAAGACCTTTAGAAATAGAGGGATGCGCTGTTTACTGACGTAGTGGCCAGACAGCCTCTCTTCCTCTAAGATATCCAGTCCGGTCACCAGCTACTTAAGAATACTATATTGCCAAACTGCGCTTGTCAAGGAGACCTTTAGATGTAGAGGGATGCGCTGTTTACTGACGTAATGGCCAGACAGCCTCTCCTCCTCTAAGATATCCAGTCCGGCCACCAGCTACTTAAGAATACTTTATTGCCAAACTGCGCTTGTCAAGAAGACCTTTAGATGTAGAGGGATGCGCTGTTTACTGACGAAGTGGCCAGACAGGCTCCCCTCCACTAAGGTAGCCAGTCCGGTCACCAGCTACTTAAGAATACTATGTTGCCAAACTGCGCTTGTCAAGAAGACCTTTAGAAATAGAGGGATGCGCTGTTTACTGACGTAGTGGCCAGACAGCCTCTCCTCCTCTAAGATATCCAGTCCGGTCACCAGCTACTTAAGAATATTATATTGCCAAACTGCGCTTGTCAAGGAGACCTTTAGATGTAGAGGGATGCGCTGTTTACTGACGTAATGGCCAGACAGCCTCTCCTCCTCCAAGATAGCCTGTCCGGTCACCAGCTACTTAAGAATATTATGTTGCCAAACTGCGCTTGTCAAAAAGACCTTTAGAAATAGAGGGATGCGCTGTTTACTGACGTAGTGGCCAGACAGCCTCTCCTCCTCTAAGATAGCCTGTCCGGTCACCAGCTACTTAAGAATACTATGTTGCCAAACTACGCTTGCCAGAAAGACCTATAGAAATCGAGGGATGCGCTGTTTACTGACGTAGTGGCCAGACAGCCTCTCCTCCTCTAAGATAGCCAGTCCGGCCACCAGCTACTTAAGAATACTATATTGCCAAACTGCGCTTGTCAAGAAGACCTTTAGATGTAGAGGGATGCGCTGTTTACTGACGAAGTGGCCAGACAGGCTCCCCTCCACTAAGGTAGCCAGTCCGGTCACCAGCTACTTAAGAATACTATGTTGCCAAACTGCGCTTGTCAAAAAGACCTTTAGAAATAGAGGGATGCGTTGTTTACAGACGTAGTGGCCAGACAGCCTCTCCTCCTCTAAGATAGCCAGTCCGGCCACCAGCTACTTAAGAATACTTTATTGCCAAACTGCGCTTGTCAAGAAGACCTTTAGATGTAGAGGGATGCGCTGTTTACTGACGAAGTGGCCAGACAGGCTCCCCTCCACTAAGGTAGCCAGTCCGGTCACCAGCTACTTAAGAATACTATGTTGCCAAACTGCGCTTGTCAAGAAGACCTTTAGATATAGAGGGATGCGCTGTTTACTGACGTAGTGGCCAGACAGGCTCCCCTCCACTAAGGTAGCCAGTCCGGTCACCAGCTACTTAATAATACTATGTTGCCAAACTGCGCTTGTCAAAAACACCTTTAGAAAAAGAGGGATGCGCTGTTTACAGACGTAGTGGCCAGACAGGCTCCCCTCCACTAAGATAGCCTGTCCGGTCACCTGCTACTTAAGAATATTATATTGCCAAACTGCGCTTGACAAAAAGACCTTTAGAAATAGAGGGATGCGCTGTTTACAGACGTAGTGGCCAGACAGCCTCTCCTCCTCTCAGATAGCCAGTCCGGTCACCAGCTACTTAAGAATACTATATTGCCAAACTGCGCTTGTCAAGAAGACCCTTAGATGTAGAGGGATGCGCTGTTTACTGACGTAGTGGCCAGACAGCCTCTCCTCCTCTAAGATAGCCAGTCCGGTCACCAGCTACTTAAGAATACTATATTGCCAAACTGCGCTTGTCAAAAAGACTTTAAGATGTAGAGGGATGCGCTGTTTACTGACGTAGTGGCCAGACAGCCTCTCCTCCTCTATGATAGCCAGTCCGGTCACCAGCTACTTAAGAATACTATGTTGCCAAACTGCGCTTGTCAAGAAGACCTTTAGAGGGATCCGCTGCTTACTGACGTAGTGGCCAGACAGGCTCCCCTCCACTAAGATAGCCTGTCCGGTCACCAGGTACTTAAGAATACTATATTGCCAAACTGCGCTTGTCAAGAAGACCTTTAGAAATAGAGGGATGCGCTGTTTACAGACGTAGTGGCCAGACAGGCTCCCCTCCACTAAGATAGCCTGTCCGGTCACCTGCTACTTAAGAATATTATATTGCCAAACTGCGCTTGACAAAAAGACCTTTAGAAATAGAGGGATGCGCTGTTTACAGACGTAGTGGCCAGACAGCCTCTCCTCCTCTCAGATAGCCAGTCCGGTCACCAGCTACTTAAGAATACTGTATTGCCAAACTGCGCTTGTCAAGAAGACCCTTAGATGTAGAGGGATGCGCTGTTTACTGACGTAGTGGCCAGACAGCCTCTCCTCCTCTAAGATAGCCAGTCCGGTCACCAGCTACTTAAGAATACTATATTGCCAAACTGCGCTTGTCAAGGAGACCTTTAGATGTAGAGGGATGCGCTGTTTACTGACGTAGTGGCCAGACAGCCTCTCCTCCTCTAAGATATCCAGTCCGGTCACCAGCTACTTAAGAATACTATATTGCCAAACTGCGCTTGTCAAGGAGTTCTTTAGATGTAGAGGGATGCGCTGTTTACTGACGTAGTGGCCAGACAGCCTCTCCTCCTCTAAGATAGCCAGTCCGGTCACCAGCTACTTAAGAATACTATATTGCCAAACTGCGCTTGTCAAGAAGACTTTTAGATGTAGAGGGATGCGCTGTTTACTGACGTAGTGGCCAGACAGCCTCTCCTCCTCTAGGATAGCCAGTCCGGTCACCAGCTACTTAAGAATACTATGTTGCCAAACTGCGCTTGTCAAAAAGACCTTTAGAAATAGAGGGATGCGCTGTTTACTGACGTAGTGGCCAGACAGCCTCTCCTCCTCTAAGATATCCAGTCCGGTCACCAGCTACTTAAGAATACTATATTGCCAAACTGCGCTTGTCAAGGAGACCTTTAGATGTAGAGGGATGCGCTGTTTACTGACGTAGTGGCCAGACAGCCTCTCCTCCTCTAAGATAGCCTGTCCGGTCACCAGCTACTTAAGAATATTATGTTGCCAAACTGCGCTTGTCAAAAAGACCTTTAGAAATAGAGGGATGCGCTGTTTACTGACGTAGTGGCCAGACAGCCTCTCCTCCTCTAAGATATCCAGTCCGGTCACCAGCTATTTAAGAATACTATATTGCCAAACTGCGCTTGTCAAGGATACCTTTAGATGTAGAGGGATGCGCTGTTTACTGACGTAGTGGCCAGACAGCCTCTCCTCCTCCAAGATAGCCTGTCCGGTCACCAGCTACTTAAGAATATTATGTTGCCAAACTGCGCTTGTCAAAAAGACCTTTAGAAATCGAGGGATGCGCTGTTTACTGACGTAGTGGCCAGACAGCCTCTCCTCCTCTAAGATAGCCAGTCCGGCCACCAGCTACTTAAGAATACTATATTGCCAAACTGCGCTTGTCAAGAAGACCTTTGGATGTAGAGGGATGCGCTGTTTACTGAAGAAGTGGCCAGACAGGCTCCCCTCCACTAAGGTAGCCAGTCCGGTCACCAGCTACTTAAGAATACTATGTTGCCAAACTGCGCTTGACAAAAAGACCTTTAGAAATAGAGGGATGCGCTGTTTACAGACGTAGTGGCCAGACAGCCTCTCCTCCTCTCAGATAGCCAGTCCGGTCACCAGCTACTTAAGAATACTATATTGCCAAACTGCGCTTGTCAAGAAGACCCTTAGATGTAGAGGGATGCGCTGTTTACTGACGTAGTGGCCAGACAGCCTCTCCTCCTCTAAGATAGCCAGTCCGGTCACCAGCTACTTAAGAATACTATATTGCCTAACTGCGCTTGTCAAGAAGACTTTTAGATGTAGAGGGATGCGCTGTTTACTGACGTAGTGGCCAGACAGCCTCTCCTCCTCTAAGATAGCCAGTCCGGTCACCAGCTACTTAAGAATACTATGTTGCCAAACTGCGCTTGTCAAAAAGACCTTTGGAAATAGAGGGATGCGCTGTTTACTGACGTAGTGGCCAGACAGCCTCTCCTCCTCTAAGATATCCAGTCCGGTCACCAGGTACTTAAGAATACTATATTGCCAAACTGCGCTTGTCAAGGAGACCTTTAGATGTAGAGGGATGCGCTGTTTACTGACGTAGTGGCCAGACAGCCTCTCCTCCTCTAAGATAGCCAGTCCGGTCACCAGCTACTTAAGAATACTATATTGCCAAACTGCGCTTGTCAAGAAGACTTTTAGATGTAGAGGGATGCGCTGTTTACTGACGTAGTGGCCAGACAGCCTCTCCTCCTCTAAGATAGCCAGTCCGGTCACCAGCTACTTAAGAATACTATGTTGCCAAACTGCGCTTGTCAAAAAGACCTTTAGAAATAGAGGGATGCGCTGTTTACTGACGTAGTGGCCAGACAGCCTCTCCTCCTCTAAGATATCCAGTCCGGTCACCAGCTACTTAAGAATACTATATTGCCAAACTGCGCTTGTCAAGGAGACCTTTAGATGTAGAGGGATGCGCTGTTTACTGACGTAGTGGCCAGACAGCCTCTCCTCCTCTAAGATAGCCTGTCCGGTCACCAGCTACTTAAGAATATTATGTTGCCAAACTGCGCTTGTCAAAAATACCTTTAGAAATAGAGGGATGCGCTGTTTACTGACGTAGTGGCCAGACAGCCTCTCCTCCTCTAAGATAGCCTGTCCGGTCACCAGCTACTTAGGAATACTATGTTGCCAAACTACGCTTGTCAAAAAGACCTATAGAAATCGAGGGATGCGCTGTTTACTGACGTAGTGGCCAGACAGCCTCTCCTCCTCTAAGATAGCCAGTCCGGTCACCAGCTACTTAAGAATACTATGTTGCCAAACTGCGCTTGTCAAAAAGACCTTTAGAAATAGAGGGATGCGCTGTTTACTGACGAAGTGGCCAGACAGGCTCCCCTCCACTAAGGTAGCCAGTCCGGTCACCAGCTACTTAAGAATACTATGTTGCCAAACTGCGCTTGTCAAAAAGACCTTTAGAAATAGAGGGATGCGCTGTTTACTGACGTAGTGGCCAGACAGCCTCTCCTCCTCTAAGATAGCCAGTCCGGCCACCAGCTACTTAAGAATACTATGTTGCCAAACTGCGCTTGTCAAGAAGACCTTTAGATGTAGAGGGATGCGCTGTTTACTGACGTAGTGGCCAGACAGGCTCCCCTCCACTAAGGTAGCCAGTCCGGTCACCAGCTACTTAAGAATACTATGTTGCCAAACTGCGCTTGTCAAAAAGACCTTTAGAAATAGAGGGATGCGCTGTTTACAGACGTAGTGGCCAGACAGCCTCTCCTCCTTTAAGATATCCAGTCCGGTCACCAGCTACTTAAGAATACTATGTTGCCAAACTGCGCTTGTCAAAAAGACCTTTAGAAATAGAGGGATGCGCTGTTTATTGACGTAGTGGCCAGACAGCCTCTCCCCCTCTAAGATAGCCTGTCCGGTCACCAGCTACTGAAGAATACTATGTTGCCAAACTACGCTTGTCAAAAAGACCTTTAGAAATAGAGGGATGCGCTGTTTACTGACGTAGTGGCCAGATAGCCTCTCCTCCTCTAAGATAGCCAGTCCGGCCACCAGCTACTTAAGAATACTATATTGCCAAACTGCGCTTGTCAAGAAGACCTTTAGATGTAGAGGGATGCGCTGTTTACTGACGTAGTGGCCAGACAGCCTCTCCTCCTCTAAGATAGCCAGTCCGGTCACCAGCTACTTAAGAATACTATGTTGCCAAACTGCGCTTGTCAAAAAGACCTTTAGAAATAGAGGGATGCGCTGTTTACTGACGTAGTGGCCAGACAGCCTCTCCTCCTCTGAGATAGCCTGTCCGGTCACCAGCTACTTAAGAATACTATGTTGCCAAACTACACTTGTCAAAAAGACCTATAGAAATCGAGGGATGCGCTGTTTACTGACGTAGTGGCCAGACAGCCTCACCTCCTCTAAGATAGCCAGTCCGGCCACCAGCTACTTAAGAATACTATATTGCCAAACTGGGCTTGTCAAGAAGACCTTTAGATGTAGAGGGATGCGCTGTTTACTGACGAAGTGGCCAGACAGGCTCCCCTCCACTAAGGTAGCCAGTCCGGTCACCAGCTACTTAAGAATACTATGTTGCCAAACTGCGCTTGTCAAAAAGACCTTTAGAAATAGAGGGATGCGTTGTTCACAGACGTAGTGGCCAGACAGCCTCTCCTCCTCTAAGATAGCCAGTCCGGCCACCAGCTACTTAAGAATACTATGTTGCCAAACTGCGCTTGTCAAAAAGACCTTTAGAAATAGAGGGATGCGTTGTTCACAGACGTAGTGGCCAGACAGCCTCTCCTCCTCTAAGATAGCCAGTCCGGCCACCAGCTACTTAAGAATACTTTATTGCCAAACTGCGCTTGTCAAGAAGACCTTTAGATGTAGAGGGATGCGCTGTTTACTGACGAAGTGGCCAGACAGGCTCCCCTCCACTAAGGTAGCCAGTCCGGCCACCAGCTACTTAAGAATACTATGTTGCCAAACTGCGCTTGTCAAGAAGACCTTTAGATGTAGAGGGATGCGCTGTTTACTGACGTAGTGGCCAGACAGGCTCCCCTCCACTAAGGTAGCCAGTCCGGTCACCAGCTACTTAAGAATACTATGTTGCCAAACTGCGCTTGTCAAAAAGACCTTTAGAAATAGAGGGATGCGCTGTTTACAGACGTAGTGGCCAGACAGCCTCTCCTCCTTTAAGATATCCAGACCGGTCACCAGCTACTTAAGAATACTATGTTGCCAAACTGCGCTTGTCAAAAAGACCTTTAGAAATAGAGGGATGCGCTGTTTATTGACGTAGTGGCCAGACAGCCTCTCCTCCTCTAAGATAGCCTGTCCGGTCACCAGCTACTGAAGAATACTATGTTGCCAAACTACGCTTGTCAAAAAGACCTTTAGAAATAGAGGGATGCGCTGTTTACTGACGTAGTGGCCAGATAGCCTCTCCTCCTCTAAGATAGCCAGTCCGGCCACCAGCTACTTAAGAATACTATATTGCCAAACTGCGCTTGTCAAGAAGACCTTTAGATGTAGAGGGATGCGCTGTTTACTGACGTAGTGGCCAGACAGCCTCTCCTCCTCTAAGATAGCCAGTCCGGTCACCAGCTACTTAAGAATACTATGTTGCCAAACTGCGCTTGTCAAAAAGACCTTTAGAAATAGAGGGATGCGCTGTTTACTGACGTAGTGGCCAGACAGCCTCTCCTCCTCAAAGATATCCAGTCCGGTCACCAGCTACTTAAGAATACTATATTGCCAAACTGCGCTTGTCAAGGAGACCTTTAGATGTAGAGGGATGCGCTGTTTACTGACGTAGTGGCCAGACAGCCTCTCCTCCTCTAAGATAGCCTGTCCGGTCACCAGCTACTTAAGAATATTATGTTGCCAAACTGCGCTTGTCAAAAAGACCTTTTGAAATGGAGGGATGCGCTGTTTACTGACGTAGTGGCCAGACAGCCTCTCCTCCTCTAAGATAGCCAGTCCGGCCACCAGCTACTTAAGAATACTATGTTGCCAAACTGCGCTTGTCAAGAAGACCTTTAGAGGGATGCGCTGTTTACCGACGTAGTGGCCAGACAGGCTCTCCTCCACTAAGATAGCCTCTACGGTCACCAGCTACTTAAGAATACTATATTGCCAAACTGCGCTTGTCAAGAAGACCTTTAGATGTAGAGGGGTTCGCTGTTTACTGACGTAGTGGCCAGACAGCCTCTCCTCCTCTCAGATAGCCAGTCCGGTCACCAGCTACTTAAGAATACTATATTGCCAAACTGCGCTTGTCAAGAAGACCCTTAGATGTAGAGGGATGCGCTGTTTACTGACGTAGTGGCCAGACAGCCTCTCCTCCTCTAAGATAGCCAGTCTGGTCACCAGCTACTTAAGAATACTATATTGCCAAACTGCGCTTGTCAAGAAGACCTTTAGATGTAGATGGATGCTCTGTTTACTGACGTAGTGGCCAGACAGCCTCTCCTCCTCAAAGATATCCAGTCCGGTCACCAGCTACTTAAGAATACTATATTGCCAAACTGCGCTTGTCAAGGAGACCTTTAGATGTAGAGGGATGCGCTGTTTACTGACGTAGTGGCCAGACAGCCTCTCCTCCTCTAAGATAGCCTGTCCGGTCACCAGCTACTTAAGAATATTATGTTGCCAAACTGCGCTTGTCAAAAAGACCTTTTGAAATGGAGGGATGCGCTGTTTACTGACGTAGTGGCCAGACAGCCTCTCCTCCTCTAAGATAGCCAGTCCGGCCACCAGCTACTTAAGAATACTATATTGCCAAACTGCGCTTGTCAAGAAGACCTTTAGATGTAGAGGGATGCACTGTTTACTGACGAAGTGGCCAGACAGGCTCACCTCCACTAAGGTAGCCAGTCCGGTCACCAGCTACTTAAGAATACTATGTTGCCAAACTGCGCTTGTCAAGAAGACCTTTAGATGTAGAGGGATGCGCTGTTTACTGACGTAGTGGCCAGACAGCCTCTCCTCCTCTAAGATAGCCAGTCCGGTCACCAGCTACTTAAGAATACTATGTTGCCAAACTGCGCTTGTCAAAAAGACCTTTAGAAATAGAGGGATGCGCTGTTTACTGACGTAGTGGCCAGACAGCCTCTCCTCCTCTGAGATAGCCTGTCCGGTCACCAGCTACTTAAGAATACTATGTTGCCAAACTACACTTGTCAAAAAGACCTATAGAAATCGAGGGATGCGCTGTTTACTGACGTAGTGGCCAGACAGCCTCACCTCCTCTAAGATAGCCAGTCCGGCCACCAGCTACTTAAGAATACTATATTGCCAAACTGGGCTTGTCAAGAAGACCTTTAGATGTAGAGGGATGCGCTGTTTACTGACGAAGTGGCCAGACAGGCTCCCCTCCACTAAGGTAGCCAGTCCGGTCACCAGCTACTTAAGAATACTATGTTGCCAAACTGCGCTTGTCAAAAAGACCTTTAGAAATAGAGGGATGCGTTGTTCACAGACGTAGTGGCCAGACAGCCTCTCCTCCTCTAAGATAGCCAGTCCGGCCACCAGCTACTTAAGAATACTATGTTGCCAAACTGCGCTTGTCAAAAAGACCTTTAGAAATAGAGGGATGCGTTGTTTACAGACGTAGTGGCCAGACAGCCTCTCCTCCTCTCAGATAGCCAGTCCGGTCACCAGCTACTTAAGAATACTATATTGCCAAACTGCGCTTGTCAAGAAGACCTTTAGAGGGATGCGCTGTTTACCGACGTAGTGGCCAGACAGGCTCTCCTCCACTAAGATAGCCTCTACGGTCACCAGCTACTTAAGAATACTATATTGCCAAACTGCGCTTGTCAAGAAGACCTTTAGATGTAGAGGGGTTCGCTGTTTACTGACGTAGTGGCCAGACAGCCTCTCCTCCTCTCAGATAGCCAGTCCGGTCACCAGCTACTTAAGAATACTATATTGCCAAACTGCGCTTGTCAAGAAGACCCTTAGATGTAGAGGGATGCGCTGTTTACTGACGTAGTGGCCAGACAGCCTCTCCTCCTCTAAGATAGCCAGTCTGGTCACCAGCTACTTAAGAATACTATATTGCCAAACTGCGCTTGTCAAGAAGACCTTTAGATGTAGATGGATGCTCTGTTTACTGACGTAGTGGCCAGACAGCCTCTCCTCCTCAAAGATATCCAGTCCGGTCACCAGCTACTTAAGAATACTATATTGCCAAACTGCGCTTGTCAAGGAGACCTTTAGATGTAGAGGGATGCGCTGTTTACTGACGTAGTGGCCAGACAGCCTCTCCTCCTCTAAGATAGCCTGTCCGGTCACCAGCTACTTAAGAATATTATGTTGCCAAACTGCGCTTGTCAAAAAGACCTTTTGAAATGGAGGGATGCGCTGTTTACTGACGTAGTGGCCAGACAGCCTCTCCTCCTCTAAGATAGCCAGTCCGGCCACCAGCTACTTAAGAATACTATATTGCCAAACTGCGCTTGTCAAGAAGACCTTTAGATGTAGAGGGATGCACTGTTTACTGACGAAGTGGCCAGACAGGCTCACCTTCACTAAGGTAGCCAGTCCGGTCACCAGCTACTTAAGAATACTATGTTGCCAAACTGCGCTTGTCAAGAAGACCTTTAGATGTAGAGGGATGCGCTGTTTACTGACGTAGTGGCCAGACAGCCTCTCCTCCTCTAAGATAGCCAGTCCGGTCACCAGCTACTTAAGAATACTATGTTGCCAAACTGCGCTTGTCAAAAAGACCTTTAGAAATAGAGGGATGCGCTGTTTACTGACGTAGTGGCCAGACAGCCTCTCCTCCTCTGAGATAGCCTGTCCGGTCACCAGCTACTTAAGAATACTATGTTGCCAAACTACACTTGTCAAAAAGACCTATAGAAATCGAGGGATGCGCTGTTTACTGACGTAGTGGCCAGACAGGCTCCCCTCCACTAAGGTAGCCAGTCCGGTCACCAGCTACTTAAGAATACTATGTTGCCAAACTGCGCTTGTCAAAAAGACCTTTAGAAATAGAGGGATGCGCTGTTTACAGACGTAGTGGCCAGACAGCCTCTCCTCCTTTAAGATATCCAGACCGGTCACCAGCTACTTAAGAATACTATGTTGCCAAACTGCGCTTGTCAAAAAGACCTTTAGAAATAGAGGGATGCGCTGTTTATTGACGTAGTGGCCAGACAGCCTCTCCTCCTCTAAGATAGCCTGTCCGGTCACCAGCTACTGAAGAATACTATGTTGCCAAACTACGCTTGTCAAAAAGACCTTTAGAAATAGAGGGATGCGCTGTTTACTGACGTAGTGGCCAGATAGCCTCTCCTCCTCTAAGATAGCCAGTCCGGCCACCAGCTACTTAAGAATACTATATTGCCAAACTGCGCTTGTCAAGAAGACCTTTAGATGTAGAGGGATGCGCTGTTTACTGACGTAGTGGCCAGACAGCCTCTCCTCCTCTAAGATAGCCAGTCCGGTCACCAGCTACTTAAGAATACTATGTTGCCAAACTGCGCTTGTCAAAAAGACTTTTAGAAATAGAGGGATGCGCTGTTTACTGACGTAGTGGCCAGACAGCCTCTCCTCCTCAAAGATATCCAGTCCGGTCACCAGCTACTTAAGAATACTATATTGCCAAACTGCGCTTGTCAAGGAGACCTTTAGATGTAGAGGGATGCGCTGTTTACTGACGTAGTGGCCAGACAGCCTCTCCTCCTCTAAGATAGCCTGTCCGGTCACCAGCTACTTAAGAATATTATGTTGCCAAACTGCGCTTGTCAAAAAGACCTTTTGAAATGGAGGGATGCGCTGTTTACTGACGTAGTGGCCAGACAGCCTCTCCTCCTCTAAGATAGCCAGTCCGGCCACCAGCTACTTAAGAATACTATATTGCCAAACTGCGCTTGTCAAGAAGACCTTTAGATGTAGAGGGATGCACTGTTTACTGACGAAGTGGCCAGACAGGCTCACCTCCACTAAGGTAGCCAGTCCGGTCACCAGCTACTTAAGAATACTATGTTGCCAAACTGCGCTTGTCAAAAAGACCTTTAGAAATAGAGGGATGCGTTGTTTACAGACGTAGTGGCCAGACAGCCTCTCCTCCTCTCAGATAGCCAGTCCGGTCACCAGCTACTTAAGAATACTATATTGCCAAACTGCGCTTGTCAAGAAGACCTTTAGAGGGATGCGCTGTTTACCGACGTAGTGGCCAGACAGGCTCTCCTCCACTAAGATAGCCTCTACGGTCACCAGCTACTTAAGAATACTATATTGCCAAACTGCGCTTGTCAAGAAGACCCTTAGATGTAGAGGGATGCGCTGTTTACTGACGTAGTGGCCAGACAGCCTCTCCTCCTCCAAGATAGCCAGTCTGGTCACCAGCTACTTAAAAATACTATATTGCCAAACTGCGCTTGTCAAGAAGACCTTTAGATGTAGAGGGATGCACTGTTTACTGACGAAGTGGCCAGACAGGCTCACCTCCACTAAGGTAGCCAGTCCGGTCACCAGCTACTTAAGAATACTATGTTGCCAAACTGCGCTTGTCAAAAAGACCTTTAGAAATAGAGGGATGCGTTGTTTACAGACGTAGTGGCCAGACAGCCTCTCCTCCTCTCAGATAGCCAGTCCGGTCACCAGCTACTTAAGAATACTATATTGCCAAACTGCGCTTGTCAAGAAGACCTTTAGAGGGATGCGCTGTTTACCGACGTAGTGGCCAGACAGGCTCTCCTCCACTAAGATAGCCTCTACGGTCACCAGCTACTTAAGAATACTATATTGCCAAACTGCGCTTGTCAAGAAGACCTTTAGATGTAGAGGGGTTCGCTGTTTACTGACGTAGTGGCCAGACAGCCTCTCCTCCTCTCAGATAGCCAGTCCGGTCACCAGCTACTTAAGAATACTATATTGCCAAACTGCGCTTGTCAAGAAGACCCTTAGATGTAGAGGGATGCGCTGTTTACTGACGTAGTGGCCAGACAGCCTCTCCTCCTCTAAGATAGCCAGTCTGGTCACCAGCTACTTAAGAATACTATATTGCCAAACTGCGCTTGTCAAGAAGACCTTTAGATGTAGATGGATGCTCTGTTTACTGACGTAGTGGCCAGACAGCCTCTCCTCCTCAAAGATATCCAGTCCGGTCACCAGCTACTTAAGAATACTATATTGCCAAACTGCGCTTGTCAAGGAGACCTTTAGATGTAGAGGGATGCGCTGTTTACTGACGTAGTGGCCAGACAGCCTCTCCTCCTCTAAGATAGCCTGTCCGGTCACCAGCTACTTAAGAATATTATGTTGCCAAACTGCGCTTGTCAAAAAGACCTTTTGAAATGGAGGGATGCGCTGTTTACTGACGTAGTGGCCAGACAGCCTCTCCTCCTCTAAGATAGCCAGTCCGGCCACCAGCTACTTAAGAATACTATATTGCCAAACTGCGCTTGTCAAGAAGACCTTTAGATGTAGAGGGATGCACTGTTTACTGACGAAGTGGCCAGACAGGCTCACCTCCACTAAGGTAGCCAGTCCGGTCACCAGCTACTTAAGAATACTATGTTGCCAAACTGCGCTTGTCAAGAAGACCTTTAGATGTAGAGGGATGCGCTGTTTACTGACGTAGTGGCCAGACAGCCTCTCCTCCTCTAAGATAGCCAGTCCGGTCACCAGCTACTTAAGAATACTATGTTGCCAAACTGCGCTTGTCAAAAAGACCTTTAGAAATAGAGGGATGCGCTGTTTACTGACGTAGTGGCCAGACAGCCTCTCCTCCTCTGAGATAGCCTGTCCGGTCACCAGCTACTTAAGAATACTATGTTGCCAAACTACACTTGTCAAAAAGACCTATAGAAATCGAGGGATGCGCTGTTTACTGACGTAGTGGCCAGACAGCCTCACCTCCTCTAAGATAGCCAGTCCGGCCACCAGCTACTTAAGAATACTATATTGCCAAACTGGGCTTGTCAAGAAGACCTTTAGATGTAGAGGGATGCGCTGTTTACTGACGAAGTGGCCAGACAGGCTCCCCTCCACTAAGGTAGCCAGTCCGGTCACCAGCTACTTAAGAATACTATGTTGCCAAACTGCGCTTGTCAAAAAGACCTTTAGAAATAGAGGGATGCGTTGTTCACAGACGTAGTGGCCAGACAGCCTCTCCTCCTCTAAGATAGCCAGTCCGGCCACCAGCTACTTAAGAATACTTTATTGCCAAACTGCGCTTGTCAAGAAGACCTTTAGATGTAGAGGGATGCGCTGTTTACTGACGAAGTGGCCAGACAGGCTCCCCTCCACTAAGGTAGCCAGTCCGGCCACCAGCTACTTAAGAATACTATGTTGCCAAACTGCGCTTGTCAAGAAGACCTTTAGATGTAGAGGGATGCGCTGTTTACTGACGTAGTGGCCAGACAGGCTCCCCTCCACTAAGGTAGCCAGTCCGGTCACCAGCTACTTAAGAATACTATGTTGCCAAACTGCGCTTGTCAAAAAGACCTTTAGAAATAGAGGGATGCGCTGTTTACAGACGTAGTGGCCAGACAGCCTCTCCTCCTTTAAGATATCCAGACCGGTCACCAGCTACTTAAGAATACTATGTTGCCAAACTGCGCTTGTCAAAAAGACCTTTAGAAATAGAGGGATGCGCTGTTTATTGACGTAGTGGCCAGACAGCCTCTCCTCCTCTAAGATAGCCTGTCCGGTCACCAGCTACTGAAGAATACTATGTTGCCAAACTACGCTTGTCAAAAAGACCTTTAGAAATAGAGGGATGCGCTGTTTACTGACGTAGTGGCCAGATAGCCTCTCCTCCTCTAAGATAGCCAGTCCGGCCACCAGCTACTTAAGAATACTATATTGCCAAACTGCGCTTGTCAAGAAGACCTTTAGATGTAGAGGGATGCGCTGTTTACTGACGTAGTGGCCAGACAGCCTCTCCTCCTCTAAGATAGCCAGTCCGGTCACCAGCTACTTAAGAATACTATGTTGCCAAACTGCGCTTGTCAAAAAGACCTTTAGAAATAGAGGGATGCGCTGTTTACTGACGTAGTGGCCAGACAGCCTCTCCTCCTCAAAGATATCCAGTCCGGTCACCAGCTACTTAAGAATACTATATTGCCAAACTGCGCTTGTCAAGGAGACCTTTAGATGTAGAGGGATGCGCTGTTTACTGACGTAGTGGCCAGACAGCCTCTCCTCCTCTAAGATAGCCTGTCCGGTCACCAGCTACTTAAGAATATTATGTTGCCAAACTGCGCTTGTCAAAAAGACCTTTTGAAATGGAGGGATGCGCTGTTTACTGACGTAGTGGCCAGACAGCCTCTCCTCCTCTAAGATAGCCAGTCCGGCCACCAGCTACTTAAGAATACTATATTGCCAAACTGCGCTTGTCAAGAAGACCTTTAGATGTAGAGGGATGCACTGTTTACTGACGAAGTGGCCAGACAGGCTCACCTCCACTAAGGTAGCCAGTCCGGTCACCAGCTACTTAAGAATACTATGTTGCCAAACTGCGCTTGTCAAAAAGACCTTTAGAAATAGAGGGATGCGTTGTTTACAGACGTAGTGGCCAGACAGCCTCTCCTCCTCTCAGATAGCCAGTCCGGTCACCAGCTACTTAAGAATACTATATTGCCAAACTGCGCTTGTCAAGAAGACCTTTAGAGGGATGCGCTGTTTACCGACGTAGTGGCCAGACAGGCTCTCCTCCACTAAGATAGCCTCTACGGTCACCAGCTACTTAAGAATACTATATTGCCAAACTGCGCTTGTCAAGAAGACCCTTAGATGTAGAGGGATGCGCTGTTTACTGACGTAGTGGCCAGACAGCCTCTCCTCCTCTAAGATAGCCAGTCTGGTCACCAGCTACTTAAAAATACTATATTGCCAAACTGCGCTTGTCAAGAAGACCTTTAGATGTAGAGGGATGCACTGTTTACTGACGAAGTGGCCAGACAGGCTCACCTCCACTAAGGTAGCCAGTCCGGTCACCAGCTACTTAAGAATACTATGTTGCCAAACTGCGCTTGTCAAAAAGACCTTTAGAAATAGAGGGATGCGTTGTTTACAGACGTAGTGGCCAGACAGCCTCTCCTCCTCTCAGATAGCCAGTCCGGTCACCAGCTACTTAAGAATACTATATTGCCAAACTGCGCTTGTCAAGAAGACCTTTAGAGGGATGCGCTGTTTACCGACGTAGTGGCCAGACAGGCTCTCCTCCACTAAGATAGCCTCTACGGTCACCAGCTACTTAAGAATACTATATTGCCAAACTGCGCTTGTCAAGAAGACCTTTAGATGTAGAGGGGTTCGCTGTTTACTGACGTAGTGGCCAGACAGCCTCTCCTCCTCTCAGATAGCCAGTCCGGTCACCAGCTACTTAAGAATACTATATTGCCAAACTGCGCTTGTCAAGAAGACCCTTAGATGTAGAGGGATGCGCTGTTTACTGACGTAGTGGCCAGACAGCCTCTCCTCCTCTAAGATAGCCAGTCTGGTCACCAGCTACTTAAGAATACTATATTGCCAAACTGCGCTTGTCAAGAAGACTTTTAGATGTAGAGGGAGGCGCTGTTTACTGACGTAGTGGCCAGACAGTCTCTCCTCCTCTAAGATAGCCAGTCCGGCCACCAGCTACTTAAGAATACTATATTGCCAAACTGCGCTTGTCAGGAAGACCTTTAGATGTAGAGGGATGCGCTGTTTACTGACGAAGTGGCCAGACAGGCTCCCCTCCACTAAGGTAGCCAGTCCGGTCACCAGCTACTTAAGAATACTATGTTGCCAAACTACGCTTGTCAAGAAGACCTTTAGAAATAGAGGGATGCGCTGTTTACTGACGTAGTGGCCAGACAGCCTCTCCTCATCTAAGATATCCAGTCCGGTCACCAGCTACTTAAGAATATTATATTGCCAAACTGCGCTTGTCAAGGAGACCTTTAGATGTAGAGGGATGCGCTGTTTACTGACGTAATGGCCAGACAGCCTCTCCTCCTCCAAGATAGCCTGTCCGGTCACCAGCTACTTAAGAATATTATGTTGCCAAACTGCGCTTGTCAAAAAGACCTTTAGAAATAGAGGGATGCGCTGTTTACTGACGTAGTGGCCAGACAGCCTCTCCTCCTCTAAGATAGCCTGTCCGGTCACCAGCTACTTAAGAATACTATGTTGCCAAACTACGCTTGCCAAAAAGACCTATAGAAATCGAGGGATGCGCTGTTTACTGACGTAGTGGCCAGACAGCCTCTCCTCCTCTAAGATAGCCAGTCCGGCCACCAGCTACTTAAGAATACTATATTGCCAAACTGCGCTTGTCAAGAAGACCTTTAGATGTAGAGGGATGCGCTGTTTACTGACGAAGTGGCCAGACAGGCTCCCCTCCACTAAGGTAGCCAGTCCGGTCACCAGCTACTTAAGAATACTATGTTGCCAAACTGCGCTTGTCAAAAAGACCTTTAGAAATAGAGGGATGCGTTGTTTACAGACGTAGTGGCCAGACAGCCTCTCCTCCTCTAAGATAGCCAGTCCGGTCACCAGCTACTTAAGAATACTATATTGCCAAACTGCGCTTGTCAAAAAGACTTTAAGATGTAGAGGGATGCGCTGTTTACTGACGTAGTGGCCAGACAGCCTCTCCTCCTCTATGATAGCCAGTCCGGTCACCAGCTACTTAAGAATACTATGTTGCCAAACTGCGCTTGTCAAGAAGACCTTTAGAGGGATCCGCTGCTTACTGACGTAGTGGCCAGACAGGCTCCCCTCCACTAAGATAGCCTGTCCGGTCACCAGCTACTTAAGAATACTATATTGCCAAACTGCGCTTGTCAAGAAGACCTTTAGAAATAGAGGGATGCGCTGTTTACAGACGTAGTGGCCAGACAGGCTCCCCTCCACTAAGATAGCCTGTCCGGTCACCTGCTACTTAAGAATATTATATTGCCAAACTGCGCTTGACAAAAAGACCTTTAGAAATAGAGGGATGCGCTGTTTACAGACGTAGTGGCCAGACAGCCTCTCCTCCTCTCAGATAGCCAGTCCGGTCACCAGCTACTTAAGAATACTGTATTGCCAAACTGCGCTTGTCAAGAAGACCCTTAGATGTAGAGGGATGCGCTGTTTACTGACGTAGTGGCCAGACAGCCTCTCCTCCTCTAAGATAGCCAGTCCGGTCACCAGCTACTTAAGAATACTATATTGCCAAACTGCGCTTGTCAAGGAGACCTTTAGATGTAGAGGGATGCGCTGTTTACTGACGTAGTGGCCAGACAGCCTCTCCTCCTCTAAGATAGCCTGTCCGGTCACCAGCTACTTAAGAATATTATGTTGCCAAACTGCGCTTGTCAAAAAGACCTTTAGAAATAAAGGGATGCGCTGTTTACTGACGTAGTGGCCAGACAGCCTCTCCTCCTCTAAGATAGCCTGTCCGGTCACCAGCTACTTAGGAATACTATGTTGCCAAACTACGCTTGTCAAAAAGACCTATAGAAATCGAGGGATGCGCTGTTTACTGACGTAGTGGCCAGACAGCCTCTCCTCCTCTAAGATAGCCAGTCCGGCCACCAGCTACTTAAGAATACTATGTTGCCAAACTGCGCTTGTCAAGAAGACCATTAGATGTAGAGGGATGCGCTGTTTACTGACGTAGTGGCCAGACAGCCCCTCCTCCTCTAAGATAGCCAGTCCGGTCACCAGCTACTTAAGAATACTATGTTGCCAAACTGCGCTTGTCAAAAAGACCTTTAGAAATAGAGGGATGCGCTGTTTACTGACGTAGTGGCCAGACAGCCTCTCCTCCTCTAAGATATCCAGTCCGGTCACCAGCTACTTAACAATACTATATTGCCAAACTGCGCTTGTCAAGGAGTTCTTTAGATGTAGAGGGATGCGCTGTTTACTGACGTAGTGGCCAGACAGCCTCTCCTCCTCTAAGATAGCCAGTCCGGTCACCAGCTACTTAAGAATACTATATTGCCAAACTGCGCTTGTCAAGAAGACTTTTAGATGTAGAGGGATGCGCTGTTTACTGACGTAGTGGCCAGACAGCCTCTCCTCCTCTAAGATAGCCAGTCCGGTCACCAGCTACTTAAGAATACTATGTTGCCAAACTGCGCTTGTCAAAAAGACCTTTAGAAATAGAGGGATGCGCTGTTTACTGACGTAGTGGCCAGACAGCCTCTCCTCCTCTAAGATATCCAGTCCGGTCACCAGCTACTTAAGAATACTATATTGCCAAACTGCGCTTGTCAAGGAGACCTTTAGATGTAGAGGGATGCGCTGTTTACTGACGTAGTGGCCAGACAGCCTCTCCTCCTCTAAGATAGCCTGTCCGGTCACCAGCTACTTAAGAATATTATGTTGCCAAACTGCGCTTGTCAAAAAGACCTTTAGAAATAGAGGGATGCGCTGTTTACTGACGTAGTGGCCAGACAGCCTCTCCTCCTCTAAGATATCAAGTCCGGTCACCAGCTATTTAAGAATACTATATTGCCAAACTGCGCTTGTCAAGGATACCTTTAGATGTAGAGGGATGCGCTGTTTACTGACGTAGTGGCCAGACAGCCTCTCCTCCTCTAAGATAGCCAGTCCGGCCACCAGCTACTTAAGAATATTATGTTGCCAAACTGCGCTTGTCAAAAAGACCTTTAGAAATCGAGGGATGCGCTGTTTACTGACGTAGTGGCCAGACAGCCTCTCCTCCTCTAAGATAGCCAGTCCGGCCACCAGCTACTTAAGAATACTATATTGCCAAACTGCGCTTGTCAAGAAGACCTTTGGATGTAGAGGGATGCGCTGTTTACTGACGAAGTGGCCAGACAGGCTCCCCTCCACTAAGGTAGCCAGTCCGGTCACCAGCTACTTAAGAATACTATGTTGCCAAACTGCGCTTGACAAAAAGACCTTTAGAAATAGAGGGATGCGCTGTTTACAGACGTAGTGGCCAGACAGCCTCTCCTCCTCTCAGATAGCCAGTCCGGTCACCAGCTACTTAAGAATACTATATTGCCAAACTGCGCTTGTCAAGAAGACCCTTAGATGTAGAGGGATGCGCTGTTTACTGACGTAGTGGCCAGACAGCCTCTCCTCCTCTAAGATATCCAGTCCGGTCACCAGCTACTTAAGAATACTATATTGCCAAACTGCGCTTGTCAAGGAGACCTTTAGATGTAGAGGGATGCGCTGTTTTCTGACGTAGTGGCCAGACAGCCTCTCCTCCTCTAAGATAGCCTGTCCGGTCACCAGCTACTTAAGAATATTATGTTGCCAAACTGCGCTTGTCAAAAAGACCTTTAGAAATAGAGGGGTGCGCTGTTTACTGACGTAGTGGCCAGACAGCCTCTCCTCCTCTAAGATAGCCTGTCCGGTCACCAGCTACTTAGGAATACTATGTTGCCAAACTACGCTTGTCAAAAAGACCTATAGAAATCGAGGGATGCGCTGTTTACTGACGTAGTGGCCAGACAGCCTCTCCTCCTCTAAGATAGCCAGTCCGGCCACCAGCTACTTAAGAATACTATGTTGCCAAACTGCGCTTGTCAAGAAGACCATTAGATGTAGAGGGATGCGCTGTTTACTGACGTAGTGGCCAGACAGCCTCTCCTCCTCTAAGATAGCCAGTCCGGTCACCAGCTACTTAAGAATACTATGTTGCCAAACTGCGCTTGTCAAAAAGACCTTTAGAAATAGAGGGATGCGCTGTTTACTGACGTAGTGGCCAGACAGCCTCTCCTCCTCTAAGATATCCAGTCCGGTCACCAGCTACTTAAGAATACTATATTGCCAAACTGCGCTTGTCAAGGAGTTCTTTAGATGTAGAGGGATGCGCTGTTTACTGACGTAGTGGCCAGACAGCCTCTCCTCCTCTAAGATAGCCAGTCCGGTCACCAGCTACTTAAGAATACTATATTGCCAAACTGCGCTTGTCAAGAAGACTTTTAGATGTAGAGGGATGCGCTGTTTACTGACGTAGTGGCCAGACAGCCTCTCCTCCTCTAAGATAGCCAGTCCGGTCACCAGCTACTTAAGAATACTATGTTGCCAAACTGCGCTTGTCAAAAAGACCTTTAGAAATAGAGGGATGCGCTGTTTACTGACGTAGTGGCCAGACAGCCTCTCCTCCTCTAAGATATCCAGTCCGGTCACCAGCTACTTAAGAATACTATATTGCCAAACTGCGCTTGTCAAGGAGACCTTTAGATGTAGAGGGATGCGCTGTTTACTGACGTAGTGGCCAGACAGCCTCTCCTCCTCTAAGATAGCCTGTCCGGTCACCAGCTACTTAAGAATATTATGTTGCCAAACTGCGCTTGTCAAAAAGACCTTTAGAAATAGAGGGATGCGCTGTTTACTGACGTAGTGGCCAGACAGCCTCTCCTCCTCTAAGATATCCAGTCCGGTCACCAGCTATTTAAGAATACTATATTGCCAAACTGCGCTTGTCAAGGATACCTTTAGATGTAGAGGGATGCGCTGTTTACTGACGTAGTGGCCAGACAGCCTCTCCTCCTCCAAGATAGCCTGTCCGGTCACCAGCTACTTAAGAATATTATGTTGCCAAACTGCGCTTGTCAAAAAGACCTTTAGAAATCGAGGGATGCGCTGTTTACTGACGTAGTGGCCAGACAGCCTCTCCTCCTCTAAGATAGCCAGTCCGGCCACCAGCTACTTAAGAATACTATATTGCCAAACTGCGCTTGTCAAGAAGACCTTTGGATGTAGAGGGATGCGCTGTTTACTGACGAAGTGGCCAGACAGGCTCCCCTCCACTAAGGTAGCCAGTCCGGTCACCAGCTACTTAAGAATACTATGTTGCCAAACTGCGCTTGACAAAAAGACCTTTAGAAATAGAGGGATGCGCTGTTTACAGACGTAGTGGCCAGACAGCCTCTCCTCCTCTCAGATAGCCAGTCCGGTCACCAGCTACTTAAGAATACTATATTGCCAAACTGCGCTTGTCAAGAAGACCCTTAGATGTAGAGGGATGCGCTGTTTACTGACGTAGTGGCCAGACAGCCTCTCCTCCTCTAAGATAGCCAGTCCGGTCACCAGCTACTTAAGAATACTATATTGCCTAACTGCGCTTGTCAAGAAGACTTTTAGATGTAGAGGGATGCGCTGTTTACTGACGTAGTGGCCAGACAGCCTCTCCTCCTCTAAGATAGCCAGTCCGGTCACCAGCTACTTAAGAATACTATGTTGCCAAACTGCGCTTGTCAAAAAGACCTTTGGAAATAGAGGGATGCGCTGTTTACTGACGTAGTGGCCAGACAGCCTCTCCTCCTCTAAGATATCCAGTCCGGTCACCAGCTACTTAAGAATACTATATTGCCAAACTGCGCTTGTCAAGGAGACCTTTAGATGTAGAGGGATGCGCTGTTTACTGACGTAGGGGCAAGACAGCCTCTCCTCCTCTAAGATAGCCTGTCCGGTCACCAGCTACTTAAGAATATTATGTTGCCAAACTGCGCTTGTCAAAAAGACCTTTAGAAATAGAGGGGTGCGCTGTTTACTGACGTAGTGGCCAGACAGCCTCTCCTCCTCTAAGATAGCCTGTCCGGTCACCAGCTACTTAGGAATACTATGTTGCCAAACTACGCTTGTCAAAAAGACCTATAGAAATCGAGGGATGCGCTGTTTACTGACGTAGTGGCCAGACAGCCTCTCCTCCTCTAAGATAGCCAGTCCGGCCACCAGCTACTTAAGAATACTATGTTGCCAAACTGCGCTTGTCAAAAAGACCTTTAGAAATAGAAGGATGCGCTGTTTACTGACGTAGTGGCCAGACAGCCTCTCCTCCTCTAAGATATCCAGTCCGGTCACCAGCTACTTAAGAATACTATATTGCCAAACTGCGCTTGTCAAGGAGACCTTTAGATGTAGAGGGATGCGCTGTTTACTGACGTAGTGGCCAGACAGCCTCTCCTCCTCTAAGATAGCCAGTCCGGTCACCAGCTACTTAAGAATACTATATTGCCAAACTGCGCTTGTCAAGAAGACTTTTAGATGTAGAGGGATGCGCTGTTTACTGACGTAGTGGCCAGACAGGCTCCCCTCCACTAAGGTAGCCAGTCCGGTCACCAGCTACTTAAGAATACTATGTTGCCAAACTGCGCTTGTCAAAAAGACCTTTAGAAATAGAGGGATGCGCTGTTTACAGACGTAGTGGCCAGACAGCCTCTCCTCCTTTAAGATATCCAGTCCGGTCACCAGCTACTTAAGAATTCTATGTTGCCAAACTGCGCTTGTCAAAAAGACCTTTAGAAATAGAGGGATGCGCTGTTTATTGACGTAGTGGCCAGACAGCCTCTCCCCCTCTAAGATAGCCTGTCCGGTCACCAGCTACTGAAGAATACTATGTTGCCAAACTACGCTTGTCAAAAAGACCTTTAGAAATAGAGGGATGCGCTGTTTACTGACGTAGTGGCCAGATAGCCTCTCCTCCTCTAAGATAGCCAGTCCGGCCACCAGCTACTTAAGAATACTATATTGCCAAACTGCGCTTGTCAAGAAGACCTTTAGATGTAGAGGGATGCGCTGTTTACTGACGTAGTGGCCAGACAGCCTCTCCTCCTCTAAGATAGCCAGTCCGGTCACCAGCTACTTAAGAATACTATGTTGCCAAACTGCGCTTGTCAAAAAGACCTTTAGAAATAGAGGGATGCGCTGTTTACTGACGTAGTGGCCAGACAGCCTCTCCTCCTCTGAGATAGCCTGTCCGGTCACCAGCTACTTAAGAATACTATGTTGCCAAACTACACTTGTCAAAAAGACCTATAGAAATCGAGGGATGCGCTGTTTACTGACGTAGTGGCCAGACAGCCTCTCCTCCTCTAAGATAGCCAGTCCGGCCACCAGCTACTTAAGAATACTATATTGCCAAACTGCGCTTGTCAAGAAGACCTTTAGATGTAGAGGGATGCGCTGTTTACTGACGAAGTGGCCAGACAGGCTCCCCTCCACTAAGGTAGCCAGTCCGGTCACCAGCTACTTAAGAATACTATGTTGCCAAACTGCGCTTGTCAAAAAGACCTTTAGAAATAGAGGGATGCGTTGTTCACAGACGTAGTGGCCAGACAGCCTCTCCTCCTCTAAGATAGCCAGTCCGGCCACCAGCTACTTAAGAATACTTTATTGCCAAACTGCGCTTGTCAAGAAGACCTTTAGATGTAGAGGGATGCGCTGTTTACTGACGAAGTGGCCAGACAGGCTCCCCTCCACTAAGGTAGCCAGTCCGGCCACCAGCTACTTAAGAATACTATGTTGCCAAACTGCGCTTGTCAAGAAGACCTTTAGATGTAGAGGGATGCGCTGTTTACTGACGTAGTGGCCAGACAGGCTCCCCTCCACTAAGGTAGCCAGTCCGGTCACCAGCTACTTAAGAATACTATGTTGCCAAACTGCGCTTGTCAAAAAGACCTTTAGAAATAGAGGGATGCGCTGTTTACAGACGTAGTGGCCAGACAGCCTCTCCTCCTTTAAGATATCCAGACCGGTCACCAGCTACTTAAGAATACTATGTTGCCAAACTGCGCTTGTCAAAAAGACCTTTAGAAATAGAGGGATGCGCTGTTTATTGACGTAGTGGCCAGACAGCCTCTCCTCCTCTAAGATAGCCTGTCCGGTCACCAGCTACTGAAGAATACTATGTTGCCAAACTACGCTTGTCAAAAAGACCTTTAGAAATAGAGGGATGCGCTGTTTACTGACGTAGTGGCCAGATAGCCTCTCCTCCTCTAAGATAGCCAGTCCGGCCACCAGCTACTTAAGAATACTATATTGCCAAACTGCGCTTGTCAAGAAGACCTTTAGATGTAGAGGGATGCGCTGTTTACTGACGTAGTGGCCAGACAGCCTCTCCTCCTCTAAGATAGCCAGTCCGGTCACCAGCTACTTAAGAATACTATGTTGCCAAACTGCGCTTGTCAAAAAGACCTTTAGAAATAGAGGGATGCGCTGTTTACTGACGTAGTGGCCAGACAGCCTCTCCTCCTCAAAGATATCCAGTCCGGTCACCAGCTACTTAAGAATACTATATTGCCAAACTGCGCTTGTCAAGGAGACCTTTAGATGTAGAGGGATGCGCTGTTTACTGACGTAGTGGCCAGACAGCCTCTCCTCCTCTAAGATAGCCTGTCCGGTCACCAGCTACTTAAGAATATTATGTTGCCAAACTGCGCTTGTCAAAAAGACCTTTTGAAATGGAGGGATGCGCTGTTTACTGACGTAGTGGCCAGACAGCCTCTCCTCCTCTAAGATAGCCAGTCCGGCCACCAGCTACTTAAGAATACTATATTGCCAAACTGCGCTTGTCAAGAAGACCTTTAGATGTAGAGGGATGCACTGTTTACTGACGAAGTGGCCAGACAGGCTCACCTCCACTAAGGTAGCCAGTCCGGTCACCAGCTACTTAAGAATACTATGTTGCCAAACTGCGCTTGTCAAAAAGACCTTTAGAAATAGAGGGATGCGTTGTTTACAGACGTAGTGGCCAGACAGCCTCTCCTCCTCTCAGATAGCCAGTCCGGTCACCACCTACTTAAGAATACTATATTGCCAAACTGCGCTTGTCAAGAAGACCTTTAGAGGGATGCGCTGTTTACCGACGTAGTGGCCAGACAGGCTCTCCTCCACTAAGATAGCCTCTACGGTCACCAGCTACTTAAGAATACTATATTGCCAAACTGCGCTTGTCAAGAAGACCTTTAGATGTAGAGGGGTGCGCTGTTTACTGACGTAGTGGCCAGACAGCCTCTCCTCCTCTAAGATAGCCAGTCTGGTCACCAGCTACTTAAAAATACTATATTGCCAAACTGCGCTTGTCAAGAAGACCTTTAGATGTAGAGGGATGCACTGTTTACTGACGAAGTGGCCAGACAGGCTCACCTCCACTAAGGTAGCCAGTCCGGTCACCAGCTACTTAAGAATACTATGTTGCCAAACTGCGCTTGTCAAAAAGACCTTTAGAAATAGAGGGATGCGTTGTTTACAGACGTAGTGGCCAGACAGCCTCTCCTCCTCTCAGATAGCCAGTCCGGTCACCAGCTACTTAAGAATACTATATTGCCAAACTGCGCTTGTCAAGAAGACCTTTAGAGGGATGCGCTGTTTACCGACGTAGTGGCCAGACAGGCTCTCCTCCACTAAGATAGCCTCTACGGTCACCAGCTACTTAAGAATACTATATTGCCAAACTGCGCTTGTCAAGAAGACCTTTAGATGTAGAGGGGTTCGCTGTTTACTGACGTAGTGGCCAGACAGCCTCTCCTCCTCTCAGATAGCCAGTCCGGTCACCAGCTACTTAAGAATACTATATTGCCAAACTGCGCTTGTCAAGAAGACCCTTAGATGTAGAGGGATGCGCTGTTTACTGACGTAGTGGCCCGACAGCCTCTCCTCCTCTAAGATAGCCAGTCTGGTCACCAGCTACTTAAGAATACTATATTGCCAAACTGCGCTTGTCAAGAAGACTTTTAGATGTAGAGGGAGGCGCTGTTTACTGACGTAGTGGCCAGACAGTCTCTCCTCCTCTAAGATAGCCAGTCCGGCCACCAGCTACTTAAGAATACTATATTGCCAAACTGCGCTTGTCAAGAAGACCTTTAGATGTAGAGGGATGCGCTGTTTACTGACGAAGTGGCCAGACAGGCTCCCCTCCACTAAGGTAGCCAGTCCGGTCACCAGCTACTTAAGAATACTATGTTGCCAAACTGCGCTTGTCAAAAAGACCTTTAGAAATAGAGGGATGCGTTGTTTACAGACGTAGTGGCCAGACAGCCTCTCCTCCTCTAAGATAGCCAGTCCGGCCACCAGCTACTTAAGAATACTATATTGCCAAACTGCGCTTGTCAAGAAGACCTTTAGATGTAGAGGGATGCGCTGTTTACTGACGAAGTGGCCAGACAGGCTCCCCTCCACTAAGGTAGCCAGTCCGGTCACCAGCTACTTAAGAATACTATGTTGCCAAACTACGCTTGTCAAAAAGACCTTTAGAAATTGAGGGATGCGCTGTTTACTGACGTAGTGGCCAGACAGCCTCTCTTCCTCTAAGATATCCAGTCCGGTCACCAGCTACTTGAGAATACTATGTTGCCAAACTGCGCTTGTCAAAAAGACCTTTAGAAATAGAGGGATGCGCTGTTTACTGACGTAGTGGCCAGACAGCCTCTCCTCCTCTAAGATAGCCTGTCCGGTCACCAGCTACTGAAGAATACTATGTTGCCAAACTACGCTTGTCAAAAAGACCTTTAGAAATAGAGGGATGCGCTGTTTACTGACGTAGTGGCCAGACAGCCTCTCCTCCTCTAAGATAGCCAGTCCGGCCACCAGCTACTTAAGAATACTATATTGCCAAACTGCGCTTGTCAAGATGACCTTTAGATGTAGAGGGATGCGCTGTTTACTGACGTAGTGGCCAGACAGCCTCTCCTCCTCTAAGATAGCCAGTCCGGTCACCAGCTACTTAAGAATACTATGTTGCCAAACTGCGCTTGTCAAGAAGACCTTTAGATGTAGAGGGATGCGCTGTTTACTGACGTAGTGGCCAGACAGGCTCCCCTCCACTAAGGTAGCCAGTCCGGTCACCAGCTACTTAAGAATACTATGTTGCCAAACTGCGCTTGTCAAAAAGACCTTTAGAAATAGAGGGATGCGCTGTTTACTGACGTAGTGGCCAGACAGCCTCTCCTCCTCTAAGATATCCAGTCCGGTCACCTGCTACTTAAGAATACTATGTTGCCAAACTGCGCTTGTCAAAAAGACCTTTAGAAATAGAGGGATGCGCTGTTTACTGACGTAGTGGCCAGACAGCCTCTCCTCCTCTAAGATAGCCTGTCCGGTCACCAGCTACTGAAGAATACTATGTTGCCAAACTACGCTTGTCAAAAAGACCTTTAGAAATAGAGGGATGCGCTGTTTACTGACGTAGTGGCCAGACAGCCTCTCCTCCTCTAAGATAGCCAGTCCGGCCACCAGCTACTTAAGAATACTATATTGCCAAACTGCGCTTGTCAAGAAGACCTTTAGATGTAGAGGGATGCGCTGTTTACTGACGTAGTGGCATGACAGGCTCCCCTCCACTAAGGTAGCCAGTCCGGTCACCAGCTACTTAAGAATACTATGTTGCCAAACTGCGCTTGTCAAAAAGACCTTTAGAAATAGAGGGATGCGCTGTTTACTGACGTAGTGGCCAGACAGCCTCTCCTCCTCTAAGATATCCAGTCCGGTCACCAGCTACTTAAGAATACTATGTTGCCAAACTGCGCTTGTCAAAAAGACCTTTAGAAATAGAGGGATGCGCTGTTTACTGACGTAGTGGCCAGACAGCCTCTCCTCCTCTAAGATAGCCTGTCCGGTCACCAGCTACTGAAGAATACTATGTTGCCAAACTACGCTTGTCAAAAAGACCTTTAGAAATAGAGGGATGCGCTGTTTACTGACGTAGTGGCCAGACAGCCTCTCCTCCTCTAAGATAGCCAGTCCGGCCACCAGCTACTTAAGAATACTATATTGCCAAACTGCGCTTGTCAAGATGACCTTTAGATGTAGAGGGATGCGCTGTTTACTGACGTAGTGGCCAGACAGCCTCTCCTCCTCTAAGATAGCCAGTCCGGTCACCAGCTACTTAAGAATACTATGTTGCCAAACTGCGCTTGTCAAGAAGACCTTTAGATGTAGAGGGATGCGCTGTTTACTGACGTAGTGGCCAGACAGGCTCCCCTCCACTAAGGTAGCCAGTCCGGTCACCAGCTACTTAAGAATACTATGTTGCCAAACTGCGCTTGTCAAAAAGACCTTTAGAAATAGAGGGATGCGCTGTTTACTGACGTAGTGGCCAGACAGCCTCTCCTCCTCTAAGATATCCAGTCCGGTCACCAGCTACTTAAGAATACTATGTTGCCAAACTGCGCTTGTCAAAAAGACCTTTAGAAATAGAGGGATGCGCTGTTTACTGACGTAGTGGCCAGACAGCCTCTCCTCCTCTAAGATAGCCTGTCCGGTCACCAGCTACTGAAGAATACTATGTTGCCAAACTACGCTTGTCAAAAAGACCTTTAGAAATAGAGGGATGCGCTGTTTACTGACGTAGTGGCCAGACAGCCTCTCCTCCTCTAAGATAGCCAGTCCGGCCACCAGCTACTTAAGAATACTATATTGCCAAACTGCGCTTGTCAAGAAGACCTTTAGATGTAGAGGGATGCGCTGTTTACTGACGTAGTGGCCAGACAGCCTCTCCTCCTCTATGATAGCCAGTCCGGTCACCAGCTACTTAAGAATACTATGTTGCCAAACTGCGCTTGTCAAGAAGACCTTTAGATGTAGAGGGATGCGCTGTTTACTGACGTAGTGGCCAGACAGGCTCCCCTCCACTAAGGTAGCCAGTCCGGTCACCAGCTACTTAAGAATACTATGTTGCCAAACTGCGCTTGTCAAAAAGACCTTTAGAAATAGAGGGATGCGCTGTTTACTGACGTAGTGGCCAGACAGCCTCTCCTCCTCTAAGATATCCAGTCCGGTCACCAGCTACTTAAGAATACTATGTTGCCAAACTGCGCTTGTCAAAAAGACCTTTAGAAATAGAGGGATGCGCTGTTTACTGACGTAGTGGCCAGACAGCCTCTCCTCCTCTAAGATAGCCTGTCCGGTCACCAGCTACTGAAGAATACTATGTTGCCAAACTACGCTTGTCAAAAAGACCTTTAGAAATAGAGGGATGCGCTGTTTACTGACGTAGTGGCCAGACAGCCTCTCCTCCTGTAAGATAGCCAGTCCGGTCACCAGCTACTTAAGAATACTATATTGCCAAACTGCGCTTGACAAAAAGACCTTTAGAAATAGAGGGATGCGCTGTTTACAGACGTAGTGGCCAGACAGCCTCTCCTCCTCTCAGATAGCCAGTCCGGTCACCAGCTACTTAAGAATACTATATTGCCAGACTGCGCTTGTCAAGAAGACCCTTAGATGTAGAGGGATGCGCTGTTTATTGACGTAGTGGCCAGACAGGCTCACCTCCACTAAGGTAGCCAGTCCGGTCACCAGCTACTTAAGAATACTATGTTGCCAAACTGCGCTTGTCAAAAAGACCTTTAGAAATAGAGGGATGCTTTGTTTACAGACGTAGTGGCCAGACAGCCTCTCCTCCTCTCAGATAGCCAGTCCGGTCACCAGCTACTTAAGAATACTATATTGCCAAACTGCGCTTGTCAAGAAGACCTTTAGAGGGATGCGCTGTTTACCGACGTAGTGGCCAGACAGGCTCTCCTCCACTAAGATAGCCTCTACGGTCACCAGCTACTTAAGAATACTATATTGCCAAACTGCGCTTGTCAAGAAGACCTTTAGATGTAGAGGGGTTCGCTGTTTACTGACGTAGTGGCCAGACAGCCTCTCCTCTTCTCAGATAGCCAGTCCGGTCACCAGCTACTTAAGAATACTATATTGCCAAACTGCGCTTGTCAAGAAGACCCTTAGATGTAGAGGGATGCGCTGTTTACTGACGTAGTGGCCAGACAGCCTCTCCTCCTCTAAGATAGCCAGTCTGGTCACCAGCTACTTAAGAATACTATATTGCCAAACTGCGCTTGTCAAGAAGACTTTTAGATGTAGAGGGAGGCGCTGTTTACTGACGTAGTGGCCAGACAGTCTCTCCTCCTCTAAGATAGCCAGTCCGGCCACCAGCTACTTAAGAATACTATATTGCCAAACTGCGCTTGTCAAGAAGACCTTTAGATGTAGAGGGATGCGCTGTTTACTGACGAAGTGGCCAGACAGGCTCCCCTCCACTAAGGTAGCCAGTCCGGTCACCAGCTACTTAAGAATACTATGTTGCCAAACTGCGCTTGTCAAAAAGACCTTTAGAAATAGAGGGATGCGTTGTTTACAGACGTAGTGGCCAGACAGCCTCTCCTCCTCTAAGATAGCCAGTCCGGCCACCAGCTACTTAAGAATACTATATTGCCAAACTGCGCTTGTCAAGAAGACCTTTAGATGTAGAGGGATGCGCTGTTTACTGACGAAGTGGCCAGACAGGCTCCCCTCCACTAAGGTAGCCAGTCCGGTTACCAGCTACTTAAGAATACTATGTTGCCAAACTACGCTTGTCAAAAAGACCTTTAGAAATAGAGGGATGCGCTGTTTACTGACGTAGTGGCCAGACAGCCTCTCCTCCTCTAAGATATCCAGTCCGGTCACCAGCTACTTAAGAATACTATGTTGCCAAACTGCGCTTGTCAAAAAGACCTTTAGAAATAGAGGGATGCGCTGTTTACTGACGTAGTGGCCAGACAGCCTCTCCTCCTCTAAGATAGCCAGTCCTGCCACCAGCTACTTAAGAATACTATGTTGCCAAACTGCGCTTGTCAAAAAGACCTTTAGAAATAGAGGGATGCGCTGTTTACTGAAGTAGTGGCCAGACAGCCTCTCCCTCTCTAAGATAGCCAGTCCGGTCACCAGCTACTTAAGAATACTATGTTGCCAAACTGCGCTTGTCAAAAAGACCTTTAGAAATAGAGGGATGCGCTGTTTACTGACGTAGTGGCCAGACAGCCTCTCCTCCTCTAAGATAGCCTGTCCGGTCACCAGCTACTGAAGAATACTATGTTGCCAAACTACGCTTGTCAAAAAGACCTTTAGAAATAGAGGGATGCGCTGTTTACTGACGTAGTGGCCAGACAGCCTCTCCTCCTGTAAGATAGCCAGTCCGGTCACCAGCTACTTAAGAATACTATATTGCCAAACTGCGCTTGACAAAAAGACCTTTAGAAATAGAGGGATGCGCTGTTTACAGACGTAGTGGCCAGACAGCCTCTCCTCCTCTCAGATAGCCAGTCCGGTCACCAGCTACTTAAGAATACTATATTGCCAGACTGCGCTTGTCAAGAAGACCCTTAGATGTAGAGGGATGCGCTGTTTATTGACGTAGTGGCCAGACAGGCTCACCTCCACTAAGGTAGCCAGTCCGGTCACCAGCTACTTAAGAATACTATGTTGCCAAACTGCGCTTGTCAAAAAGACCTTTAGAAATAGAGGGATGCTTTGTTTACAGACGTAGTGGCCAGACAGCCTCTCCTCCTCTAAGATAGCCTGTCCGGTCACCAGCTACTGAAGAATACTATGTTGCCAAACTACGCTTGTCAAAAAGACCTTTAGAAATAGAGGGATGCGCTGTTTACTGACGTAGTGGCCAGACAGCCTCTCCTCCTCTAAGATAGCCTGTCCGGTCACCAGCTACTGAAGAATACTATGTTGCCAAACTACGCTTGTCAAAAAGACCTTTAGAAATAGAGGGATGCGCTGTTTACTGACGTAGTGGCCAGACAGCCTCTCCTCCTGTAAGATAGCCAGTCCGGTCACCAGCTACTTAAGAATACTATATTGCCAAACTGCGCTTGACAAAAAGACCTTTAGAAATAGAGGGATGCGCTGTTTACAGACGTAGTGGCCAGACAGCCTCTCCTCCTCTCAGATAGCCAGTCCGGTCACCAGCTACTTAAGAATACTATATTGCCAGACTGCGCTTGTCAAGAAGACCCTTAGATGTAGAGGGATGCGCTGTTTATTGACGTAGTGGCCAGACAGGCTCACCTCCACTAAGGTAGCCAGTCCGGTCACCAGCTACTTAAGAATACTATGTTGCCAAACTGCGCTTGTCAAAAAGACCTTTAGAAATAGAGGGATGCTTTGTTTACAGACGTAGTGGCCAGACAGCCTCTCCTCCTCTCAGATAGCCAGTCCGGTCACCAGCTACTTAAGAATACTATGTTGCCAAACTACGCTTGTCAAAAAGACCTTTAGAAATAGAGGGATGCGCTGTTTACTGACGTAGTGGCCAGACAGCCTCTCCTCCTCTAAGATATCCAGTCCGGTCACCAGCTACTTAAGAATACTATGTTGCCAAACTGCGCTTGTCAAAAAGACCTTTAGAAATAGAGGGATGCGCTGTTTACTGACGTAGTGGCCAGACAGCCTCTCCTCCTCTAAGATAGCCTGTCCGGTCACCAGCTACTGAAGAATACTATGTTGCCAAACTACGCTTGTCAAAAAGACCTTTAGAAATAGAGGGATGCGCTGTTTACTGACGTAGTGGCCAGACAGCCTCTCCTCCTCTAAGATAGCCAGTCCTGCCACCAGCTACTTAAGAATACTATGTTGCCAAACTGCGCTTGTCAAAAAGACCTTTAGAAATAGAGGGATGCGCTGTTTACTGACGTAGTGGCCAGACAGCCTCTCCCTCTCTAAGATAGCCAGTCCGGTCACCAGCTACTTAAGAATACTATGTTGCCAAACTGCGCTTGTCAAAAAGACCTTTAGAAATAGAGGGATGCGCTGTTTACTGACGTAGTGGCCAGACAGCCTCTCCTCCTCTAAGATAGCCTGTCCGGTCACCAGCTACTGAAGAATACTATGTTGCCAAACTAAGCTTGTCAAAAAGACCTTTAGAAATAGAGGGATGCGCTGTTTACTGACGTAGTGGCCAGACAGCCTCTCCTCCTGTAAGATAGCCAGTCCGGTCACCAGCTACTTAAGAATACTATATTGCCAAACTGCGCTTGACAAAAAGACCTTTAGAAATAGAGGGATGCGCTGTTTACAGACGTAGTGGCCAGACAGCCTCTCCTCCTCTCAGATAGCCAGTCCGGTCACCAGCTACTTAAGAATACTATATTGCCAGACTGCGCTTGTCAAGAAGACCCTTAGATGTAGAGGGATGCGCTGTTTATTGACGTAGTGGCCAGACAGGCTCACCTTCACTAAGGTAGCCAGTCCGGTCACCAGCTACTTAAGAATACTATGTTGCCAAACTGCGCTTGTCAAAAAGACCTTTAGAAATAGAGGGATGCTTTGTTTACAGACGTAGTGGCCAGACAGCCTCTCCTCCTCTCAGATAGCCAGTCCGGTCACCAGCTACTTAAGAATACTATATTGCCAAACTGCGCTTGTCAAGAAGACCTTTAGAGGGATGCGCTGTTTACCGACGTAGTGGCCAGACAGGCTCTCCTCCACTAAGATAGCCTCTACGGTCACCAGCTACTTAAGAATACTATATTGCCAAACTGCGCTTGTCAAGAAGACCTTTAGATGTAGAGGGGTTCGCTGTTTACTGACGTAGTGGCCAGACAGCCTCTCCTCCTCTCAGATAGCCAGTCCGGTCACCAGCTACTTAAGAATACTATATTGCCAAACTGCGCTTGTCAAGAAGACCCTTAGATGTAGAGGGATGCGCTGTTTACTGACGTAGTGGCCAGACAGCCTCTCCTCCTCTAAGATAGCCAGTCTGGTCACCAGCTACTTAAGAATACTATATTGCCAAACTGCGCTTGTCAAGAAGACTTTTAGATGTAGAGGGAGGCGCTGTTTACTGACGTAGTGGCCAGACAGTCTCTCCTCCTCTAAGATAGCCAGTCCGGCCACCAGCTACTTAAGAATACTATATTGCCAAACTGCGCTTGTCAAGAAGACCTTTAGATGTAGAGGGATGCGCTGTTTACTGACGAAGTGGCCAGACAGGCTCCCCTCCACTAAGGTAGCCAGTCCGGTCACCAGCTACTTAAGAATACTATGTTGCCAAACTGCGCTTGTCAAAAAGACCTTTAGAAATAGAGGGATGCGTTGTTTACAGACGTAGTGGCCAGACAGCCTCTCCTCCTCTAAGATAGCCAGTCCGGCCACCAGCTACTTAAGAATACTATATTGCCAAACTGCGCTTGTCAAGAAGACCTTTAGATGTAGAGGGATGCGCTGTTTACTGACGAAGTGGCCAGACAGGCTCCCCTCCACTAAGGTAGCCAGTCCGGTCACCAGCTACTTAAGAATACTATGTTGCCAAACTACGCTTGTCAAAAAGACCTTTAGAAATAGAGGGATGCGCTGTTTACTGACGTAGTGGCCAGACAGCCTCTCCTCCTCTAAGATATCCAGTCCGGTCACCAGCTACTTAAGAATACTATGTTGCCAAACTGCGCTTGTCAAAAAGACCTTTAGAAATAGAGGGATGCGCTGTTTACTGACGTAGTGGCCAGACAGCCTCTCCTCCTCTAAGATAGCCTGTCCGGTCACCAGCTACTGAAGAATACTATGTTGCCAAACTACGCTTGTCAAAAAGACCTTTAGAAATAGAGGGATGCGCTGTTTACTGACGTAGTGGCCAGACAGCCTCTCCTCCTCTAAGATAGCCAGTCCTGCCACCAGCTACTTAAGAATACTATATTGCCAAACTGCGCTTGTCAAGATGACCTTTAGATGTAGAGGGATGCGCTGTTTACTGACGTAGTGGCCAGACAGCCTCTCCTCCTCTAAGATAGCCAGTCCGGTCGCCAGCTACTTAAGAATACTATGTTGCCAAACTGCGCTTGTCAAGAAGACCTTTAGATGTAGAGGGATGCGCTGTTTACTGACGTAGTGGCCAGACAGGCTCCCCTCCACTAAGGTAGCCAGTCCGGTCACCAGCTACTTAAGAATACTATGTTGCCAAACTGCGCTTGTCAAAAAGACCTTTAGAAATAGAGGGATGCGCTGTTTACTGACGTAGTGGCCAGACAGCCTCTCCTCCTCTAAGATATCCAGTCCGGTCACCAGCTATTTAAGAATACTATGTTGCCAAACTGCGCTTGTCAAAAATACCTTTAGAAATAGAGGGATGCGCTGTTTACTGACGTAGTGGCCAGACAGCCTCTCCTCCTCTAAGATAGCCTGTCCGGTCACCAGCTACTGAAGAATACTATGTTGCCAAACTACGCTTGTCAAAAAGACCTTTAGAAATAGAGGGATGCGCTGTTTACTGACGTAGTGGCCAGACAGCCTCTCCTCCTCTAAGATAGCCAGTCCGGCCACCAGCTACTTAAGAATACTATATTGCCAAACTGCGCTTGTCAAGAAGACCTTTAGATGTAGAGGGATGCGCTGTTTACTGACGTAGTGGCCAGACAGCCTCTCCTCCTCTATGATAGCCAGTCCGGTCACCAGCTACTTAAGAATACTATGTTGCCAAACTGCGCTTGTCAAGAAGACCTTTAGATGTAGAGGGATGCGCTGTTTACTGACGTAGTGGCCAGACAGGCTCCCCTCCACTAAGGTAGCCAGTCCGGTCACCAGCTACTTAAGAATACTATGTTGCCAAACTGCGCTTGTCAAAAAGACCTTTAGAAATAGAGGGATGCGCTGTTTACTGACGTAGTGGCCAGACAGCCTCTCCTCCTCTAAGATATCCAGTCCGGTCACCAGCTACTTAAGAATACTATGTTGCCAAACTGCGCTTGTCAAAAAGACCTTTAGAAATAGAGGGATGCGCTGTTTACTGACGTAGTGGCCAGACAGCCTCTCCTCCTCTAAGATAGCCTGTCCGGTCACCAGCTACTGAAGAATACTATGTTGCCAAACTACGCTTGACAAAAAGACCTTTAGAAATAGAGGGATGCGCTGTTTACAGACGTAGTGGCCAGACAGCCTCTCCTCCTCTCAGATAGCCAGTCCGGTCACCAGCTACTTAAGAATACTATATTGCCAGACTGCGCTTGTCAAGAAGACCCTTAGATGTAGAGGGATGCGCTGTTTATTGACGTAGTGGCCAGACAGCCTCTCCTCCTCTAAGATAGCCAGTCCGGTCACCAGCCACTTAAGAATACTATATTGCCAAACTGCGCTTGTCAAGAAGACTTTTAGATGTAGAGGGATGCGCTATTTACTGACGTAGTGGCCAGACAGCCTCTCCCTCTCTAAGATAGCCAGTCCGGTCACCAGCTACTTAAGAATACTATGTTGCCAAACTGCGCTTGTCAAAAAGACCTTTAGATGTAGAGGGATGCGCTATTTACTGACGTAGTGGCCAGACAGCCTCTCCCTCTCTAAGATAGCCAGTCCGGTCACCAGCTACTTAAGAATACTATGTTGCCAAACTGCGCTTGTCAAAAAGACCTTTAGAAATAGAGGGATGCGCTGTTTACTGACGTAGTGGCCAGACAGCCTCTCCTCCTCAAAGATATCCAGTCCGGTCACCAGCTACTTAAGAATACTATATTGCCGAACTGCGCTTGTCAAGAAGACCTTTAGATATAGAGGGATGCGCTGTTTACTGACGTAGTGGCCAGACAGGCTCTCCTCCACTAAGTTAGCCAGTCCGGTCACCAGCTACTTAAGAATACTATATTGCCGAACTGCGCTTGTCAAGAAGACCTTTAGATGTAGATGGATGCTCTGTTTACTGACGTAGTGGCCAGACAGCCTCTCCTCCTCTAAGATAGCCAGTCCGGTCACCAGCTACTTAAGAATACTATGTTGCCAAACTGCGCTTGTCAAGAAGACCTTTAGATTTACAGGGATGCGCTGTTTACTGACGTAGTGGCCAGACAGGCTCCCCTCCACTAAGGTAGCCAGTCCGGTCACCAGCTACTTAAGAATACTATGTTGCCAAACTGCGCTTGTCAAAAAGACCTTTAGAAATAGAGGGATGCGCTGTTTACTGACGTAGTGGCCAGACAGCCTCTCCTCCTCTAAGATATCCAGTCCGGTCACCAGCTATTTAAGAATACTATGTTGCCAAACTGCGCTTGTCAAAAATACCTTTAGAAATAGAGGGATGCGCTGTTTACTGACGTAGTGGCCAGACAGCCTCTCCTCCTCTAAGATAGCCTGTCCGGTCACCAGCTACTGAAGAATACTATGTTGCCAAACTACGCTTGTCAAAAAGACCTTTAGAAATAGAGGGATGCGCTGTTTACTGACGTAGTGGCCAGACAGCCTCTCCTCCTCTAAGATAGCCAGTCCGGCCACCAGCTACTTAAGAATACTATATTGCCAAACTGCGCTTGTCAAGAAGACCTTTAGATGTAGAGGGATGCGCTGTTTACTGACGTAGTGGCCAGACAGCCTCTCCTCCTCTATGATAGCCAGTCCGGTCACCAGCTACTTAAGAATACTATGTTGCCAAACTGCGCTTGTCAAGAAGACCTTTAGATGTAGAGGGATGCGCTGTTTACTGACGTAGTGGCCAGACAGGCTCCCCTCCACTAAGGTAGCCAGTCCGGTCACCAGCTACTTAAGAATACTATGTTGCCAAACTGCGCTTGTCAAAAAGACCTTTAGAAATAGAGGGATGCGCTGTTTACTGACGTAGTGGCCAGACAGCCTCTCCTCCTCTAAGATATCCAGTCCGGTCACCAGCTACTTAAGAATACTATGTTGCCAAACTGCGCTTGTCAAAAAGACCTTTAGAAATAGAGGGATGCGCTGTTTACTGACGTAGTGGCCAGACAGCCTCTCCTCCTCTAAGATAGCCTGTCCGGTCACCAGCTACTGAAGAATACTATGTTGCCAAACTACGCTTGACAAAAAGACCTTTAGAAATAGAGGGATGCGCTGTTTACAGACGTAGTGGCCAGACAGCCTCTCCTCCTCTCAGATAGCCAGTCCGGTCACCAGCTACTTAAGAATACTATATTGCCAGACTGCGCTTGTCAAGAAGACCCTTAGATGTAGAGGGATGCGCTGTTTATTGACGTAGTGGCCAGACAGCCTCTCCTCCTCTAAGATAGCCAGTCCGGTCACCAGCCACTTAAGAATACTATATTGCCAAACTGCGCTTGTCAAGAAGACTTTTAGATGTAGAGGGATGCGCTATTTACTGACGTAGTGGCCAGACAGCCTCTCCCTCTCTAAGATAGCCAGTCCGGTCACCAGCTACTTAAGAATACTATGTTGCCAAACTGCGCTTGTCAAAAAGACCTTTAGATGTAGAGGGATGCGCTATTTACTGACGTAGTGGCCAGACAGCCTCTCCCTCTCTAAGATAGCCAGTCCGGTCACCAGCTACTTAAGAATACTATGTTGCCAAACTGCGCTTGTCAAAAAGACCTTTAGAAATAGAGGGATGCGCTGTTTACTGACGTAGTGGCCAGACAGCCTCTCCTCCTCAAAGATATCCAGTCCGGTCACCAGCTACTTAAGAATACTATATTGCCGAACTGCGCTTGTCAAGAAGACCTTTAGATATAGAGGGATGCGCTGTTTACTGACGTAGTGGCCAGACAGGCTCTCCTCCACTAAGTTAGCCAGTCCGGTCACCAGCTACTTAAGAATACTATATTGCCGAACTGCGCTTGTCAAGAAGACCTTTAGATGTAGATGGATGCTCTGTTTACTGACGTAGTGGCCAGACAGCCTCTCCTCCTCTAAGATAGCCAGTCCGGTCACCAGCTACTTAAGAATACTATGTTGCCAAACTGCGCTTGTCAAGAAGACCTTTAGATTTACAGGGATGCGCTGTTTACTGACGTAGTGGCCAGACAGCCTATCCTCCTCTAAGATAGCCAGTCCGGTCTCCAGCTACTTAGGAATACTATATTGCCAAACTGCGCTTGTCAAGAAGACCTTTAGATGTAGAGGGATGCGCTGTTTACTGACGTAGTGGCCAGACAGGCTCCCCTCCACTAAGGTAGCCAGTCCGGTCACCAGCTACTTAAGAATACTATATTGCCGAACTGCGCTTGTCAAGAAGACCTTTAGATGTAGAGGGATGCGCTGTTTACTGACGTAGTGGCCAGACAGGCTCTCCTCCACTAAGGTAGCCAGTCCGGTCACCAGCTACTTAAGAATACTATATTGCCGAACTGCGCTTGTCAAGAAGACCTTTAGATGTAGATGGATGCTCTGTTTACTGATGTAGTGGCCAGACAGGCTCCCCTCCACTAAGGTAGCCAGTCCGGTCACCAGCTACTTAAAAATACTATATTGCCGAACTGCGCTTGTCAAGAAGACCTTTAGATATAGATGGATGCTCTGTTTATTGACGTAGTGGCCAGACAGCCTCTCCTCCTCTAAGATAGCCAGTCCGGTCACCAGCTACTTAAGAATACTATATTACCGAACTGCGCTTGTCAAGAAGACCTTTAGATGTAGAGGGATGCGCTGTTTACTGACGTAGTGGCCAGACAGGCTCCCCTCCACTAAGGTAGCCAGTCCGGTCACCAGCTACTTAAGAATACTATATTGCCGAACTGCGCTTGTCAAGAAGACCTTTAGATATAGAGGGATGCGCTGTTTACTGACGTAGTGGCCAGACAGGCTCTCCTCCACTAAGTTAGCCAGTCCGGTCACCAGCTACTTAAGAATACTATATTGCCGAACTGCGCTTGTCAAGAAGACCTTTAGATGTAGATGGATGCTCTGTTTACTGACGTAGTGGCCAGACAGCCTCTCCTCCTCTAAGATAGCCAGTCCGGTCACCAGCTACTTAAGAATACTATGTTGCCAAACTGCGCTTGTCAAGAAGACCTTTAGATGTACAGGGATGCGCTGTTTACTGACGTAGTGGCCAGACAGCCTATCCTCCTCTAAGATAGCCAGTCCGGTCACCAGCTACTTAGGAATAGTATATTGCCAAACTGCGCTTGTCAAGAAGACCTTTAGATGTAGAGGGATGCGCTGTTTACTGACGTAGTGTCCAGACAGGCTCTCCTCCACTAAGGTAGCCAGTCCGGTCACCAGCTACTTAAGAATACTATATTGCCGAACTGCGCTTGTCAAGAAGACCTTTAGATGTAGATGGATGCTCTGTTTACTGACGTAGTGGCCAGACAGGCTCCCCTCCACTAAGGTAGCCAGTCCGGTCACCAGCTACTTAAAAATACTATATTGCCGAACTGCGCTTGTCAAGAAGACCTTTAGATGTAAATGGATGCTCTGTTCATTGACGTAGTGGCCAGACAGCCTCTCCTCCTCTAAGATAGCCAGTCCGGTCACCAGCTACTTAAGAATACTATATTGCCGAACTGCGCTTGTCAAGAAGACTTTTAGATGTAGATGGATGCGCTGTTTACTGACGTAGTGGCCAGAAAGCCTCTCCTCCACTAAGGTAGCCAGTCTGGTCACCAGCTACTTAAGAATACTATATTGCCGAACTGCGCTTGTCAAGAAGACCTTTAGATGTAGATGGATGCTCTGTTTACTGACGTAGTGGCCAGACAGCCTCTCCTCCACTAAGGTAGCCAGTCTGGTCACCAGCTACTTAAGAATACTATATTGCCGAACTGCGCTTGTCAAGAAGACCTTTAGATGTAGATGGATGCTCTGTTTACTGACGTAGTGGCCAGACAGCCTCTCCTCCTCTAAGATAGCCTGTCCGGTCACCAGCTACTTAAGAATACTATATTGCCGAACTGCGCTTGTCAAGAAGACCTTTAGATGTAGATGGATGCGCTGTTTACTGACGTAGTGGCCAGAAAGCCTCTCCTCCCCTAAGGTAGCCAGTCTGGACACCAGCTACTTAAGAATACTATATTGCCGAACTGCGCTTGTCAAGAAGACTTTTAGATGTAGATGGATGCTCTGTTTACTGTCGTAGTGGCCAGACAGCCTCTCCTCCTCTAAGATAGCCAGTCCGGTCACCAGCTACTTAAGAATACTATATTGCCAAACTTTGCTGTAGATGTAGATGGATGCTCTGTTTACTGACGTAGTGGCCAGACAGGCTCCCCTCCACTAAGGTAGCCAGTCCGGTCACTAGCTACTTAAGAATACTATATTGCCGAACTGCGCTTGTAAAGAAGACCTTTAGATGTAGATGGATGCTCTGTTTACTGACGTAGTGGTCAGACAGCCTCTCCTCCTCTAAGATAGCCAGTCTGGTCCCCAGCTACTTAAGGATACTATATTGCCAAACTTCGCTTGTCAAGAAGACCTTTAGATGTAGATGGATGCTCTGTTTACTGACGTAGTGGCCAGACAGGCTCCCCTCCACTAAGGTAGCCAGTCCGGTCACTAGCTACTTAAGAATACTATATTGCCGAACTGCGCTTGTAAAGAAGACCTTTAGATGTAGATGGATGCTCTGTTTACTGACGTAGTGGTCAGACAGCCTCTCCTCCTCTAAGATAGCCAGTCTGGTCCCCAGCTACTTAAGGATACTATATTGCCGAACTGCGCTTGTCAAGAAGACCTTTAGATGTAGATGGATGCTCTATTTACTGACGTAGTGGACAGACAGCCTCTCCTCCTCTAAGATAGCCAGTCCGGTCACCAGCTACTTAAGAATACTATATTGCCGAACTGCGCTTGTCAAGAAGACCTTTAGATGTAGATGGATGCTCTATTTACTGACGTAGTGGACAGACAGCCTCTCCTCCTCTCAGATAGCCAGTCCGGTCACCAGCTACTTAAGAATACTATATTGCCGAACTGCGCTTGTCAAGAAGACCTTTAGATGTTGAGGGATGCTCTATTTACTGACGTAGTGGCCAGACAGCCTCTCCTCCTCTAAGATAGCCAGTCTGGTCCCCAGCTACTTAAGGATACTATATTGCCGAACTGCGCTTGTCAAGAAGACCTTTAGATGTAGATGGATGCGCTGTTTACTGACGTAGTGGCCAGAAAGCCTCTCCTCCCCTAAGGTAGCCAGTCTGGTCACCAGCTACTTAAGAATACTATATTGCCGAACTGCGCTTGTCAAGAAGACTTTTAGATGTAGATGGATGCTCTGTTTACTGTCGTAGTGGCCAGACAGCCTCTCCTCCTCTAAGATAGCCAGTCCGGTCACCAGCTACTTAAGAATACTATATTGCCAAACTTTGCTGTAGATGTAGATGGATGCTCTGTTTACTGACATAGTGGCCAGACAGGCTCCCCTCCACTAAGGTAGCCAGTCCGGTCACTAGCTACTTAAGAATACTATATTGCCGAACTGCGCTTGTAAAGAAGACCTTTAGATGTAGATGGATGCTCTGTTTACTGACGTAGTGGTCAGACAGCCTCTCCTCCTCTAAGATAGCCAGTCTGGTCCCCAGCTACTTAAGGATACTATATTGCCAAACTTCGCTTGTCAAGAAGACCTTTAGATGTAGATGGATGCTCTGTTTACTGACGTAGTAGCCAGACAGGCTCCCCTCCACTAAGGTAGCCAGTCCGGTCACTAGCTACTTAAGAATACTATATTGCCGAACTGCGCTTGTAAAGAAGACCTTTAGATGTAGATGGATGCTCTGTTTACTGACGTAGTGGTCAGACAGCCTCTCCTCCTCTAAGATAGCCAGTCTGGTCCCCAGCTACTTAAGGATACTATATTGCCGAACTGCGCTTGTCAAGAAGACCTTTAGATGTAGATGGATGCTCTATTTACTGACGTAGTGGACAGACAGCCTCTCCTCCTCTAAGGTAGCCAGTCCGGTCACCAGCTACTTAAGAATACTATATTGCCGAACTGCGCTTGTCAAGAAGACCTTTAGATGTAGATGGATGCTCTATTTACTGACGTAGTGGACAGACAGCCTCTCCTCCTCTCAGATAGCCAGTCCGGTCACCAGCTACTTAAGAATACTATATTGCCGAACTGCGCTTGTCAAGAAGACCTTTAGATGTAGATGGATGCTCTGTTTACTGACGTAGTGGTCAGACAGCCTCTCCTCCTCTAAGATAGCCAGTCTGGTCCCCAGCTACTTAAGGATACTATATTGCCAAACTTCGCTTGTCAAGAAGACCTTTAGATGTAGATGGATGCTCTGTTTACTGACGTAGTGGCCAGACAGGCTCCCCTCCACTAAGGTAGCCAGTCCGGTCACTAGCTACTTAAGAATACTATATTGCCGAACTGCGCTTGTAAAGAAGACCTTTAGATGTAGATGGATGCTCTGTTTACTGACGTAGTGGTCAGACAGCCTCTCCTCCTCTAAGATAGCCAGTCTGGTCCCCAGCTACTTAAGGATACTATATTGCCGAACTGCGCTTGTCAAGAAGACCTTTAGATGTAGATGGATGCTCTATTTACTGACGTAGTGGACAGACAGCCTCTCCTCCTCTAAGATAGCCAGTCCGGTCACCAGCTACTTAAGAATACTATATTGCCGAACTGCGCTTGTCAAGAAGACCTTTAGATGTAGATGGATGCTCTATTTACTGACGTAGTGGACAGACAGCCTCTCCTCCTCTCAGATAGCCAGTCCGGTCACCAGCTACTTAAGAATACTATATTGCCGAACTGCGCTTGTCAAGAAGACCTTTAGATGTTGAGGGATGCTCTATTTACTGACGTAGTGGCCAGACAGCCTCTCCTCCTCTAAGATAGCCAGTCTGGTCCCCAGCTACTTAAGGATACTATATTGCCGAACTGCGCTTGTCAAGAAGACCTTTAGATGTAGATGGATGCGCTGTTTACTGACGTAGTGGCCAGAAAGCCTCTCCTCCCCTAAGGTAGCCAGTCTGGTCACCAGCTACTTAAGAATACTATATTGCCGAACTGCGCTTGTCAAGAAGACTTTTAGATGTAGATGGATGCTCTGTTTACTGTCGTAGTGGCCAGACAGCCTCTCCTCCTCTAAGATAGCCAGTCCGGTCACCAGCTACTTAAGAATACTATATTGCCAAACTTTGCTGTAGATGTAGATGGATGCTCTGTTTACTGACATAGTGGCCAGACAGGCTCCCCTCCACTAAGGTAGCCAGTCCGGTCACTAGCTACTTAAGAATACTATATTGCCGAACTGCGCTTGTAAAGAAGACCTTTAGATGTAGATGGATGCTCTGTTTACTGACGTAGTGGTCAGACAGCCTCTCCTCCTCTAAGATAGCCAGTCTGGTCCCCAGCTACTTAAGGATACTATATTGCCAAACTTCGCTTGTCAATAAGACCTTTAGATGTAGATGGATGCTCTGTTTACTGACGTAGTAGCCAGACAGGCTCCCCTCCACTAAGGTAGCCAGTCCGGTCACTAGCTACTTAAGAATACTATATTGCCGAACTGCGCTTGTAAAGAAGACCTTTAGATGTAGATGGATGCTCTGTTTACTGACGTAGTGGTCAGACAGCCTCTCCTCCTCTAAGATAGCCAGTCTGGTCCCCAGCTACTTAAGGATACTATATTGCCGAACTGCGCTTGTCAAGAAGACCTTTAGATGTAGATGGATGCTCTATTTACTGACGTAGTGGACAGACAGCCTCTCCTCCTCTAAGATAGCCAGTCCGGTCACCAGCTACTTAAGAATACTATATTGCCGAACTGCGCTTGTCAAGAAGACCTTTAGATGTAGATGGATGCTCTATTTACTGACGTAGTGGACAGACAGCCTCTCCTCCTCTCAGATAGCCAGTCCGGTCACCAGCTACTTAAGAATACTATATTGCCGAACTGCGCTTGTCAAGAAGACCTTTAGATGTAGAGGGATGCTCTATTTACTGACGTAGTGGCCAGACAGCCTCTACTCCTCTAAGATATCCAGTCCGGTCACCAGCTACTTAAGAATACTATATTGCCGAACTGCGCTTGTCAAGAAGACCTTCAGATGTAGATGGATGCTCTGTTTACTGACGTAGTGGCCAGACAGGCTCTTTCTTGATTTGATCATTAATGTAAGCAATACATTGTAAAATGTACTTAGGTCCCAAAGTAAAGTGACCTCAATTTTAGTCCGATTTGGGCCAAAATCTAATGAGATGAAATATGCCACATATTACTTTTTCGTTTTTCTTCTCCGCAACTTAAAATAAATTATATTGTAGTTTCAATGATTTTGAACTATTTCCTTCAGAAAAGTGTTGTACTTTCTTTGGAGTGCTACAACTCTATCTAAAATCAATTTATGATGGTTGAAAATGTCTTAAGTGAGATTCCTTCTGAGGACCAATTTTTTGGTAGCACTGACTGTTTCCGCGTAAATATAAGAAACTTATTTTTAAAAATGGGTTTAGAGTTATTTTAAGATGGTTTTCGGGATGTATCTCAAAAACCCGGCGGCCCTCGAAAACATGTATTTCATAATAAATGTGTCTCTTAGTTGCTCTTACTTTTATACAAACAGATTTTGGATTTAATCATTAATGTAAGCAATACATTGTAAAATGTTCTTAGGCCCCAAACTAAAGTGACCTCAATTTTAGTCCGATTTGGGCCAAAATCTAATGAGATGGAATATAGTCATGTGACATATTTCCGGGTTAGAGCTCTCAATCACCCCCGGTCAAATCGAGTTCAGGTCAACTTCAAACTTGCTTTTTCGTTGAAAACTCGATCTCGAATTTTTGCACGATTACAACACTTTCTTATACTAAGTTATAAAGAAAGTAAAAATATATTCACAATAATGTTTATCTGCACATTAGCATTATTGTCAACATTTATAACATTTTTATTGATACTTTTTTGCTGGCGAGACTGTTGATTTTGGTTCCTAATATATTTTTTTTATTTTAGAAATTTGAATATTCGTGGGCAGATTTAGATTTGGATGAAGATTAGAAAGAAGATTGTCCATAGAAATGACATCTTACCAATAATTATTATATTGTAAAAAATAAAGATGTTGCAGACAGAATTGTTCAACTTTTTGTGTATAGTCATCTTCCCTGTCACTTGATTTGTCCAAGTAAAATGACTCTAGGGTATAGTCTTCTCAGTCGAAAATAGAGAATTTAACTAAGATAAGCAGCCTACACTGCACAGATGAAATGGCCGACCAGAATTTGTCCGATTTCTAGTCAAAACAACAAAGGACTTAATTCAAAGGCCCTTTAACACATTTGAGCTGAAACAAACCAACATTGTATAGGTGCGATATTAACTTATTCGAACCTTATTCGTGAATACGAATACGAATGTTATTCACAGAACCCCATCTGCAAATATGAATACAAATACATTCGTATTCGCATTTTCGAATACGAATACAATTGTATTTTCCGGTACGAGCACAATATATTCGTATTCACATCCAAAACATATGAATACACTCGTATTCACACCCAAAAAATGTGAATACACTGATATTCACAGCCAAAAAATATGAATTCACTCGTATTCACACCCAAAAAATGTGAATACACTGATATTCACAGCCAAAAAATATGAATACACTCGTATTCACAGCCAAAAAATATGAATATACTCGTATTCACAGACAAAAATATGAATACACTTGTATTCACAGGCAAAAATAAGAATACACGAATATTTGCAGGCAAAAGTGTTAATTCACGTATTTCCAAAGAAAATATATACGAATACCTACACTCGTATGTGCAGAGAAAATATACGAATGCAGTTATATTTATATCTACATTCCCGCAATATAAATAAATTATTACTATTATGTAATACATTTTCCGAACTTATAACGTGGTACTCAATAACTCAAAAAATTATCAACCCAAATATTATCTCTACATAACCCTTAGACAATCGCCCTGGTTTCACGATCCCACCCCACAGAAAGAGTTAAATGAGGTGATTCAATAAAAACAACAAAATATTTCAATTGAAGATTAAACGTTCTTTTATGAAATTCAAACCTACCAAAACCAATAATTACCAATAATTACTTTAAAAAATGTCATTTTGATATAAGAATATAAATATAAGAAGCAAAATATAAGAATCACGAATGCCAGAGCCAGGGTACATAAACCTTCAAGGGAAATTATTTCGAAACTCTCTTTCAAATGTGAAACACAATAATATATAGAAAAATAATTACAGGCTTCAAATAACAGTGGATTATTCATGAATTCAGAAAAAAAAAACTTTTTGCAAGACTTGAGTACAATAAGTATGCCGAATAAAAGATAAGAAATAAATTTTAATAAAAACTTCTAATTCAACATAATTAATTAATTGAAGGATCGACCCACGATTTATTACTTTTGTTACTTGATCAGGTAATAGGTCAGTGAAGGCAACAAAACTACAGTTTTTAGTCGACTTTTCGAGGATGTATTCTCCTCTTCCTCAGGAGTCAGGAGGACCTGCACAACTCGACAATTTAATAAATTCCTTAAACCATATTCAAATTGAGAATTAAATCAAGACCTATTAATTTAAAAAAAAATAGAAGTTAGATATTTGCCATTCAATCCCTGGACGCATTGCCCCGCAGAATGACACGTTGTTCAAATTTCTCATCACTCAATCGATTCGTCTTTGGCATATTTGTCATGGTCGCGTAGGTAAACAGTCGTTCCACTTGGGCACTAGAAGAAAGAGGAGTGTTGTACTTTTTGAAATTCGCATGATGCTCGGATATTGTTGAAGCATTTCGAACCCTGATTTTTTATTCCTAAAATATTGGGTCATAATACCTTCAGCCTTGATCATTAGGTCGTCCTCAGTAGAAAAAGAGGCTTCGTTTTCGTCCTCCCCAAAATCAAAAAAATCTTCTAAGGGAGGGTCTACTTCCATAGGACTGTGTTTATGTCTCCCAAGCTTTCGCTTAACTCTGCAGTCAGGTCTTCGAATATAAGGCGTTTAAAATGAAGCAATAAGACATCTCGAGTTGACTGAGTGATACACGGAAACCACATCTTCTTAAATTTGGGAAAAGAAAGTGCTGCGATAGCTGCATTTTTTCCTTCAACTGTGTCAAATCGTAGGAATTGGGCGAACCGTGTTTGGACACTACGCAGGTAAGCTTCTGCAATCGCAGAGCAATATTATAGAGGGGTTTCTGCCAATCTCTCTAGTTTCTTCCTCAAGGCTAGAATGGTTGGCACCAATGACCCATAATACGCCTCGTTCTCCCCCTGTAGTTTGTCTATAGCCTCGGCGACAGGCTCCGCACATTGAACGTACTCTTTAATGTATAAAAACTCTTCTTCACTAAAAGAACACATTACACATGTATTACAGTTTTCACTTACCCTCTGTAGGATTTCTTCAATGTGATGTTTTATGCGTATGATTCCCTTCAACGAGTCATAAAGGCTATTCCACCGGGTTTCGATTGGCTTGGGGAGAGATTTACCAATGATTTTTTCTATTACTTCAGCAGATTTTGGCCTATTTGTTAATCGCCATAACACGTTGAAACTTTTCATTACTGAGGTATGGAGCGTCAAAAGTGATACATTTAAATTTATGGTGTGGACCAAATTTAAGGTGTGGGCGGCGCACCTCAAATGGCAAGAAAGTTTTTCTACGACAGCATCGTCTACTGACACCCAAGTTTCTATATCATCATCACTGTCAATTTTGCTGTCATGATCGCCGTCACTGGTGTCTTCTAACTCTACATTTGTGGATCTTTGACTACCGTTGATTTTGACCCCAAAAATCTTGAAGGCTTTAATAAAGTTGGTCGCATTGTCCGTCACAGTCGCTGTTATCTTATTCAAGGACAATCCATACTTATTATGAATCGCAGAGAGTTTGGAAGCAATTCGGTCATACGTGTGAGAACCTATGAAACGCTCATATGCCAGAGCCACTGATTGCCTTTGATAGTTATCATCGATCCAGTGAGCTGTCACTCCAATAAAACTTCTTTTTCGCCCCGACCAAATGTCGGCTGTCGTGCAAACCGATTTTACAGGTTTTAACATTTCTTTAACTGTCTCAACATACTTTTCTTGAAGTAGTCTACCCAACTTCCGCCGACTCAAAACCTTCAACCCTGTTTTACTTATCCTCAAGAAGTTAAAAATCTGAATGAAAGCCGGATCGTCTATCGATTGGAGGGGTATCATCGCATGGTCTACATAATCCACAATCAACTGGTCGAATTGTGATTGTCGGGAGGGCGGCCGGGAGGAACCTCGGTGACGAGTTTCGTTCGCCCGATCGGGATTCAAATTGACAAATTCCTTCCTAGCTGAGGCAAGGCTATCTTTAATTCTTTTAATGAATTTAATAGAATTAGTTTTTGGGCTTACCCTCACCTCATTCGTTTTTTCTGGAACTGTAGGACTGCATTTCAAACAGATTGATTTTATTGCCTTTTTCACACATATTTCTTGAGCAAGTTCAGCGGCACTATTCAAAGGCTTGAAAAAACGGCCACACAACGCGTCTCACCGAAAATCTTACTTTGCTCAGAGGGTCAACGGTTAAGTCCCCAGGGCTCGCTCGAGCATCGCTAACAGGAATATCGCTTTCACTGCCACTCATTTTAATGACAGTCCACACTGTAAAACTCAAATGAAAAGACTGATTTGTAATGTAAATATTTATTATAAAGAAGTTGAACAGTAGGTATTAGTAGGACAGGCGAATGACAACAAGTCTTGTTGTTGCTAATAACAATTAAGAGGGGATCAGTATTTTAGAAGTGTTTATTTTTAGAAGTGTTTAGGTTTAATTTATTTTTATCAATATAGAGGATATGTTTGGTAGTAATCATTAAATAGTATATATATATATATATATAAAATTATTATATAGTTTCAAAAGGAATGGAAAGAAAAATATTTGGGTTGATAATTTCTTTGGAAATACGTGAATTCACATTTTTGCCTGCAAATATTCGTGTATTCGTATTTTTGCCTGTGAATACAAGTGTATTCATATTTTTGTCTGTGAATATGAGTATATTCATATTTTTTGGCTGTGAATATCAGTGTATTCACATTTTCGGGTGTGAATACGAGTGTATTCATATGTTTTGGCTGTGAATACGAATATATTCTTATTCATATGTGCTCGTACCTGAAAATACAATTGTATTCGTATTCAAAAATGCGAATACGAATGTATTTGTATTCGTATTCGCAGATGGGGTCCTGTGAATAAAATTCATATTCTTATTCACGAATAAGGTTCCGTGAATAATATTCGTATTCGTATTCACGAATAAAAATACGCCCATCTCTGGTATCAGTGCAATATTAACTGGGACCTAATTAATGATAAGAACTGGGAATTCATCAAAAATTCGGTACAATGCAAGGACCAAACACGTCCAAAACATTTCACGTTCCACACTGAATACCTTCTCGACTTTCTTCCACGCGATATCTTCCTGGACTTTTCCCCCACCACCTTGCAATTTTCTTTTCGCCTAGTCTCATTTCCCAGCGCAGGTACTTCATTGGACATTGTCAAATTCTAGATGGTCACTCGGGTTATAATTTAGGTGACTTCGACAAAGGACTTGGACTCTAATCCGGGACCCTTCTTACAGTCATATTGTCAATTTGGATCGTAATGTTTGTAGCCAGATACTTGATGAAGGTGCAAAGGATCCCTCTTGGTACCTCACTCCAGCCTCTTTGGGTTCCTCCCTCACTATATACGTTATATATTGATATTTATTATGAAGAATATATTTGGACCGCGTCGCACATCCATTACATTAAAGTCCACGTTTCTCAACTTAGGAATTGTGAAATATATCCCATAAGTAATTTATGGTTTCCAGATTTACTTTGTGAAGCTCCATTCTAGGAATAGATAATTAAAATACACAATTTATTTGTCAAACTTCACTATATATTCTCAAATACTCAACTAGTTTCGCCGTGTTAAGGCATTATCAAGAGTCACTCATAAACGTTTATAAGTGACTCATGATAATGCCTTAACACGGCGAAACTAGTTGAGTATTTGAGAATATATAGTGAAGTTTGACAAAGAAATTGTGTATTTTAATTATCTATCCCCATATCGCCTAGTATACATGGTCAATAAACAATAAGTTACACAGGAATATCCTAAATATCGATTCCTTAACTCATCTTATTAACTTGGCTGGGGAAAATTCATTCCCAAGAACAAAAATCAATGCCATTTCCGGCCTAAACCTTGGTGGACACGAAAAATAAAAAACTTCCACACAATAAAACAATTCTTCACTAAAGAATATCTCCACAATATGACGGATGCTAACTACTGCCAAATGAAGTATTGGACTAATAAGTGTAAGAAAGAAATTAGGAAGGACAACATTAAAACATGGAGAGAATTTACAGATACCATGGAGCCGTCGAACCATATTAATATGTGGAGAAAAATCAGATGTATGCGAGTAACATATGTTCAGCCAAGAAACATGATATTGGAAAGTGAAACATCGGCTAGGCTGTTCCTGAAGTCGCAATTCTCGGAAGCGGACAGTGGAGCGGCTGCAGCCAAGGCTGATACCTCCCGTAAGTCCACCATTTCCGACCCCTCACCATCTTGCTGTATGGAACGAGGGTTCCTCCCGTCGGAACTAGAGGCAGCTCTCAATAAAAAGAAAGGATCGGCTCCGGGACTTGACGAAATTAACTATGAGATGCTTCGTCTGATACCATTTAATGCAAAACATAGACTTCTTAATATCTTCAATATTATATGGAATACCAATGATTTCCCTGATGATTGAAGAAAAACTTTAATACTTCCAATCCCCAAGCCAGGCAGAGCAAGTGACGCTCTAGCAAGAGGCCTAAATGTCGGAGCCTTATTTTTGGACATTGAGGGAGCATAAAACAACGTGAATCCCGATATCCTTATCGCAGAAATGGTTAAAATGAAAGTTCCACTCAAAATCACCAAATGGATTAAAAATTATTTGAGCTTGAAGCACTTTATAATAAGAACGACCATGGCTCTTTGGTGGAAATGGCTACTGATAAAGGGCTGTTGCAAGGTTGTTTGTTAAGGCCTCTGCTGTTTAACATCTATACATGGAAATCTTCCTGATTTTGTATCTCTTATACAATATGAGGATGATGTGGTAGTTTTTATAGAGCATAAAAATTTACAAGTAACACTCAATAGACTGGATTGTATAAACTAGGAAAAATAGGTTTGAATCTCAATGCGACCAAATGCTGCCTACTACCCTTCGCTAGAAAAAGAATAAATGTTTCGGACCAGCAAATAACAATCAATAATGAAACTATATCAGGAGTTGAGCATCATAAGTTTTTGGGTATGTGGATAGATCGTAAACTAACGTTCAAGAAGCAATTTGAAGAAGTGCTTATAAAAGTAAACAAAGAGGTCAATGTACTTAAAGCCGTTGCGGGGGTTAGCTGGGGAGCCCATCCTAAGAACCTCATTGATCTGTACAGAGCTCTCATTGCGGGGGTTAGCTGGGGAGCCCATCCTAAGAACCTCATTGATCTGTACAGAGCTCTCATTGCGGGGGTTAGCTGGGGAGCCCATCCTAAGAACCTCATTGATCTGTACAGAGCTCTCATTGCGGGGGTTAGCTGGGGAGCCCATCCTAAGAACCTCATTGGTCTGTACAGAGCTCTCATTGAGGGGGTTAGCTGGGGAGCCCATCCTAAGAACCTCATTGATCTGTACAGAGCTCTCATTGCGGGGTTTAGCTGGGGAGCCCATCCTAAGAACCTCATTGGTCTGTACAGAGCTCTCATTGCGGGGGTTAGCTGGGGAGCCCATCCTAAGAACCTCATTGATCTGTACAGAGCTCTCATTGCGGGGGTTAGCTGGGGAGCCCATCCTAAGAACCTCATTGGTCTGTACAGAGCTCTCATTGCGGGGGTTAGCTGGGGAGCCCATCCTAAGAACCTCATTGATCTGTACAGAGCTCTCATTGCGGGGGTTAGCTGGGGAGCCCATCCTAAGAACCTCATTGATCTGTACAGAGCTCTCATTGCGGGGGTTAGCTGGGGAGCCCATCCTAAGAACCTCATTGGTCTGTACAGAGCTCTCATTGAGGGGGTTAGCTGGGGAGCCCATCCTAAGAACCTCATTGATCTGTACAGAGCTCTCATTGCGGGGGTTAGCTGGGGAGCCCATCCTAAGAACCTCATTGGTCTGTACAGAGCTCTCATTGAGGGGGTTAGCTGGGGAGCCCATCCTAAGAACCTCATTGGTCTGTACAGAGCTCTCATTGCGGGGGTTAGCTGGGGAGCCCATCCTAAGAACCTCATTGATCTGTACAGAGCTCTCATTGCGGGGGTTAGCTGGGGAGCCCATCCTAAGAACCTCATTGATCTGTACAGAGCTCTCATTGCGGGGGTTAGCTGGGGAGCCCATCCTAAGAACCTCATTGGTCTGTACAGAGCTCTCATTGCGGGGGTTAGCTGGGGAGCCCATCCTAAGAACCTCATTGATCTGTACAGAGCTCTCATTGCGGGGGTTAGCTGGGGAGCCCATCCTAAGAACCTCATTGATCTGTACAGAGCTCTCATTGCGGGGGTTAGCTGGGGAGCCCATCCTAAGAACCTCATTGGTCTGTACAGAGCTCTCATTGAGGGGGTTAGCTGGGGAGCCCATCCTAAGAACCTCATTGATCTGTACAGAGCTCTCATTGCGGGGGTTAGCTGGGGAGCCCATCCTAAGAACCTCATTGGTATGTACAGAGCTCTCATTGAGGGGGTTAGCTGGGGAGCCCATCCTAAGAACCTCATTGATCTGTACAGAGCTCTCATTGAGGGGGTTAGCTGGGGAGCCCATCCTAAGAACCTCATTGATCTGTACAGAGCTCTCATTGCGGGGGTTAGCTGGGGAGCCCATCCTAAGAACCTCATTGATCTGTACAGAGCTCTCATTGCGGGGGTTAGCTGGGGAGCCCATCCTAAGAACCTCATTGGTCTGTACAGAGCTCTCATTGAGGGGGTTAGCTGGGGAGCCCATCCTAAGAACCTCATTGATCTGTACAGAGCTCTCATTGAGGGGGTTAGCTGGGGAGCCCATCCTAAGAACCTCATTGATCTGTACAGAGCTCTCATTGAGGGGGTTAGCTGGGGAGCCCATCCTAAGAACCTCATTGGTCTGTACAGAGCTCTCATTGAGGGGGTTAGCTGGGGAGCCCATCCTAAGAACCTCATTGATCTGTACAGAGCTCTCATTGAGGGGGTTAGCTGGGGAGCCCATCCTAAGAACCTCATTGATCTGTACAGAGCTCTCATTGAGGGGGTTAGCTGGGGAGCCCATCCTAAGAACCTCATTGATCTGTACAGAGCTCTCATTGAGGGGGTTAGCTGGGGAGCCCATCCTAAGAACCTCATTGGTCTGTACAGAGCTCTCATTGAGGGGGTTAGCTGGGGAGCCCATCCTAAGAACCTCATTGATCTGTACAGAGCTCTCATTGCGGGGGTTAGCTGGGGAGCCCATCCTAAGAACCTCATTGATCTGTACAGAGCTCTCATTGAGGGGGTTAGCTGGGGAGCCCATCCTAAGAACCTCATTGATCTGTACAGAGCTCTCATTGAGGGGGTTAGCTGGGGAGCCCATCCTAAGAACCTCATTGGTCTGTACAGAGCTCTCATTGAGGGGGTTAGCTGGGGAGCCCATCCTAAGAACCTCATTGGTCTGTACAGAGCTCTCATTGAGGGGGTTAGCTGGGGAGCCCATCCTAAGAACCTCATTGGTCTGTACAGAGCTCTCATTGAGGGGGTTAGCTGGGGAGCCCATCCTAAGAACCTCATTGGTCTGTACAGAGCTCTCATTGCGGGGGTTAGCTGGGGAGCCCATCCTAAGAACCTCATTGGTATGTACAGAGCTCTCATTGCGGGGGTTAGCTGGGGAGCCCATCCTAAGAACCTCATTGGTCTGTACAGAGCTCTCATTGAGGGGGTTAGCTGGGGAGCCCATCCTAAGAACCTCATTGATCTGTACAGAGCTCTCATTGAGGGGGTTAGCTGGGGAGCCCATCCTAAGAACCTCATTGGTCTGTACAGAGCTCTCATTGAGGGGGTTAGCTGGGGAGCCCATCCTAAGAACCTCATTGATCTGTACAGAGCTCTCATTGAGGGGGTTAGCTGGGGAGCCCATCCTAAGAACCTCATTGATCTGTACAGAGCTCTCATTGAGGGGGTTAGCTGGGGAGCCCATCCTAAGAACCTCATTGATCTGTACAGAGCTCTCATTGAGGGGGTTAGCTGGGGAGCCCATCCTAAGAACCTCATTGGTCTGTACAGAGCTCTCATTGAGGGGGTTAGCTGGGGAGCCCATCCTAAGAACCTCATTGATCTGTACAGAGCTCTCATTGCGGGGGTTAGCTGGGGAGCCCATCCTAAGAACCTCATTGATCTGTACAGAGCTCTCATTGAGGGGGTTAGCTGGGGAGCCCATCCTAAGAACCTCATTGATCTGTACAGAGCTCTCATTGAGGGGGTTAGCTGGGGAGCCCATCCTAAGAACCTCATTGGTCTGTACAGAGCTCTCATTGAGGGGGTTAGCTGGGGAGCCCATCCTAAGAACCTCATTGGTCTGTACAGAGCTCTCATTGAGGGGGTTAGCTGGGGAGCCCATCCTAAGAACCTCATTGGTCTGTACAGAGCTCTCATTGAGGGGGTTAGCTGGGGAGCCCATCCTAAGAACCTCATTGGTCTGTACAGAGCTCTCATTGAGGGGGTTAGCTGGGGAGCCCATCCTAAGAACCTCATTGGTCTGTACAGAGCTCTCATTGCGGGGGTTAGCTGGGGAGCCCATCCTAAGAACCTCATTGGTATGTACAGAGCTCTCATTGCGGGGGTTAGCTGGGGAGCCCATCCTAAGAACCTCATTGGTCTGTACAGAGCTCTCATTAGATCTAGACTAGAATATGGACTCAACATTTTCATTATATCTAAAACTCCCTTAATAAAAACACTAAACACAATTCAAAACAATAGTTTGCGTCTAGCATCTGGTGCATTCAAATCTACGCCAATACATAGTCTGCTTTATGAAACCGGAGAACCATCCTTGGAACTTAGACGACAATACATGTGGCACAAACATATGTCAGGTTGTCTCGGTAACCCCAATGGCAAACTTCTTCAAGGACTTGACCCCAGTCAATAAACAATCCTAATTATAAATACAAAGTGGAACATACAGAGACGGTCAACAAGGTATTGGAAGGGGTTCATCAAACTCCAGTTCAGCCGACATTCTTAACAGATATACCCAAAACTCAAACCACTGTCAGGGCATATTCGGACATGACGCCTCTCACTGCTTCTAAGAAAGATTACAGTAAGCTGATGCTGAAAACAATAGCTCTAAATATGACAAGAGAGAAGTACAGAGACTACACACATATTTATACTGATGCTTCCAAAACGACAGACGGAGTTGGGATCGGCCTCTTTGACGAGCAAAGGAAGCGGAGCATTAGCCATAAACTACATGGACAATATTCAATAACCAATGCGGAACTTATGGCGATTCTGTTAGGCACTGAATATGCGGTGAGGAAAACAGAGAAGAGAATAGTAATTCTCACTGACTCCAAATCAGCTGTGGAATCCATTAAAAATCCCCACCTTCATCATTCAACGAACTTCATCATCACCAATATACTGAATGCAATATTAAGGGCTAGTGTGAGAAATGTCGTCGTACAGTGGATCCCCGGTCACGTGGATGTGACAGGGCACGAGAAAGCTGATGAAGCTGCAAAGCGAGTCATATCTGATGAAGTGATACTACCGTGGAAGCTGGTTCAGGGAGATATCACTATATTTCTGAAGTACCAACTAAGACAGACCTGGCAAAACTACTATGACACAACCTCTGAGAACAAAGGACGACATCACCTACTGTTTGCGGATAAAGCTCAGTTTAAACCAAAACGGCTCTACAGGTTCCACTTGGCACCAACTGACCTATGTACAGTCTGACATACGAGAGAGGACGTGCTCCACACACTGCTGGAGTGTGACAAATTCCAGGAACAGCGAACAGAACCACCACTCAACCACCTCCAGTCCCTTCAAGGCGCACTCTGGAGTCATGATAAGAACAATATTAAAATACTTCTAAAGTTTGTAAAAGATAATGTTAAAGCTCTGAAAAGAAGTGAAAAAAAAAAAAATATATATATATATATATAATTAAATAAGTACATAAGTAATGATAGAATCAAGAATTGAAATACGCTGGGCTCTCTGGACTGCAATAGTACCGGGCTGTGGAGGGTGAGGACGGCAGTACACACCTGCACATCCTCTCTGACATGCCTCGCCAACAGCAAAGCAATGTGCCTAAGCGATGAAGGAGACGAGCCCTGCTATGCCGTGCTGCCCTCGTGCTTCGCCTCGGCTGTGGCGCTCGTCGGGGGTCCCCGGGTCCTGCTTCGCTCCTCTTGGTCATCTCGCTCCGTTCGTGCCGGTCCCATAAATAAATAATAAAGAAAATAATGTCCCTGATATATGGGGAGCAGTGTATTTTGTGAAATAGAGAATATTTTTTTAAAAATGTAAGTTCTTTATTTTTTATTATTTGTTTAACAATAGCCCTGCAAAAATGTTAATTATCACTTGGTACATTAGTTGAGTTCCTTTAAATGGGCTTCGGACGGATCTCTCTCCTTAGTCCCCCACTGCCCAAAGTCATCTTTCCACCGAGTTAAATTACCATTGAACCTCGGTATACTAGTTGAGTTTCTTTAAATTGGCTTCGGACGGATCTCTCTCATTAGACCCCCACTGCCCAAAGTCATCTTTCCGCCTAGTTAAATTACCATTGAACCTCGGTATACTAGTTGAGTTTCTATAAATGGGCTTCGGACGGATCTCTCTCATTAGTCCCCCACTGCCCAAAGTCATCTTTCCACCGAGTTAAATTACCATTGAACCTCGGTATACTAGTTGAGTTTCTTTAAATGGGCTTCGGACGGATCTCTCTCATTAGTCCCTCACTGCCCAAAGTCATCTTTCCACCGAGTTAAATTACCATTGAACCTCGGTATACTAGTTGAGTTTCTTTAAATTGGCTTCGGACGGATCTCTCTCATTAGACCCCCACTGCCCAAAGTCATCTTTCCGCCTAGTTAAATTACCATTGAACCTCGGTATACTAGTTGAGTTTCTATAAATGGGCTTCGGACGGATCTCTCTCATTAGTCCCCCACTGCCCAAAGTCATCTTTCCACCGAGTTAAATTACCATTGAACCTCGGTATACTAGTTGAGTTTCTTTAAATGGGCTTCGGACGGATCTCTCTCATTAGTCCCTCACTGCCCAAAGTCATCTTTCCACCGAGTTAAATTACCATTGAACCTCGGTATACTAGTTGAGTTTCTTTAAATTGGCTTCGGACGGATCTCTCTCATTAGACCCCCACTGCCCAAAGTCATCTTTCCACCGAGTTAAATTACCATTGAACCTCGGTATACTAGTTGAGTTTCTTTAAATTGGCTTCGGACGGATCTCTCTCATTAGACCCCCACTGCCCAAAGTCATCTTTCCACCGAGTTAAATTACCATTGAACCTCGGTATAGGTACTAGTTGAGTTTCTATAAATGGGCTTCAGACGGATCTCTCTCATTAGTCCCTCACTGCCCAAAGTCATCTTTCCGCCTAGTTAAATTACCATTGAACCTCGGTATACTAGTTGAGTTTCTTTAAATGGGCTTCGGACGGATCTCTCTCATTAGTCCCTCACTGCCCAAAGTCATCTTTCCACCGAGTTAAATTACCATTGAACCTCGGTATACTAGTTGAGTTTCTTTAAATGGGCTTCGGACGGATCTCTCTCATTAGTCCCTCACTGCCCAAAGTCATCTTTCCACCGAGTTAAATTACCATTGAACCTCGGTATACTAGTTGAGTTTCTTTAAATTGGCTTCGGACGGATCTCTCTCATTAGACCCCCACTGCCCAAAGTCATCTTTCCACCGAGTTAAATTACCATTGAACCTCGGTATACTAGTTGAGTTTCTTTAAATTGGCTTCGGACGGATCTCTCTCATTAGACCCCCACTGCCCAAAGTCATCTTTCCACCGAGTTAAATTACCATTGAACCTCGGTATACTAGTTGAGTTTCTATAAATGGGCTTCAGACGGATCTCTCTCATTAGTCCCTCACTGCCCAAAGTCATCTTTCCGCCTAGTTAAATTACCATTGAACCTCGGTATACTAGTTGAGTTTCTTTAAATGGGCTTCGGACGGATCTCTCTCATTAGTCCCCCACTGCCCAAAGTCATCTTTCCACCGAGTTAAATTACCATTGAACCTCGGTATACTAGTTGAGTTTCTTTAAATGGGCTTCGGACGGATCTCTCTCATTAGTCCCCCACTGCCCAACGTCATCTTTCCACCGAGTTAAATTACCATTGAACCTCGGTATACTAGTTGAGTTTCTTTAAATGGGCTTCAGACGGATCTCTCTCATTAGTCCCCCACTGCCCAAAGTCATCTTTCCACCGAGTTAAATTACCATTGAACCTCGGTATACTAGTTGAGTTTCTATAAATGGGCTTCGGACGGATCTCTCTCATTAGTCCCCCACTGCCCAAAGTCATCTTTCCACCGAGTTAAATTACCATTGAACCTCGGTATACTAGTTGAGTTTCTTTAAATGGGCTTCAGACGGATCTCTCTCATTAGTCCCCCACTGCCCAAAGTCATCTTTCCACCGAGTTAAATTACCATTGAACCTCGGTATACTAGTTGAGTTTCTTTAAATGGGCTTCGGACGGATCTCTCTCATTAGTCCCCCACTGCCCAAAGTCATCTTTCCACCGAGTTAAATTACCATTGAACCTCGGTATACTAGTTGAGTTTCTATAAATGGGCTTCGGACGGATCTCTCTCATTAGTCCCCCACTGCCCAAAGTCATCTTTCCACCGAGTGAAATTACCATTGAACCTCGGTATACTAGTTGAGTTTCTTTAAATGGGCTTCGGACGGATCTCTCTCATTAGTCCCCCACTGCCCAACGTCATCTTTCCACCGAGTTAAATTACCATTGAACCTCGGTATACTAGTTGAGTTTCTTTAAATGGGCTTCGGACGGATCTCTCTCATTAGTCCCCCACTGCCCAAAGTCATCTTTCCACCGAGTTAAATTACCATTGAACCCCGGTATACTAGTTGAGTTTCTATAAATGGGCTTCGGACGGATCTCTCTCATTAGTCCCTCACTGCCCAAAGTCATCTTTCCACCGAGTTAAATTACCATTGAACCTCGGTATACTAGTTGAGTTCCTCTAAATGGGCTTCGGACGGATCTCTCTAGTTAGTCCCCCACTGTCCAAAGTCATCTTTCCACCCAGTTAAATTACCATTGAACCTCGGTATACTAGTTGAGTTTCTATAAATGGGCTTCGGACGGATCTCTCTCATTAGTCCCCCACTGCCCAAAGTCATCTTTCCACCGAGTTAAATTACCATTGAACCTCGGTATACTAGTTGAGTTTCTTTAAATGGGCTTCAGACGGATCTCTCTCATTAGTCCCCCACTGCCCAAAGTCATCTTTCCACCGAGTTAAATTACCATTGAACCTCGGTATACTAGTTGAGTTTCTATAAATGGGCTTCGGACGGATCTCTCTCATTAGTCCCCCACTGCCCAAAGTCATCTCTCCACCGAGATAAATTACCATTGAACCTCGGTATACTAGTTGAGTTTCTTTAAATGGGCTTCGGACGGATCTCTCTCATTAGTCCCCCACTGCCCAACGTCATCTTTCCACCGAGTTAAATTACCATTGAACCTCGGTATACTAGTTGAGTTTCTTTAAATGGGCTTCGGACGGATCTCTCTCATTAGTCCCCCACTGCCCAAAGTCATCTTTCAACCGAGTTAAATTACCATTGAACCTCGGTATACTAGTTGAGTTTCTTTAAATGGGCTTCAGACGGATCTCTCTCATTAGTCCCCCACTGCCCAACGTCATCTTTCCACCGAGTTAAATTACCATTGAACCTCGGTATACTAGTTGAGTTTCTTTAAATGGGCTTCGGACGGATCTCTCTCATTAGTCCCCCACTGCCCAAAGTCATCTTTCCACCGAGTTAAATTACCATTGAACCTCGGTATACTAGTTGAGTTTCTATAAATGGGCTTCGGACGGATCTCTCTCATTAGTCCCTCACTGCCCAAAGTCATCTTTCCACCGAGTTAAATTACCATTGAACCTCGGTATACTAGTTGAGTTTCTTTAAATGGGCTTCAGACGGATCTCTCTCATTAGTCCCCCACTGCCCAAAGTCATCTTTCCACCGAGTTAAATTACCATTGAACCTCGGTATACTAGTTGAGTTTCTATAAATGGGCTTCGGACGGATCTCTCTCATTAGTCCCCCACTGCCCAAAGTCATCTTTCCACCGAGTTAAATTACCATTGAACCTCGGTATACTAGTTGAGTTTCTTTAAATGGGCTTCAGACGGATCTCTCTCATTAGTCCCCCACTGCCCAAAGTCATCTTTCCACCGAGTTAAATTACCATTGAACCTCGGTATACTAGTTGAGTTTCTTTAAATGGGCTTCGGACGGATCTCTCTCATTAGTCCCCCACTGCCCAAAGTCATCTTTCCACCGAGTTAAATTACCATTGAACCTCGGTATACTAGTTGAGTTTCTATAAATGGGCTTCGGACGGATCTCTCTCATTAGTCCCCCACTGCCCAAAGTCATCTCTCCACCGAGTTAAATTACCATTGAACCTCGGTATACTAGTTGAGTTTCTTTAAACGGGCTTCGGACGGATCTCTCTCATTAGTCCCCCACTGCCCAACGTCATCTTTCCACCGAGTTAAATTACCATTGAACCTCGGTATACTAGTTGAGTTTCTTTAAATGGGCTTCGGACGGATCTCTCTCATTAGTCCCCCACTGCCCAAAGTCATCTTTCCACCGAGTTAAATTACCATTGAACCTCGGTATACTAGTTGAGTTTCTATAAATGGGCTTCGGACGGATCTCTCTCATTAGTCCCTCACTGCCCAAAGTCATCTTTCCACCGAGTTAAATTACCATTGAACCTCGGTATACTAGTTGAGTTCCTCTAAATGGGCTTCGGACGGATCTCTCTCATTAGTCCCCCACTGTCCAAAGTCATCTTTCCACCGAGTTAAATTACCATTGAACCTCGGTATACTAGTTGAGTTTCTATAAATGGGCTTCGGACGGATCTCTCTCATTAGTCCCCCACTGCCCAAAGTCATCTTTCCACCGAGTTAAATTACCATTGAACCTCGGTATACTAGTTGAGTTTCTTTAAATGGGCTTCAGACGGATCTCTCTCATTAGTCCCCCACTGCCCAAAGTCATCTTTCCACCGAGTTAAATTACCATTGAACCTCGGTATACTAGTTGAGTTTCTATAAATGGGCTTCGGACGGATCTCTCTCATTAGTCCCCCACTGCCCAAAGTCATCTCTCCACCGAGATAAATTACCATTGAACCTCGGTATACTAGTTGAGTTTCTTTAAATGGGCTTCAGACGGATCTCTCTCATTAGTCCCCCACTGCCCAAAGTCATCTTTCCACCGAGTTAAATTACCATTGAACCTCGGTATACTAGTTGAGTTTCTATAAATGGGCTTCGGACGGATCTCTCTCATTAGTCCCCCACTGCCCAAAGTCATCTTTCCACCGAGTTAAATTACCATTGAACCTCGGTATACTAGTTGAGTTTCTTTAAATGGGCTTCGGACAGATCTCTCTCATTAGTCCCCCACTGCCCAAAGTCATCTTTCAACCGAGTTAAATTACCATTGAACCTCGGTATACTAGTTGAGTTTCTTTAAATGGGCTTCGGACGGATCTCTCTCATTAGTCCCCCACTGCCCAAAGTCATCTTTCAACCGAGTTAAATTACCATTGAACCTCGGTATACTAGTTGAGTTTCTATAAATGGGCTTCGGACGGATCTCTCTCATTAGTCCCCCACTGCCCAAAGTCATCTTTCAACCGAGTTAAATTACCATTGAACCTCGGTATACTAGTTGAGTTTCTTTAAATGGGCTTCGGACGGATCTCTCTCATTAGTCCCCCACTGCCCAAAGTCATCTTTCCACCGAGTTAAATTACCATTGAACCTCGGTATACTAGTTGTGTTTCTTTAAATGGGCTTCGGACGGATCTCTCTCATTAGTCCCCCACTGCCCAAAGTCATCTCTCCACCGAGTTAAATTACCATTGAACCTCGGTATACTAGTTGAGTTTCTTTAAATGGGCTTCGGACGGATCTCTCTCATTAGTCCCCCACTGCCCAACGTCATCTTTCCACCGAGTTAAATTACCATTGAACCTCGGTATACTAGTTGAGTTTCTTTAAATGGGCTTCGGACGGATCTCTCCCATTAGTCCCCCACTGCCCAAAGTCATCTTTCCACCGAGTTAAATTACCATTGAAACTCGGTATACTAGTTGAGTTTCTATAAATGGGCTTCGGACGGATCTCTCTCATTAGTCCCTCACTGCCCAAAGTCATCTTTCCACCGAGTTAAATTACCATTGAACCTCGGTATACTAGTTGAGTTCCTCTAAATGGGCTTCGGACGGATCTCTCTCATTAGTCCCCCACTGTCCAAAGTCATCTTTCCACCGAGTTAAATTACCATTGAACCTCGGTATACTAGTTGAGTTTCTATAAATGGGCTTCGGACGGATCTCTCTCATTAGTCCCCCAGTGCCCAAAGTCATCTTTCCACCGAGTTAAATTACCATTGAACCTCGGTATACTAGTTGAGTTTCTTTAAATGGGCTTCAGACGGATCTCTCTCATTAGTCCCCCACTGCCCAAAGTCATCTTTCCACCGAGTTAAATTACCATTGAACCTCGGTATACTAGTTGAGTTTCTATAAATGGGCTTCGGACGGATCTTTCTCATTAGTCCCCCACTGCCCAAAGTCATCTCTCCACCGAGTTAAATTACCATTGAACCTCGGTATACTAGTTGAGTTTCTTTAAATGGGCTTCGGACGGATCTCTCTCATTAGTCCCCCACTGCCCAACGTCATCTTTCCACCGAGTTAAATTACCATTGAACCTCGGTATACTAGTTGAGTTTCTTTAAATGGGCTTCGGACGGATCTCTCTCATTAGTCCCCCACTGCCCAAAGTCATCTTTCCACCGAGTTAAATTACCATTGAACCTCGGTATACTAGTTGAGTTTCTTTAAATGGGCTTCAGACGGATCTCTCTCATTAGTCCCCCACTGCCCAACGTCATCTTTCCACCGAGTTAAATTACCATTGAACCTCGGTATACTAGTTGAGTTTCTTTAAATGGGCTTCGGACGGATCTCTCTCATTAGTCCCCCACTGCCCAAAGTCATCTTTCCACCGAGTTAAATTACCATTGAACCTCGGTATACTAGTTGAGTTTCTATAAATGGGCTTCGGACGGATCTCTCTCATTAGTCCCTCACTGCCCAAAGTCATCTTTCCGCCTAGTTAAATTACCATTGAACCTCGGTATACTAGTTGAGTTTCTTTAAATGGGCTTCGGACGGATCTCTCTCATTAGTCCCCCACTGCCCAACGTCATCTTTCCACCGAGTTAAATTACCATTGAACCTCGGTATACTAGTTGAGTTTCTTTAAATGGGCTTCAGACGGATCTCTCTCATTAGTCCCCCACTGCCCAAAGTCATCTTTCCACCGAGTTAAATTACCATTGAACCTCGGTATACTAGTTGAGTTTCTATAAATGGGCTTCGGACGGATCTCTCTCATTAGTCCCCCACTGCCCAAAGTCATCTTTCCACCGAGTTAAATTACCATTGAACCTCGGTATACTAGTTGAGTTTCTTTAAATGGGCTTCAGACGGATCTCTCTCATTAGTCCCCCACTGCCCAACGTCATCTTTCCACCGAGTTAAATTACCATTGAACCTCGGTATACTAGTTGAGTTTCTTTAAATGGGCTTCGGACGGATCTCTCTCATTAGTCCCCCACTGCCCAAAGTCATCTTTCAACCGAGTTAAATTACCATTGAACCTCGGTATACTAGTTGAGTTTCTTTAAATGGGCTTCAGACGGATCTCTCTCATTAGTCCCCCACTGCCCAACGTCATCTTTCCACCGAGTTAAATTACCATTGAACCTCGGTATACTAGTTGAGTTTCTTTAAATGGGCTTCGGACGGATCTCTCTCATTAGTCCCCCACTGCCCAAAGTCATCTTTCCACCGAGTTAAATTACCATTGAACCTCGGTATACTAGTTGAGTTTCTATAAATGGGCTTCGGACGGATCTCTCTCATTAGTCCCTCACTGCCCAAAGTCATCTTTCCGCCTAGTTAAATTACCATTGAACCTCGGTATACTAGTTGAGTTTCTTTAAATGGGCTTCGGACGGATCTCTCTCATTAGTCCCCCACTGCCCAACGTCATCTTTCCACCGAGTTAAATTACCATTGAACCTCGGTATACTAGTTGAGTTTCTTTAAATGGGCTTCAGACGGATCTCTCTCATTAGTCCCCCACTGCCAAAGTCATCTTTCCACCGAGTTAAATTACCATTGAACCTCGGTATACTAGTTGAGTTTCTATAAATGGGCTTCGGACGGATCTCTCTCATTAGTCCCCCACTGCCCAAAGTCATCTTTCCACCGAGTTAAATTACCATTGAACCTCGGTATACTAGTTGAGTTTCTTTAAATGGGCTTCAGACGGATCTCTCTCATTAGTCCCCCACGGCCCAAAGTCATCTTTCCACCGAGTTAAATTACCATTGAACCTCGGTATACTAGTTGAGTTTCTATAAATGGGCTTCGGACGGATCTCTCTCATTAGTCCCCCACTGCCCAAAGTCATCTTTCCACCGAGTTAAATTACCATTGAACCTCGGTATACTAGTTGAGTTTCTTTAAATGGGCTTCGGACCGATCTCTCTCATTGGTCCCCCACTGCCCAAAGTCATCTTTCAACCGAGTTAAATTACCATTGAACCTCGGTATACTAGTTGAGTTTCTTTAAATGGGCTTCGGACGGATCTCTCTCATTAGTCCCCCACTGCCCAAAGTCATCTTTCAACCGAGTTAAATTACCATTGAACCTCGGTATACTAGTTGAGTTTCTTTAAATGGGCTTCAGACGGATCTCTCTCATTAGTCCCCCACTGCCCAACGTCATCTTTCCACCGAGTTAAATTACCATTGAACCTCGGTATACTAGTTGAGTTTCTTTAAATGGGCTTCGGACGGATCTCTCTCATTAGTCCCCCACTGCCCAAAGTCATCTTTCCACCGAGTTAAATTACCATTGAACCTCGGTATACTAGTTGAGTTTCTATAAATGGGCTTCGGACGGATCTTTCTCATTAGTCCCTCACTGCCCAAAGTCATCTTTCCGCCTAGTTAAATTACCATTGAACCTCGGTATACTAGTTGAGTTTCTTTAAATGGGCTTCGGACGGATCTCTCTCATTAGTCCCCCACTGCCCAAAGTCATCTTTCCACCGAGTTAAATTACCATTGAACCTCGGTATACTAGTTGAGTTTCTTTAAATGGGCTTCAGACGGATCTCTCTCATTAGTCCCCCACTGCCCAACGTCATCTTTCCACCGAGTTAAATTACCATTGAACCTCGGTATACTAGTTGAGTTTCTTTAAATGGGCTTCGGACGGATCTCTCTCATTAGTCCCCCACTGCCCAAAGTCATCTTTCCACCGAGTTAAATTACCATTGAACCTCGGTATACTAGTTGAGTTTCTATAAATGGGCTTCGGACGGATCTCTCTCATTAGTCCCTCACTGCCCAAAGTCATCTTTCCGCCTAGTTAAATTACCATTGAACCTCGGTATACTAGTTGAGTTTCTTTAAATGGGCTTCGGACGGATCTCTCTCAATAGTCCCCCACTGCCCAACGTCATCTTTCCACCGAGTTAAATTACCATTGAACCTCGGTATACTAGTTGAGTTTCTTTAAATGGGCTTCAGACGGATCTCTCTCATTAGTCCCCCACTGCCCAAAGTCATCTTTCCACCGAGTTAAATTACCATTGAACCTCGGTATACTAGTTGAGTTTCTATAAATGGGCTTCGGACGAATCTCTCTCATTAGTCCCCCACTGCCCAAAGTCATCTTTCCACCGAGTTAAATTACCATTGAACCTCGGTATACTAGTTGAGTTTCTTTAAATGGGCTTCAGACGGATCTCTCTCATTAGTCCCCCACTGCCCAACGTCATCTTTCCACCGAGTTAAATTACCATTGAACCTCGGTATACTAGTTGAGTTTCTTTAAATGGGCTTCGGACGGATCTCTCTCATTAGTCCCCCACTGCCCAAAGTCATCTTTCAACCGAGTTAAATTACCATTGAACCTCGGTATACTAGTTGAGTTTCTTTAAATGGGCTTCAGACGGATCTCTCTCATTAGTCCCCCACTGCCCAACGTCATCTTTCCACCGAGTTAAATTACCATTGAACCTCGGTATACTAGTTGAGTTTCTTCAAATGGGCTTCGGACGGATCTCTCTCATTAGTCCCCCACTGCCCAAAGTCATCTTTCCACCGAGTTAAATTACCATTGAACCTCGGTATACTAGTTGAGTTTCTATAAATGGGCTTCGGACGGATCTCTCTCATTAGTCCCTCACTGCCCAAAGTCATCTTTCCGCCTAGTTAAATTACCATTGAACCTCGGTATACTAGTTGAGTTTCTTTAAATGGGCTTCGGACGGATCTCTCTCATTAGTCCCTCACTGCCCAACGTCATCTTTCCACCGAGTTAAATTACCATTGAACCTCGGTATACTAGTTGAGTTTCTTTAAATGGGCTTCAGACGGATCTCTCTCATTAGTCCCCCACTGCCAAAGTCATCTTTCCACCGAGTTAAATTACCATTGAACCTCGGTATACTAGTTGAGTTTCTATAAATGGGCTTCGGACGGATCTCTCTCATTAGTCCCCCACTGCCCAAAGTCATCTTTCCACCGAGTTAAATTACCATTGAACCTCGGTATACTAGTTGAGTTTCTTTAAATGGGCTTCAGACGGATCTCTCTCATTAGTCCCCCACGGCCCAAAGTCATCTTTCCACCGAGTTAAATTACCATTGAACCTCGGTATACTAGTTGAGTTTCTATAAATGGGCTTCGGACGGATCTCTCTCATTAGTCCCCCACTGCCCAAAGTCATCTTTCCACCGAGTTAAATTACCATTGAACCTCGGTATACTAGTTGAGTTTCTTTAAATGGGCTTCGGACAGATCTCTCTCATTGGTCCCCCACTGCCCAAAGTCATCTTTCAACCGAGTTAAATTACCATTGAACCTCGGTATACTAGTTGAGTTTCTTTAAATGGGCTTCGGACGGATCTCTCTCATTAGTCCCCCACTGCCCAAAGTCATCTTTCAACCGAGTTAAATTACCATTGAACCTCGGTATACTAGTTGAGTTTCTATAAATGGGCTTCGGACGGATCTCTCTCATTAGTCCCCCACTGCCCAAAGTCATCTTTCAACCGAGTTAAATTACCATTGAACCTCGGTATACTAGTTGAGTTTCTTTAAATGGGCTTCGGACGGATCTCTCTCATTAGTCCCCCACTGCCCAAAGTCATCTTTCCACCGAGTTAAATTACCATTGAACCTCGGTATACTAGTTGAGTTTCTTTAAATGGGCTTCGGACGGATCTCTCTCATTAGTCCCCCACTGCCCAAAGTCATCTTTCCACCGAGTTAAATTACCATTGAACCTCGGTATACTAGTTGAGTTTCTATAAATGGGCTTCCGACGGATCTCTCTCATTAGTCCCCCACTGCCCAAAGTCATCTCTCCACCGAGTTAAATTACCATTGAACCTCGGTATACTAGTTGAGTTTCTTTAAATGGGCTTCGGACGGATCTCTCTCATTAGTCCCCCACTGCCCAACGTCATCTTTCCACCGAGTTAAATTACCATTGAACCTCGGTATACTAGTTGAGTTTCTTTAAATGGGCTTCGGACGGATCTCTCTCATTAGTCCCCCACTGCCCAAAGTCATCTTTCCACCGAGTTAAATTACCATTGAACCTCGGTATACTAGTTGAGTTTCTATAAATGGGCTTCGGACGGATCTCTCTCATTAGTCCCTCACTGCCCAAAGTCATCTTTCCACCGAGTTAAATTACCATTGAACCTCGGTATACTAGTTGAGTTCCTCTAAATGGGCTTCGGACGGATCTCTCTCATTAGTCCCCCACTGTCCAAAGTCATCTTTCCACCGAGTTAAATTACCATTGAACCTCGGTATACTAGTTGAGTTTCTATAAATGGGCTTCGGACGGATCTCTCTCATTAGTCCCCCACTGCCCAAAGTCATCTTTCCACCGAGTTAAATTACCATTGAACCTCAGTATACTAGTTGAGTTTCTTTAAATGGGCTTCAGACGGATCTCTCTCATTAGTCCCCCACTGCCCAAAGTCATCTTTCCACCGAGTTAAATTACCATTGAACCTCGGTATACTAGTTGAGTTTCTATAAATGGGCTTCGGACGGATCTCTCTCATTAGTCCCCCACTGCCCAACGTCATCTTTCCACCGAGTTAAATTACCATTGAACCTCGGTATACTAGTTGAGTTTCTTTAAATGGGCTTCGGACGGATCTCTCTCATTAGTCCCCCACTGCCCAACGTCATCTTTCCACCGAGTTAAATTACCATTGAACCTCGGTATACTAGTTGAGTTTCTTTAAATGGGCTTCGGACGGATCTCTCTCATTAGTCCCCCACTGCCCAAAGTCATCTTTCCACCGAGTTAAATTACCATTGAACCTCGGTATACTAGTTGAGTTTCTTTAAATGGGCTTCGGACGGATCTCTCTCATTAGTCCCCCACTGCCCAACGTCATCTTTCCACCGAGTTAAATTACCATTGAACCTCGGTATACTAGTTGAGTTTCTATAAATGGGCTTCGGACGGATCTCTCTCATTAGTCCCTCACTGCCCAAAGTCATCTTTCTGCCTAGTTAAATTACCATTGAACCTCGGTATACTAGTTGAGTTTCTTTAAATGGGCTTCGGACGGATCTCTCTCATTAGTCCCCCACTGCCCAACGTCATCTTTCCACCGAGTTAAATTACCATTGAACCTCGGTATACTAGTTGAGTTTCTTTAAATGGGCTTCAGACGGATCTCTCTCATTAGTCCCCCACTGCCCAAAGTCATCTTTCCACCGAGTTAAATTACCATTGAACCTCGGTATACTAGTTGAGTTTCTATAAATGGGCTTCGGACGGATCTCTCTCATTAGTCCCCCACTGCCCAAAGTCATCTTTCCACCGAGTTAAATTACCATTGAACCTCGGTATACTAGTTGAGTTTCTTTAAAATGGGCTTCAGACGGATCTCTCTCATTAGTCCCCCACTGCCCAAAGTCATCTTTCCACCGAGTTAAATTACCATTGAACCTCGGTATACTAGTTGAGTTTCTATAAATGGGCTTCGGACGGATCTCTCTCATTAGTCCCCCACTGCCCAAAGTCATCTTTCCACCGAGTTAAATTACCTTTGAACCTCGGTATACTAGTTGAGTTTCTTTAAATGGGCTTCGGACAGATCTCTCTCATTAGTCCCCCACTGCCCAAAGTCATCTTTCAACCGAGTTAAATTACCATTGAACCTCGGTATACTAGTTGAGTTTCTTTAAATGGGCTTCGGACGGATCTCTCTCATTAGTCCCCCACTGCCCAAAGTCATCTTTCAACCGAGTTAAATTACCATTGAACCTCGGTATACTAGTTGAGTTTCTATAAATGGGCTTCGGACGGATCTCTCTCATTAGTCCCCCACTGCCCAAAGTCATCTTTCAACCGAGTTAAATTACCATTGAACCTCGGTATACTAGTTGAGTTTCTTTAAATGGGCTTCGGACGGATCTCTCTCATTAGTCCCCCACTGCCCAACGTCATCTTTCCACCGAGTTAATATACCATTGAACCTCGGTATACTAGTTGAGTTTCTTTAAATGGGCTTCGGACGGATCTCTCTCATTAGTCCCCCACTGCCCAAAGTCATCTTTCCACCGAGTTAAATTACCATTGAACCTCGGTATACTAGTTGAGTTTCTTTAAATGGGCTTCGGACGGATCTCTCTCATTAGTCCCCCACTGCCCAAAGTCATCTTTCCACCGAGTTAAATTACCATTGAACCTCGGTATACTAGTTGAGTTTCTATAAATGGGCTTCGGACGGATCTCTCTCATTAGTCCCCCACTGCCCAAAGTCATCTTTCCACCGAGTTAAATTACCATTGAACCTCGGTATACTAGTTGAGTTTCTTTAAATGGGCTTCGGACGGATCTCTCTCATTAGTCCCCCACTGCCCAAAGTCATCTTTCCACCGAGTTAAATTACCATTGAACCTCGGTATACTAGTTGAGTTTCTATAAATGGGCTTCGGACGGATCTCTCTCATTAGTCCCCCACTGCCCAAAGTCATCTTTCCACCGAGTTAAATTACCATTGAACCTCGGTATACTAGTTGAGTTTCTTTAAATGGGCTTCGGACGGATCTCTCTCATTAGTCCCCCACTGCCCAAAGTCATCTTTCCACCGAGTTAAATTACCATTGAACCTCGGTATACTAGTTGAGTTTCTATAAATGGGCTTCGGACGGATCTCTCTCATTAGTCCCCCACTGCCCAAAGTCATCTCTCCACCGAGTTAAATTACCATTGAACCTCGGTATACTAGTTGAGTTTCTTTAAATGGGCTTCCGACGGATCTCTCTCATTAGTCCCCCACTGCCCAACGTCATCTTTCCACCGAGTTAAATTACCATTGAACCTCGGTATACTAGTTGAGTTTCTTTAAATGGGCTTCGGACGGATCTCTCTCATTAGTCCCCCACTGCCCAACGTCATCTTTCCACCGAGTTAAATTACCATTGAACCTCGGTATACTAGTTGAGTTTCTTTAAATGGGCTTCAGACGGATCTCTCTCATTAGTCCCCCACTGCCCAAAGTCATCTTTCCACCGAGTTAAATTACCATTGAACCTCGGTATACTAGTTGAGTTTCTATAAATGGGCTTCGGACGGATCTCTCTCATTAGTCCCCCACTGCCCAAAGTCATCTTTCCACCGAGTTAAATTACCATTGAACCTCGGTATACTAGTTGAGTTTCTTTAAATGGGCTTCAGACGGATCTCTCTCATTAGTCCCCCACTGCCCAAAGTCATCTTTCCACCGAGTTAAATTACCATTGAACCTCGGTATACTAGTTGAGTTTCTATAAATGGGCTTCGGACGGATCTCTCTCATTAGTCCCCCACTGCCCAAAGTCATCTTTCCACCGAGTTAAATTACCTTTGAACCTCGGTATACTAGTTGAGTTTCTTTAAATGGGCTTCGGACAGATCTCTCTCATTAGTCCCCCACTGCCCAAAGTCATCTTTCAACCGAGTTAAATTACCATTGAACCTCGGTATACTAGTTGAGTTTCTATAAATGGGCTTCGGACGGATCTCTCTCATTAGTCCCCCACTGCCCAAAGTCATCTTTCAACCGAGTTAAATTACCATTGAACCTCGGTATACTAGTTGAGTTTCTTTAAATGGGCTTCGGACGGATCTCTCTCATTAGTCCCCCACTGCCCAAAGTCATCTTTCAACCGAGTTAAATTACCATTGAACCTCGGTATACTAGTTGAGTTTCTATAAATGGGCTTCGGACGGATCTCTCTCATTAGTCCCCCACTGCCCAAAGTCATCTTTCAACCGAGTTAAATTACCATTGAACCTCGGTATACTAGTTGAGTTTCTTTAAATGGGCTTCGGACGGATCTCTCTCATTAGTCCCCCACTGCCCAACGTCATCTTTCCACCGAGTTAAATTACCATTGAACCTCGGTATACTAGTTGAGTTTCTTTAAATGGGCTTCGGACGGATCTCTCTCATTAGTCCCCCACTGCCCAAAGTCATCTTTCCACCGAGTTAAATTACCATTGAACCTCGGTATACTAGTTGAGTTTCTTTAAATGGGCTTCGGACGGATCTCTCTCATTAGTCCCCCACTGCCCAAAGTCATCTTTCCACCGAGTTAAATTACCATTGAACCTCGGTATACTAGTTGAGTTTCTATAAATGGGCTTCGGACGGATCTCTCTCATTAGTCCCCCACTGCCCAAAGTCATCTTTCCACCGAGTTAAATTACCATTGAACCTCGGTATACTAGTTGAGTTTCTTTAAATGGGCTTCGGACGGATCTCTCTCATTAGTCCCCCACTGCCCAAAGTCATCTTTCCACCGAGTTAAATTACCATTGAACCTCGGTATACTAGTTGAGTTTCTATAAATGGGCTTCGGACGGATCTCTCTCATTAGTCCCCCACTGCCCAAAGTCATCTTTCCACCGAGTTAAATTACCATTGAACCTCGGTATACTAGTTGAGTTTCTTTAAATGGGCTTCGGACGGATCTCTCTCATTAGTCCCCCACTGCCCAAAGTCATCTTTCCACCGAGTTAAATTACCATTGAACCTCGGTATACTAGTTGAGTTTCTATAAATGGGCTTCGGACGGATCTCTCTCATTAGTCCCCCACTGCCCAAAGTCATCTCTCCACCGAGTTAAATTACCATTGAACCTCGGTATACTAGTTGAGTTTCTTTAAATGGGCTTCCGACGGATCTCTCTCATTAGTCCCCCACTGCCCAACGTCATCTTTCCACCGAGTTAAATTACCATTGAACCTCGGTATACTAGTTGAGTTTCTTTAAATGGGCTTCGGACGGATCTCTCTCATTAGTCCCCCACTGCCCAAAGTCATCTTTCCACCGAGTTAAATTACCATTGAACCTCGGTATACTAGTTGAGTTTCTATAAATGGGCTTCGGACGGATCTCTCTCATTAGTCCCTCACTGCCCAAAGTCATCTTTCCACCGAGTTAAATTACCATTGAACCTCGGTATACTAGTTGAGTTTCTTTAAATGGGCTTCAGACGGATCTCTCTCATTAGTCCCCCACTGCCCAAAGTCATCTTTCCACCGAGTTAAATTACCATTGAACCTCGGTATACTAGTTGAGTTTCTTTAAATGGGCTTCAGACGGATCTCTCTCATTAGTCCCCCACTGCCCAAAGTCATCTTTCCACCGAGTTAAATTACCATTGAACCTCGGTATACTAGTTGAGTTTCTATAAATGGGCTTCGGACGGATCTCTCTCATTAGTCCCCCACTGCCCAAAGTCATCTTTCCACCGAGTTAAATTACCATTGAACCTCGGTATACTAGTTGAGTTTCTTTAAATGGGCTTCAGACGGATCTCTCTCATTAGTCCCCCACTGCCCAAAGTCATCTTTCCACCGAGTTAAATTACCATTGAACCTCGGTATACTAGTTGAGTTTCTATAAATGGGCTTCGGACGGATCTCTCTCATTAGTCCCCCACTGCCCAAAGTCATCTTTCCACCGAGTTAAATTACCTTTGAACCTCGGTATACTAGTTGAGTTTCTTTAAATGGGCTTCGGACAGATCTCTCTCATTAGTCCCCCACTGCCCAAAGTCATCTTTCAACCGAGTTAAATTACCATTGAACCTCGGTATACTAGTTGAGTTTCTATAAATGGGCTTCGGACGGATCTCTCTCATTAGTCCCCCACTGCCCAAAGTCATCTTTCAACCGAGTTAAATTACCATTGAACCTCGGTATACTAGTTGAGTTTCTTTAAATGGGCTTCGGACGGATCTCTCTCATTAGTCCCCCACTGCCCAAAGTCATCTTTCAACCGAGTTAAATTACCATTGAACCTCGGTATACTAGTTGAGTTTCTATAAATGGGCTTCGGACGGATCTCTCTCATTAGTCCCCCACTGCCCAAAGTCATCTTTCAACCGAGTTAAATTACCATTGAACCTCGGTATACTAGTTGAGTTTCTTTAAATGGGCTTCGGACGGATCTCTCTCATTAGTCCCCCACTGCCCAAAGTCATCTTTCCACCGAGTTAAATTACCATTGAACCTCGGTATACTAGTTGAGTTTCTATAAATGGGCTTCGGACGGATCTCTCTCATTAGTCCCTCACTGCCCAAAGTCATCTTTCCACCGAGTTAAATTACCATTGAACCTCGGTATACTAGTTGAGTTTCTTTAAATGGGCTTCGGACGGATCTCTCTCATTAGTCCCCCACTGCCCAAAGTCATCTTTCCACCGAGTTAAATTACCATTGAACCTCGGTATACTAGTTGAGTTTCTATAAATGGGCTTCGGACGGATCTCTCTCATTAGTCCCCCACTGCCCAAAGTCATCTTTCCACCGAGTTAAATTACCATTGAACCTCGGTATACTAGTTGAGTTTCTTTAAATGGGCTTCGGACGGATCTCTCTCATTAGTCCCCCACTGCCCAAAGTCATCTTTCCACCGAGTTAAATTACCATTGAACCTCGGTATACTAGTTGAGTTTCTATAAATGGGCTTCGGACGGATCTCTCTCATTAGTCCCCCACTGCCCAAAGTCATCTTTCCACCGAGTTAAATTACCATTGAACCTCGGTATACTAGTTGAGTTTCTTTAAATGGGCTTCGGACGGATCTCTCTCATTAGTCCCCCACTGCCCAAAGTCATCTTTCCACCGAGTTAAATTACCATTGAACCTCGGTATACTAGTTGAGTTTCTATAAATGGGCTTCGGACGGATCTCTCTCATTAGTCCCCCACTGCCCAAAGTCATCTCTCCACCGAGTTAAATTACCATTGAACCTCGGTATACTAGTTGAGTTTCTTTAAATGGGCTTCCGACGGATCTCTCTCATTAGTCCCCCACTGCCCAACGTCATCTTTCCACCGAGTTAAATTACCATTGAACCTCGGTATACTAGTTGAGTTTCTTTAAATGGGCTTCGGACGGATCTCTCTCATTAGTCCCCCACTGCCCAAAGTCATCTTTCCACCGAGTTAAATTACCATTGAACCTCGGTATACTAGTTGAGTTTCTATAAATGGGCTTCGGACGGATCTCTCTCATTAGTCCCCCACTGCCCAAAGTCATCTCTCCACCGAGTTAAATTACCATTGAACCTCGGTATACTAGTTGAGTTTCTTTAAATGGGCTTCGGACGGATCTCTCTCATTAGTCCCCCACTGCCCAACGTCATCTTTCCACCGAGTTAAATTACCATTGAACCTCCGTATACTAGTTGAGTTTCTTTAAATGGGCTTCGGACGGATCTCTCTCATTAGTCCCCCACTGCCCAAAGTCATCTTTCCACCGAGTTAAATTACCATTGAACCTCGGTATACTAGTTGAGTTTCTATAAATGGGCTTCGGACGGATCTCTCTCATTAGTCCCTCACTGCCCAAAGTCATCTTTCCACCGAGTTAAATTACCATTGAACCTCGGTATACTAGTTGAGTTTTTTTAAATGGGCTTCAGACGGATCTCTCTCGTTAGTCCCCCACTGCCCAAAGTCATCTTTCCACCGAGTTAAATTACCATTGAACCTCGGTATACTAGTTGAGTTTCTATAAATGGGCTTCGGACGGATCTCTCTCATTAGTCCCCCACTGCCCAAAGTCATCTTTCCACCGAGTTAAATTACCATTGAACCTCGGTATACTAGTTGAGTTTCTATAAATGGGCTTCGGACGGATCTCTCTCATTAGTCCCCCACTGCCCAAAGTCATCTTTCCACCGAGTTAAATTACCATTGAACCTCGGTATACTAGTTGAGTTTCTTTAAATGGGCTTCAGACGGATCTCTCTCATTAGTCCCCCACTGCCCAAAGTCATCTTTCCACCGAGTTAAATTACCATTGAACCTCGGTATACTAGTTGAGTTTCTATAAATGGGCTTCGGACGGATCTCTCTCATTAGTCCCCCACTGCCCAAAGTCATCTTTCCACCGAGTTAAATTACCATTGAACCTCGGTATACTAGTTTAGTTTCTTTAAATGGGCTTCGGACGGATCTCTCTCATTAGTCCCCCACTGCCCAAAGTCATCTTTCCACCGAGTTAAATTACCATTGAACCTCGGTATACTAGTTGAGTTTCTATAAATGGGCTTCGGACGGATCTCTCTCATTAGTCCCTCACTGCCCAAAGTCATCTTTCCACCGAGTTAAATTACCATTGAACCTCGGTATACTAGTTGAGTTTCTTTAAATGGGCTTCAGACGGATCTCTCTCATTAGTCCCCCACTGCCCAAAGTCATCTTTCCACCGAGTTAAATTACCATTGAACCTCGGTATACTAGTTGAGTTTCTATAAATGGGCTTCGGACGGATCTCTCTCATTAGTCCCCCACTGCCCAAAGTCATCTCTCCACCGAGTTAAATTACCATTGAACCTCGGTATACTAGTTAAGTTTCTTTAAATGGGCTTCCGACGGATCTCTCTCATTAGTCCCCCAATGCCCAACGTCATCTTTCCACCGAGTTAAATTACCATTGAACCTCGGTATACTAGTTGAGTTTCTTTAAATGGGCTTCGGACGGATCTCTCTCATTAGTCCCCCACTGCCCAAAGTCATCTTTCCACCGAGTTAAATTACCATTGAACCTCGGTATACTAGTTGAGTTTCTATAAATGGGCTTCGGACGGATCTCTCTCATTAGTCCCTCACTGCCCAAAGTCATCTTTCCACCGAGTTAAATTACCATTGAACCTCGGTATACTAGTTGAGTTCCTCTAAATGGGCTTCGGACGGATCTCTCTCATTAGTCCCCCACTGTCCAAAGTCATCTTTCCACCTAGTTAAATTACCATTGAACCTCGGTATACTAGTTGAGTTCTTTTAAATGGGCTTCGGACGGATCTCTCTCATTAGTCCCCAAGTGCCCAAAGCATCTTTCCACCTAGTTAAATTACCATTGAATCTCGGTTGTCATGCTCTTTTCATTGTGACTTTCTACGAAAATATAAATACTTATTTTGTTCTAGTCACATGCACAGACCACAACCTAAGGGTTCTTTTTATTGGAATGATTATGGGTGAAAAGTGATATCATAAAAAATAAGCAAGACATTTAAACTTTTAAAATCCATATTTTAATTTAATTTCCTTTTTTTTTTAGTTATTAAGACAAGTTTACAATTATTTTTTATTCAACCGTATTATATTTTTTATAAAATATACAAATTATCAAATGGAAACTGCGCATTGATTAGCTTACTTGCTGTATACTTTCATTGATGAGATGATTTTGGCTTCTTAATGATCGAGCTCCATGTGGGTACCTCCACGTTGGTCTCATAAGCTCATCCTCATGGCTTCATTTAGACTTTTGTTACGTATTCCGTGTAGCCATCATCAACTTCATTACCACTCACTCCATAACTTCACTTGTTTAATTTTTTCTTCTTTTTTTCTTTGCGCACACAGAGAGATCACTACTTCCTCTCTCACTTTATCACATACGACTCCATTGTTTTTCGTACCATGGCTCTCCAGATTATATAATACCTAATCAGTATCTCATTATAAATTTATTTAAAATTTACTTAGCTCCGATATTTTTATTTTTATTTATTTTTTTTTTATTTATTGTGAATTTGTGAGTTCTTAATCCAATTATCATCAACATGTGGTATCGATTAACTTTTTTAGTCAATCGATATCACTCTTTTTTTAATCAATTAGATTACTACATACCAAATAGATTCACCCCCCCTTAATTTATTATTTAAAACCATAAAGTCATGTAGTTGTCAAAACGACACACTACATATGCCCTCACTGAACATAAAAAAAAAATAAAAATATGTGAAACATAATATGATCGGATATTTACATTATAATATCTTGGTATAATAAAAAAATATTATAAATTCTCGTGTTGGCTACACTGCGGGATTATAATTATTAGTCGTGACGCCATGCTGGTTACACCATTTAGCTTGACTCTAGAATTTGATTATATTCAAGTACCGTCATAATATATATATTTTTTTTTTCATTTAGTTCTTGATAGCATAATCAACATTAACTATCACTATGGATATTACAGTTCTTATAACATACTTAAGGTAAGTTACATCATATTATCACATGCCATCTTATTGATTCTATTGCCAATTAAAAATTTCATTCAATATAATACATTTATTTTTATATTATTATCAGTACAATTAACTCCGATGTTTACACATCATTCCATTCATGATAAATAATAACTTTTTCCTAAATCGACTGATTTAACAAAATATACAACCCCGTCCTAAAACTTTAACATCCCATATAGGTTTTATAAACACTACCCAATTCAAATGGGCTAATAAATACTCGAACCTCCTTATCACATGTAAATTATAACAATACTTTATCTAACATTAACTTTCCTTCACAATTTTATCACATCCTTTCTGTATTGTAGTAATTAATTTGTCCAATCTTATAACTCCATATCCTAAGTAATACAAGTACCATTCATACTAAAATAATTTCTCTGATTCTTAATCTACGATTAACATGCATCAATAATTATAAAATTCAAACCCCATTACCAATAATAAATATCCTTACAACTAATTAAAATACATTCATGATTACAAAAACATATTTCTATAAACAAACATAATCAATATTACATGACATAATACACATATATTTTTTTTTTTCTCTTATATAAATATCCGTATAAAATATCCCTTTACAATTACAACACTCTTTATAATATCACATGCACAATGTATACCTCTTCAATACATGACCACGAAAAATAATTCATCTATATAATTATTTTTTTTTTTTTAGATATAATTCGCATGGTGGACCTGGGAAATACAAAGAGATCCGGAAATACAAACACAGTACTATCTATTTATCTATATAAATGAAGCTGAAACGGGGTTTGTGTGTGTGTTTCTTTGTATGTTTGTTCCAGCATCACGCCCAAACGGCTGGACGGATCTTCATGAAACTTCACATGTAGCATTCTTTTGAGCCCGATTGAATAATAGGCTATGTCGCCTCCCAAAATTTTGAACGGGAGGGGGGGTTGTAGGGGGGGCCCAAGTATATAAATAGTGCTAACTCATTAACTAATTGTTGGATTGTAATAAAATTACGTATGTAGTATGCTTAAAGGCCAAACAGAAATATAAGGTGTGTGGCGTTCCGAAATTTTTAACGGGAGGGGGGGTTGTGGGGGGGCCTAAGTATAAATATAGAGCTGACTCTTTAACGGTTGGTCATATTGTCACGAAATTTCCCATGTAGTATTCCTGAAGGCCAAATAGAAAAATAAGGTGTGTGGCGTCCCAAAGTTTTGAACGGGAGGGGGGGTTGAGGGGGGGCCTAAGTATAAATATAGAGCTAACTCTTTAACGGTTGGTCATATTGTCTGAAGGCCAAATAGAAAAATAGGCGGTGTGACGGCTCAAAATTTTGTGCGAGAGGGGGGGTTGTGGGGGGGGGGGCCTAAGTATAAATATAGTGCTAGCTCATTAACGGTTGGTCGTATTGTCATGGAATTTCACATGTAGTATTCTTAAAAGCCAAATAGAAATATAGGGTGTATATGTCACAAAATTTTGAACGGGAGGGTGGGTTGATGGGGGCCTAAGTATAAGTATAGTGATAAGTCATTAACGGATGATCGGATTGTCACGAAATTTCACATGTAGTATTCATAAAGGCCAAATAGATAAATAGGGTGTGTGACGTCAAAAAATTGTGAACGGGAGGGGGGGTTGTGGGGGGGGCCTAAGTATAAATATAGAGCTGACTCTTTAACGGTTGGTCATATTGTCACGAAATTTCCCATGTAGTATTCCTGAAGGCCAAATAGAAAAATAAGGTGTGTGGCGTCCCAAAGTTTTGAACGGGAGGGGGGGTTGAGGGGGGGCCTAAGTATAAATATAGAGCTAACTCTTTAACGGTTGGTCATATTGTCACGAAATTTCCCATGTAGTATTCCTGAAGGCCAAATAGAAAAATAAGGTGTGTGGCGTCCCAAAGTTTTGAACGGGAGGGGGGGTTGAGGGGGGGCCTAAGTATAAATATAGAGCTAACTCTTTAACGGTTGGTCATATTGTCTGAAGGCCAAATAGAAAAATAGGCGGTGTGACGGCTCAAAATTTTGTGCGAGAGGGGGGGTTGTGGGGGGGGGGGCCTAAGTATAAATATAGTGCTAGCTCATTAACGGTTGGTCGTATTGTCATGGAATTTCACATGTAGTATTCTTAAAAGCCAAATAGAAATATAGGGTGTATATGTCACAAAATTTTGAACGGGAGGGTGGGTTGATGGGGGCCTAAGTATAAGTATAGTGATAAGTCATTAACGGATGATCGGATTGTCACGAAATTTCACATGTAGTATTCATAAAGGCCAAATAGATAAATAGGGTGTGTGACGTCAAAAAATTGTGAACGGGAGGGGGGGTTGTGGGGGGGGCCTAAGTATAAATATAGAGCTGACTCTTTAACGGTTGGTCATATTGTCACGAAATTTCCCATGTAGTATTCCTGAAGGCCAAATAGAAAAATAAGGTGTGTGGTGTCCCAAAGTTTTGAACGGGAGGGGGGGTTGTGGGGGGGCCTAAGTATAAATATAGAGCTAACTCTTTAACGGTTGGTCATATTGTCACGAAATTTCCCATGTAGTATTCCTGAAGGCCAAATAGAAAAATAAGGTGTGTGGCGTCCCAAAGTTTTGAACGGGAGGGGGGGTTGTGGGGGGGCCTAAGTATAAATATAGAGCTAACTCATTAACGGATGATCGGATTGTCACGAAATTTCACATGTAGTATTCATAAAGGCCAAATAGATAAATAGGGTGTGTGACGTCAAAAAATTGTGAACGGGAGGGGGGGTTGTGGGGGGGGCCTAAGTATAAATATAGAGCTGACTCTTTAACGGTTGGTCATATTGTCACGAAATTTCCCATGTAGTATTCCTGAAGGCCAAATAGAAAAATAAGGTGTGTGGTGTCCCAAAGTTTTGAACGGGAGGGGGGTTGTGGGGGGGCCTAAGTATAAATATAGAGCTAACTCTTTAACGGTTGGTCATATTGTCACGAAATTTCCCATGTAGTATTCCTGAAGGCCAAATAGAAAAATAAGGTGTGTGGCGTCCCAAAGTTTTGAACGGGAGGGGGGGTTGTGGGGGGGCCTAAGTATAAATATAGAGCTAACTCATTAACGGTTGGTCGGATTGTCACGAAATTTCACATGTAGTATTCCTGAAGCAAAATAGAAAAATAAGGTGTGTGGCGTCCCAAAAATTTGAACGGGAGGGGGGTTGTGGGGTAGGCCTAAGTATAAATATAGTGCTAACTCGTTAACGGCTGGTCAGATTGTCACGAAATTTCACATGTAGTATTCCTGAAGGCCAAAAAGAAAAATAAGGTGTGTGGCGTCCCAAAGTTTTGAACGGGAGGGGGGGTTGTGGGGGGGCTTAAGTATTAATATAGAGCTAACTCATTAACGGTTGGTCATATTGTCACGAAATTTCCCATGTAGTATTCCTGAAGGTCAAATAGAAAAATAAGGTGTGTGGCGTCCCAATGTTTTAAACGGGAGGGGGGGTTGTGGGGTAGGCCTAAGTAAAAATATAGTGCTAACTCTTTAACGGTTGGTCGGATTGTCACGAAATTTCACATGTAGTATTCCTGAAGGCCAAAAAGAAAAATAAGGTGTGTGGCGTCCCAAAGTTTTGAACGGGAGGGGGGGTTGTGGGGGGGCTTAAGTATTAATATAGAGCTAACTCATTAACGGTTGGTCATATTGTCACGAAATTTCCCATGTAGTATTCCTGAAGGTCAAATAGAAAAATAAGGTGTGTGGCGTCCCAATGTTTTAAACGGGAGGGGGGGTTGTGGGGTAGGCCTAAGTAAAAATATAGTGCTAACTCTTTAACGGTTGGTCGGATTGTCACGAAATTTCACATGTAGTATTCCTGAAGCAAAATAGAAAAATAAGGTGTGTGGCGTCCCAAAAATTTGAACGGGAGGGGGGTTGTGGGGTAGGCCTAAGTATAAATATAGTGCTAACTCGTTAACGGCTGGTCAGATTGTCACGAAATTTCACATGTAGTATTCCTGAAGGCCAAAAAGAAAAATAAGGTGTGTGGCGTCCCAAAGTTTTGAACGGGAGGGGGGGTTGTGGGGGGGCTTAAGTATTAATATAGAGCTAACTCATTAACGGTTGGTCATATTGTCACGAAATTTCCCATGTAGTATTCCTGAAGGTCAAATAGAAAAATAAGGTGTGTGGCGTCCCAATGTTTTAAACGGGAGGGGGGGTTGTGGGGTAGGCCTAAGTAAAAATATAGTGCTAACTCTTTAACGGTTGGTCGGATTGTCACGAAATTTCACATGTAGTATTCCTGAAGCAAAATAGAAAAATAAGGTGTGTGGCGTCCCAAAAATTTGAACGGGAGGGGGGGTTGTGGGGTAGGCCTAAGTATAAATATAGTGCTAGCTCATTAACGGTTGGTCGGATTGTCACGAAATTTCACATGTAGTATTCCTGAAGCAAAATAGAAAAATAAGGTGTGTGGCGTCCCAAAAATTTGAACGGGAGGGGGGTTGTGGGGTAGGCCTAAGTATAAATATAGTGCTAACTCGTTAACGGCTGGTCAGATTGTCACGAAATTTCACATGTAGTATTCCTGAAGGCCAAAAAGAAAAATAAGGTGTGTGGCGTCCCAAAGTTTTGAACGGGAGGGGGGGTTGTGGGGGGGCTTAAGTATTAATATAGAGCTAACTCATTAACGGTTGGTCATATTGTCACGAAATTTCCCATGTAGTATTCCTGAAGGTCAAATAGAAAAATAAGGTGTGTGGCGTCCCAATGTTTTAAACGGGAGGGGGGGTTGTGGGGTAGGCCTAAGTAAAAATATAGTGCTAACTCTTTAACGGTTGGTCGGATTGTCACGAAATTTCACATGTAGTATTCCTGAAGCAAAATAGAAAAATAAGGTGTGTGGCGTCCCAAAAATTTGAACGGGAGGGGGGGTTGTGGGGTAGGCCTAAGTATAAATATAGTGCTAGCTCATTAACGGTTGGTCAGATTGTCACGAAATTTCACATGTAGTATTCCTGAAGGCCAAATAGAAAAATAGGCGGTGTGACGGCTCAAAATTTTGTGCGAGAGGGGGGGTTGTGGGGGGGGGGCCTAAGTATAAATATAGTGCTAGCTCATTAACGGTTGGTCGTATTGTCATGGAATTTCACATGTAGTATTCTTAAAAGCCAAATAGAAATATAGGGTGTATATGTCACAAAATTTTGAACGGGAGGGTGGGTTGATGGGGGCCTAAGTATAAGTATAGTGATAAGTCATTAACGGATGATCGGATTGTCACGAAATTTCACATGTAGTATTCATAAAGGCCAAATAGATAAATAGGGTGTGTGACGTCAAAAAATTGTGAACGGGAGGGGGGGTTGTGGGGGGGGGGCCTAAGTATAAATATAGAGCTGACTCTTTAACGGTTGGTCATATTGTCACGAAATTTCCCATGTAGTATTCCTGAAGGCCAAATAGAAAAATAAGGTGTGTGGTGTCCCAAAGTTTTGAACGGGAGGGGGGGTTGAGGGGGGGCCTAAGTATAAATATAGAGCTAACTCTTTAACGGTTGGTCATATTGTCACGAAATTTCCCATGTAGTATTCCTGAAGGCCAAATAGAGAAATAAGGTGTGTGGCGTCCCAAAGTTTTGAACGGGAGGGGGGGTTGTGGGGGGGCCTAAGTATAAATATAGAGCTAACTCATTAACGGTTGGTCGGATTGTCACGAAATTTCACATGTAGTATTCCTGAAGCAAAATAGAAAAATAAGGTGTGTGGCGTCCCAAAAATTTGAACGGGAGGGGGGTTGTGGGGTAGGCCTAAGTATAAATATAGTGCTAACTCGTTAACGGCTGGTCAGATTGTCACGAAATTTCACATGTAGTATTCCTGAAGGCCAAATAGAAAAATATGCGATGTGACGGCTCAAAATTTTGTGCGGGGGGGTTGTGGGGTAGGCCTAAGTAAAAATATAGTGCTAACTCTTTAACGGTTGGTCGGATTGTCACGAAATTTCACATGTAGTATTCCTGAAGCAAAATAGAAAAATAAGGTGTGTGGCGTCCCAAAAATTTGAACGGGAGGGGGGGTTGTGGGGTAGGCCTAAGTATAAATATAGTGCTAGCTCATTAACGGTTGGTCAGATTGTCACGAAATTTCACATGTAGTATTCCTGAAGGCCAAATAGAAAAATAGGCGGTGTGACGGCTCAAAATTTTGTGCGAGAGGGGGGGTTGTGGGGGGGGGGGCTAAGTATAAATATAGTGCTAGCTCATTAACGGTTGGTCGTATTGTCATGGAATTTCACATGGAGTATTCTTAAAAGCCAAATAGAAATATAGGGTGTATATGTCACAAAATTTTGAACGGGAGGGTGGGTTGATGGGGGCCTAAGTATAAGTATAGTGATAAGTCATTAACGGATGATCGGATTGTCACGAAATTTCACATGTAGTATTCATAAAGGCCAAATAGATAAATAGGGTGTGTGACGTCAAAAAATTGTGAACGGGAGGGGGGTTATGGGGGTAGGCCCAAATTTGAAGATAGTGATAGGTCATTAACGGATGATCGGATTGTCATGGAATTTCACATGTAGTATTCTTGATGGCCAAATAGAAAAATACACTATGTGACATCTTAAAAATTTGGGAGGGGGGGGCTAAGCATAAAAATAATTATGAATGATTAAAGGGTAATCGGATTGTTATGAATTTCACATGTAGTAGTAGTAACTATATATTCGCTGTGGGGTCCGCTGTTGCAAGGCACTTACTTGCTGTGATGCCCAGCGTTCCTAACTATGCACTAGCTGTGGGGTTCGCGGTTGCAAAGCACTTACTAGCTGTGATGCCCAGCGTTCCTAACGACGTACTAGCTATGGTGTCAGCTATTGCAAGGCACATACTAGCTGTGGTCACAAGCGTTCTTAAGTACGCACTGGCTAGGATGTCCAGCGATGCTAAGTATTCACTAGCTGTGGTTTCCGCCGTTGAAAGGCGCACACTAGCTGTGGAGCCCAGGGGTCCTAAAAACTTACTATCGTAACTATAGTTAAAGGACTATAAGCCTTTTTCCGTATGAATAATTGAAAATGATAACATCATAAATGTACTGTCGAAGAATTGAATAGGCTTATAGGAGATATTGGGAGAAAATTAAAAGGTCCCCGGGCAACGCCGGGTATTACTGCTAGTTCTATATAAAACCGTCCGACTAGCTATATAGTTCATATTCATGGTTCTGAAATTATAATAATCTAAGTTCTCTTATATTAAATATACCTCTTACTTTCTTTTTAGGGGATACATATTTAATTAGATATGATCCATTATTAAAATTTTCGGCAACTATAAATGGTCCATTGTATAACTCCAAAAAATTTCGCGAATATTTTATTTTTTTTATTAGAAACTCTCAAAGCTTTTACTAAAACTTGATCACCAATTTGTAATGGTTCCATTATTTTCTTTTTACAATTAAAATTCAATACTCAAAAAAATATCTCCAATCAATATTTAGATTTTAGAGCTGTTTACAATACCCCAGTGACAGTCACTCTTATCACATAATTCTCTAAATAGCTGTCTCATTTGTTTATTAGTTCAACTTTAGACCTAACTTTGTTAACATATCAATACTCTTTCTCCGTATTTTAATTTCTAACTTTAGTTTTTTTTTACCTTAATTTCAATTATTTATTAATTAGACACCATTTAAATATCAAGTGATAACTTCTTTGTTTACATTAATATCTGTTTATTTTCATAAACTCAAATTCTACAAAAAAACATTTCTCAACAGACAAAATTCTTATATCAAATATTTCAGGTATATTTTCACTATTTCATTTATATCATTTTCTTTTTCTTTCATGTTACATTTTATATTCTTAAATCACTTTCCCGGACAAGCAATTTTCAATACAAAATTTCCAACGGTTAGATTATATTGTTTCTTTCTCTTATATTTATAATTAATTCTTTGATTGTGTTTTCTCCGATATCTATGACTATTGTTTATAATTATTATTTTTCTATAATTTAGTTCATTTCTTTGCCCTAGGTATAATGTCTTACTATTTTTAAACTTATTTTTATTATTATTATTACTGAAATTATGTTTTCACTTAAGTTTTTTACTCTTGTTATTGTTATGTTTACTTTTATATTTAATAACATTTACTTTTCGATAATTTTTAATTTTGTTTATCTTATGTTTTTTTAGTTTCTCTATCTTATTATTATGTTTCTTTATAACAATACCATTAGATATTATGGACTTGAAAAATAAAATTCACAATATCTCTGCAATTATGTCAGTTTTCATTAGTTATTATGGTTTTAATAAATTTAAATTTGTCTATCTTCTTATTGAATTTTATTTTCTTCTGCGTTTCATTATTTTGCTTTATTTCTCCCTTTTCCTGTCTATCTACAATCATATTTGTATTTAATTTACTCTCGCCAGCCTCTACCGCACTTTCTATCTTATTATTTAATTGTTCACATTTATGATTTATTTCTAAACTTTGATCACTAAATTTATCAATCTTATTATTTACTTCATCGAAACGTTTGTTTACATATTTTTTTATATTCTCAAATTTTGCGCTTACGTCCTCCTTTAATTCATCAATTTTTGAATTTAGTTCTAACTTAATTTCATTTAAATTTTTTGATTGATGCTCGAATTTTACAATTACTTCCGAATGATTTACGTTCATATTTTTTATTACCATTTCCATCATTGTTTTTAAACTCACATTCGTCTCACTTTTTGGCTGAAGGCCCTCATCATTTTTATTTTTAATACTTTTTTCCTCTACCGCAACTACAATCCGTTCTGTTTTTCCTTCTCCCAAGTCCACATAAATAATTTCCTCCGCCATGGTATCAAAAACATATAAAATACAAATACTTAAATTTAAAAAAAAATCACAATTAAAATTATTTTCTGCGTCACCCTTCACTCACTCATCATGTCCAATATTTCTGGGCGCCATTTTTAATATTCTTTACTTTAATAATTTTTTCACGTACCTGTTCGTTGCGACAATTGTCATATTCAAATCATTTTGACTTTCTACGAAAATATAAATACTTATTTTGTTCTAGTCACATGCACAGACCACAACCTAAGGGTTCTTTTTATTGGAATGATTATGGGTGAAAAGTGATATCATAAAAAATAAGCAAGACATTTAAACTTTTGTAATAATGGTGTGTTGTGCGTCGCGTTTTTAATAATAAAATGTGGTTTTTGAATTTACTTTTAATCTAAGCTGCGGAGATTTTCTCTAAAATTGCTTTGTCTTTACTAATTTAAAATGTCCATAGGATGCCAGATCGCTTAGGTAATAGACGATCATTTAAATTTACTGATTTTAATATACGAATTGGATTTCTATAACCAAAGGCGAAAGGATTCGTCAGCGAAAAGAGTTTTGAAAAACCAAATTGTTAAATCATAACTGACCTGGGATAGAGCATAGGAACAAACAACTAAAATTTAGAAATTCATTTTTAAAAGACTATATTTACAAAATAAAAATTGACTTAAAATTAAAAACATAATATAAAATTGAACCTTATATGGAGAATAACGTCGTTTGGATGTTGGGGCTGGCTGGATATTACTGCATGGAGACAGGTTGCTCCCTCAAGATGAAAAGGGAACTCAAATTGAAGTCGGGCTGAACTTCCTGTCGACTCTCGGGGCTTCTCTCAACGGAACATCAATGGAGGGCTCTTGAAGACTCCCCAAAGACTCCTGGACTCTTCCTCAAGCTCTGGACTTCCACTAGAACTGCCCTCTTCTACTGTTGGATCTCGACTCCTGAATCTCGACTCACTCTTGGATCTAGCCTTCCACTGATCCAGGAAAGTGAAGTGTCCACTTCCACCTCTAGACCTCAACTGTAACTTCCACTGGTGGATCTTGACTGTAACTGAATGAACTTCTCGGAGGCTCTCACTTGGAACTCGGACTGCCATCTTCCCCCACTACTTCTCCTTCTTTCTTCTCCTCGGCCATTTCGGAATTTTCGGCATTTTCCTTGGAGACATCTAATTTGACTTATGCCCACTTTAATTTGGACATTCCAGATAGCTTTATGGGCCACTAACAACGGGCTTGGAGCTCCAATCTGATATCTGACTGTAGCCAGATTGTAAAATCCGGGTTGTAAAAGGCTATATAAATATTCCTCCAGGTGACTGTTGGTGCCTTCTTTTATTGCATCTTGTCAGCTTCTTTCTTGACGGAGGCAAAATGGGATAAGCTCCTTCTACCTGATCCGGGTCTCCCTAGCCCGCCTATAGAATTAAGGGTTTCTTTCACCATTACTGTTTTTATGCATTACTGACTTTACAAATTTGAAATTATAACACATTTGGCCTATGCAACTATTGACTACATTACATTTAAAAATATATTCTACAATGTATTTGACCTAGTCGCAAATCCATTACACTACATTACCCTCTTCTGGTTTTACTAAAATTGTACGTAGGACAATTTTACTCCTACATACAACAATTATACAAAGAAATTGTATACAAAAAAAAAACTAGTATTTAAACAACTTATCTCTAAAATCTCTAATTAACAAAAAAAAATCATCTCCTTTATTCTTAAACTGTCCACAAATTTCAAAAAAAAAACAACAGAACTTACTAACTAGGGTTTGAATAATATATATTTACAAGAAATTTATAATTAATATAAAAAAAACAAATTATTAATTTTTACTGTGGGTACAAAAACTTCAATATTTATTTTACATAATTTTCGTCCTTTCTTCTTATTTTTACAGTAATTAAATTATCCTATGCCAAAAAAAAAACATAACTAATCTTCTCTACAATATGGATAACCAATTCACTTAATAACACTTTAATACTTAAATTTCTCAAAAAATCTGGGTCGACTCAAAAAAAATTTTTTCTTTTCTCATTACCAATGACAAAAAAAATGGGTTGCCTTCTAAATTCAAAACTTTCATTCTATGGTCTCATTTTATAAATATTTCATCCTATCATCTACATTCGAGCAATCAAAAAAATTCATCTTATTTTCTTATTTATTCAATATATCCCCCCCCTTTTTTTTTTTTTTTGAAGTACATGTTTCTTATTATATATATGTGACGCTACTTAGGTCTTCACCCAATCCCTACCTATCCTTCATTTCTCTTAAACCTCAAAAAAAAATCTGATATACTCAAAAAAAATATCTCATATGTTTCTAACACATCTTATTACTTTATATCGTCGTAGATTCCATGGATCCTCCCTTCCTTGGGTAGGCCATCTCATAATTATATCGTCGTAGTACAGATAGATTCCTCCTTTCTCTGGGTAGGCAATCTCATAATAAATAAAATTCTCATCGATATACTCTTAAACAAATAGTCCATTTTCACATAATAACTTTTCTCCATATTAATTCTCCGCGAAGTTTTACTAACGTCACATACAAACAAAAAAAAACATCCCTATATATCTTTTTAATTATTCTTTATTATTCTTTGCTCTTTTATGAATCAATCCTGGATAAAATTATTTATAAAACCTTTTATACCGCGCATGTTATTCCTTTCTTTCCTACCTCACCCTTTTTAAAACTGTCATTTTCTTATCCTAAATGGCTTCACAAAAAAAAAACGACCACAAGCATCTCCCTATCAATAAAACAAAAACTTCTAGTTAAAAAATTTCCAAATATAATTTCGTATTTTAAAATCTTAAATTCCTTTCTTCCCATTAAATTCTTAAAAACAATATTGTGTCTTGACCAATAATACTTCTTAATTCATCTCTCCTTTTATCAATAAAAAAAAAATATTCTTATTTCAACCACTTTTCTCAATTACTTTTTATTTAAAAATTTACCCATATAAAAAATCAAATATATCAATCACTTACTAAAAAAAAACTTTCTTACTTCTTCAAAATCTGTATAAATAATTCAAACTGGTCCATAAACAAAATTAAACGAACTTCATAAATATTTCTTTTCAAACTCTTAATAATACTAACTAATCAAAGAACCACCACCATATAATTAAATAAAAAAAACGCAAAATTATTATATATAAATTCGAACTATTATCACTAAATCTTATTTATAAAAATATCTTCTCCCAAAAAAATTTACCGAAATAAATTAATCCTATATCAAAAAAAAATACTAAAAAAAATTAACTTGCTATTTAGTTCTCTTCCAAAGCCTCAATCGATCTATAAATAAATGCAATATATAAAATTTCAAATAACTCCAATTGTTCAAAAATATTATCAATAAATCTAACGCATAAAAATTCATCATCAAAAAAAATCAACCCAACAAAAAGAAAAACTTCCCAAATCTAAAATGAATCACGTTTATATTTCTAAAATTACTAAAAAAAATTAACTCACTTCCAAAGCCTCAATCAACACAAACTTCCATGCAACTTATAAAATTCAAACTAACTCCAATAAAAAAATTACATATAATTTTCAAATAAATCCAGTTTTCAAAAATAACATTTATAAATTTCACTCTCACCAAAAATAATTCTCACTTTCATTCAACTATTTACTCCACATACTCATTTATTCAAAGTCTTCTGTTGTTTTCTGTCTAAATCTTCGTAATTTTTTGTTTAAATTTTGTTTTCGTAAGTCTGTCTGTAATGTCTGTAACTCATTCGAGTTTCATAAAAAGGATATTCACTATAAAACGGCGGCTAATACAATGTTATTATTGCAAAGCCTAAAATTAATTATGTCCTTTTTTCGGATACCCCTGCGTACGATGTCTTTGAAAATCCCTTGCCCCTTATTTACTATAATCCGTTGTCGTCTGTCTGTCATTGTTTTTTCTAATTGTCCTTTCCCTTTTATTTTAAAACTTTTCTGTCCCGTTTGTCCGTTTGTTTCTATCAATATTTCCTTTAAATTATAAATTGTCTTTTGTAAAATATTAGTAACGTCATTTCTCCATACAATCATTAAAACATTTGCACTCACACCCATATAATTGTTCATAACAATTTCTTCTTTTGAAAGAAATTTTCTTGTTATATTTATTCGACTGGGGAATTTCTTTTCTATTTCAAAATATGTCCTATTATTTGCTAACTTAATTTCACAACCTATCTTGATCTCATTCACTTTTTCCACTAAAACTTCTGAAACCTTTTCTTCCTGTACTAAAATTTCTAAGGTTGTTTCTGTTTCTAATTTTAAAATTTGAGCCTGTTCCTTTTTATTATTATTTTCAATAGTTTCTACTTTATTTTGGACCTCTATCTTCTCTATCCCATTATCACTACTACTATTATCCATTCGCTCGGCTAAATTATCTATTTTACTTCCTAAATTATTTCCTAAATGAGCCTGTTCCTTTTTATTATTATTTTCAATAGTTTCTACTTTATTTTGGACCTCTATCTTCTCTATCCCATTATCACTACTACTATTATCCATTCGCTCGGCTAAATTATCTATTTTACTTCCTAAATTATTTCCTAAATGAGCCTGTTCCTTTTTATTATTATTTTCAATAGTTTCTACTTTATTTTGGACCTCTATCTTCTCTATCCCATTATCACTACTACTATTATCCATTCGCTCGGCTAAATTATCTATTTTACTTCCTAAATTATTTCCTAAATTATCTATTTTACTTTCTAAATTAGCTATTTGTGATCTTAAGTTAGCTATTTGTGATCCTACTCCCTTCAATATTTTTTCTACCCATTTTTCCATATAAGAATCTTCGGTCTCCTCTCTTTGTTTATCCATATTTAAAAGATATTAAAAAAAAAAATTACTAAAATTTAACCAACTAAAAAAAAATGTAAATAAAATTTCAAAAATTAATTAATATAAAATATCAAAATTAAGTTTGTTCCCCGCTTTCCAAGTCAATTTTGGTTTAAAAATTTCGCCTTTCCTCTCTTGCTGAATAATAATGATTTTACCAAAATCTCCACAAGGGGTTGCCAATTTGTAATATTGGGGGGTTTGTGCGTCGCGTTTTTTAATAATAAAATGATATTTTGAATTTATTTTAATCGAAATTGCGGAGATTTTCTATAAAACTGCTTTGTCTTTACTAATTTAAAATGTCCATAGGATGCCAGATCGCTTAGGTAATAGATGATCATTTAAATTTACTGATTTTAATATACGAATTGGATTTCTATAACCAAAGGCGAAAGGATTCGTCAGCGAAAAGAGTTTTGAAAAACCAAATTGTTAAATCATAACTGACCTGGGATAGAGCATAGGAACAAACAACTAAAATTTAGAAATTCATTTTTAAAAGACTATATTTACAAAATAAAAATTGACTTAAAATTAAAAACATAATATAAAATTGAACCTTATATGGAGAATAACGTCGTTTGGATGTTGGGGCTGGCTGGATATTACTGCATGGAGACAGGTTGCTCCCTCAAGATGAAAAGGGAACTCAAATTGAAGTCGGGCTGAACTTCCTGTCGACTCTCGGGGCTTCTCTCAACGGAACATCAATGGAGGGCTCTTGAAGACTCCCCAAAGACTCCTGGACTCTTCCTCAAGCTCTGGAATTCCACTAGAACTGCCCTCTTCTACTGTTGGATCTCGACTCACTCTTGGATCTAGCCTTCCACTGATCCAGGAAAGTGAAGTGTCCACTTCCACCTCTAGACCTCAACTGTAACTTCCACTGGTGGATCTCGACTGTAACTGAATGAACTTCTCGGAGGCTCTCACTTGGAACTCGGACTGCCATCTTCCCCCACTACTTCTCCTTCTTTCTTCTCCTCGGCCATTTCGGAATTTTCGGCATTTTCCTTGGAGACATCTAATTTGACTTCTGTCCACTTTAATTTGGACATTCCAGATAGCTTTATGGGCCACTAACAACGGGCTTGGAGCTCCAATCTGGTACCTGACTGTAGCCAGATTGTAAAATCCGGGTTGTAAAAGGCTATTAAAATATTCCTCCAGGTGACTGTTGGTGCCTTCTTTTATTGCATCTTGTCAGCTTCTTTCTTGACGGAGGCAAAATGGGATAAGCTCCTTCTACCTGATCCGGGTCTCCCTAGCCCGCCTATAGAATTAAGGGTTTCTTTCACCATTACTGTTTTTATGCATTACTGACTTTACAAATTTGAAATTATAACACATTTGGCCTATGCAACTATTGACTACATTACATTTAAAAATATATTCTACAATATATTTGACCTAGTCACAAATCCATTACACTACACTTTTAAAATCCATATTTTAATTTAATTTATTTTTTTTTTTAGTTATTAAGACAAGCTTACAATTATTTTTTATTCAACCGTATTATATTTTTTATAAAATATACAAATTATCAAATGGAAACTGCGCATTGATTAGCTTACTTGCTGTATACTTTCATTGATGAGATGATTTTGGCTTCTTAATGATCGAGCTCCGTGTGGGTACCGTTGGTCTCATAAGCTCATCAATTCATTTATACTTTTGTTACGAATTCCGTGTAGCCATCATCAACTTCATTACCACTCACTCCAAAACTTCACTTGTTTAATTTTTTCTTCTTTTTTTCTTTGCGCACACAGAGAGATCACTACTTCCTCTCTCAGTTTATCACATACGACTCCATTGTTTTTCGTACCATGGTTCTCCAGATTATATAATACCTAATCAGTATCTCATTATAAATTTATTTAAAATTTACTTAGCTCCGATATTTTTATTTTTATTTTTTTTTTTTTATTTATTGTGAATTTATGAGTTCTTAATCCAATTATCATCAACATGTGGTAACGATTAACTTTTTTAGTCAATCGATATCACTCTTTTTTTAATCAATTAGATTACTACATACCAAATAGATTCACCCCCCCTTAATTTATTATTTAAAACCATAAAGTCATGTAGTTGTCAAAACGACACACTACACGGTATACTAGTTTAGTTTCTTTAAATGGGCTTCGGACGGATCTCTCTCATTAGACCCCCACTGCCCAAATTCATCTTTCCACCGAGTTAAATTACCATTGAACCTCGGTATACTAGTTGAGTTCCTCTAAATGGGCTTCGGACGGATCTCTCTCATTAGTCCCCCACTGCCCAACGTCATCTTTCCACCGAGTTAAATTACCATTGAACCTCGGTATACTAGTAGAGTATCTTTAAATGGGCTTCGGACGGATCTCTCTCATTAGTCCCCCACTGCCCAAAGTCATCTTTCCACCGAGTTAAATTACCATTGAACCTCGGTATACTAGTTGAGTTCCTTTAAATGGGCTTCGGACGGATCTCTCTCATTAGTCCCCCACTGCCCAAAGTCATCTTTCCACCGGGTTAAATTACCATTGAACCTCGGTATACTAGTTGAGTTTCTATAAATGGGCTTCGGACGGATCTCTCTCATTAGTCCCCCACTGCCCAAAGTCATCTTTCCACCGAGTTAAATTACCATTGAACCTCGGTATACTAGTTGAGTTTCTATAAATGGGCTTCGGACGGATCTCTCTCATTAGACCCCCACTGCCCAAAGTCATCTTTCCACCGAGTTAAATTACCATTGAACCTCGGTATACTAGTTGAGTTTCTATAAATGGGCTTCGGACGGATCTCTCTCATTAGACCCCCACTGCCCAAAGTCATCTTTCCACCGAGTTAAATTACCATTGAACCTCGGTATACTAGTTGAGTTTCTTTAAATGGGCTTCGGACGGATCTCTCTCATTAGTCCCCCACTGCCAAAGTCATCTTTCCACCGAGTTAAATTACCATTGAACCTCGGTATACTAGTTGAGTTTCTTTAAATGGGCTTCGGACGGATCTCTCTCATTAGACCCCCACTGCCCAAAGTCATCTTTCCACCGAGTTAAATTACCATTGAACCTCGGTATACTAGTTGAGTTTCTTTAAATGGGCTTCGGACGGATCTCTCTCATTAGTCCCCCACTGCCAAAGTCATCTTTCCACCGAGTTAAATTACCATTGAACCTCGGTATACTAGTTGAGTTTCTATAAATGGGCTTCGGACGGATCTCTCTCATTAGACCCCCACTGCCCAAAGTCATCTTTCCACCGAGTTAAATTACCATTGAACCTCGGTATACTAGTTGAGTTTCTTTAAATGGGCTTCGGACGGATCTCTCTCATTAGTCCCCCACTGCCAAAGTCATCTTTCCACCGAGTTAAATTACCATTGAACCTCGGTATACTAGTTGAGTTTCTTTAAATGGGCTTCGGACGGATCTCTCTCATTAGTCCCCCACTGCCCAAAGTCATCTTTCCACCGAGTTAAATTACCATTGAACCTCGGTATACTAGTAGAGTATCTTTAAATGGGCTTCGGACGGATCTCTCTCATTAGTCCCCCACTGCCCAAAGTCATCTTTCCACCGAGTTAAATTACCATTGAACCTCGGTATACTAGTTGAGTTCCTTTAAATGGGCTTCGGACGGATCTCTCTCATTAGTCCCCCACTGCCCAAAGTCATCTTTCCACCGGGTTAAATTACCATTGAACCTCGGTATACTAGTTGAGTTTCTATAAATGGGCTTCGGACGGATCTCTCTCATTAGACCCCCACTGCCCAAAGTCATCTTTCCACCGAGTTAAATTACCATTGAACCTCGGTATACTAGTTGAGTTTCTATAAATGGGCTTCGGACGGATCTCTCTCATTAGTCCCCCCCCCCCCCCCCCCCCCCCACTGCCCAAAGTCATCTTTCCGCCTAGTTAAATTACCATTGAACCTCGGTATACTAGTAGAGTATCTTTAAATGGGCTTCGGACGGATCTCTCTCATTAGACCCCCACTGCCCAAAGTCATCTTTCCACCGAGTTAAATTACCATTGAACCTCGGTATACTAGTTGAGTTTCTTTAAATGGGCTTCGGACGGATCTCTCTCATTAGTCCCCCACTGCCAAAGTCATCTTTCCACCGAGTTAAATTACCATTGAACCTCGGTATACTAGTTGAGTTTCTATAAATGGGCTTCGGACGGATCTCTCTCATTAGACCCCCACTGCCCAAAGTCATCTTTCCACCGAGTTAAATTACCATTGAACCTCGGTATACTAGTTGAGTTTCTTTAAATGGGCTTCGGACGGATCTCTCTCATTAGTCCCCCACTGCCAAAGTCATCTTTCCACCGAGTTAAATTACCATTGAACCTCGGTATACTAGTTGAGTTTCTTTAAATGGGCTTCGGACGGATCTCTCTCATTAGTCCCCCACTGCCCAAAGTCATCTTTCCACCGAGTTAAATTACCATTGAACCTCGGTATACTAGTAGAGTATCTTTAAATGGGCTTCGGACGGATCTCTCTCATTAGTCCCCCACTGCCCAAAGTCATCTTTCCACCGAGTTAAATTACCATTGAACCTCGGTATACTAGTTGAGTTCCTTTAAATGGGCTTCGGACGGATCTCTCTCATTAGTCCCCCACTGCCCAAAGTCATCTTTCCACCGGGTTAAATTACCATTGAACCTCGGTATACTAGTTGAGTTTCTATAAATGGGCTTCGGACGGATCTCTCTCATTAGACCCCCACTGCCCAAAGTCATCTTTCCACCGAGTTAAATTACCATTGAACCTCGGTATACTAGTTGAGTTTCTATAAATGGGCTTCGGACGGATCTCTCTCATTAGTCCCCCCCCCCCCCCCCCACTGCCCAAAGTCATCTTTCCGCCTAGTTAAATTACCATTGAACCTCGGTATACTAGTAGAGTATCTTTAAATGGGCTTCGGACGGATCTCTCTCATTAGACCCCCACTGCCCAAAGTCATCTTTCCACCGAGTTAAATTACCATTGAACCTCGGTATACTAGTTGAGTTTCTTTAAATGGGCTTCGGACGGATCTCTCTCATTAGACCCCCACTGCCCAAAGTCATCTTTCCACCGAGTTAAATTACCATTGAACCTCGGTATACTAGTTGAGTTTCTTTAAATGGGCTTCGGACGGATCTCTCTCATTAGACCCCCACTGCCCAAAGTCATCTTTCCGCCTAGTTAAATTACCATTGAACCTCGGTATACTAGTAGAGTATCTTTAAATGGGCTTCGGACGGATCTCTCTCATTAGTCCCCCACTGCCCAACGTCATCTTTCCACCGAGTTAAATTACCATTGAACCTCGGTATACTAGTTGAGTTTCTTTAAATGGGCTTCGGACGGATCTCTCTCATTAGACCCCCACTGCCCAAAGTCATCTTTCCGCCTAGTTAAATTACCATTGAACCTCGGTATACTAGTTGAGTTTCTTTAAATGGGCTTCGGACGGATCTCTCTCATTGGTCCCCCACTGCCCAAAGTCATCTTTCCACCGAGTTAAATTATCATTGAACCTCGGTATACTAGTTGTTTCTTTAAATGGGCTTCGGACGGATCTCTCTCATTAGTCCCCCACTGCCCAAAGTCATCTTTCCACCGAGTTAAATTACCATTGAACCTCGGTATACTAGTTGAGTTTCTTTAAATTGGCTTCGGACGGATCTCTCTCATTAGTCCCCCCCCCCCCCCCCCCCCCCCACTGCCCAAAGTCATCTTTCCACCGAGTTAAATTACCATTGAACCTCGGTATACTAGTTGAGTTTCTTTAAATGGGCTTCGGACGGATCTCTCTCATTAGACCCCCACTGCCCAAAGTCATCTTTCCACCGAGTTAAATTACCATTGAACCTCGGTATACTAGTTGAGTTCCTTTAAATGGGCTTCGGACGGATCTCTCTCATTAGTCCCCCACTGCCCAAAGTCATCTTTCCACCGAGGTAAATTACCATTGAACCTCGGTATACTAGTTGAGTTTCTATAAATGGGCTTCGGACGGATCTCTCTCATTGGTCCCCCACTGCCCAAAGTCATCTTTCCACCGAGTTAAATTACCATTGAACCTCGGTATACTACTTGAGTTCCTTTAAATGGGCTTCGGACGGATCTCTCTCATTAGTCCCCCACTGCCCAAAGTCATCTTTCCACCGAGGTAAATTACCATTGAACCTCGGTATACTAGTTGAGTTTCTTTAAATGGGCTTCGGACGGATCTCTCTCATTGGTCCCCCACTGCCCAAAGTCATCTTTCCACCGAGTTAAATTACCATTGAACCTCGGTAAACTAGTTGAGTTTCTTTAAATTGGCTTCGGACGGATCTCTCTCATTAGACCCCCACTGCCCAAAGTCATCATTCCACCGAGTTAAACTACCATTGAACCTCGGTATACTAGTTGAGTTTCTATAAATGGGCTTCGGACGGATCTCTCTCATTAGTCCCCCACTGCCCAAAGTCATCTTTCCACCGAGTTAAATTACCATTGAACCTCGGTATACTAGTTGTTTCTTTAAATTGGCTTCGGACGGATCTCTCTCATTAGACCCCCACTGCCCAAAGTCATCTTTCCACCGAGTTAAATTACCATTGAACCTCGGTATACTAGTTGAGTTCCTCTAAATGGGCTTCGGACGGATCTCTCTCATTAGTCCCCCACTGTCCAAAGTCATCTTTCCACGTAGTTAAATTACCATTGAACCTCGGTATACTAGTTGAGTTTCTTTAAATGGGCTTCGGACGGATCTCTCTCATTAGTCCCCAAGTGCCCAAAGCATCTTTCCACCGAGTTAAATTACCATTGAACCTCGGTATACTAGTTGAGTTCCTCTAAATGGGCTTCGGACGGATCTCTCTCATTAGTCCCCCACTGCCCAAAGTCATCTTTCCACCGAGTTAAATTACCATTGAACCTCGGTATACTAGTTGAGTTTCTTTAAATGGGCTTCGGACGGATCTCTCTCATTAGTCCCCCACTGCCCAAAGTCATCTTTCCACCGAGTTAAATTACCATTGAACCTCGGTATACTAGTTGAGTTTCTTTAAATGGGCTTCGGACGGATCTCTCTCATTAGACCCCCACTGCCCAAAGTCATCTTTCCACCGAGTTAAATTACCATTGAACCTCGGTATACTAGTTGAGTTTCTTTAAATGGGCTTCGGACGGATCTCTCTCATTAGTCCCCCACTGCCCAAAGTCATCTTTCCACCGAGTTAAATTACCATTGAACCTCGGTATACTAGTTGAGTTTCTATAAATGGGCTTCGGACGGATCTCTCTCATTAGTCCCCCACTGCCCAAAGTCATCTTTCCACCGAGTTATATTACCATTGAACCTCGGTATACTAGTTGAGTTTCTTTAAATGGGCTTCGGACGGATCTCTCTCATTAGACCCCCACTGCCCAAAGTCATCTTTCCACCGAGTTAAATTACCATTGAACCTCGGTATACTAGTTGAGTTTCTTTAAATGGGCTTCGGACGGATCTCTCTCATTAGTCCCCCACTGCCCAAAGTCATCTTTCCACCGAGTTAAATTACCATTGAACCTCGGTATACTAGTTGAGTTTCTTTAAATGGGCTTCGGACGGATCTCTCTCATTAGACCCCCACTGCCCAAAGTCATCTTTCCACCGAGTTAAATTACCATTGAACCTCGGTATACTAGTTGAGTTTCTTTAAATGGGCTTCGGACGGATCTCTCTCATTAGTCCCCCACTGCCCAAAGTCATCTTTCCACCGAGTTAAATTACCATTGAACCTCGGTATACTAGTTGAGTTTCTATAAATGGGCTTCGGACGGATCTCTCTCATTAGTCCCCCACTGCCCAAAGTCATCTTTCCACCGAGTTAAATTACCATTGAACCTCGGTATACTAGTTGAGTTTCTTTAAATGGGCTTCGGACGGATCTCTCTCATTAGACCCCCACTGCCCAAAGTCATCTTTCCACCGAGTTAAATTACCATTGAACCTCGGTATACTAGTTGAGTTTCTTTAAATGGGCTTCGGACGGATCTCTCTCATTAGTCCCCCACTGCCCAAAGTCATCTTTCCACCGAGTTAAATTACCATTGAACCTCGGTATACTAGTTGAGTTTCTATAAATGGGCTTCGGACGGATCTCTCTCATTAGACCCCCACTGCCCAAAGTCATCTTTCCACCGAGTTAAATTACCATTGAACCTCGGTATACTAGTTGAGTTTCTTTAAATGGGCTTCGGACGGATCTCTCTCATTAGTCCCCCACTGCCCAAAGTCATCTTTCCACCGAGTTAAATTACCATTGAACCTCGGTATACTAGTTGAGTTTCTATAAATGGGCTTCGGACGGATCTCTCTCATTAGTCCCCCACTGCCCAATGTCATCTTTCCACGTAGTTAAATTACCATTGAATCTCGGTATACTAGTTGAGTTTCTTTAAATGGGCTTCGGACGGATCTCTCTCATTGGTCCCCCACTGCCCAAAGTCATCTTTCCACCGAGTTAAATTACCATTGAACCTCGGTATACTAGTTGAGTTTCTTTAAATGGGCTTCGGACGGATCTCTCTCATTAGTCCCCCACTGCCCAAAGTCATCTTTCCACCGAGTTATATTACCATTGAACCTCGGTATACTAGTTGAGTTTCTTTAAATGGGCTTCGGACGGATCTCTCTCATTAGACCCCCACTGCCCAAAGTCATCTTTCCACCGAGTTAAATTACCATTGAACCTCGGTATACTAGTTGAGTTTCTTTAAATGGGCTTCGGACGGATCTCTCTCATTAGTCCCCCACTGCCCAAAGTCATCTTTCCACCGAGTTAAATTACCATTGAACCTCGGTATACTAGTTGAGTTTCTTTAAATGGGCTTCGGACGGATCTCTCTCATTAGACCCCCACTGCCCAAAGTCATCTTTCCACCGAGTTAAATTACCATTGAACCTCGGTATACTAGTTGAGTTTCTTTAAATGGGCTTCGGACGGATCTCTCTCATTAGTCCCCCACTGCCCAAAGTCATCTTTCCACCGAGTTAAATTACCATTGAACCTCGGTATACTAGTTGAGTTTCTATAAATGGGCTTCGGACGGATCTCTCTCATTAGTCCCCCACTGCCCAAAGTCATCTTTCCACCGAGTTAAATTACCATTGAACCTCGGTATACTAGTTGAGTTTCTTTAAATGGGCTTCGGACGGATCTCTCTCATTAGACCCCCACTGCCCAAAGTCATCTTTCCACCGAGTTAAATTACCATTGAACCTCGGTATACTAGTTGAGTTTCTTTAAATGGGCTTCGGACGGATCTCTCTCATTAGTCCCCCACTGCCCAAAGTCATCTTTCCACCGAGTTAAATTACCATTGAACCTCGGTATACTAGTTGAGTTTCTATAAATGGGCTTCGGACGGATCTCTCTCATTAGACCCCCACTGCCCAAAGTCATCTTTCCACCGAGTTAAATTACCATTGAACCTCGGTATACTAGTTGAGTTTCTTTAAATGGGCTTCGGACGGATCTCTCTCATTAGTCCCCCACTGCCCAAAGTCATCTTTCCACCGAGTTAAATTACCATTGAACCTCGGTATACTAGTTGAGTTTCTATAAATGGGCTTCGGACGGATCTCTCTCATTAGTCCCCCACTGCCCAATGTCATCTTTCCACGTAGTTAAATTACCATTGAATCTCGGTATACTAGTTGAGTTTCTTTAAATGGGCTTCGGACGGATCTCTCTCATTGGTCCCCCACTGCCCAAAGTCATCTTTCCACCGAGTTAAATTACCATTGAACCTCGGTATACTAGTTGAGTTTCTTTAAATGGGCTTCGGACGGATCTCTCTCATTAGTCCCCCACTGCCCAAAGTCATCTTTCCACCGAGTTAAATTACCATTGAACCTCGGTATACTAGTTGAGTTTCTTTAAATGGGCTTCGGACGGATCTCTCTCATTAGTCCCCCACTGCCCAAAGTCATCTTTCCACCGAGTTAAATTACCATTGAACCTCGGTATACTAGTTGAGTTTCTTTAAATGGGCTTCGGACGGATCTCTCTCATTGGTCCCCCACTGCCCAAAGTCATCTTTCCACCGAGTTAAATTACCATTGAACCTCGGTATACTAGTTGAGTTTCTTTAAATGGGCTTCGGACGGATCTCTCTCATTAGTCCCCAACTGCCCAAAGTCATCTTTCCACCTAGTTAAATTACCATTGAACCTCGGTATACTAGTTTAGTTTCTTTAAATGGGCTTCGGACGGATCTCTCTCATTAGTCCCCCACTGCCCAAAGTCATCTTTCCACCGAGTTAAATTACCATTGAACCTCGGTATACTAGTTGAGTTCCTTTAAATGGGCTTCGGACGGATCTCTCTCATTAGTCCCCCACTGCCCAAAGTCATCTTTCCACCGAGTTAAATTACCATTGAACCTCGGTATACTAGTTGAGTTCCTTTAAATGGGCTTCGGACGGATCTCTCTCATTAGTCCCCCACTGCCCAAAGTCATCTTTCCACCGAGTTAAATTACCATTGAATCTCGGTATACTAGTTGAGTTTCTTTAAATGGGCTTCGGACGGATCTCTCTCATTAGTCCCCCACTGCCCAAAGTCATCTTTCCACCGGGTTAAATTACCATTGAACCTCGGTATACTAGTTGAGTTTCTTTAAATGGGCTTCGGACGGATCTCTCTCATTAGTCCCTCACTGCCCAAAGTCATCTTTCCACCGAGTTAAATTACCATTGAACCTCGGTATACTAGTTGAGTTCCTTTAAATGGGCTTCGGACGGATCTCTCTCATTAGTCCCCCACTGCCCAAAGTCATCTTTCCACCGAGTTAAATTACCATTGAACCTCGGTATACTAGTTGAGTTTCTTTAAATGGGCTTCGGACGGATCTCTCTCATTAGTCCCTCACTGCCCAAAGTCATCTTTCCACCTAGTTAAATTACCATTGAACCTCGGTATACTAGTTGAGTTTCT